>CM067326.1:34217997-35417997 GCA_034376525.1 Nicotiana benthamiana
ATATATTTCAAGTTTCAAGTTTTTGTAATCAGGCTCCCACCTAGAGAACAAGGGAATACATTCCAAGTTTCAAGTTTTGGTAATCAGACGTCCACTTTGAGAACAAGGGAATATATTTCAAGTATAAAGTATTTGATAACCAGGCGCCCACCTAGATAACAAGGGAATACATTTCAGGTTTCAAGTTTTGGCAATCAGGCACCACCTGGAGAACAAGGGAATACATTTCAAGTTTACTGTTTTGGTAATCAGGCGCCCACCTAGACTAAAAGGGAATACATTTCAAGTTTCAAGTTTTTGTAACCAGGCGCCCATCTAAAGAAAAAGGGAATACATTTCAAGGGTCAAGTTTTGATAATCAGGCGCCCACCTGGAGAACAAGTGAATACATTTCAACTGTCATGTTTTGGCAAACAGGAGCCTACATGGAGAGCAAGGAAATATATTTTAAATTTCAAGTTTTTGCTATCAGGAATCCACACTGAGAACAAGGGAATACAGTTCGAGTTTCAACTTTTGGAAATAAGACGCCTACCTGGAGAACAAGGGAATATATTTCAAGTTTTATGTTTTGGTAATCAGGCACCCACCTAGAAAACAAGGGAATACATTTTAAGTTTCAAGTTATGGTAACCAAGCTCCCACCTGGAGAACAAGGGAATACACTTCAAGTGTGAAGTTTTGGTAATCAGGCGCCCACATGGAGAACAAGGGAATATATTTCAAGTGTCAAGTGTTTGTAATCAAGCCCCTACCCGGAGAACAAGGGAGTATATTAAAAATTTATGTTTTTGTTGTCAGGCATCTACCTGGAGAACAAGGGAATACATTTCTTGTTTCATGTTTTTGTAATCATGTGTCCATCTGGAGAACGAGTGAATATATTTCAAGTGACAAGTATTTGTAATCCGGCGCCTACCTTGAGAATAAGGAAATATATTTAAAATTTCAAGGTTTTCTTATCAGGCTCCCACTTGGGAAACAAGGTAATACATTTCGAGTTTCAAGTTTTGGTAATCAGACGCCCACCTGGAGAATAAGGGAAATATAATAAGTTTCAAGTTTTGGCAATCAGGCGCCCACCTAGAAAACAAGGGAATACATTTCAAGTTTCAAGTTTTTGTAATCAGGCGTCCACTAAAAAGAGAATACATTTCAAGTTTCAAGTTTTGGTAACCATGCGCCCACCTGGAGAACAAGGGAATACATTTCGAGTGTCAAGTTTTGGTAATCAGGCGCCCACCTACAGAACAAGCAAATACATTTCAAGTGTCATGTTTTGGTATTGAAGCGCCTACCTGGAGAACAAGGGAATATAATTAAAATTTCATGTTTTGGTTATCAAACTTTCACTTGGAGAACAAGGGAATACATTTCGCGTTTCCTTTTGGTAATCAGGCGTCCATCTGGAGAACAAGTGAATATTGTTCAAATTTCAAGTATTAGTAATCAGGCACCCACTTTTAGAACAAAGGAATATATATTTCATGCTTTAAGTTTTTGTAACCAATCGCGCTCTTGGAGATCAAGCGAATATATTTCAAGTTTCATGTTTTGGTAATTACGCGCCCACTTGGAGAATAAGGGAATACATTTGAAGTGTACAGTATTTGTAATCCGGCGCCTACCAGGAGAACAGGGGAATATAATTAATAATTCATATTTTGCGTATCAGACAGCCACCTGGATATGAAGAGAATACATTTCGAGTTTCACGTTTTGGTAATCAGACGCCCACTAGGAGAACAAGGGAATATATTTTTAAGTTTCATGTTTTGGGAATCAGGCGCCCACCTGGAGAATAAGGGAATACATTTCAAATATAAAGTTTTTGTTATCAGGCGTCCGCCTAGAAAACTAGGGAATACATTTCAAGTTTAAAGTTTTGGTAACCAGGCACCCAGCTGGAGAACAAGGGAATACATTTCAAGTATCAAGTATTGGTAATCGCGCGCCCACCTGGAGAATAAGGGAATACATTTCAAGTGTCAAGTTTTTGCAATTAGGCGCCCACCTGGAGAACAAGATAATACATTTCAAGTGTCATGTTCTTGTAATCAGGCGCCCACCTGGGAAACAAGGTAATACATTTCAGAGTCATGTTTTGGCAATCAAGCGCCTAACTGGAGAACAGGGGAATATATTTAAAATTTCAAGGTTTGGTGGTCTGGCATCCACCTAGAGAACAAGGGAAGACATTTCGAGTTTCAAGTTTTGGTAATCAGGTGTCCACCAAGAGAACAAGTGAATATATTTAAAATTTCAAGTTTTGGTAATCAGGCGCCCACTTGGAGAACAAAGGAATATATTTCAAGTTTTAAGTTTTTGAAACCAATCGCCCTCCTGGAGAACAAGGGAATATATTTCATGTTTTCGTAATCTTGCACCTACCTGGAAAACAAGGGAATATATTTAAAATTTCATGTTTTGCTTATAAGGCATCCACCCAGAGATGAAGAGAATACATTTCGAGTTTCAAGTTTTGGCAATCAGACGCCCACCTGGAGAACAATGGAATATATTTTAAGTTTCATGTTTTGGCAATCTGGCACCTACCTAGAAAACTAGGGAATACATTTCAAGTTTCAAGTTTTAGTAACCAGGCGCCCACTTGGAGAACAAGAAAATACATTTCAAGTGACAAGTTATGGTAATTAGGCGCCAACCTGGAGAACAAGGAAATACATTTTAAGTTTTCAAGTTATGGTAATTAGGCGCTCACCGGGAGAACAAGTCTATTGACAAGTATTGGTAATCAGGCGTCTACCTCGAGAACAAGTGAGTACATTTAGATTTTAAGGTTTTGATAATCAGGTGCCCACCTGGATAATAATGGAATATATTTCAAATTTCACGCTTTCGTAATTAGGCGCCAACCTGGAGAACAAAGGAATATATTCCAAGTTTTAGTAACCAATCGCCCACCTAGAGAACAACGAAATATATTTGAAGTTTCAAGCTTTTGTAATTGGGCGCCCACCTGGAGAACAAGGTAATATATTTCAAGTTTAAAGTATTTGTAATCATCCGCCAACCTGCAAAACAAGGGAACACATTTCATGTTTCAAATATAGGTAACCAGGCGCTCACCTATAGAACATTGGAATACATTTCAAGTTTCATGTTTTGGTAATCAGGCGGCCACCTGGAGAACAAGGGAATACCTTTCAAGTGTCAAGTTTTGGTAATCAAGAGCCTACCTAGAGAACAAGGGAATATATTTCAATTTTCAAGTTTTTGTAATCGGGCGCCCACCTGAAGAACAAGAAAATATATTTCAAGTTTCATGTTTTGTTAATCACGCGACCACCTGGAGAATAAGGGAATACATTTGAAGTGTCAAGTTTTGGTAATCAGATGCCTACCCCGACAACAAGGGAATATATTTAAAATTTCAAGTTTTTCTTATCAGGCATCCACCTGGAGATGAAGAGAATACATTTCGTGTCTCAAGTTTTGGTATTCAGACGCCCACTTGGAGAAGAAGGGAATATATTTTAAGTTTCAAGTTTTTACAATAAGTAGCTCACCTGGAGAATAAGGGAATACATTTCAAGTTTCAAGTTTTTGTAATCAGGCGTCCGCCTAGACAACAAGGGAGTACATTTAATGTTTCAAGTTTTGGTAACAAGGCACCCAACATGAGAACAAGGGAATACATTGCAAGTGTCAAGTAATTTGTAATCACGCGCCGACATGCAGAATAAGGGAATACATTTCAAGTTTGAAGTTTTTGTAACTAAACTCCCACTTGCAGAACAAGGGAATGCATTTCAGGTGTCATGTTTTGTTAATTAGGCGCCCACCTGTTGAACAAGGGAATACATTTCAAGTCTGAAATTTTGGTAATAAGGCGCCCCCCTGGAGAAAAGGGAATACATTTCCAGTGTCATGTTTTGGTAATCAGCATCCTACCTGGAGAACAAGGGAATGTATATAAAATTTCAAGTATTGGTTATCACGCATCCGCCTGTAGAACAAGAAAATACATTTCGAGTATCAAGTTTTGGTAATCAGGCGCTCACCTGGATAACAATGGAATATATTTAAAATTTCATGTTTTGGTAGTCAGGCGCCCAACCGGAGAATAACGGAATATATTTGAAGTTTCAAGCTTTTGTAATGGGGCGCCCACCTGGAGAACAAGGTAATATTTTTAAAGTTTAAAGTATTTGTAATCATCCGCCCACCTGCAGAACAAGGGAACACATTTCAAGTTTCAAGTTTAGGTAGCCAAGCGCCCACCTATTAAACATTGGAATACATTTGAAGTTTCATGTTTTGGTAATCACGCGACCACCAAGAGAACAAGGGAATACATTTTAAGTGTCAAGTTTTGGTAATCAAGAGCCTACCTAGAGAACAAGGGAATATATTTCAAGTTTCAAGTTTTTGTAATCGGGCGCCCACCTAGAGGACAAGGGAATCATTTCGAGTTTCAAGTTTTGGTAATTAGGTGTCCACAAAGAGAACAAGTGAATATATTTCAAATTTCAAGATTTGGTAATCAGGCGCCCACTTGGAGAACAAAGGAATATATTTCAACTTTTTAGTTTTTGAAACCAATCGCCCTCCTGGAGAACAAGGGAATATATTTCATGTTTTCGTATTCTTGCACCTACCTGGAGAACAAGGGAATATATTTAAAATTTCAAGTTTTGCTTATAAGGCAACCACCTAGAGATGAAGAGAATACATTTCGAGTTTCAAGTTTTGGTAACACTTGGAGAACAAGGGAATATATTTTAAGTTTCAAGTTTTGGCAATCTGGCACCTACCTAGAAAACTAGGGAATACATTTCAAGTTTCAAGTTTTAGTAACCAGGCGCCCACTTGGAGAACAAGAAAATAAATTTCAAGTGTCAAGTTCTGGTAATTAGGCGCCCACCTGGAGAACAAGGGAATACATTTCAAGTTTTCAAGTTTTGGTAATCAGGCGCTCACCGGGAGAACAAGGGAATCAGGCGGCTACCTCGAGAACAAGCGAATACATTTCGATTTTAAAGTTTTGATAATCAGGTGCCCACCTGGATAATAATGGAATATATTTCAAATTTCAAGTTTTGGTAATTAGGCGCCAACCTGGAGAACAAAGGAATATATTCCAAGTTTCAAGTTTTTGTAACAAATCGCCCACCTGGAGAACAACGAAATATATTTGAAGTTTCAAGCTTTTGTAATCCACCCACCTACAAAACTAGGGAACACATTTCAAGTTTCAAATTTAGGTAACCAGGCGCCCACCTATAGAACATTGGAATACATTTCAAGTTTCATGTTTTGGTAATCAGGAGGCTACCTGGAGAACAAGGGAATACATTTCAAGTGTCAAGTTTTGGTAATCAAGAGCCTACCTAGAGAACAAGGGAATATATTTCAATTATCAAGTTTTTGTAATCGGGCGCCCACCTGAAGAACAAGAAAATATATTTCAAGTTTCATGTTTTGGTAATCACGTGACCACCTGGAGAATAAGGGAATACATTTGAAGTGTCAAGTTTTGGAAATCCGATGCCTACCCGGAGAACAAGGGAATATATTTAAAATTTCAAGTTTTTTTTTTATAAGGCATCCACCTGGAGATGAAGAGAATACATTTCGTGTTTCAAATATTGGTATTCAGACGCCCACTGCGAGAAGAAGGGAATATATATTAAGTTTCAAGTTTATACAATAAGTAGCTCACCTGGAGAATAAGGGAATACATATCAAGTTTCAAGATTTTGTAATCAGGCGTCCGCCTAGACAACAAGGAAGTACATTTAATGTTTCAAGTTTTGCTAACAAGGCACCCAACAAGAGAACAAGCGAATACATTTCAAGTGTCAAGTATTTGTAATCACGCGGGGACTTGCAGTATAAGGGAATACATTTCAAGTTTCAAGTTTTTCTAACTAAAAGCCCACTTAGAGAACAAGGGAATACATTTCAGGTGTCATGTTTTGTTAATTAGGCGCCCACCTGTAGAATAAGGGAATACATTTCAAGTCTGAAATTTTGGTAATAAGGCGCCCCCCTGGAGAAAAGGGAGTACATTTCCAGTGTCATGTTTTGGTAATCAGCATCCTACCTGGAGAACAAGGGAATATATATAAAATTTCAAGTTTTGGTTATCACGCACCCGCCTGTAGAACAAGAAAATACATTTCGAGTTTCATGTTTTGGTAATCAGGCGCTCACCTGGATAACAATGGAATATATTTAAAATTTCATGTTTTGGTAGTCAGGCGCCCACCCGGAGAATAACGGAATATATTTGAAGTTTCAAGCTTTTGTAATGGGGCGCCCACCTGGAGAACAAGGTAATATATTTCAAGTTTAAAGTATTTGTAATCATCCGCCCACCTGCAGAACAAGGGAACACATTTCAAGTTTCAAGTGTAGGTAACCAAGCGCCCACCTATTAAACATTGGAATACATTTCAAGTTTCATGTTTTGGTAATCAGGCGGCCACCAAGAGAACAATGGAATACATTTCAAGTGTAAAGTTTTGGTAATCAAGAGCCTACCTAGAGAACAAGGGAATATATTTCAATTTTCAAGTTTTTGTAATCAGGCGCCCACCTTAAGAACAAGAAAATATTTTTCAAGTTTCATGTTTTGGCAATCAGGCGACCACCTAGAGAATAAGGGAATACGTTTCAAATGTGAAGTTTTGGTAATCCGATGCCTACCCGGATAACAAGGGAATACATTTAAAATTTCAAGTTTTTCTTATCAGGCATCCACCTGGAGATGAAGAGAATACCTTTCGTGTTTCTCGTTTTGGTATTCAGACGCCCACTTGGAGAACAAGGGAATATATTTTAAGTTTCAAGTTTTTGCAATAAAGAGCCCACCTGAAGAATAAGGGAATACATTTCAAGTTTCAAGTTTTTGTAATCAGGCGTCCGCCTAGACAACAAGGGAGTACATTTAATGTTTCAAGTTTTGGTAACAAGGCACCCAACTTGAGAACAAGGGAATACATTTCAAGAGTCAAGTTTTAGTAATCACGCGCCGACATGCAAAATAAGGGAATACATTTCAAGTTTCAAGTTTTTGTAACTAAACACCCACTTGGAGAACAAGGGAATATATTTCAGGTGTAATGTTTTGTTAATTAGGCGCCCACCTGTAGAACAAGGGAATATATTTCAAGTTTCAAGTTTTTGTAACCAAGTGCCCACCTGGAGACAAGGGAATACACTTAAAGTGTCAAGTTTTGGTAATCAGCATCCTACCTGGAGAACAAGGGAATATATTTAAAATTTCAAGTTTTTGTTATCACGCATCCGCCTGTAGAACAGGAAAATACATTTCGAGTTTCGAGTTTTGGTAATCAGGCGCTCATCTGGATAACAAGGGAATATACTTAAAATATCAAGTTTTGGTGGTTAGGCGCCCACCTGGAGAACAACAGAATATATTTCAAGTTTCAAGTTTTTGTAATCGGGCGCCCACCTAGAGGACAAGGGAATCATTTCGAGTTTCAAGTTTTGGTAATTAGGTGTCCACCAAGAGAACAAGTGAATATATTTCAAATTTCAAGTTTTGGTAATCAGGCGCCCACTTGGAGAACAAAGGAATATATTTCAACTTTTTAGTTTTTGAAACCAATCACCCTCCTGGAGAACAAGGGAATATATTTCATGTTTTCGTATTCTTGCACCTACCTGGAGAACAAGGGAATATATTTAAAATTTCAAGTTTTGCTTATAAGGCATCCACCTAGAGATGAAGAGAATACATTTCGAATTTCAAGTTTTGGTAACACCTGGAGAACAAGGGAATATATTTTAAGTTTCAAGTTTTGGCAATCTGGCACCTACCTAGAAAACTAGGGAATACATTTCAAGTTTCAAGTTTTAGTAACCAGGCGCCCACTTGGAGAACGAGAAAATAAATTTCAAGTGTCATGTTCTGGTAATTAGGCGCCCACCTGGAGAACAAGGTAATACATTTCAAGTTTTCAAGTTTTGGTAATCAGGCGCTCACCGGGAGAACAAGGGAATCAGGCGGCTACCTCGAGAACAAGCGAGTACATTTCAATTTTAAAGTTTTGATAATCAGGTGCCCACCTGGATAATAATAGAATATATTTCAAATTTCAAGTTTTTGTAATTAGGCGCCAACCTGGAGAACAAAGGAATATATTCCAAGTTTCAAGTTTTTGTAACCAATCGCCCACCTGGAGAACAACGAAATATATTTAAAGTTTCAAGTTTTGGTAATTAGGCGTCCACCTGGAGAACAAGAGAGTACATTTCGATTTTCAAGTTTTTGCAATCAGGTGCCCACCTGGATAATAAATATATTTCAAATTTGAAGTTTTGGTAATCAGATGCCCACCTGGAGAACAAGCGAATACATTTCAAGTTTCAAGCGATGTTAACCAGGCGCCTCTTTGGAGAACAAGGGAATGCATTTCAAGTTTGCCGTTTTGGTAATCAGGCTCCCACCTGGAGAACAAGGGAATATATTTCAAAGTTCAAGTATATGTAACCAAGCGTACACCTAGAGAACAAGAGAATATATTTCAAGTTTCAAATTTTGGCAATCAGGCGCCAACCTTGAGATCAAGGGAATAAATTTCAAGTTTCAAATTTTGGTAATCAGGCGCACACCTATTCAAGAAAGGAATACATTTCAAGTTTCAAGTTTTGGTAACCAGGTGCCCACCTGGAGAACAAGGAAATACATTTCAGGTGTCATGTTTTTGTAATTAGGAGACCACCTGGAGATTAAGGGAATACATTTCAAGTGTCAAGTTTTGGTAATCAGGCACCCACCAAGACAACAAGGCAATTCATTTCAAGTTTCATGTTTTGGTAACCAGGCGGCCACCTGGAGAACAAGGGAATAAATATTATGTGTAAAGGTTTGGTAACTAGGTGCCCACCTGGAGAACAAGTGAATACATTTGAAGTGTCAAGCTTTGGTAATCAGGCGCCCACCAGGAGAACAAGGGACTACATTTCAAGTGTCATGTATTGGTAATCAGGCGCCCACCTGGAGAACAAAGGAATATATTTTAAGTTGCAAGTTTTGGTAACCAATCGCCCACCTGGAGGATAACGAAATATATTTCAAGTTTCAAGTTTTAGTAATCCGGCGCCCACCTGGAGTACAAGGGAATATATTTCAAGTTTCAAGTTTTTGTAATCAGGCTCCCACCTAGAGAACAATGGAATACATTTCAAGTTTCAAGTTTTGGTAATCAAACGTCCACTTTGAGAACAAGGGAATATATTTCAAGTATAAAGTATTAGATAACCAGGCGCCCACCTAGATAACAAGGGAATACATTTCAGGTTTCAAGTTTTGGCAATCAGGCACCACCTGGAGAACAAGGGAATACATATCAAGTTTACTGTTTTGGTAATCAGGCGCCCACCTAGACTAAAAGGGAATACATTTCAAGTTTCAAGTTTTTGTAACCAGGCGCCCATCTAAAGAAAAAGGGAATACATTTCAAGGGTCAAGTTTTGATAATCAGGCGCCCACCTGGAGAACAAGTGAATACATTTCAACTGTCATGTTTTGGCAAACAGGAGCCTACATGGAGAGCAAGGAAATATATTTAAAATTTCAAGTTTTTGCTATCAGGAATCCACACGGAGAACAAGGGAATACAGTTCGAGTTTCAACTTTTGGAAATAAGACGCCTACCTGGAGAACAAGGGAATATATTTCAGGTTTTATGTTTTGGTAATCAGGCACCCACCTAGAAAACAAGGGAATACGTTTTAAGTTTCAAGTTATGGTAACCAAGCTCCCACCTGGAGAACAAGGGAATACACTTCAAGTGTCAAGTTTTGGTAATCAGGCACCCACATGGAGAACAAGGGAATATATTTCAAGTGTCAAGTGTTTGTAATCAAGCCCCTACCCGGAGAACAAGGGAGTATATTAAAAATTTAAGTTTTTGTTGTCAGGCATCTACCTGGAGAACAAGGGAATACATTTCTTGTTTCATGTTTTTGTAATCAGGTGTCCATCTGGAGAACGAGTGAATATATTTCAAGTGACAAGTATTGGTAATCCGGCGCCTACCTTGAGAATAAGGAAATATATTTAAAATTTCAAGGTTTTTTTATCAGGCTCCCACTTGGGAAACAAGGTAATACATTTCGAGTTTCAAGTTTTGGTAATCAGACGCCCACATGGAGAATAAGGGAAATATAATAAGTTTCAAGTTTTGGCAATCAGGCGCCCACCTAGAAAACAAGGGAATACATTTCAAGTTTCAAGTTTTTGTAATCAGGCGTCCACTAAGACAAAAAGAGAATACATTTCAAGTTTCAAGTATTGGTAACCATGCGCCCACCTGGAGAACAAGGGAATACATTTCGAGTGTCAAGTTTTGGTAATCAGGCACCCACCTACAGAACAAGCAAATACATTTCAAGTGTCATGTTTTGGTATTGAAGCGCCTACCTGGAGAACAAGGGAATATAGTTAAAATTTCAAGTTTTGGTTATCAAACTTCCACTTGGAGAACAAGGGAATACATTTCGCGTTTCCTTTTGGTAATCAGGCGTCCATCTGGAGAACAAGTGAATATTGTTCAAATTTCAAGTATTTGTAATCAGGCACCCACTTTTAGAACAAAGGAATATATTTCATGCTTTAAGTTTTTGTAACCAATCGCGCTCCTGGAGATCAAGCGAATATATTTCAAGTTTCATGTTTTGGTAATTACGCGCCCACTTGGAGAATAAGGGAATACATTTGAAGTGTACAGTTTTTGTAATCCGGCGCCTACCAGGAGAACAGGGGAATATAATTAATAATTCATATTTTGCGTATCAGACAACCACCTGGATATGAAGAGAATACATTTCGAGTTTCACGTTTTGGTAATCAGACGCCCACTAGGAGAACAAGGGAATATATTTTTAAGTTTCATGTTTTGGGAATCAGGCGCCCACCTGGAGAATAAGGGAATACATTTCAAATATAAAGTTTTTGTTATCAGGCGTCCCCCTAGAAAACTAGGGAATACATTTCAAGTTTAAAGTTTTGGTAACCAGGCACCCAGCTGGAGAACAAGGGAATACATTTCAAGTGTCAAGTTTTGGTAATCGCGCGCCCACCTGGAGAATAAGGGAATACATTTCAAGTGTCAAGTGTTGGCAATTAGGCGCCCACCTGGAGAACAAGGTAATACATTTCAAGTGTCATGTTCTTGTAATCAGGCGCCCACCTGGGAAACAAGGTAATACATTTCAGTGTCATGTTTTGGCAATCAAGCGCCTAACTGGAGAACAGGGGAATATATTTAAAATTTCAAGGTTTGGTGGTCTGGCATCCACCTAGAGAACAAGGGAAGACATTTCGAGTTTCAAGTTTTGGTAATCAGGTGTCCACCAAGAGAACAAGTGAATATATTTAAAATTTCAAGTTTTGGTAATCAGGCGCCCACTTGGAGAACAAAGGAATATATTTCAAGTTTTATGTTTTTGAAACCAATCGCCCTCCTGGAGAACAAGGGAATATATTTCATGTTTTCGTAATCTTGCACCTACCTGGAAAACAAGGGAATATATTTAAAATTTCATGTTTTGCTTATAAGGCATCCACCCAGAGATGAAGAGAATACATTTCGAGTTTCAAGTTTTGGCAATCAGACGCCCACCTGGAGAACAATGGAATATATTTTAAGTTTCATGTTTTGGCAATCTGGCACCTACCTAGAAAACTAGGGAATACATTTCAAGTTTCAAGTTTTAGTAACCAGGCGCCCACTTGGAGAACAAGAAAATACATTTCAAGTGACAAGTTCTGGTAATTAGGCGCCAACCTGGAGAACAAGGAAATACATTTTAAGTTTTCAAGTTTTGGTAATTAGGCGCTCACCGGGAGAACAAGTCTATTGACAAGTATTGGTAATCAGGCGGCTACCTCGAGAACAAGCGAGTACATTTAGATTTTAAGGTTTTGATAATCAGGTGCCCACCTGGATAATAATGGAATATATTTCAAATTTCACGCTTTGGTAATTAGGCGCCAACCTGGAGAACAAAGGAATATATTCAAAGTTTTAAGTGTTTGTAACCAATCGCCCACCTGGCGAACAACGAAATATATTTGAAGTTTCAAGCTTTTGTAACTGGGCGCCCACCTGGAGAACAAGGTAATATATTTCAAGTTTAAAGTATTTGTAATCATCCGCCAACCTGCAAAACAAGGGAACACATTTCAAGTTTCAAATATAGGTAACCAGGCGCCCACCTATAGAACATTGGAATACATTTCAAGTTTCATGTTTTGGTAATCAGGCGGCCACCTGGAGAACAAGGGAATACCTTTCATGTGTCAAGTTTTGGTAATCAAGAGCCTACCTAGAGAACAAGGGAATATATTTCAATTTTCAAGTTTTTGTAATCGGGCGCCCACCTGAAGAACAAGAAAATATATTTCAAGTTTCATGTTTTGTTAATCACGCGACCACCTGGAGAATAAGGGAATACATTTGAAGTGTCAAGTTTTGGTAATCAGATGCCCACCCGGACAACAAGGGAATATATTTAAAATTTCAAGTTTTTCTTATCAGGCATCCACCTGGAGATGAAGAGAATACATTTCGTGTTTCAAATATTGGTATTCAGACGCCCACTTCGAGAAGAAGGGAATATATATTAAGTTTCAAGTTTATACAATAAGTAGCTCACCTAGAGAATAAGGGAATACATATCAAGTTTCAAGATTTTGTAATCAGGCGTCCGCCTAGACAACAAGGGAGTACATTTAATGTTTCAAGTTTTGCTAACAAGGCACCCAACAAGAGAACAAGGGAATACATTTCAAGTGTCAAGTATTTGTAATCACGCGGGGACTTGCAGAATAAGGGAATACATTTCAAGTTTCAAGTTTTTCTAACTAAATGCCCACTTGGAGAACAAGGGAATACATTTCAGGTGTCATGTTTTGTTAATTAGGCGCCCACCTGTAGAACAAGGGAATACATTTCAAGTCTGAAATATTGGTAATAAGGCGCCCCCCTGGAGAAAAGGGAATACATTTCCATTGTCATGTTTTGGTAATCAGCATCCTACCTGGAGAACAAGGGAATATATATAAAATTTCAAGTTTTGGTTATCACGCACCCGCCTGTAGAACAAGAAAATACATTTCGAGTTTCAAGTTTTGGTAATCAGGCGCTCACCTGGATAACAATGGAATATATTTAAAATTTCATGTTTTGGTAGTCAGGCGCCCACCCGGAGAATAACGGAATATATTTGAAGTTTCAAGCTTTTGTAATGGGGCGCCCAACTGGAGAACAAGGTAATATATTTCAAGTTTAAAGTATTTGTAATCATCCGCCCACCTGCAGAACAAGGGAACACATTTCAAGTTTCAAGTTTAGGTAACCAGGCGCCCACCTATTAAACATTGGAATACATTTCAAGTTTCATGTTTTGGTAATCAGGCGGCCACCAAGAGAAAAATGGAATACATTTCAAGTGTAAAGTTTTGGTAATCAAGAGCCTACCTAGAGAACAAGGGAATATATTTCAATTTTCAAGTTTTTGTAATCAGGCGCCCACCTTAAGAACAAGAAAATATTTTTCAAGTTTCATGTTTTGGCAATCAGGCGACCACCTAGAGAATAAGGGAATACGTTTCAAATGTCAAGTTTTGGTAATCCGATGCCTACCCGGATAACAAGGGAATATATTTAAAATTTCAAGTTTTTCTTATCAGGCATCCACCTGGAGATGAAGAGAATACCTTTCGTGTTTCTCGTTTTGGTATTCAGACGCCCACTTGGAGAACAAGGGAATATATTTTAAGTTTCAAGTTTTTGCAATAAGGAGCCCACCTGAAGAATAAGGGAATACATTTCAAGTTTCAAGTTTTTGTAATCAGGCGTCCGCCTAGACAACAAGGGAGTACATTTAATGTTTCAAGTTTTGGTAACAAGGCACCCAACTTGAGAACAAGGGAATACATTTCAAGAGTCAAGTTATAGTAATCACGCGCCGACATGCAAAATAAGGGAATACATTTCAAGTTTCAAGTTTTTGTAACTAAACACCCACTTGGAGAACAAGGGAATATATTTCAGGTGTAATGTTTTGTTAATTAGGCGCCCACCTGTAGAACAAGGGAATATATTTCAAGTTTCAAGTTTTTGTAACCAAGTGCCCACCTGGAGACAAGGGAATACATTTAAAGTGTCAAGTTTTGGTAATCAGCATCCTACCTGGAGAACAAGGGAATATATTTAAAATTTCAAGTTTTTGTTATCATCCGCCTGTAGAACAGGAAAATACATTTCGAGTTTCGAGTTTTGGTAATCAGGCGCTCATCTGGATAACAAGGGAATATACTTAAAATTTCAAGTTTTGGTGGTTAGGCGCCCACCTGGAGAACAACAGAATATATTTCAAGTTTCAAGTTTTTGTAATCGGGCGCCCACCTAGAGGACAAGGGAATTCATTTCGAGTTTCAAGTTTTGGTAATTAGGTTTCCACCAAGAGAACAAGTGAATATATTTCAAATTTCAAGTTTTGGTAATCAGGCGCCCACTTGGAGAACAAAGGAATATATTTCAACTTTTTAGTTTTTGAAACCAATCGCCCTCCTGGAGAACAAGGGAATATATTTCATGTTTTCGTATTCTTGCACCTACCTGGAGAACAAGGGAATATATTTAAAATTTCAAGTTTTGCTTATAAGTCATCCACCTAGAGATGAAGAGAATACATTTCGAGTTTCAAGTTTTGGTAACACCTGGAGAACAAGGGAATATATTTTATGTTTCAAGTTTTGGCAATCTGGCACCTACCTTGAAAACTAGGGAATACATTTCAAGTTTCAAGTCTTAGTAACCAGGCGCCCACTTGGAGAACGAGAAAATAAATTTCAAGTGTCAAGTTCTGGTAATTAGGCGCCCACCTGGAGAACAAGGGAATACATTTCAAGTTTTCAAGTTTTGGTAATCAGGCGCTCACCGGGAGAACAAGGGAATCAGGCGGCTACCTCGAGAACAAGCGAGTACATTTCGATTTTAAAGTTTTGATAATCAGGTGCCCACCTGGATAATAATGGAATATATTTCAAATTTCAAGTTTTGGTAATTAGGCGCCAACCTGGAGAACAAAGGAATATATTCCAAGTTTCAAGTTTTTGTAACCAATCGCCCACCTGGAGAACAACGAAATATATTTTAAGTTTCAAGCTTTTGTAATCCACCCACCTGCAAAACTAGGGAACACATTTCAAGTTTCAAATTTAGGTAACCAGGCGCCCACCTATAGAACATTGGAATACATTTCAAGTTTCATGTTTTGGTAATCAGGAGGCTACCTGGAGAACAAGGGAATACATTTCAAGTGTCAGGTTTTGGTAATCAAGAGCCCACCTAGAGAACAAGGGAATATATTTCAATTATCAAGTTTTTGTAATCGGGCGCCCACCTGAAGAACAAGAAAATACATTTCGAGTTTCATGTTTTGGTAATCACGCGACCACCTGGAGAATAAGGGAATACATTTGAAGTGTCAAGTTTTGGTAATCCGATGCCTACCCGGAGAACAAGGGAAAATATTGAAAATTTCAAGTTTTTTTTTTTTATCAGGCATCCACCTGGAGATGAAGAGAATACATTTCGCGTTTCAAGTATTGGTATTCAGACGCCCACTTGGAGAAGAAGGGAATATATATTAAGTTTCAAGTTTATACAATAAGTAGCTCACCTGGAAAATAAGGGAATACATATCAAGTTTCAAGATTTTTGTAATCAGGCGTCCGCCTAGACAACAAGGGAGTACATTTAATGTTTCAAGTTTTGCGAACAGGCACCCAACATGAGAACAAGGGAATACATTTCAAGTGTCAAGTATTTGTAATCACGCGGGGACTTGCAGAATAAGGGAATACATTTCAAGTTTCAAGTTTTTGTAACTAAACGCCCACTTGGAGAACAAGGGAATACATTTCAGGTGTCATGTTTCGTTAATTAGGCGCCCACCTGTAGAACAAGGGAATACATTTCAAGTCTGAAATTTTGGTAATAAGGCGCCCACCTGGAGAAAAGGGAATACATTTCCAGTGTCATGTTTTGGTAATCAGCATCCTACCTGGAGAACAAGGGAATATATATAAATTTCACGTTTTGGTTATCACGCATCCGCCTGTAGAACAAGAAAATACATTTTGAGTTTCAAGTTTTGGTAATCAGGTGCTCACCTGGATAACAAGGGAATATATTTAAAATTTCATGTTTTGGTAGTCAGGCGCCCACCCGGAGAATAACGGAATATATTTGAAGTTTCAAGATTTTGTAATGGGGCGCCCACCTGGATAATAAGGTTATATATTTCAAGTTTAAAGTATTTGTAATCATCCGCCCACCTGCTGAACAAGGGAACATTTCAAGTTTCAAGTTTAGGTAACCAGGCGACAACCTATAGAACATTGGAATACATTTAAAATTTCATGTTTTGGTAATCAGACGGCCACCAGGAGAACAAGGGAATAAATTTCAAGTATCAAGTTTTGGTAATCAAGAGCCTACCTAGAGAACAAGGGAATACATTTCAATTTTCAAGTTTTTGTAATCAGGCGCCCACCTTAAGAACAAGAAAATATTTTTCAAGTTTCATGTTTTAGTAATCAGGCGACCACCTGGAGAATAAGGGAATACATTTCAAGTGTCAAGTTTTGGTAATCCGATGCCTACCCGGATGACAAGGGAATATATTTAAAATTTCAAGTTTTTCTTATCAGGCATCCACCTGGAGATGAAGAGAATACATTTCGGGTTTCAGGTTTTGGTATTCAGACGCCCACTTGGAGAACAAGGGAATATATTTTAAGTTTCAAGTTTTTGCAATAAGGAGCCCACCTGAAGAATAAGGGAATACATTTCAAGTATTAAGTTTTTGTAATCAAGTGTCCGCCTAGACAACAAGGGAGTACATTTAATGTTTCATGTTTTGGTAACAAGGCACCCAACTTGCGAACAAGGGAATACATTTCAAGAGTCAAGTTTTTGGAATCACGCGCCGACATGCAGAATAAGGGAATACATTTTAAGTTTCAAGTTTTTGTATAAACGCCCACTTGAAGAACAAGGGAATATATTTCAGGTGTAATGTTTTGTTAATTAGGCGCCCACCTGTAGAACAAGGGAATATATTTCAAGTTTCAAGTTTTTGTAACCAAGTGCCCACCTAGAGACAAGGGAATACATTTAAAATGTCAAGTTTTTGTAATCAGCATCCTACCTGGAGAACAAGGGAATATATTTATAATTTCAAGTTTGGGTTATCACGCATCCGCCTGTAGAACAAGAAAATACATTTCGAGTTTCAAGTTTTGGTAATCAGGCGCTCACCTGGATAACAACGGAATATACTTAAAATTTCAAGTTTTTGTAGTTAGGCGCCCACCTAGAGAACAACAGAATATATTTCAAGTTTCAAGTTTTTGTAATCTGGCGCCCACCTAGAGAACAAGGGAATTCATTTAAAGATTCAAGTTTAGGTAACCAGTCACCCACCTAGAGAACAAGGGAATACATTCCATGTTTCATGTTTCAGCAATCAGGTGCCCACTTGGAGAACAAGGAAATACATTTCAAGTTTCAAGTTTTGATAATCAGGCACCCACCTAGATAACAAGGGAATACATTTCAAGTTTCAAGTTTTTGTAACCAGGTTCCCACCTGGAGAACAATGGAATACATTTCAAGTGTCATGTTTTGACATTCACGCACCCACCTAGAGAACAAGGGAATATAGTTCGAGTTTGAAGTTTTGGTAATCAGACGCCCACCTGGAGAACAAGAGAATACATTTCAAGTTTCATATTTTGGTAATCAGGCGCCCACCTAGAACAAAAGGGAATACAGTTCAACTTTCAAGTTGTGGTATCCAAGAGCACGCCTGGAGAACAAGAGAATACATTTTGAGTTTCAAGTTTAAGTAATTAGGCACCCACTTGGAGAACAAGGGAATATATTTCAAGTTTCGGTAATCAGGGGCCCACCTAGACAACAAGGGAATACATTTTATGTTTCAAGTTTTGGTAACCAGGCACCCACCTTGAGAACAAGGGAATACATTTCAAGTGTCATGTTTTGGTAACTAGGCACCCACCTGGAGAACAAGGGAATACATTTCAAGTGTCAAGATTTGGTAATCAGGCGCCCAACGGGAGAACAAGGGAATACATTTGAAGTGTCAAGTATTGGTAATCAGGCGCCCACCGGGAGAACAAGGGAATACATTGCAAGTGTCAAGTATTGGTAATAAAGCGCCTACCTGGAGAATAAGGCAATATAATTAAAATTCAAGTTTTGGTTATCAGGCGCCCAGCTAGAGAACATGGGAATACATTTCAAGTTTCAAGTTTTGGTAATCAAGCGCCTACCTATACAACAGGGGAATACATGTCTAATTTCAAGTTTTGGTAACCAGATGCCCACTTGGAGAACAAGGAAATACATTTCAGGTGTCATATTTTTGTAACTAAGCACCCTCCTGGAGAACAACGGAATACATTTCAAGTGTCAAGTTTTGGTAATCAGGAACACACCGGGAGAACAAGGGAATACATTTCAAGTGTCAAGTTTTGGTAATTAGGCGCCTACCTGGAGAACAAGGGAATATATTTGAAATTTCAAATTTTGGTTATCAGGCATCCTCCTGGAGAACAAGGGAATACATTTCGAGTTTCAAGTTTTGGTAATCAGGCGCCCACCTGGATAAGAATGGAATATAACTAAAATTTCAAGTTTTGGTAGTCAGACGCCCACCTTTAAAACATAGGAATATATTTAAAGTTTCAAGTTTTGGTGCCCAATCGCCCACCTGGAGAACAACCAAATATATTTCAAGTTTTAAGTTTTTGTAACCGGGCTCCTACCTAGACAACAAGGGAATTTATTTAAATTTTCAAGACTCGGTAACCAGGCGTCCACGTAGATAACAAGGGAATACAATTAAAGTGTCAAGTTTTGGTCATTAGGCACCCACCTGGAAAACAAGGGAATACATTTCAAGTGTCATGTTTTGGTAATCAGGCGTCCACCTGGAGAACAAGGAAATGCATTTCAAGTTTCAAGTTTGGGTAATCAGGTGCCCACCTAGACATCATGGGAATACATTTCAAGTCACAAGTTTTTGTAACCAGGTTCCCACCTGGAGACAGGGGAATACATTCAAAGTATCATGTTTTGGTAATCAGGCGCCCACCAGGAGAACAAGCGTATATATTTCAAGTGTCAAGATTTTGTAACCAGATGCCCACTTGGAGAACAAGGAAATACATTTCAGGTGTCATATTTTGGTAATTAGGCGCCCACCTGGAGAAAAAGGGAATACATTTCAAGTGTCAAGTTTGGTAATCAGGCACCCACCAAGAGAACAAGGGAATACATTTCAAGTGTCAAGTTTTGGTAACTAGGCGCCTACCTGGAGAACAAGGGAATTATTTAAAATTTCAAGTTTTGGTTATCAGGCATCCTCCTAGAGAACAGGGGAATTCATTTCGAGTTTCAAGTTTTGGTAATCAAGTGTCCACCTGGATAAGAAGGGAATAAATTTAAAATTTCAAGTTTTTGTAGTCAAGCGCCCACCTAGAGAACAAAGGAATATATTTCAAGTTTTAAGTTTTTGTAACCAATCGCGTACCTGGAGAACAATGGAATATATTTCAAGTTTCAAGTTTTTGTAATGGCGAGCAAACCTAGAGAACAAGGGTAATTTATTTCAAGTTTCATGTTTTGGTAATCTGGCGCCCACCCAAGTAACAAGGCAATACATTTCAAGATTAAAGTATTTGTAACCAGGTGCCCCTTGGAGAACAAGGGAATACATTTCAAGTGTCATGTTTTGGTAATCAGGCGCCCACCTGGAGAACAAGTGAATACATTTCAAGTGTCATGTCTTGGCAATCAGGCGCCTACCTGGAGAACAAGGGAATATATTTAAACTTTCAAGTTTTGGTTATCGGGCATCCACCTGGAGAACAAGCGAATACAGTTCGAGTTTCAAGTTTTTGTAATCAGGAGCCCACCTGGAGAACAAAAGAATATATTCCAAGTTTCATGTTTTGGTAATCAGACGCCCACCTAGAAAACAAGGGAATACATTTCAAGTTTCAAGTTGTGGTAACCAAGAGCCCACTTCGAGAACAAGGGACTACATTTCAACTGTCAAGTTTTGGTAATCAGGCGTCCACCTGGAGAACAAGGAAATACATTTCAAGTTTCAAATTTTAGTAATCAGGCGCTCACCTAAACAAGAAGGGAATACATTACAAGTGTCAAATTTTTTTAACAGGCGCCCATCTAGAGAACAAGGGAATACATTTCAAGTGTCAAGTTTTGGTAATTGGGCACCTACATGGAGAACAAGGAATATATTTAATATTTCAAGTTTTGGTTATCAGGCATCCGCCTGGAGAACAAGGGAATACATTTTTAGTTTCAAGCTTTGGGAATCAGGCGCCCACCTGGATAAGAAGGGAAAATAATTAAAATATTAATTTTTGGTTGTAAGGCGCCCACCTGTAGAACATAGGAATATATTTCAAGTTTCAAGTTTTGGTACCCAATCGCCCACCTGGATAACAACGAAATATATTTCAAGTTTCAAGTTTTTGTAATCGGGCTCCCACCTAGAGAACGGGAATACATTTCATGTGTCATGTTTTGGTAATCAGGCACCCATCGAGAGAACAATAGAATACATTTCAAGTGTCAAGTTTTGGTAATCTGGTGCCTACCTGGAGAATAAGGGAATATATTTAAAATTTCAAGTTTTTGTTATCAGGCATCCGCCTAGAGAACATGGGAATACAATTCGAGTTTCATGTTTTGGTATTCAGGTGCCCACCTGGATAAGAAGGGAATATATTTAAAATTTCATGTTTTGGGAGTCACGCGCCACCTCGAGAACAAAGGAATATATTTCAAGTTTCAAGTTTTGATAACCAATCGCCCACCTGGAGAAGAACGAAATCTATTTCAAGTTTCAAGTTTTTTTAATCAGGCGCCCACCTAGAGAACAAGGGTAATTTATCTCATGTTTCAGTTTTTGGTAAATTGCCGCCCACCTAGACAACAAGGGAATACATTTCAAGTTTCAAGTTTTTGTAACCAGGTGGCCACCTGGAGAACAAGGGAATACATTTCAAGTGTCAAGTTTTGGTAATCAGGTGCCCACCTGGAGAACAAGTGAATACACTTAAAGTGTCATGTTTTGGCAAGCAAGCGCCTACCTGGCAAACAAGAGAATATATTTAAACATTCAATTTTTGGTTATCAAGCATCCACCTGGAGAACAAGTGAATACATTTCGAATTTCAAGTTTTTGTAATCAGACGCCCACCTGGAGCACAAAAGAATATATTTCAAGTTTCATGTTTTGGTAATCAGGCGCCCACCTAGAAAACAAGGGAATACATTTCAAGTTTCAAGTTGTGGTAACCAAGAGCCCACTTCGAAAACAAGGGACTACATTTAAAGTGTCATGTTTTTTAATCAGACATCTACCTGGAGAACAAGGAAATACATTTCAAGTTTCAAATTTTGGTAATCATGCGCTCACCTTGACAAGAAGGTAATACATTCCAAGTTTCAAGTTTTTGTAACCAGGCGCCCACCTAGAGAACAAGGGAATACATTTCAAGTGTCAAGTTTTCGTAATTGGGCACCTACCTGGAGAACAAGGAATATATTTAATATTTCAAGTTTTGGTTATCAGGCATCAGCATGGATAACAAGGGAATTCATTTTGAGTTTCAAGCTTTGGTAATCAGGCGCCCACCTGGATAAGAAGGGAATATAATTAAAATATTAATTTTTGGTAGTAAGGCCCCCACCTTTAGAACATAGGAATATATTTCAAGTTTCAAGTTTTGGTACAAAATTGCCCACCTGGAGAACAACGAAATATATTTCAAGTTTCAAGTTTTTGTAATCGGGCTCCCACCTAGAGAACAAGGGAATTTATTTAAACTTTCAATGTTAGGTAACCAGGCATCCACCTAGAGAACAAGGGAATACATTTCAAGTTTCATGTTTTGGTAATCAGGCGCCCACCTAGACAACAATAGAATACATTTCAAGTTTCTAGTTTTAGTAACTAGGTGCCCACCTGGAGAACAAGGGAATACATTTCAAGTGTCAAGTTTTGATAATCCGGCGCACACCAGGAGAACAAGTGAATACATTTCAAGTGTCATGTTTTGGCACTCAGATGCCAAACTTGGAAACAAGGGAATATATTTAAACTTTCAAGTTTTGGTAATCAGGCATCCACCTGGATAATAAGGGAATACAGTTCGAGTTTCAAGTTTTGGTAATCAGATGCCCACCTGGAGAACAAGAGAATATATTTCAAGTTTCATGTTTTGGTAATCAGGTGCCCACCTAGAAAACAAGGGAATACATTTCAAGTTTTAAGTTATGGTAACCAAGAGCCCACTTGGAGAACAAGGGAATACATTTCAAGTGTCAAGTTTTGGTAATTAGGCGCCCACCTGGAGAACAAGGGAATACATTTCAAGTGTCATGTGTTTGTAATTAGGCGTCCACCTGGAGAACAATGAAATACATTTCAAGTTTCAAGTTTTGGTAATCAGTCGCGCACCTAGACATCATGGGAGTACATTTCAAGTTACAAGTTTTTGTAGCCAAGTTCCCACCTGGAGACAAGGGAATACATTTAAAGTGTCAAGTTTTGGTAATCAGGCGCACACCTGGAGAACAAGGGAATATAATTATAGTGTCATGTTTTGGTAATCATGCGCCCACCCGGAGAACAAGGTAATACATTTCATGTGTCTAGTTTTGGTAATCAGGCGCCCGCCGGGAGAACAAGGGAATACATTTCAAATGTCAAGTATTAGTAATCAGGTGCCTACCTATACAACAAGGGAATACATTTTAAGTTTCAAGTTTTTGTAACCAGAGGCCCACTTGGAGAACAAGGAAATACATTTCAGGTGTCATATTTTGGTAATTAGGCGCCCACCTGGATAAGACAGGAATACATTTTAAGTGTCATGTTTTTGTAATCAGGCACCCACCGAGGGAACAATGGAATACATTTCAAGTGTCAAGTTTTGGTAATTTGGCGCCTACCTGGAGAATAAGGGAGTATATTTAAAATTTCAAGTTTTTGTTATCAAGCATCCGCCTGGAGAACAGGGGAATACAATTCGAGTTTCTAGTTATGGTATTCAGGTGCCCACCTGGATAAGAAGGGAATATATTTAAAATTTCATGTTTTGGGAGTCAGGCGCCCACCTCGAGAACAGAGGAATATATTTCAAGTTTCAAGTATTTGTAATCGGGCGCCCACCTTGAGAACAAGGGTAATTTATTTCATGTTTCAATTTTTGGTAATCTGCCGCCCACCTAGACAACAAGGGAATACATTTCAAGTTTCAAGTTTTTATAACCATGTGCCCATCTGGAGAACAAGGGAATACATTTCAAGTGTCAAGTTTTGGTAATCAGGCGCCCACCTGGAGAACAAGTGAATACACTTAAAGTGTCATGTTTTGGCAAGCAGGCGCCTACCTGGAGAACAAGGGAATATATTTAAACATTCAAGTTTTGGTTATCAGGCATCCACCCGGACAACAAGCGAATACAGTTCGAGTTTCAAGTTTTGGTAATCAGACGCCCACCTGGAGCACAAAAGAATATATTTCAAGTTCATGTTTTGGTAATCAGGCGCCCACGTAGAAAACAAGGGAATACATTTCAAGTTTAAAGTTGTGGTAACCAAGAGTCCACTTCTAGAACAAGGGACTACATTTCAAGTGTCATGTGTTTTTCATCAGACATCTACCTGGAGAACAAGGAAATAAATTTCAAGTTTCAAATTTTGGTAATCATGCGCTCACCTAGACAAGAAGGTAATACATTACAAGTTTCAAGTTTTTGTAACCAGGCGCCGACCTAGAGAACAAGGGAATACATTTCAAGTGTCAAGTTTTGGTAATTGGGCACCTACCTGGAGAACAAGGAATATATTTACTATTTCAAGTTTTGGTTATCAGGCATCCACCTGGAAAAATAGGGAATACATTTTGAGTTTCAAGCTTTTGGTAATCAGGCGTCCACCTGGATAAGAAGGGAATATAATTAAAATATTAATTTTTGGTAGTAAGGCGCCCACCTTTAGAACATAGGAATATATTTCAAGTTTCAAGTTTTGGTACAAAATCGCCCACCTGGAGAACAACGAAATATATTTCAAGTTTCAAGTTTTTGTAATCGGGCTCCCACATAGAGAACAAGGGAATTTATTTAAACATTCAAGTTTAGGTAACCAAGCATCCACCTAGAAAACAAGGGAATACATTTCAAGTTTTAAGTAGGCGCCCACCTAGACAACAATAGAATACATTTCAAGTTTCACGTTTTTGTAACTAGGCACACACCTGGAGAACAAGTGAACACATTTCAAGTGTCATATTTTGGCAATCAGACGCCTAACTGGGAAACAAGAGAAAATATTTAAACTTTCAAGTTTTTGTTATCATATGCCCACCTGGAGAACAAAAGTTGTGGTAACTAAGAGCCCACTTGGAGAACAAGGGAATACATTTCAAGTGTCAAGTATTGGTAATTAGGCGCCCACCTGGAGAACAAGGGAATACATTTCAAGTGTCATGTTTTTGTAATCAGGCGTCCACCTGGAGAACAAGGAAATACATTTCAAGTTTGAAGCTTTGGTAATCAGGCGCCCACCTAGACATCATGGGAATACATTTCAAGTTTCAAGTTTTTGTAACCAAGTGCCCACCTGGAGACAAGGGAATACATTTAAAGTTTCAAGTTTTGGTAATCAGGCGCCAACCTGGAGAACAAGGGAATATATTTATAGTGTCATGTTTTGGCAATCATGCGCCCACCTGGTGAACAAGGTAATACATTTCAGGTGTCAAGTTTTGGTAATGAGGCGCCCGCCGGGAGAACAAGGGAATACATTTCAAATGTCAAGTATTAGTAATAAGGTGCCTACCTATACAACAAGGGAATATATTTTATGTTTCAAGTTTTTGTTACCAGAGGCCCACTTGGAGAACAAGGAAATACATTTCAGGTGTCATATATTTGTAATTAGGCGCCCACTTGGATAAAACGGGAATACATTTCAAGTGTCATGTTTTGGTAATCAGGCACCTACCTAGAGAACAATGGAATAAATTTCAAGTGTCAAGTTTTGGTAATCTGGCACCTACCTGGAGAATAAGGGAATATATTTAAAATTTCAAGTTTTTGTCATCAGGCATCCACCTGGGGAATAGGGGAATACAATTCGAGTTTCAAGTTTTGGTGTTCAGGTGCCCACTTGGATAAGAAGGGATTATATTTAAAATTTCAAGTTTTGGGAGTCGGGCGCCCAACTAGAGAACAAAGGAATATATTTCAAGTTTCATGTTTTGATAACCAATCGCCCACCTGGAGAACAATGGAATATATTTCAAGTTTCAAGTTTTTGTAATCGGGCGCCCACCTAGTGAACAAGGGTAATTTATTTCATGTTTCAATTTTTTGTAATCTGCCGCCCACCTAGACAACAAGGGAATACATTTCAAGTTTCAAGTTTTTGTAACCAGGTGCCCACCTGGAGTACAAGGGAATACATTTCAAGTGTCAAGTTTTTGTAATCAGGCGCCCACTTGGAGAATAAGTGAATACACTTAAAGTGTCATGTTTTGGCAAGCAGTCGCCTACCTGGAGAACAAGGGAATATATTTAAACATTCAAGTTTTGGTTATCAGGCATCCACCTGGAGAACAAGCGAATACAGTTTGAGTTTCAAGTTTTGGTAATCAGACGCCCACTTGGAGCACAAAAGAATATATTTTAAGTTTCAAGTTTTGGTAATCAGGCGCCCACCTAGAGAACAAGTGAATACACTTAAAGTATCATGTTTTCGCAAGCTGGCGCCTACCTGGATAACAAGGGAATATATTTTAACATTCAAGTTTTGGTTATCAGGCATCCACCCGGAGAACAAGCGAATACAGTTCGAGTTTCAAGTTTTGGTAATCAGACGCCCACCTGGAGCACAAAAGAATATATTTCAAGTTTCATGTTTTGGTAATCAGGCGCCCACCTAGAAAACAAGGGAATACATTTCAAGTTTCAAGTTGTGGTAACCAAGAGCCCACTTCGAGAACAAGGGACAACATTTCAAGTGTCATGTTTTTGTCATCAGACGTCTACCTGGAGAACAAGGAAAAACATTTCAAGTTTCAAATTTTGGTAATCATGCGCTCACCAAGACAAGAAGGTAATACACTACAAGTTTCATGTTTTTGTAACCAGGCGCCCACCTAAAGAACAAGGGAATAAATTTCAAATGTAGAGTTTTGGTAATTGGGCACCTACCTGGAGAACAAGGAATATATTTAATATTTCAAGTTTCTATTATCAGGCATTCGCCTGGATAACAAGGGAATAAATTTTGAGTTTCAAGCTTTGGTAATCAGGCGCCCACCTGAATAAGAAGGGAATATAATTAAAATATTAATTTTTGGTAGTAAGGCGCCCACCTTTAGAACATAGCAATATATTTCAAGTTTCAAGTTTTGGTACAAAATCGCCCACTTGGAGAACAGCGAAATATATTTCAAGTTTCATGTTTTTGTAATCGGGCTCCCACCTAGAGAACAAGGGAATTTATTTAAACATTCAAGTTTAGGTAAGCAAGCATCCACCTAGAGAACAAGGGAATACATTTCAAGTTTCAAGTTTTGGTAATCAGGCGCCCACTTAGACAACAATAGAATACATTTCAAGTTTCACGTTTTTGTAACTAGGCGCCCACCTGGAGAACAAGGGAATACATTTTAAGTGTCAAGTTTTGATAATCAGGCACACACCTGGAGAACAAGTGAATACATTTCAAGTTTCATGTTATGGCAATCAGACGCCTAACTGGGAAACAAGAGAATATATTTAAACTTTCAAGTTTTGTTTATCAGGCATCCACCTGGATAACAAGGGAATACAGTTCGAGTTTCAAGTTTTGGTTATTAGATGCCCACCTGGAGAACTAGAAAATATATTTCAAGTTTCATGTGTTGGTAATCAGGCGCCCACCTAGAAAACAAGGGAATACATTTTAAGTTTCAAGTTGTGGTAACCAAGAACCCACTTGGAGAACAAGGGAATATATTTCAAGTTTCAAGTGTTGGTAATCAGACGCCAACCTAGAAAACAAGGGAATACATTTTAAGTTTTAAGTTGTGGTAACCAAGAGCCCACTTGGAGAACAAGGGAATACATTTCATGTGTCAAGTTTTGGTAATTAGGCGCCCACCTGGAGAACAAGGGAATACATTTCAAGTGTGATGTTTTTGTAATCAGGCGTCCACCTGGAGAATAAGGAAATACATTTCAAGTTTCAAGCTTTGGTAATCAGTCCCCCACCTAGAAATCATGGGAATACATTTCAAGTTTCAAGTTTTTGTAACCAAGTGCCCACCTGGAGACAAGGGAATACATTTAATGTTTCAAGTTTTTGTAATCAGGCGCCAACCTGGAGAACAAGGGAATATATTTATAGTGTCATGTTTTGGCAATCATGCGCCCACCTGGAGAACAAGGCAATACATTTCAGGTGTCAAGTATTGGTAATGAGGCGCCCGCCAGGATAACAAGGGAATACATTTCAAATGTCAAGTATTAGTAATCAGGTGCCTACCTATTCAACAAGGGAATACATTTTAAGTTTCAAGTTTTTGTAACCAGAGGCCGACTTGGAGAACAAGGAAATACATTTCAGGTGTCATATTTTTTTATTTAGGCGCCCACCTGGATAAAACGGGAATATATTTCAAGTGTCATGTTTTGGTAATCAGGCACCCACCGAGAGAACAATGGAATAAATTTCAAGTGTCAAGTTTTGGTAATCTTGCGCCTACTTGGAGAATAAGGGAATATATTTAAAATTTCAAGTTTTTGTCATTAGGCATCCGCCTGGAGAACAGGGGAATACAATTCGAGTTTCAAGTTTTGGTATTCAGGTGCCCACCTGGACAAGAAGGGAATATATTTAAAATTTCAAGTTTTGGGAGTCAGGCGCCCACCTCGAGAACAAAGGAATATATTTCAAGTTTCATGTTTTGATAACCAATCGCCCACCTGGAGAACAACGGAATATATTTCAAGTTTCAAGTTATTGTAATCGGGCGCCCACCTAGAGATCAAGGGTAATTTATTTCATGTTTCAATTTTTTGTAATCTGCCGCCCACCTGGACAACAAGGGAATACATTTCAAGTTTCAAGTTTTTGTAACCAGGTGCCCACCTGGAGAACAAGGGAATACATTTCAAGTGTCAAGTATTGGTAATCAGGCACCCACCTGGAGAACAAGTGAATACACTTAAAGTGTCATGTTTTGGCAAGCAGGCGCCTACATGGAGAACAAGGGAATATATTTAAACATTCAAGTTTTGGTTATCACGCATGCACCTGGAGAACAAGCGAATACAGTTCGAGTTTCAAGATTTGGTAATCAGATGCCCACCTGGAGCACAAAAGAATATATTTCAAGTTTTGGTAAACAGGCGCCCACCTTGAAAACAAGGGAATACATTTCAAGTTTCAAGTTGTGGTAACCAAGAGCCCACTTCGAGAACAAGGGAATACATTTCAAGTGTAAAGTTTTGGTAATCAGGCGTCCACCTGGAGAACAAAGGAATACATATCATGTTTCAAATGTTGGTAATCATGCGCTCACCTAGACAAGAAGGTAATACATTACAAGTTTCAAGATTTTGTAACCACGCGCCCACCTAGAGAACAAGGGAATACATTTCAAGTGTCAAGTTTTGGTAATTGGGCACCTACCTGGAGAACAAGGAATATATTTAATATTTCAAGTTTATGTTATCAGGCATCCGCCTGTATAACAAGTGAATAAATTTTGAGTTTCAAGCTTTGGTAATCAGGCGCCCACCTGGATAAGAATGGAATATAATTAAAATATTAATTTTTGGTTGTAAGGCGCCCACCTTTAGAACATAGGAATATATTTCAAGTTTCAAGTTTTGGTATCGCCCACCTGGAGAACAACGAAATATATTTCAAGTTTCATGTTTTTGTAATCGGGCTCCCACCTAGAGAACAAGGGAATTTATTTAATCATTCAAGTTTAGGTAACCAAGCATCCACCTAGAGAACAAGGGAACACATTTCAAGTTTCAAGTTTTTGTAATCAGGCGCCCACCTAGACAACAATAGAATACATTTCAAGTTTAAAGTTTTTGTAACTAGGTGCCCACCTGGAGAACAAGGGAATACATTTTAAGTGGCAAGTTTTGATAATCAGGCACACACCTGGAGAACAAGTGAATACATTTCAAGTGTCATGTTATGGCAATCAGACGCCTAACTGGGAAACAAGAGAATATATTTAAACTTTCAAGTTTTGGTTATCAGGCATCCACCTGGATAACAAGGGAATACAGTTCGAGTTTCAAGTTTTGGTTATTAGATGCCCACCTGGAGAACTAGAGAATATATTTCAAGTTTCATGTGTTGGTAATCAGGCGCCCACCTAGAAAACAAGGGAATACATTTTAAGTTTCAAGTTGTGGTAACCAAGAACCCACTTGGAGAACAAGGGAATATATTTCAAGTTTCATGTGTTGGTAATCAGACGCCCACCTAGAAAACAAGGGAATACATTTTAAGTTTTAAGTTGTAGTAACCAAGAACCCACTTGGAAAACAAGGGAATACATTTCAAGTGTCAAGTTTTGGTAATTAGGCGCCCACCTGGAGAACAAGGGAATACATTTAAAGTGTGATGTTTTTGTAATCAGGCGTCCACCGGGAGAATAAGGAAATACATTTCAAGTTTCAAGCTTTGGTAATCAGTCCCCCACCTAGACATCATGGGAATACATTTCAAGTTTCAAGTTTTTGTAACCAAGTGCCCACCTGGAGACAAGGGAATACATTTAATGTTTCAAGTTTTGGTAATCAGGCGCTAACCTGGAGAACAAGGGAATATATTTATAGTGTCATGTTTTGGCAATCATGCGCCCACCTGGAGAACAAGGCAATACATTTCAGGTGTGAAGTTTTGGTAATGAGGCGCCCGCCAGGATAACAAGGGAATACATTTCAAATGTCAAGTATTAGTAATCAGGTGCCTACCTATTCAACAACGGAATACATTTTAAGTTTCAAGTTTTTGTAACCAGAGGCCCACTTGGAGAACAAGGAAATACATTTCAGGTGTCATATTTTTGTATTTAGGCGCCCACCTGGATAAAACGGGAATATATTTCAAGTGTCAAGTTTTGGTAATCTGGCGCCTACTTGGAGAATACGGGAATATATTTAAAATTTCAAGTTTTTGTCATTAGGCATCCGCCTGGAGAACAGGGGAATACAATTCGAGTTTCAAGTTTTGTTATTCAGGTGCCCACCTGGATAAGAAGGGAATATATTTAAAATTTCAAGTTTTGGGAGTCAGGCGCCCACCTCGAGAACAAAGGAATATATTTCAAGTTTCATGTTTTGACAACCAATCGCCCACCTGGAGAACAACGGAATATATTTCAAGTTTCTAGTTATTGTAATCGGGCGCCCACCTAGAGATCAAGGGTAATTTATTTCATGTTTCAATTTTTTGTAATCTGCCGCCCACCTGGACAACAAGGGAATACATTTCAAGTTTCAAGTTTTTGTAACCAGGTGCCCACCTGGAGAACAAGGGAATACATTTCAAGTGTCAAGTATTGGTAATCAGGCGCCCACATGGAGAACAAGTGAATACACTTAAAGTGTCATGTTTTGGCAAGCAGGCGCCTACATGGAGAACAAGGGAATATATTTAAACATTCAAGTTTTGGTTATCAGGCATGCACCTGGAGAACAAGCGAATACAGTTCGAGTTTCAAGATTTGGTAATCAGATGCCCACCTGGAGCACAAAAGAATATATTTCAAGTTTTGGTAAACAGGCGCCCACCTTGAAAACAAGGGAATATATTTCAAGTTTCAAGTTGTGGTAACCAAGAGCCCACTTCGAGAACAAGGGAATACATTTCAAGTGTAAAGTTTTGGTAATCAGGCGTCTACCTGGAGAACAAGGGAATACATTTCAAGTTTCAAATTTTTGTAATCATGCGCTCACCTAGACAAGAAGGTAATACATTACAAGTTTCAAGATTTTGTTACCACGCGCCTACCTAGAGAACAAGGGAATACATTTCAAGTGTCAAGTTTTGGTAATTGGGCACCTACCTGGAGAACAAGGAATATATTTAATATTTCAAGTTTATGTTATCAGGCATCCGCCTGTATAACAAGGAATTAAATTTTGAGTTTCAAGCTTTGGTAATCAGGCGCCCACCTGGATAAGAATGGAATATAATTAAAATATTAATTTTTGGTTGTAAGGCGCCCACCTTTAGAACATAGGAATATATTTCAAGTTTCAAGTTTTGGTATCGCCCACCTGGAGAACAACGAAATATATTTCAAGTTTCATGTTTTTGTAATCGGGCTGCCACCTAGAGAACAAGGGAATTTATTTAATCAGTCAAGTTTAGGTAACCAAGCATCCACCTAGAGAACAAGGGAACACATTTCAAGTTTCAAGTTTTGGTAATCAGGCGCCCACCTAGACAACAATAGAATACATTTCAAGTTTAAAGTTTTTGTAACTAGGTGCCCACCTAGAGAACAAGGGAATACATTTCAAGTGTCAAGTTTTGATAATCAGGCACACACCTAGAGAACAAGTGAATACATTTCAAGTGTCATGTTTTGGCAATCAGACGCCTAACTGGGAAACAAGAAAATATATTTAAACTTTCAAGTTTTGGTTATCAGGCATCCACCTGGATAACAAGGGAATACAGTTCGAGTTTCAAGTTTTGGTTATTAGATGCCCACCTGGAGAACTAGAGAATATATTTCAAGTTTCATGTGTTGGTAATCAGGCGCCCACCTAGAAAACAAGGGAATACATTTTAAGTTTCAAGTTGTGGTAACCAAGAACCCACTTGGAGAACAAGGGAATACATTTCAATTGTCATGTTTTGGTAATTAGGCGCCCACCTGGAGAACAACGGAATACATTTCAAGTGTCATGTTTTTGTAATCAGGCGTCCACCTGGAGAACAAGGAAATACATTTCAAGTTTCAAGCTTTGGTAATCAGGCGCCCACCAAGACATCATGGGAATACATTTCAAGTTTCAAGTTTTTGTAACCAAGTGTCCACCTGGAGACAAGGGAATACATTTAAAGTTTCAAGTTATGGTAATCAGGCGCCAACCTGGAGAACAAGGGAATATATTTATAGTGTCATGTTTTGGCAATCATGCGCCCACCTGGAGAACAAGGTTATACATTTCAGGTGTCAAGTTTTGGTAATGAGGCGCCCGCCGGGAGAACAAGGGAATACATTTCAAATGCCAAGTATTAGTAATCAGGTGCCTACCTATACAACAAGGGAATACATTTTAAGTATCAAGTTTTTGTAACCAGAGGCTCACTTGGAGAACAAGGAAATACATTTCAGGTGTCATATTTTGGTATTTAGGCGCCCACCTGGATAAAACGGGAATACATTTCAAGTGTCATGTTTTGGTAATCAGGCACCCACAGAGAGAACAATGGAATAAATTTCAAGTGTCAAGTTTTGGTAATCTGGCGCCTACCTGGAGAATAAGGGAATATATTTAAAATTTCAAGTTCTTGTCATAAGGCATCCGCTTGGAGAACAGGGGAATACAATTCGAGTTTCTAGTTTTATTATTCAGGTGCCCACCTGGATAAGAAGGGAATATATTTAAAATTTCAAGTTTTGGGAGTCAGGCGCCCACCTTGAGAACAAAGGAATATATTTCAAGTTTCATGTTATGATAACCAATCGCCCACCTGGAGAAACAACGAAATATATTTCAAGTTTCAAGTTTTTGTAATCGGGCGCCCACCTAAAGAACAAGGGTAATTTATTTCATGTTTCAATTTTTTGTAATCTGCCGCCCACCTAGACAACAAGGGAATACATTTCAAGTTTCAAGTTTTTGTAACCAGGTGCCCACCTGGAGAACAAAGGAATACATTTCAAGTGTCAAGTTTTCGTAATCAGGCGCCCACCTGGAGAACAAGTGAATACACTTAAAGTGTCATGTTTTGGCAAGTAGGCGCCTACCTGGAGAACAAGGGAATATATTTAAACATTCAAGTTTTTATTATCAGGCATCCACCTGGAGAACAAGCGAATACAGTTCGATTTTCAAGTTTTGGTAATCAGACGCCCACCTGGAGCACAAAAGAATATATTTTAAGTTTCATGTTTTGGTAATCAGGCGCCCACCTAGAAAACAAGGTAATACATTTCAAGTTTCAAGTTGTGGTAACCAAGAGCCCACTTCGAGAACAAGGGACTACATTTCAAGTGTCATGTTTTTGTCATCAGACGTCTACCTAACAACAAGGAAATACATTTCAAGTTTTAAATTTTTGTAATTATGCGCTTACCTAGACAAGAAGGTAATACATTACAAGTTTCAAGTTCTTGTAACCAGGCGCCCACCTAGAGAACAAGGGAATACATTTCAAGTGTCAAGTTTTGGTAATTGGGCACCTACATGGAGAACAAGGAATATATTTAATATTCAAAGTTTCGATTATCAAGCATCCGCCTAGATAACAAGGGAATAAATTTTGAGTTTCAAGCTTTGGTAATCAAGCGCCCACCTGGATAAGAAGGGAATAAAATTAAAATATTAATTTTTGGTAGTAAGGCGCTCACCTTTAGAACATAGGAATATATTTCAAGTTTCATGTTTTGGTACAAAATCGCCCACCTGGAGAACAACGAAATATATTTCAAGTTTCATGTTTTTGTAATCGGGCTCCCACCTAGAGAACAAGGGAATTTATTTAAAAATTCAAGTTTAGGCAACCAAGCATCCACCAAGAGAACAAGGGAACACATTTCAAGTTTCAAGTTTTGGTAATTAGGCATCCACCTAGACAACAATGGAATACATTTCGAGTTTCAAGTTTTTGTAACTAGGTGCCCACCTGGAGAACAAGGGAATACATTTCAAGTGTCAAGTTTTGATAATCAGGCACACACCTGGAGAACAAGTGAATACATTTCAAGTGTCATGTTTTGGCAATCAGACGCCTAACTGGGAAACAAGAGAATATATTTAAACTTTCAAGTTTTGGTTATCAAGCATCCACCTAGATAACAAGGGAATACAGTTCGAGTTTCAAGTTTTGGTAATCAGATGCCCACCTGGAGAACAAGAGAATATATTTCAACTTTCATGTGTTGGTAATCAGGCGCCCACCTAGTAAACAAGGGAATACATTTTAAGTTTCAAGTTGTGGTAACCAAGAGCCAACTATGAGAACAAGGGAATACATTTCAAGTGTCAAGTTTTGGTAATTACGCGCCCACCTGGAGAACAAGGGAATACATTTCAAGTGTCATATTTTTGTAATCAGGCGTCCACCTGGAGAACAAGGAAATACATTTCAAGTTTCAAGCTTTGGTAATCAGGCGCCCACCTAGACATCATGGGAATACATTTCAAGTTTCAAGTTTTTGTAACCAAGTGCCCACCTGGAGACAAGGGAATACATTTAAAGTTTCAAGTTTTAGTAATCAGGCGCGCACCTGGAGAACAAGGGAATATATTTATTGTGTCATGTTTTGGCAATCATGCGCCCACCTGTAGAACAAGGTAATACATTTCAGGTGTCAAGTTTTGGTAATCAGGCGCCCGCCGGGAGAACAAGGGAATACATTTCAAATGTCAAGTATTAGTAATCAGGTGGCTACCTATACAACAAGGGAATAAATTTTAAGTTTCATGTTTTTGTAACCAGAGGCCCACTTGGAGAACAAGGAAATACATTTCAGGTGTCATATTTTGGTAATTAGGCGCCCACCTGGATAAAACGGGAATACATTTCAAGTGTCATGTTTTGGTAGATAGGCACCCACCGAGAGAACAATGGAATACATTTCAAGTGTCAAGTTTTTGTAATCTGGTGCCTACCTGGAGAATAAGGGAATATATTTAAAATTTCAAGTTTTTGTTATCAGGCATCCGCCTGGAGAACAGGGGAAGGAAATATAATTAAAATTTCATGTTTTGGGAGTCAGGCGCCCACCTCGAGAACAAAGGAATACATTTCAAGTTTCAAGTTTTGATAACCAATCGCCCACCTCGAGAACAACGGAATATATTTCAAGTTTCAACTTTTTGTACTCGGGCGCCCACCTAGAGACAAGGGTAATTTATTTCAAGTTTCTAGTATTGGTAATCTGCCGCCAACCAAGACAACAAGGGGATACATTTCAAGTATCAAGTTTTTGTAACTAGGTGCCCACCTGGAGAACAACGGAATACATTTCAAGTGTCAAGTTTTGGTAATAAGGTGCCCACCTGGAGAACAAGTGAATACATTTAAAGTGTCATGTTTTAGCAATTGGGCGCCTATATGGAGAACAACGGAATATATTTAAACTTTCAAGTTTTGGTTATCAGGCATCAACCTGGAGAACAAGCAAATACATTTCGAGTTTCAAGTATTGGTAATCAGACGCTCACCTGGAGAACAAAAGAATATATTTCAAAGATGTTTTGGTAATCAGGCGCCCACCTTAAAATCAAGGTAATACATTTCAAGTTTCAAGTTGTGGTAACCAAGAGCCCACTTGGAGAACAGGGGATTACATTTCAAGTGTCAAGTTTTGGTAATTAGGCGTCCACCACTAGAACAAGGAAATACATTTCAAGTTTCATGTTTTGGTAATCAGGCACTTACCTAGACAACAAGGGAATATATTTCAAGTTTCAACTTATTGTAAACAGGCGCCCACCTGGAGAACAAGGGAATGAATTTCAAGTGTCAAGTTTTGGTAATCAGGCGCTCACCTGGAGAACAAGCGAGTATATTTCAATTGTCATCTTTTGGCAATCAGGCGCCCACCTGGTGAACAAGGGAATATATTTCATGTGTCAAGTTTTTTTAATCAGGCGCCTACCGGGAGAACAAGGGAATAGATTTCAAATGTCAAATATTGGTAATCAGGCGCCTACCAATACAACAAGGGAATACATTTCGAGTTTCAAGTTTTGGTAACCAGATTACCACTTGGAGAACAAGGAAATATATTTCAGGTGTCATATTTTGGTAATTAGGCGCCCACCTGGAGAACAAGGGAATACATTTCAAGTGTCATGTTTGGGAAATCAGGCACCCACTAGGAGAACAACAGAATAGATTCCATGTGTCAAGTTTTGGTAATCTGGCGCCTACCTGGAGAACAAGGGAATATATTTAAAATTTCAAGTATTGGTTATCAAGCATCCGCCTGTAGAACAAGGCAATACAGTACGAGCTTGATGTTTTGGTAATCAGACGCCCACCTACAGAACAAGAGAATATATTTCATGTTTCATGTTTTGGTAATCAAGCACCCACCTAGAAAACAAGGGAATACATTTCAAGTATAAAGTTGTGGTAACCAAGAGCCCACTCGGAGAACAAGGGAATACATTTCAAGTGTCAAGTTATGGCAATTAGGCGCCCACCTGGAGAACAAGCCAATACATTTCAAGTATAAAGTTTTGGTAATTAGGCGTCCACCTGGAGAACAAGGAAATACATTTATAATTTCAAGTTTTGGTTTCAACTTTTTGTTATTAGGCATCCTCCTGGAGAACAGGGGAATACATTTCGAGTTTCAAGTTTTTGTAATCAGGCGCCCACCTGGATAAGAAGGCAATATATTTAGAATTTGAAGTTTTGGTAGTCAGGCGCCCACCTGGAGAACAAACGAATATATTTCAAGTTTCAAGTTTTGGTAACCAATCGCCACCTGGAGAACAACGGAATATATTTTAAGTTTCATGTTTTTCAAATAGGGCGCCCACCTAGAGAACAAAAGTAATTCGTTTAAAGTTTCAAGTTTTGGTAATCTGGCACCCACCTAGACTACAAGGGAATACATTTCATGTTTTAAGTTTTTGTAACCTGGTGCCCACCTGGAGAACAAGCGAATACATTTCAAGTGTCATGTTTTTGTTATCAGGCGCCCACCTGGAGAACAAGTGAATAAATTTCAAGTGTCATGTTTTGAAATCAGGCGCCTACCTGCAGATTAAGTGAATATTTAAACTTTCATGTTTTGGTTATCAGGCATCTACTAGGAGAACAGCGAATGCAATTCGAGTTTCAATTATTGGTAAACAATCGCACACCAGGAGAACAAAAGAATATATTTCAAGTTTCATGTTTTGGTAATCAGGCGCCCACCCAGAAAACAAAGGAATACATTTAATGTTTCAAGTTGTGGTATCCAAGAGCCCAGTTGGAAAACAAGTGAATACATTTGAAGTGTTAGGCGCCCACCTGGAGAACAAGGGAATACATTTCAAGTGTCAAGTTTAGGTAATCAGGTGTCCACCTGGAGAACAAGGATATACATTTCAAGTTTCAAATTTTGGTAATCAGGCGCCCACCTAGACATAAGGAAATATACTTAAAGTTTCAAGTTTTTGTAACCAGTCATCCACTTGAAGAACAAGGAAATACATTTCAAATCTCAAGTATTGGTAATAAGGAACCTACCTATACAACAAGGGAATACATTTAAAGTTTCAAGTTTTGGTACCCAGATGACCACTTAGATAACGAGGAAATACATTTCAGGTGTCATATTTTTGTAATTAGGCGCCTACCTGAAGAAAAAGGGAATACATTTAAGGTGTCAAGTTTTTATGATCAGGCACCCACCGAGAGAATAATGGAATACATTTCAAGTGTCAAGTTTTGGTAATCAGGCGCCTACCTAGATAACAAGGGAATACATTGAAAATTTAAAGTTTTGGTTATCAGGCATCCGCCTGGAGAACAATGGAATTCATTTTGAGTTTCAAGTTTTGGTAATCAGGCGCCCACCTGGATAAGAATGGAATATATTTACAATTTCAAGTTTTGGTAGTCCGGCGCCCACCTGGAGAACAAATGAATATATTCCAAGTTTAAAGTTTTGGTAACCAATCGCCGACCTGGAGAACTACGGAATATATTTCAAGTTTCATGTTTCTGTAATCGGGCGTCCACCTAGAGAACAAAAGTAATTTATTTCAAGTTTCAAGTTTTGGTAATCTGGCGCCCACCTAGACTACAAGGGAATACATTTCAAGTTTCAAGCTTTTGTAACCAGGTGCCCACCTGGAGAACAAGGGAATACATTTCAAGTGTCAAGTTTTAGTAATCAGGCGCCCACCTGGAGAACAAGTGAATACATTTCAAGTGTCATGTTTTGGCAATCAGGTGCCTACCTGGAGATTAAGTGAATATATTTAAACTTTCATGTTTTTATTATCAGGCATCTACTAGGAAAACAAGCGAATACACTTGGGGTTTCAAGTATTGGTAATCGGACGCACACCTGGAGAACAAAAGAATATATTTCAAGTTTCATGATTTAATAATCAGGCGCCCACCTAGAAAACAAGGTATTTCAAGTTTCAAGTTGTTGTAGCCAAGATCCCACTTGGAGAACAACGGAATACATTTCAAGTATCTAGTTTATGTAATTAGGGGCCCACCTGGAGAACAAGGGAATACATTTCAAGTGTCAAGTTTTGGTAATCAGGCGTCCACCTGGAGAACAAGGAAATACATTTCAAGTTTCAAGTTTTGGTAATCAGGCGCCCACCTAGAAAACAAGGGAATACATTTCAAGTGTCAAGGTTTTGTAACCAGGCGTCCACCTGGACAACAAGGGAATACATTTCAAGTGTCAAGCTTTGGTAATCAGTCGCCCAACTGGAGAACAAGCAAATATATTTCAAGTGTCATGTTTTGGCAATCCGGCTCCCACCCGGAGAACAAGGGACTACATTTCATGTGTCAAGTTTTGGTAATCATGCGCCCACCGGGAGAACAAGGGAATACATTTCAAGTTTCAAGGTTTGGTAACCAGTTGCCCAGTTGGAGACCAAGGAAATTCATTTGAGGTGTCATATTTTGGTAATTAGGCGCCCACCTTATAGAAAAATGGAATACATTTCAAGTGTCAAGTTTTGGTAATCAGGCGCCAACCTGGAGAACACGAGAATATATTTAAAATTTAAAGTTTTTGTTATCAGGCATCCACCTGGAGAACAGGGGAATACATTTCGAGTTTCAAATTTTGGTAATCAGGCGTCCACCTGGATAAGAACGGAATATATTTAAAATTTCAAGGTTTCGTAGTCAGGCGCCAACCTGGAGAACAAAGGAATATATTTCAAGTTTCAAGTTTTGGTAACAAATCGCCCACCTGGAGAACAACGGAATATATTTCAAGTTTCAAGTTTTTGTAATCGGGTGCGCACCTAGAGAACAAGGGTAATTTAATTCTAATTTCGAGGTTTTTTAATCAGGCGCCCACCCAAACAGCAAGGGAATACATTTCAAGTTTCATGTTTTGTAACCAGGTACCCACCTGGAGAACAATGCAATACATTTCAAGTGTCATATTTCTGTAATCGGGCGCCCACCTGGAGAACAAGTGAATACATTTCAAGTGTCATGTTTTGTCAATCAGGAACCTACCTGGACAACAAGGAAATATATTTAAACATTCAAGTTTTTGTTATCAGGCATCCACCTGGAGAACAAGGGAATACAGTTCGAGTTTCATGTTTTGGTAATCAGACGCCCACCTAATGAACAAGAGAATATATTTCAAGTGTCATGTTTGGGTAATCAGGCGCCCACCTAGAAAACAAGGGAATACATTTCAAGTTTCAAGTTGTGGTAACCAAGAGCTCACTTGGAGAACAAGGGAATACATTTCAAGTGTCAAGTTTTGGTAATTAGGCGCCCACCTAGAGAACAAGGGAATACATTTCAAGTGTGAAGTTTTGGTAATCAGGCGTCCACCAGGAGAACAAGGAAATACATTTAAAGTTTCAAGTTTTGGTAATCAGACGCTCACCTAGACAATAAGGAAATACATTTCATGTTTCAAGTTTTTGTATCCAGGCGCCCACCTTGAGAACTAAGTAATACATTTCAAGTGTCAAGTTTTGGTAATCAGGCGCCCACCTGGAGTACAAGGGAATATAATTCAAGTGTCATCTTTTCGCAATCAGGCACCCACCTGGAGAACAAGGGAATACATTTCATGTGTCAAGTTTTTGTAATCAGGCGCCCAACGGGAGAACAAGCGAATACATGTCAAATGTCAAGTATTGGTAATCAGGTGCCTACCTATACAACAAGGGAATACATTTCAGGTTTCAAGTTTTGGTAACCAAATGCCTACTTGGAGAACAAGGAAATACATTCCAGGTGTCATATTTTAGTAATTAGGCGCCCACTTGGAGAACAAGGGAATACATTTCAAGTGTCAAGTTTTGGTAATCAGGAGCCTACTTGGAGAACAAGGGAATATATATAAAATTTAAAGTTTCGGTTATCAGGCATCTATCTGCCTGGAGAACAGCGGAATATATTTCAAGTTTCAAGTTATGGTAATCAGGCGCCCACCTAGATAAGAAGGGAATATATTTAAAATTTCATGTTTTTGTAGTCAAGCACCCACATGGAGAAAAAAGGAATATATTTAAAGTTTACAGTTTTGGTAACCAATCGCCCACCTGGAGAACAACGGAATATATTTCATGTTTCAAGTTTTTGTAATTAGGCGCCCACCTAAAGAACAAGGGTAATTTATTTAAAGTTTCATGTTTAGGTAACGAGGCGTCCACCTAGAGAACAAGGGAATACATTTCAAGTTTCAGGTTTTGGTAATTAGGCGTCCACCTAGACAACAAGGGAAAACATTTCAAGTTTCAAGTTTTTGTAACCAGGTGCCTACCTGGAGAACAAGGGAATACATTTCAAGTGTCAAGTTTTGGTTATCAGGCGCCCACTTAGAGAACAAGTGAATACATTTCAAGTGTCATGTTTTTGCAATCAGGCGCCTACCTGGAGAACAAGGGCATACATTTCAAGTTTCAAGTTTTTGTAATCAGGCGCCCACCTAGAAAACAAGGGCATACATTTCAAGTTTCAAGATTTGGTAACCAAGACCCCACATGGAGAACAAGGGAATACATTTAAAGTGTCAAGTATTGGTAATAAGGCGCCCACATGGAGAACAAGGGAATACATTTCAAGTGTCATGTTTTGGTAATCAGGCGCCCACCTGGAGAACAATCAAATAGATTTTAAGCTTCAAGTTTTTGTAAAAAGGCACCCACCTAGACAAAAATGGAATACATTTCAAGTATCAAGTTTTTGTAACCAGTCACCCACCTGGAGAACAAGGGAATACATTTAAAGTGTCAAGTTTTGGTAATCAGGCACCCACCTGGAGAAGTAGCGAATATATTTCAGGTGTCATGTTTTGGCTATCAGGTGCCCAACTGGAGAACAAGGAATACATTTCATGTGTCAAGTTTTGGAAATCAGGCGCGTATCGGGAGAACATGGGAATAAATTTCAAGTGTCAAGTATTTGCTATCAGGCGCCTACCTGTAGAACAGGGGAATATATTTAAAATTTCTAGTTTTGGTTATCACGCATCAACCTGGAGAACAAGAGAAATACATTTCGAGTTTTATGTTTTGGTAATCAGGCGCCCACCTAGATAACAAGGGAATATATTTAAAATCTCAAGTTTTTGTAATCAGGCAGTCACCCCAAAGTAATATATTTGACGTTTCAAGTTTTGATAACCAATCGCCCACCTGGAGAACAATGGAATATATTTCAAGTTTCAAATTTTTGTAATCGGGCGCCCGCCTAGAGAACAAGGGTAACTTATTTAAAGTTTCAAGTTTAGGTAACCAGGCGTCCACCTAGAGAACAAGGGAATACATTTCATGTTTCAAAATTTGGTAATCAGACGTCCACCTAGACAAGATGGGAATACATTTCAAGCTTCAAGTTTTTGTAACCAGGTGCCAACCTGAAGAACAAGGGAATACATTTCAAGTGTCAAGTTTTTTAAATAAGGCGCCCACCTAGAGAACAAGGGAATATATTTCAACTGTCAAGTTTTGGTAATCAGGCGCCCACCTGGAGAACAAGGGAATGTATTTAAACTTTAAAATTTTGGTAATCAGGCGCCCACCTAGAAAACAAGGGATTACATTTCAAGTTTCAAGTTGTGGTAACCAAGACCCCACCTGGAGAACAAGGGAATACATTTCAAGTATCCAGTTTTTTAGTAAGGCGCCCACCTAGAGAACAAGGGAATACATTTCAAGTGTCAAGTTTTGGTAATCAGGCGCCCACCTGGAGAACAAGGAAATACATTTCAAGTTTGAAGTTTTTTTTATCAAGCACCCACCTAGAAAACAAGGGAATACATTTCAAGTTTCAAGTTTTTGTATCCAGGCGCCCACCTGGGGAACAAGGTAATACATTTCAAGTGTCAAGTATTGTTAATCAGCCGCCCAACGGGAGAACAAGCGAATACATTTCAGATTTCAAGTATTGGTAACCAGATGCCTACTTGGAGAACAAGGAAATACATTCCAGGTGTCATATTTTAGTAATTAGGCGCCCACTTGGAGAACAAGGGAATACATTTCTCGGGTCAAGTTTTGGCAATCAGAAGCCTACTTGGAGAACAAGGGAATTTATTTAAAATTTAAAGTTTCGGTTATCAGGCATCTATCTGCCTGGAGAACAGCGGAATACATTTCATGTTTCAAGTTATGGTAATCAGGCGCCCACCTGGATATGAAGGGAATATATTTAAAATTTCTAGTTTTGGTAGTCAAGCGCCCACCTGGAGAAAAAAGGAATATATTTCAAGTTTAAAGTTTTGGTAACCAATCGCCCACCTGCAGAACAACGGAATATATTTCCAGTTTCAAGTTTTTGTAATTAGGCGCCCACCTTAAGAACAAGGGTAATATATTTAAAGTTTCATGTTCAGGTAACGAGGCGTCCACCTAGAGAACAAGGGAATACATTTCAAGTTTCAAGTTTTGGTAATTAGGCGTCCACCTAGACAACAAGGGAAAACATTTTAAGTTTCAAGTTTTTGTAACCAGGTGCCCACCTGGAGAACAAGGGAATACATTTCAAGTGTCATGTTATTGTTATCAGGCGCCCACTTGGAGAACAAGTGAATACATTTCAAGTGTCATGTTTTTGCAATCAGGCGCCTACCTAGAACAAGGGCATACATTTCAAGTTTCAAGTTTTTGTAATCAGGCGCCCACCTAGAAAACAAGGGCATACATTTCAAGTTTTAAGATTTGGTAACCAAGACCCCACATGGAGAAAAAGGGAATACATTTAAAGTGTCAAGTATTGGTAATAAGGCGCCCACATGGAGAACAAGGGAATACATTTCAAGTGTCATGTTTTGGTAATCAGGCGCCCACCTGGAGAACAAGGAAATAGATTTTAAGCTTCAAGTTTTTGTAATCAGGCACCCACCTAGACAAAAATGGAATACATTTCAAGTATCAAGTTTTTGTAACCAGTCGCCCACCTAGAGAACAAGGGAATACAATTTAAGTGTCATGTTCTGGTAATCAAGCACCCACCTGGAGAAGCAGCGAATATATTTCAGGTGTCATGTTTTGGCTATCAGGGGCCCAACTGGAGAACAAGGGAATACATTTCATGTGTCAAGTTTTGGTAATTAGGCGCCCATCGGGAGAACATGGGAATAAATTTCAAGTGTCAAGTATTTGCTATCTGGCGCCTACCTGTAGAACAGGGGAATATATTTAAAATTTCTAGTTTTGGTTATCACGCATCAACCTGGAGAACAAGAGAATACATTCCGAGTTTTATGTTTTGGTAATCAGGCGCCCACCTAGATTACAAGGGAATATATTTAAAATCTCAAGTATTTGTAATCAGGCAGCCACCCCAAAGTAATATATATTTGAAGTTTCAAGTTTTGATAACCAATCGCCCACCTGGAGAACAATGGAATATATTTCAAGTTTTAAGTTTTTGTAATCGGGCGCCACCTAGAGAACAAGGGTAATTTATTTAAAGTTTCAAGTTTAGGTAACCAGGCGTCCACCTAGAGAACAAGGGAATACATTTCAAGTTTCAAAATTTGGTAATCAGGCGTCCACCTAGACAAGATGGGAATACATTTCAAGCTTCAAGTTTTTGTAACCAGGTGCCCACCTAGAGAACAAGGGAATACATTTCAAGTGTCAAGTTTTTTAATAAGGCGCCCACCTAGAGAACAAGGGAATATATTTCAAGTGTCAAGTTTTGGTAATCAGGCGTCCACCTGGAGAACAAGGGAATTTATTTAAACTTTCAAGTTTTGGTAATCAGGCGCCCACCTAGAAAACGAGGGAATACATTTCAAGTTTCTGGTCGTGGTAACCAATACCCTACTTGGAGAACAAGGGAATACATTTCAAGTATCAAGTTTTTTAGTAAGGCGCCCACCTAGAGAACAAGGGAATACATTTCAAGTGTCAAGTTTCGGTAATCAGGCGCCCACCTGGAGAACAAGGAAATACATTTCAAGTTTGAAGTTATTGTTATCAAGCACCCACCTAGAAAACAAGGGAATACATTTCAAGTTTCAAGTTTTTTTAACCAGGTGCCCACCTGGAGAACAAGGGAATACATTTCAAGTGTCAAGTTTTGGTAATCAGGCGACCACCTGGAGAACAAGCAAAAATATTTCAGTTGTCATGTTTTGGCAATCAGGTGCCCAACTAGAGAACAAGGGAATACATTTCATGTGTCAATTTTTGGTAATAAGGCGCCCACCGGGAGAACAAGGGAATTCATTTATTGGTAATCAGGGGCCTACCAGGAGAACAGAGGAATATATTTAAAATTTCTTGTTTTGGTTATGAAGCATCAACCTGGAGAACAAGAGAATACATTTCAAGTTTCAAGTTTTGGTAATCAGGCGCTAACGTGGATAACAAGGGAATATATTTAAAATTTCAAGTTTTTGTAATCAGGCACCCACCTGGAGAACAAAGGAATATATTTGAAGTTTCAAGTTTTGGTGACCAATCGCCCACTTGGAGAACAACAGAATATATTTCAAGTTTCAAGTTTTTGTAATCGGGCTCCCATCTTCAGAACTAGGGAATATATTTCCAGTTTCACGTTTTTGTATTCAGCCGCCGACCTAGAGAACAAGGGAATACATTTCAAGTTTCAAGTTTTGGTAATCAGGCGCCAACTTGGAGAACAAGGTAATACATTTAAAGTTCCAAGTTTTAGTAGCCAAGCCCCCACCTTGGGAATAAAGGAATACATTTCAAGTGTCAAGGTTTGGCAATCAGGTGCCCACTTAGACAACAAGGGAATACATTTCAAGTTTCAAGTTTTTGTAACCAGGCGCCCACCTGGAGAACAAGGGAATACATATTAAGTTTCAAGTTTTGGTAATCAGGTGTCCACCTTGACAACAAGCGAATAGATTTAAAGTTTCAAGTTTTGGTTACCAGGCACCCACATGCAGAACAACGGAATACATTTGAAGTGTCAAGTTTTAGTAATCACGCGCCCACTTGGCGAATAAGGGAATACATTTCAAGTATCAAGTTTTTTAGTGAAACGCCCACCTGGAGAACGAGAGAATACATTGCAAGTGTCAAGTTTTGGTAATCAGACGACTACCTGGAAAACAAAGGAATGTATTTCAAATTTGAAGTTTTGTTTATCAGGCATCCACCAGGAGAACAAGGGTATACATTTCGAGTTTTAAATTTTGGTAATCAAGAACCCACCTGTAGAACAAGGGAATATATTTCAAATTTCATGTTTTTTTAATCACGCGCCCACCTGGAGAACAAAAGAATAAATTTAAAGTTAATTTCAAGATTTGGAAACCAATAGCCCACCTGGAGAACAAAATAATACATTTCATGCTTTTGTAATCAGGCGCCCATCTTAAGAACAAGTGAATATATTTCAACTTTATAGTTTTGGTAATCCGGCGTCCACCTAAAGAACAAGGGAATACATTTAAAGTTTCTAGATTTCGTAATCAAGCGCCCACCTGGAGAACAAGGGAATAATTTCAAGTTTCGAGTTTTGGTAATCAGGTGTCCTTGGAGAATAAGGGAATACGTTTCAACTTTTAAGTTTTTGTAATCAGGCGTCCACCTGGAGAACTAGGGAATATTTTTCAAGTGTCATGTTTAGGTAATAAGATGCTCGCCTGGAGAACAATGGAATACATTTAAAATTACAAGTATTTCTAATCAGGCGTCCACCTGGAGAACAATGGAATATATTTCATGTTTCAATTTTTTGTAATCAAGCTCCCACCAGGAGAACAAGGGAATACATTTCAAGTTTCATGTTTTGGTAATCAGGAACCCACTTAGAGAACATGGGAATACATTTCAAGTTTCAAGTCTTGTTAATCAGGCGCTTACTTCGAGAACAAGGGAATACAATCCAAGTTTCAAATTTTTTTAATCAGGCGCCCACCTGGAGGACAAGGGAATACATTTAAAATTTCAAGTTTTTGTTATCAGGCATCCACCTTTAGAACAAGGGAATACATTTCGAGTTTCATGTTTTTGTAATCAGGCGCTCACCTGGAGAATAAGGGAATATATTTCAACTTTCAAGTTTTGGTAATCAGGCGCCCACCTGGAGAACAAAGGTATATATTTCAAGTTTCAAGTATCGGTAACCAATCTCCCACCTGGAAAACAAGGGAATATATTTCAAGTTTAAAGTTTTTGTAATCGGGCGCCCACCTGAAGAACAATGGAATGTATTTTAAGTTTCAAGTTTTTGTAATCAGACGTCCACCAGGAGTAAAAGGTAATATATTTCAAGTTTCATGTTTTGGTAATCAGGCGCAAGCCTTGAGAATAAGAGAATACATTTCAAGTTTCAACCGTTGGTAACCATGCGCCCACCCGGAGAACAAGGAAATACATTTCAAGTTTCAAGTTTTGGTAATCAGGCACCCACCTAGAGAACAAGCGTACGCATTTCATGAGTCAGGTTATTCTAATCAGGCGTAAACCTGGAGAACAAGGGAATACATTTCATGTTATAAATTTTGGTTATCAGGCGCCCACCTAGAGAACAACGGAATACATTTTAAGTTTCAAGTTTTGGAAATCAGGCGCCTACCTTGACAACAATCTAATACGTTTCAATTTTTGGTAACCAAGCGCCCACCTAGAGAACAAGGGAATACATTTCAAGTTTCAAGTTTTGGTAATTACGCGGCCACCTGGACAACAAGGGAATATATTTCAAGTGTCAAGTTTTCGTAATCAGGAGCCCACTGGGAGAACAAGGGAATACATTTCAAGTGTCAAGTTTTTGTAATCAGGCGCCTACCTCGAAAACAAGGCAATATATTTCAAATATTAAGTTTTGGTTATCAGGAATCCACCTGTAAAACAACGGAATACATTTTCAGTTTCAAGTTTTGGTAATCATGCGCGCACTTGTAGAACAAGGGAATATAATCCAAATTTCAAGTTTTTGTAATCGGGCGCCCACCTAAGAATAAAGGAATATATTTCATGTTTCAAGTTTACATAATCAGGCGCCCACCTGAAGAACAAGGGAATATATTTCAACTTTAATGTTTTGGTAATCCGGCTTCCACCTGGAGAACAAGGGAATACGTTTAAAGTTTCTAGTTTTGGTAATCAAGCGCCCACCTGGAGAACAAAGGAATAATTATAGGTTTCAAGTTTTTGTAATCAGGTGTGCTTTTTAGAATAAGGGAATATATTTAAGTTTCAAGTTTTGGTAATGAGGCGTCCACCAGTCCACCTGGAAAACTAGGGAATATTCTCCAAGTTTCAAGTTTTTGTAATTACGCGGCCACCTGGAGAACAAGGGAATACATTTCAAGTGTCAAGTTTTCGTAATCAGGCGCCTACCGAGAAACAAGGCAATATATTTCAAATATAAGGTTTTGGTTATCAGGCATCCACCTGTAGAACAATGGAATACATTTTCAGTTTCAAGTGTTGGTAATCATGCGCGCACCTGTACAACAAGGGAATACATTTCAAATTTCAAGTTTTATTAATCGGGCGCCCACCTGAGAACAAAGGAATATATTTCAAGTTTCAAATTTATATAATCAGGCGCCCACCTGAAGAACAAGGGAATATATTTCAACTTTAATGTTTTGGTAATCCGGCTTCCACCTGGAGACAAGGGAATACGTTTAAAGTTTCTAGTTTTGGTAATCAAGCGCCCACCTAGAGAACAAAGGAATAATATCAGGTTTCAAGTTTTTTTAATCAGGCGTCCTTTTTTGAATAAGGGAATATATTTAAGTTTCAAGTTTTGGTAATCAGGCGTCCACCAGTCCACCTGGAAAACTAGGGAATATTCTCCAAGTTTCAACTTTTTTGAATGAGGCGCCCACCAGGAGAACAAGGGAATACATTTTCAAGCTTCATGTTTTGGTAATAAGGCACCCACCTAGGGAACAAGGGAATACGTTTCAAGTTTCAAGTCTTGCTAATCAGGCGCCCACCTAGAGAAAATGGAATGCATTTAAAATTTCAAGTTTTGGTAGTCAGGCGCCCACTAGGAGAACAAGGGAATACATTTGAAGTTCCAAGTTTGGTAATAAGGCGCCCACCTGGAGAACAAGGGAATATATTTCAAGTTTCAAGTTTTGGTAATGAGGCGCCCATCGGGAGAACATGGGAATAAATTTCAAGAGTCTAGTATTTGTAATCAGGCGCCCACCTGGAGAACAAGGGAATACATTTCTAGTGTCAAGATTTGGTAATCAGGCGCTCATCGGGAGAATAAGGGAATACATTGCAAGTGTCAAGTATTTGTAATCAGGCACCTACCTGTAGAACAGGGGAATATATTTAAAATTTCTAGTTTTGGTTATAAGGCATCCACTTGGAGAATAAGAGAATACACTTCGAGTTTCATGTTGTGGTAATCAGGCGCCCACCTAGATAACAAGGGAATATATTTAAAATCTCAAGTTTTTGTAATCAGGCAGCCACCCCAAAGGAACATATTTGATGTTTCAAGTTTTGGTAACCAATCGCCCACCTGGATAACACCAGAATATATTTCAAGTTTCAAGTTTTTGTAATCGGGAGCCCACCTAGAGAACAAGGGTAATTTGTTTAAAGTTTCAAGTTTAGGTAACCAGGCGTCCACCTAAAGAACAAGGGAATACATTTCAAGTTTCAAAATTTGGTAATCAGGCGTCCACCTAGACAACAAGGGAATACATTTCAAGTTTCAAGTTTTTGTAACCAGGTGCCCACTTGGAGAACAAGGGAATACATTTCAAATGTCAAGTTTTGGTAATCAGGCACCCACCTAGAGAACAAGTGAATACATTTCAAGTGTCATGTATTGGAAATTAGGATCCTACCTGGAGAACAAGGGAATGTATTTAAACTTTCAAGTTTTGGTAATTAGGCGCCCACCTAGGAAACAAGGGAATACATTTCAGGTTTCAAGTTGTGGTAACCAAGACCCCACCTGGAGAACAAGGGAATACATTTCAAGTGTCAAGTTTTTTAATAAGGCGCCCACCTGGAGAACAAGGGAATACATTTCAAGTGTCATGTTTTGGTAATCAGGTGCCCACCTGAAGAACAAGGAAATACATTTCAAGTTTGAAGTTTTTGTAATCAAGCGCCCACCTAGAAAACAAGCGAATACATTTCAAGTTTCAAGTTTTTGCAACCAGGTTCCCACCTGGAGAACAAGGGAATACATTTCAAGTGTCAAGTTTTGGAAATCAGGCGACCACCTGGAGAACAAGCAAAAATATTTTAGTTATCATGTTTTGGCAATCAGGTGCCCAACTGGAGAACAAGGGAATACAATACATGTGTCAATTTGCGGTAATAAGGCCCACCGGGAGAACAAGGGAATACATTTCAAGTGTCAAGTATTGGTAATCAGGCGCCTACCAGAAGAACAGAGGAATATATTAAAAATTTCTACTTTTGGTTATGAGGCATCAACCTGGAGGACAAGAGAATACATTTCAAGTTTCATGTTTTGGTAATAAGGCGCCCACGTGGATAACAAGGGAATATATTTAAAATTTCATGTTTTTGTAATCAGACACCCATCTGGAGAACAAAGGAATATATTTGAAGTTTCAAGTTTTGGTAACCAATCGCCCACCTGGAGAACAACGGAATATATTTCAAGTTTCAAGTTTTTGTAATCGGGCACCCACCTTCAGAACTAGGGAATATATTTCAAGTTTCATGTTTTTGTAATTAGCTGCCGACCTAGAGAACAAGGGAGTACATTTCAAGTTTCAAGTTTTGGTAATCAGGTGCCAACTTGGAGAACAAGGTAATACAATTAAAGTTCCAAGTTGTAGTATCCAAGCGCCCACCAGGCGAACAAAGGAATACATTTCAAGTGTCAAGTTTTGGCAATCAGGTGCCCACTTAGACAACAAGGGAATACATTTCAAGTTTCAAGTTTTTGTAACCAGGCGCCCACCTGGAGAACAAGGGAATACATATTAATTTTCAAGTTTTGGTAATCAGGCGTCCACCTAGACAACAAGCGAATACGTTTCAAGTTTCAAGTTCTGGTTACCAGGCGTCCACCTGGAGAACAAGGGAATACATTTGAAGTGTCAAGTTTTTGCAATCACGTGCCCACTTGGAGAATAAGGGAATACATTTCAAGTTTCAAGTTTTGGTAATCAGACGACTACCAGAAAAACAAGGGAATGTATTTCAAATTTCAAGTTTTTTTTATCACGCATCCACCTGGAGAACAAGGGTATACATTTCTAGTTTCAAGTTTTGGTAATCAGTAACCCACCTGTAGAACAAGGGAATATATTTAAAATTTCATGTTTTTGTAATCAGGCGTCCACCTGGAGAGCAAAAGAATAAATTTAAAGTTAATTTCAAGATTTGGTAACCAATCGCCCACCTGGAGAATAAAATAATATATTTCAAGTTTCAAGTTTTTGTAATCAGGCGCCCACCTGAAGAACAAGGGAATATATTTCAACTTTATAGTTTTGGTAATTCGGCGTCCACCAAAAGAACAAGGGAATACATCTAAAGTTTCTAGTTTTGGTAATCAAGCGCCCACCTGGAGAACAAGGGAATAATTTCAAGTTTCGAGTTTTGGTAATCAGGCGTCCCTGGAGAATAAGGGAATATGTTTCATGTTTCAAGTTTTTTTAATCTGGCGTCCACTTGGAGAACTAAGGAATATTTATCAAGTGTCATGTTTAGGTAATAAGATGCTCACCTAGAGAACAATGGAATACATTTAAAATTACTAGTATTTCTAATCAGGCGTCCACCTAGAGAACAATGGAATATATTTCATGTTTCAAATTTTTGTAATCAAGCTCCCACCAGGAGAATAAGGGAATACATTTCAAGTTTCATGTTTCTGTAATCAGGCACCCACCTAGAGAACATAGGAACACATTTCAAGTATCAAGTCTTAGTAATCAGGCGCCCACTTTGAGAACAAGGGAATACATTTCATGTTTCAAATTTTTTTAATCAGACGCCCACCTGGAGGACAAGGGAATACATTTAAAATTTCAAGTTTTTGTTATCAGACATCCACCTTTAGAACAAGGGAATACATTTCGAGTTTCATGTTTTTGTAATTAGGCACTCACCTGGAGAATAAGGGAATATATATCGACTTTCAAGTTTTGGTAATCAGGCGCCCACCTAGAGAACAAAGGTATGTAGTTCAAGTTTCAAGTTTCGGTAACCAATCGCCCACCTGGAGAACAAGGGAATATATTTCAAGTTTCAAGTTTTTGTAATCGGGCGCCCACCTGGAGAACAATGGAATATATATTAAGTTTCAAGTTTTTGTAATCAGACGTCCACCTGGAGTAAAAGGTAATATATTTCAAGTTTCATGTTTTGGTAATCAGGCACAAACTTGGAGAACAAGGGAATACATTTATAGTTTCAACCGTTAGTAACCATGCGCCCACCCGGAGAACAAGGAAATACATTTCAAGTTTCATGTTTTGGTAATCAATCACCCACCTAGAGAAAAACGGTATGCATTTCATGAGTCATGTTATTGTAATCAGGCGTATACCTGGAGAACAAGGGAATACATTTCATGTTTTAAATTTTGGTAATCAGCTGCCCACCTGGAGAACAAGGGAATACATTTTAAGTTTCAAGTTTTGTAAATCATGCGCCAACCTTGACCACAAGCGAATACGTTTCAAGTTTTGGTAACCAGGCGCCCACCTAGAGAACAAGGGAATACATTTCAAGTTTAAAGTTTTGGTAATTATGCGGCCACCTGGAGAACAAAGGAATACATTTCAAGTGTCAAGTTTTTGTAATCACGCACCCACTGGGAGAACAAGGGAATACATTTCAAGTGTCAAGTTTTCGTAATCAGGCGCGTACCTCAAAAACAACGCAATATATTTCAAATATTCAAGTTTTTTTTATCAGGCATCCACCTGTAGAACAACGGAATACATTTTCAGTTTCAAGTTTTGATAATCATGCGCGCACCTATAGACTAAGGGAATATATTTCAAATTTCAAGTTTTTGTAATCGGGCGCCCACCAGAGAACAAAGGAATATATTTCAAGTTTCAAGTTTATATAATCAGGCGCCCACCTGGAGAACAAGGGAATACGTTTAAAGTTTCTAGTTTGGGTAATCAAGCGCCCACCTGGAGCACAAAGGAATAATTTCAGGTTTCAAGTTTTTGTAATCAGGCGGTCCTTTTTAGAATAAGGGAATATATTTAAGTTTCAAGTTTTGGTAATGAGGTGTCCACCAGTCCACCTGGAAACTAGGGAATATTCTCCAAGTTTCAACTTTTTTGTAATCAGGTGCCCACCAGGAGAACAAGGGAATACATTTTCAAGCTTTATGTTTTGGTAATTAGGCACCCTACCTAGGGAACAAGGGAATACGTTTCAAGTTTCAAGTCTTGGTAATCAGGCGCCCACCTAGAGAAAATGGAATGCATTTAAAATTTCAAGTTTTGGTAGTCAGGCGCCCACTAGGAGAACAAGGGAATACAGTTTAAGTTTCAAGTTTTGGTAATAAGGCGCCCACCTGGAGAACAAGGGAATATATTTCAAGTTTCAAGTTTTGGTAATCAGGCGCTCACTTAGGGAATAAAGAAAAACATTTCAAGTTTCAAATTTTGGTAATCAGGCGCCCTCCTAGAGAACAAGGGAATACATTTTAAGTTTTATGTTTTGGTAATCAAGCGCCCACCTAGACAACAAGGGAATACATTTCAAGTTTCAAGTTTCGGTAACCAAGCGCCCACCTGGAGAACAAGGGAAAACACTTCAAATGTCAAGTGTTGGTAATCACGCGCCTACCTGGAGAATAAGGGAATAAATTTCAAGTTTCAAGTTTTTGTAATTAAACGCCCACCTAGAGAACAAAGGAATACCTTTCAAGTGTCAAGTTTTTGTAATCAGACGCCTACCTGGAAAACAAGGGAATACATTTCAAATTTCAAGTTTGGGTTATAAGGCATCCACCTGGAGAACAAGGGAATACATTTCGAGTTTCATGTTTTGGTAATAAGCCGCCCACGTTTAGAAGAGGGGAATACATTTCAAAATTCAAGTTTTTGTAATCACGCACCCACCTGGAGAACAAAGGAATACATTTCAAGTTTCATGTTTTGGGAATATGGCGCCCACCTGGACAACAAGGGAATATATTTCAACTTTAATGTTTTGGTATCGGGCGCCCACCTTGAGAATAAGGGAATATGTTTCAAGTTTCTAGTTTTTGTAATCAGGCGCCCTCCTGGAGAACAAGGGAATACATTTCAAGTTTCACTACTTTTTTAATCAGGCTCCCACGTAGAGAACAAGGGAATAATTTCAAGTTTTGAGTTTTGGTAATCGGGCGTCCTTGGAGAATAAGGGAATATATTTCAAGTTTGAAGTTTGGTAAGCAGGAGTCCACTTGAAGAACTAGGGAATATTATTAAAGTTCCAAGTTTTGGTAATCAGACGCTCACATGGAGAACAATGGAATAAAATTAGAGTTTCAAGTATTTCTAATCAAGAACACACATGGAGAACAAAGAAATCTATTTGAAGTTTCAACTTTTTGTAATTAGGAGCCCATCAGGAGAACGAGGGAATAAATTTCAAGTTTCATGTTTTGGTAACCTAGATAATAATGGAATACATTTCAAGTTTCAAGTCTTGGTAATCAGGTGCCCACTTCGAGAACAAGGGAATACATTTCAAGTTTCAAATTTTTTTAATCAGGCGCCCACCTGCAGAACAAAGGAATACAATAAAAATTTCAAGTTTTTGTTATCAGGCATCTACCTTTGGAACAAGGTAATACATTTCGATTTTCAAGTCTTGGTAACCAGGCGCCCACCTGGATAACAATGGAATGCATTTCAAATTTCAAGTTTTGGTAATCAGACGCCCACCAGGAGAGCACAGGAATACATTTCAAGTTTCACATTTTGGTAATCAGGCGCCCACCTGGATAAGAAGGGAATATATTTAAAGTTTCATGTTTTTGTAGTCAGGCGCCAGCCTAGAGAATAATGGAATATATTTCATGTTTCAAGTTTTTGTAACCAATCGCCAACCTGGAGAACAACGGAATATATTTCAAGATTCATGTTTTTGTAATCAGGCGCCCCCCTAGAGAACAAGGGTATTTATTTAAAGTTTCACATTTAGGTAACCAGGCGTCCACCTAGAGAACAAGGTAATACATTTCAAGTTTCAAGTTTTGGTAATCGGCGCCAACCTAGGCAACAAGGGAATACATTTCAAGTTTCAAATTTTTGTAACCGGGTGCCCACCTGGAGAACAAAGGAATACATTTCAAGTGTCAAGTATTGGTAATCAGGCACCCACCTGGAGAACAAGTGAATATATTTCAAGTGTCATGTTTTGGCAATTAGGCGCCTACCTGGAGAACAAGGGAATATATTTAAACTTTTAAGTTTTTGTAATCAGGCACCCACCTAGAAAACAAGGGAATACATTTCTAGTATCAAGTATTGCTAATTAGGCGCCCACCTGGAGAACAAGGGAATACATTTCAAGTGTCAAGTTTAGGTAATCAGGCGCCCACCTGGAGATCAAGGAAATACGTTTCAAGTTTCAAGTTTTGGTAATCATGCGCCCACCTAGACAACAAGGGAATACATTTCAAGTTTCAAGTTTTTGTAACCAGGCGCCCACCTAGAGAACAAGGGAATACATTTCAAGTGTCAAGTTTTGTTAATCAGGCTCCCACCTAGAGAACAAGCGATATTTCAAGTGTCATGTTTTGGCAATCAGGTGCCCAACTGGAGAACAAGGGAATTCATTTCATGTGTCAAGATTTGGTAATCAGACGCCCAACAGGAGAACAAGGAAATACATTCTAAGTGCCAAGTATTGGTAATCAGGCGCCTACCTGGAGAACACGGGAATATATTTAAAATTTCTAGTTTTGGTTATCAGGCATCCGCCTGGTGAACAATGGAATACATTTAAAATTTCATGTATTTCCAATCAAGCACCCACCTAGATAACAAGAGAATAAATATTTTAAGTTTCAACCTTTGGTAATTAGGCGCCCACCGGGAGATCAAGGAAATACATTTCAAGTTTCATATTTTTGTAATCAAGCGCCCACTTGGAGAACAAGGGAATATATTCCAAGTTTCAAGTGTTGGTAATCAGGCGCTCACCTGGAGGACAAGGGAATACATTTCAATTTCCAAATTTTGGTAATCAGACGCCCACCTAGAGAACGATGAATACATTTAAACTTTCAAGTTTTTCTAATCAGGCGCCACCTGGAGAACAAGGGAATATATTTTAAGATTCAAGTTTTGGAAATCTTGCGACCACCTGGAGAATAAGGGATAATATTTCAAATTTCAGCTTTTCGCAATCAGGAACCCACAATGATAATAAGGGAATACATTTCAAGTTTCATGTTTTGGTAAACACGCACCCACCTAGAGAACAAGGAAATACTTTTCATGTTTCAAGTTTTGGTAATCAGGCGCCCACCTGGAGAACAATGGAATACATTTCAATTTTCATGTTTATGTAATCAGGCGCCCACCTGGAGAGAACGGGAATACATTTCAAGTTTTACGTTTCTGTAATCAGGCGCCCGCCTGGAGAACAACGGAATATATTTCGAGTGTCAAGTGTTTGTAATGAGCACCCACTAGGAGAACAAGGAAATACATTTCAAGTTTTGGTAATCAGGCGCCCACAAAACAAGGGAATATATTTCAAGTTTCATGTTTTGGTAAACAGGCACCAACCTAGAGAACAAGGGAATACTTTTCAAGTTTCAAGTTTTTGTAATCAGCGCCCACCTGGAGAACAAGGGAATACATTTCAAATTTCAAGTTTTTGTAATCACGCGCCCACGTGGAGAATAAAGGATTACATTTCAAGATTCAAGTTTTGGTAATCGGGAGCCCACCTGAAGAACGAGGGAATATTTTTCAACTTTAATGTTTTAGTAATCGGGCGCCCACCTTGAGAACAAGGGAATACGTTTCAAGTTTCTAGTTTTGTTAATCAGGCGCCCTACTAGAGAACAAGGAAATACATTTCAAGTTTCACTTTTTTGGTAACCGGGTGCCCACTTGGAGAACACGGGAATAATTTTATGTTTTATTTTTTTGTAATCAGACATCCTTTGAAAATAAGGGAATAGATTTCAAGTTTAATGTTTTGGTAATCAGGGGTCCACCTTGAGAACTAGGGAATATTTTTCAAGTTTCAAGATTTGGTAACGAGACGCTCACCTGGAGAACAATGGGATACATTTAAAATTTCATGTATTTCTAATCAAGCACCCACCTAGATAACAAGGGAATATATTTCAAGTTTCAACTTTTGGTAATTAGGCGCCCACCAGGAGAACAAGGGAATACATTTCAAATTTCATGTTTTTGTAATCAAGCGCCCACATGGAGAACAAGGGAATACATTTCAAGTTTCAAATTTTGGTAATCAGGCACTAACCTGGAGGACAAGGGAATACATTTCAAGTTTCAAATTTTTGTAATCAGACGCCCACCTGGAGAACAATGAATACATTTAAAATTTCAAGATTTTCTAATCAGGCGCCCACCTGGAGAACAAGGGAATATCATTCAAGATTCAAGTTTTGGAAATCTGGCGACAACCTGTAGAATAAGGGGTTATATTTCAAATATCAACTTTTGGCAATCAGGCGCCCACAATGAAAACAAGGGAATACATTTCAAGTTTCATGTTTTGGTAAACAGGCACCCACCTAGAGAACAAGGAATACTTTTCAAGTTTCAAGTTTTTGTAATCAGGCGCCCACCTGGAGAACAGTGGAATACATTTCAAATTTTCATGTTTTGGTAATCCATCAGGCGCCCACCTGAAGAGCACAGGAATATATTTCAAGTTTTACGTTACTGTAATCAGGAGCCTACCTGCAGAACAACGGAAGACATTTCGAGTGTCAAGTGGTTGTAATGAGCGCCCACCTGGAAAACAAGGAAATACATTTCAAGTTTTGGTAATGAGGCGCCCACCTTGAAAACAAGGGAATGCATTTAAGGTTTCATGTTTTGGTAGTGAGGCGCCCACCTAGACAACAAGGGAATACGTTTCGAGTTTCAAGTTTTTGTAATGAGGCACCCACCCGTAGAACAATGGAATTCATTTTTATTCAAGTTTTTGTAATCAGGTGCCCACATTGAGAACAAAAGGGATATATTTTAACTTACAAGTTTTTGTAAACAATCACCCACCTGGAAAACAAAGGGATATATTTCAACTTTCGAGTTTTAGTAATTAGGCACCACCAAGAAAATAAGGGAATACATTTCAAGTGTCGTGCTTTTGGAATCAGGAGCCCACCTGGAGAACAAGGGAATATATTTCAATTTTAAACTTTTGGTAATCGGGCGCCCACCTAGAGAAGATGGGAATACATTTCAAGCTTCACTTTTTTGGTAATCAGGCGCCCACCTGGAAAATAAGGGAATATATTTCAAGTTTCACGTTTTGGTAATCACGACTCCACTTGTAGAACAGGGGAATATTTTTCATGTTTCAAGTTTTAGTAATCAGACGCCCACCTGGAAAACAATGGATATACATTTCAAATTTCAAGTTTTGGTAATCAGGCGCCCACCTGGAGAGCACAGGAATACATTTCAAGTTTCAAGTTTTTGTAATCAGGCGCCCACCTGCAGAACAACGGAATACATTTCAAGTGTCAATATTTGGTAATCAGCGCCCACCCAGAGAATAAGGAAATACATTTCAAGTTATTGAAATCGGGCGCCCACCTGGAGAACAAAGGAATACGTTTCAAGTTTCATGTTTTGGTAATCAGGAGGCCACCCAGAGAACAAGGAAATATATTTAAAGTTTGGAATTTTGGTAGTCAGACGCCCACCTGGAAAACAAGGGAATACAGTTTCAAGTTTTGGTAACCAGGCACCAACCTGGAGAACAATGGAATATATTTCAAATTTCAAGTTTTGGTAATTAGGCGCCCTCCTAGAGAACAAGGGATTACATTTCAAGTTTCAAGTGTTTGTACATAGGTGCCCACCTGGAGAATAATGGAATATATTTCAAATTTCAATGTTTGGCAATCAGCCGTCCTCCTAGAGAACAATGGAATATATTCCAAGATTAAAGTTTTTGTAATCAGACGTCCACCTGGAGGAAAACGTAATATATTTCAAGTTTCATGTTTTGATTATTAGATGCCCACATGGAGAACAAGGAAATATATTTCAAGTCCTAAGTTTAGGTAAGCAGGCTTCCACATAGAGAAAAAGAAATACATTTCAAGTATCACGTTTTAGCAATCAGGCGCCAACCTTGAGAACAAGGGAGTACATTTCAAGTTTCAAGTTGGTAATCAGTCGCCCACCTTGTTTCCTTGTACAACCAGGGAATACATTTCAAGGGTCAAGTATTGGTTATAAGGCGCTCACCTAGAGAAAAAGATAATACATCAAAAATTTCATGTTTTGGTAATCACGCACCCACATATAGAACAAGGGAACACTTTTCAAATTATAAGTATTTGTAATCAGGCGCCCACCTGGAGAACAAAGGAATATATTTCAAGTTTCAAGTTTTGGTATCGAATCGCCCACCTGGAGAACAAAGTAATACATTTCAAGTTTCAAGTTTTGGTAGTCAGGTGCCCACCTGGAGAACAAGGGAAAATATTTTAACTTTTTAGTTTTAGCGATTAGGCGCCCACCTGGAGAATAAGGGAAAACATTTAAAGTGTCGAGTTTTTGTAATCAGGCACCCACCTAGAGAACTAGGGAATATATTTCAACTTTAATGTTTTCATAATCCGGCGCCCACCTGGAGAACAAGGAAATAAGTTTTAAGTTTCTAGTTTTGGTAATCATGCGCCCACTTGGAGAACAAGGGAATACATTTCAAGTTTCACTTTTTTGGTAATCGGGGGCCCACCTGGAGAACAAAGGAATATATTTCAACATTCAAGTTTTGGTAACCAATCGTCCACCTGGAGAATATGGGAATACATTTAGAGTTTCAAGTTTTGGTAATCAAGCGCCCACCTAGAGAACAAGGAAAAGTTTCGACTTTTGGTAATCACGCGACCGCCTAGAAAATAAGGGAATACATTTCAAGTTTCATGTTTTGGTTACCAGGCGCCCACCTGGAAAACAAGGGAACATAGTTTCAAGTTTTTGTAATCAGGCGACCACCTGGAATTCAATGGAATATATTTCAAATTTCAAGTTTTGGTAATCAGGCGTCCACCTGGAGAATAAGGGAAAACATTTCATGTTTCAAGTTTTGGTAAATAGGCGCCCACCTATAGAATAAAGGAATATATTTCAAGTTTCAAGTTTTGGTAATCAGGCGTCCACCTGGAGAAAAAAGGAATATATTTCAAGTTTAACGCTTCTGTAATCAGGCACCCACCTAGAAAATAAGGGAATACATTTAACGTTTAATGTTTTGGTAACCAGGCGCCCACCTGGAAAATGAGGGAACATAGTTTCAAGTTTTGGTAATCAGGCGCCCACCTGGAAATCAATGGAATACATTTCAAATTTCACGTTTTGATAATCAGGCGCCTACCTAGAGAATAAGGGAAAACATTGCATGTTTCAAGTTTTCGTAGAGAGGCGCCCACCTGTAGAATAAGGGAATATATTTCAAGTTTAAAGTTTTGGTAATCAGGCATCTACCTAGAGAAAAAAGGAATATATTTCAAGTTTAAATTTTTGTAATCAGGCGTCTACCTGGAGAAAAAGGGAATATATTTCAAGTTTCATGTTTTGGTAATCGGGAGCCCACGTGGAGAACAAGGGACTAACTTTGATGTTTCAGGCGATGGTCACCAGGCGCCCACCTATAGAACAAGGGAATGCATTTCATGTTTCAAGTTTTGATAATCATGCACCCACCAGGTAACAAGGGAATATATTTCAAGTCCCAACTTTAGGTAACAAGGCTTCCACCTACAGCACAAGGAAATGCATTTCAAGTATCAAGTTTTAGCAATAAGGCACCCACCTTGAGAACAAGGAGTACATTTCAAGTTTCAAGTTGGTAATCACGCGCCTACCAATGCAACAAGGGAATACATTTCAAGTTTACAGTTTTAGTTACCAGGCGCTGCACCAGTAGAACAAGGGAATACTTTTGGTGATCAGGTGCCCACCTGGAGAACAAGGTAATACATTTCTAGTGTCCAGTATAGGTAATCAGGCGCCTAGCTGCAGAACCATGGAATATATCTAAAATTTCATGTTTTGGTAATCAGGCACTCACCTGTAGATCAAGGGAACACATTTAAAATTTCAAGTATTTGTATTCACGCGCCCTCCTGGAGAACAAAGGAATATATTTCAAGTTTCATGTTTTGGTAACTAATCGCCCACTTCGAGAACAAAGGAAAATATTTAAACTTTCAAGTTTAGGTAATCAGGTGCCCACCTGGAGAACAAGGGAATATATTTCAACTTTCGAGTTCTGGTGACTAGGCGCCCACCTAGAAAACAAGGGAATGCATTTAAAGTGTCGTGAACATTTAAGTTTTGGTAATCCGACGCCCACTTGGAGAACAAGGGAATAAGTTTCAAGTTTTGGTAATCAGACGCCCACCTGGAGAACAATGGAATACATTTCAAGTTTCACTTTTTTGGTATCCCGGAGCCCACCTGGAGAACCAAGGAATATATTTCAAGTTTCATATTTTGGTAACCAATCGCCCACATGGAGAACAAGGGAATACATTTCAAGTTTTGCTAATCAGGCTCCCACCTGGAGAACAACGAAATTTATTTCAAGTTTTTAGTTTTGGTAATCAGGCGCCCACCTGGAAAATAAGGGAATACATTTCAATTTTCATGTTTTGGTAATTAGGCGGCCACCTGGAAAACAAGGGAACATAGTTTCAAGTTTTGGTAGCCAGGCGCCCTGTTGGAAATCAATGGGATACATTTCAAATTTCAAGTTTTGGTAATCAAGCGCCCACCTGGAGAATAAGGGAATACATTTCATGTTTCAAGTTTTGGTAAATAGGCGCCCACCTGGAGAATAACGGAATATATTTCAAGTTTCAAGTTTGGTAATCAGGCGTCCACCTAGAGAAAAAAGGAATGTATTTCAAGTTTAATGCTTTTGTAATAAGACGTCCACCTGGAGAAAAAGGAAATATATTTCAAGTTTCATGTTTTGGTAATCAGGAGCCCACCTGGAGAACAAGGTAATACATTTGAAGTTTCAGGCGATTGTTACTAGGCGCCCACCTAAAGAACAAGGGAATGCATATAAAGTGTCGTGTTTTTGTAATAGGGCGCCCACCTAGAGAACAAGGGAATATATTTCAACTTTAAAGTTTTGGTAATCCGGTACCCACTTGGAGAACAATGGAATAAGTTTCAAGTTTCTAGTTTTGGCAATCAGACGCCCACCTGGAGAACAATGGAATACATTTCAAGTTTCACTTTTTTAGTAATCAAGTGCCCACCTGGAGAACTAAGGTATATATTTAAAGTTTCATGTCTTTGTAACCAATCGCCCACCTGGAGAACAAGGGAATACATTTCAAGTTTCAAGTTTTGCTTATCAGGCTCCCACCTGGAGAACAAGGAAATATATTTCAAGTTTTGCATTTTGGTAATCAGGCGCCCATCTGGAAAATAAGGGAATACATTTCAATTTTCATGTTTTGGTCACTAGGCGGCCACCTGGGAAACAAGGGAACACAGTTTCAAGTTTTGGTAGTCAGGCGCCCAGTAGGAAATCAATGGAATACATTTCAAATTTCAAGTTTTGGTAATCAGGCGTCCACCTGGAGAATAAGGGAATACATTTCATGTTTCAAGTTTTGGTAAATAGGCGCCCATCTGGAGAATAAGGGAATATATTTCATGTTTTAAGTTGTTGTAATCAGGCGTCCACCTAGAGAAAAAAGGAATATATTTCATGTTTAATGATTTTATAATAAGACGTCCACCTGGAGAAAAAGGGAATATATTTCAACTTTCATGTTTTGGTAATCAGGAGCCCACCTTGAAAATAAGGGAATACATTTTAATTTTCATGGTTTGGTAACTAGGCGACCACCTGGAAAACAAGGGAACACAGTTTCAAGTTTTGGTAGCCAGGCACCCTGTTGGAAATCAATGGAATACATTTCAAATTTCAAGTTTTGGTAATCAGGCGCCCACCTGGAGAATAAGGGAATACATTTCATGTTTCAAGTTTTGGTAAATGGGCGCCCACCTGGAGAATAAGGGAATATGTTTCAAGTTTCAAGTTTTGCTTATCAGGCTCCCACCTGGAGAACAAGGAAATATATTTCAAGTTTTGCATTTTGGTAATCAGGCGCCCATCTGGAAAATAAGGGAATACATTTCAATTTTCATGTTTTGGTCACTAGGCGGCCACCTGGGAAACAAGGGAACACAGTTTCAAGTTTTGGTAGTCAGGCGCCCAGTAGGAAATCAATGGAATACATTTCAAATTTCAAGTTTTGGTAATCAGGCGTCCACCTGGAGAATAAGGGAATACATTTCATGTTTCAAGTTTTGGTAAATAGGCGCCCATCTGGAGAATAAGGGAATATATTTCATGTTTTAAGTTGTTGTAATCAGGCGTCCACCTAGAGAAAAAAGGAATATATTTCATGTTTAATGCTTTTATAATAAGACGTCCACCTGGAGAAAAAGGGAATATATTTCAACTTTCATGTTTTGGTAATCAGGAGCCCACCTTGAAAATAAGGGAATACATTTTAATTTTCATGGTTTGGTAACTAGGCGACCACCTGGAAAACAAGGGAACACAGTTTCAAGTTTTGGTAGCCAGGCACCCTGTTGGAAATCAATGGAATACATTTCAAATTTCAAGTTTTGGTAATCAGGCGCCCACCTGGAGAATAAGGGAATACATTTCATGTTTCAAGTTTTGGTAAATGGGCGCCCACCTGGAGAATAAGGGAATATGTTTCAAGTTTCATGTTTTGGTAATCAGGCGTCCACCTAGAGAAAAAAGGAATATATTTCAAGTTTAATGTTTTTGTAATAATACGTCCAACTGGAGAAAACAGAAATATATTTCAAGTTTCATGTTTTGGTAATCAGGAGCCCACCATGAGAACAAGGTAATACATTTGAAGTTTCAGGCGATTGTTACGAGGCGCCCACCTAAAGTACATGGGAATGCACTTAAAGTGTCGTGTTTTTGTAATAGGGCGCCCACCTAGAGAACAAGGGAATATATTTCAACTTTAAAGTTTTGGTAATCCGACGCCCACTGGGAGAACAAGGGAATAAGTTTCAAGTTTCTAGTTTTGGTAATCAGACGCCCACCTGGAGAACAATGGAACACATTTCAAGTTTCACTTTTTTAGTAATCAAGAGCCCACCTGGAGAACTAAGGTATATATTTAATGTTTCATGTTTTGGTAACCAATCGCCCACCTGGAGAACAAGGAAATACATTTCAAGTTTCAAGTTTTGCTAATCAAGCTCCCACCTAGAGAACAAGGAAATATATTTCAAGTTTTTCGTGTTGGTAATCAGGGGCCCACCTGGAAAATAAGGGAATACATTTCACTTTTCATGTTTTGGTCACTAGGCGGCCACGTGGAAAACAAGGGAACACAGTATCAAGTTTTGGTAGTTAGGAGCCCAGCTGGAAATCAATGGAATACATTTCAAATTTCATGTTTTGGTAATCAGGCATCCACTTGGAGAATAAGGGAATACATTTCATGTTTCAAGTTTTGGTTAATAGGCGCCCATCTGGAGAATAAGGGAATATATTTCAAGTTTTATGTTTTGGTAATCAGGCGTCCACCAAGAGAAAAAAGGAATATATTTCATGTTTAATTCTTTTGTAATAAGACGTCCACCTGGAGAAAAAGGGAATATATTTCAACTTTCATGTTTTTGTAATCAGGAGCCCACCTAGAGAACAAGGTAGTACATTTGAAGTTTCAGGTGATTGTTACTAGGCGCCAACCTAAAGAACAAGGGAATGCTTTTAGTGTGTCGTGTTTTTGTAATAGGGCGCCCACCTAGAGAAAAAGGGAATATATTTCAACTTTAAAGTTTTTGTAATCCGGCGCTCACTTGGAGAACAAGGCAATAAGTTTCAAGTTTCTAGTTTTGGTAATCAGACGCCCACCTGGAGAACAATGGAATACATTTCAAGCTTCACTTTTTTAGTAATCAACAGCCCACCTGGAGAACTAAGGAATATATTTAAAGTTTCATGTTTTGGTAACCAATCGCCCACCTGGAGAACAAGGGAATACATTTCAAGTTTCATGTTTTGCTAATCACGCTCCCACCTGGAGAACAAGGAAATATATTTGAAGTTTTGCGTTTTGGTAATCAGGCGCCCACCTGGAAAATAAGGGAATACATTTCAATTTTCTTGTTTTGGTCACTAGGCGGCCACCTGGAAAACAAGGGAACACAGTTTCAAGTTTTGGTAGTCAGGCGCCCAGCTGGAAATCAATGGAATACATTTCAAATTTCAAGTTTTGGTAATCAGGCGCCCACCTTGAGAATAAGGGAATACATTTCATGTTTCAAGATTTGGTAAATAGGCGCCCATCTGGAGAATAAGGGAATATATCTCAAGTTTTAAGTTTTGGTAATCAGGCGTCCACCTAGAGAAAAAAGGAACATATTTCATGTTTAATGCTTTTGTAATAAGACGTCCACCTGGAGAAAAAGGGAATATGTTTCAACTTTCATGTATTGGTAATCAGGAGCCCACCTGGAGAACAAGGTAATACATTTGAAGTTTTAGGAGATTGTTACTAGGCGCCCACCTAAAGAACAAGGGAATGCATTTCAAGTTTCATGTTTTGGTAATCAGGCGCCCACCAGGAGAACAATGGAATATATATCAAATCCCAAGTTTAGGTAACTGGGCGCACACATAGAGAATAAGGGAGTACATTTCAAATTTCAAGTATAGGAATCAGGCGCCCACCTTGAGAAATGGGAGTACATTTCAAGTTTCAAGTTTGTAATCAGGTCCCAACCTGTACAGCAAGGGAATACATTTCATGTTTCCAATTTTTGTAACTAGGTGCCCCACCTAAAGAACAAGGGAATACATTTAAAGTGTCAAGAATTGGTAATCAGGCGCCCACCTGTAGTACAAGGGAATACATTTCAAATTTGAAGTTTTGGTAATCAAACGCCAACCTAGAGAACAAAGGAATATATTTTAAGTTTCAAGTTTTGGTAACAAATCGCCCTCTAGTAGAACAAAGGAATACATTTTAAGTTTAAAATTTTGGTAATCAGGTTTCCACCTGGAGAATAAAGGAATCTATTTAAACTTTCGAGTTTTGGTAATTAGGCGCCCACCTATAGAACGATGGAATACATTTCAAGTGTTGTGTTTTTGTAATCAGGCGCCCACCTGGAGAACAAGGGAATATATTTCAACTTTAATTTTTTGGAAATACGAAGCCCACCTGGAGAACAAGGGAATAAATTTTAAGTGTCTAGTTTTGGTAATCAGGCCCTCACCTAGAGAAAAAGGGAATACATTTCAAGTTTCACTTTTTTGGTAATCAGGTGCCCAGCTAGAGAACAAGGGAATAATTTCAAGCTTCATGTTTTGGTAATCAGGCGCCCCTGGAGAATAATGGAATATATTTTAAGTATCAAGTTTTGGTTATCAAGCTTCTACCTGGAGAACTTGGGAGTATTTTTCAAGTTTCAGTTTTTGGTAATCAGACGCCCACTTGGAGAACGGTGGAATACATATAAAATTTAAAGTTTTTCTAATCAGGCTCCCACCTGGAGAAAAAGGGAATATATTTCAAGTTTTAAGTTTTGGTAATACGGCCACCACTTGGAGAAAAAGAGATTACATTTCAAGTTTCAACTTTTGGTAATCAGGCGCCCACCAGGAGAACAAGGTAATACATTTCAAGTTCCATGTTTTGGTAACCGGGCACCCACCTGGAGAACAAGGGAATACATTTCAACTTTCAAGTTTTAGTAATCAGACACCCATCTGGAGAACGAAGGAATACATTTTAAAGTTCATGTTTTGATAATCAGTCGCCCACCTGGAGAACCCGGGAATACATTTTAAGTTTCATGTTTTGGTAATCAGGCGCCCACCTAGAGAATATGGGAATACATTTCAAGTTTCATGTTTTGGTAATTAGGTTCCCACCTGGAGAACAAAGGAATACATTTCAAGTGTCAATTTTTGGTAATCAGCGCACACCTGGAGAACAAGGGAATACACTTCAAGTTTTGGTAATCAGGCACCTACCTAGAGAAAAAGGAAATACATTTCAAGTTTCATGTTTTTGTAATCACGCACCCATCTATAGAACAAGGGAATACATTTCATGTATCAAGTTTTGGTAATCAGGCGCCCACCTGGAGAACAAAGGAATATAATTCAAATTTCATGTTTTGGTAATCAGGCGCCACCCTGGAGAACAAAGGAATATGTTTCATGTTTTGGTAACCAATCGCCCACCTGGAAAACTAGGGAATATATTTCAAGTATAATGTTTTAATAATAAGGCGCCCACCTGGAGAACAAGAGAATATATTTAAAGTTTCATTTTTTGGTAATCAGGCGCCCACATGGGGAACAAGGGAATACATTTCAAGTTTCAAACGTTGGTAACCAGGTGCCCATCTGGAGAAAAGGGAATACATTTCAACTTTCAAGTTTGGGTAATCAGGCGCCCACCTGGAGAAAGGGAGAATACATTTCAAATTTCATGTTTTTGTAATCAGGTGGACACCTGGAGAATAAGGGAATACGTTTCAAGTTTCAAGTTTTGGTAATCAGGCGCCCACCTAGAGAACAAGGGAATACTTTTCAAATTTAAACTTTTTGTAATCAGGCGCCCACCTGGAGAACAAGGGAATACATTTCGATTTTCAAATTTTTGTGATTAGGCGCCCACCTGGAGAACAATGGAATACAATTCAAATTTCAAGTTTTCGTAATGAGGAGCCCACTTGGAGAAGAAGGGAATACATTTCAAATTTCAAGTTTTGGTAATCAGGCGTCCACCTCCATAACAAGGGAATATATTTCAACTTTAATGATTTTATAATCACACGTCCACCTGGAGAAAAAAAGGGAATACATTTCAAGTTTTATGTTTTGGTAATCAGGTGTCCACTTTGAGAACAAGGGAATACATTTCAAGTGTCAAGTTTTGGTAATTAGTGCCCACTAGGAGAAAAAGGGAATACATTTCAAGTATTGGTAATCAGGCACCAACCTAGAGAATAAGGAAATACATTTGAAGTTTCATGTTTTGGTAATCAGGCACCCACCTATAGAACAAGGGAATACATTCCAAGTTTCACGTTTTGGTAATCAGGCGCCTACCTGGAGAACAAGGGAATATATTTCAAATATCACGTTTTGGTAATCAGGCGCCCACCTGGAGAACAAAGGAATATATTCAAGTTTGAAGTTTTGCTAACCAATCGCCCACCTGGAAAACAAGGGAATATATTTCAAGTTTCATATTTTTGTAATCGGGCACCCACCTGGAGAACAATGGAATATATTTCAAGTTTCATTTTTTGGTATTCAGGCGCCCACCTAGAGGACAAGGGAATACATTTCAAGATTCAAGCGTTGGTAACCAGGCTCCCATTAGAGAACAAGGGAATACATTTCAAATTTCAAGTTTTGTTAATCAGGAGACTACCTAGAGACTAAGGGAATACGTTTCAAGTTTCAAGTTTTGGTAATCTGGCACCCACCAGGAGAACAATGGTATATATTTCATGTCCCAAGATTAGGTAACCAGGCTCCCACCTAGAGAACAAGGGAATACATTTCATGTTTCAAGTATTAGCAATCGGGCGCCAACGTTGAGAACAAGGGAGTACATTTCAAGTTTCAAGTTGGTAATCATACGCCCAACTATACAACAACGGAATACATTTCAAGTTGGTAGTTTTGGTAACCAGGTGCCCCACATGGAGAACAATGGAATACATTTCAAGTGTCAAGTATAGGTAATCAGGCGCTCACCTGGAGAAACAAGGAATACATTTCAAGTGTCAAATATTGGTGGCCAGGAGCCTACTTTGAGAACAAGGGAATGTATCTTATATTTCAAGCTTTGATAATCAAGCGCCCACATGTAGTACAAGGGAATACATTTCAAATTTCATGTTTTTCTAATCAGGCGCCCACCTGGAGAACAAAGGAATATATTTCAAGTTTTAAGTTTTGGTAACCAATAGCCCACCTAGAGAACAAGGAAATACAATTCATGTTTTATGTTTTTGCAATCAGGCGCCGACCTTGAGAACAAAGGAGTACATTTCAAGTTTCAAGTTGGTAATCAAGCGCCCAACTATACAACAAGGGAATACATTTCAAGTTTTCAGTTTTGGTAACCACGTGCCCCACATGGAGAACAAAGGAATACATTTCAAGTGTCATGTTTTGGTAATCAGGCACCCAACTGGAGAACAAGGGAATACATTACAAGTTTCAAGTTTTGGTAATCCAACGACCAGCTGGAGAAAAAGAGATTACACTTCAAGTTTCAACTTTTGGTAATCAGGTACCCACTAGGAGAATAAAGTAATACATTTCGAGTTTCATGTTTCGGTAACTGGGCACCCACCTAGAGAACAAGGGAATACATTTCAAGTTTTAATTTTTTGTAGTCAGGCACTCATCTGGAGAACAATGGAATACATTTCAAATTTAATATTTTTGTAGCCAGGCGCCCACCTGGAGAACACAGGAATACATTTTAAGTTACAAGTTATGGTATTTAGGCGCCCACCTAGTGAACAAGGGAATACATTTCAAGTTTCAAGTTTTGGTAATTAGGTGCCCTCCTGGAGAACAAGGGAATACATTTCAAGTGTCGAGTTTTGGTAATCAGCGCCCATCTAGAAAACAAGGGAATACATTTAAAGTTTTGGTAATCAGGCACCTACGTATAGAAAAAGGGAATACATTTCTTGTTTCATGTTTTGGTAATCAAGCACCCACCTATAGAACAAGGGAACACATTACAAGTTTCATGTTTTGGTAATCAGGCCCCCACCTGGAGAACAAGAGAATACATTTCAAGTTTCAAGTTTTGGTAATCAGGCGCCCACCTGGATAACAAGGGAATGCATTTCAAATTAAAAGTTTTGGTAATCAGGCGCCCACCTGGAGAACAAGGGAATACGTTTCAAGTTTCAAGTTTTTATAATTAGGTGTCCACCTGGAGAACAAGGGAATACTTTTCAAATTTAAAGTGTTGGTAATCAAGTGCCCATTAGGAGAACAATATAATACATTTCAAATTTCAATTTTTGTTAATCAGACGCCCACCTAGAGAACACGACAATACATTTTAAGTTTCAAGTATTGGTAATCAGGCGCCCACCTGGAGAACAAGGGAATATATTTCAAGTATTAGAAATCAGGCACCTACGTATAGAACAAAGGAATACATTTCAAGTTTCATGGTTTTGTAATCAGGCACCTACCGATAGAACAATGGAATACATTTCAAGTTTCAAGTTTTTGTAATCAGGTGCCCACTTGGAGAACAAGGGAATATATTTCAAATTTCATGTTTTGGAAATCAGGCGCCAACAAGGAGAACAAAGGAATATAATTCAAGTTTTTAGTTTTGGTAACCAATCGCCCACGTGGAGAACTAGGGAATGTATTTCATGTTTCATGCTTTTGTAATCGATCGCCCACCTGGGGATCAAGGGAATATATTTTAAGTTTCATTTTTTTGTAATCAGGCCCCCACTAAGAGAACAAAGTAATAAATTTCGAGTTTCATGTTTCCGTAACCGGGCACCCACCTAGAGAACAAGGGAATCCATTTCAAGTTTCAAGTTTTGGTAATCAGGCACCCATTTGGAGAACAATGGAATACATTTCAATATCAAAATTTTGATAATCAGGCGCCCACCTGGAGAACACGGGAATACATTTAAAGTTTCAAGTTTTGGTAATCAGGGGCCCACCTAGAGAACAAGGGAATACATCTCAAGTTTCAAGTTTTGGTAATTAGGTGCCCACCTGGAGAACAAGGGAATACATTTCAAGTGTCAAGTTTTGGTATTCAGAGCCCACCTAGAGAACAAGGGAATATATTTAATGTTTTGGTAATCAGGCACCTACGTATAGAACCAGCGAATACATTTCATGTTTCACGTTTTGGTAATCAGGAACCCACCTATAGAACAAGGGAATACATTTCAAGTTTCATGTTTTTGTAATCAGGCGCCCACCTGGAGAACAAGGTAATACATTTACAGTTTCATGTTTCTGTAACCGGGCACCCACCTAGAAAACAAGGGAATACATTTCAAGTTTCAATTTTAGGTAATCTGGCACCCATCTGGAGAACAATAAAATACATTTAGAATTTCATGATTTGGTAATCAGGCGCCCACCTGGAGAACACGGGAATACATCTTAACTTTCAAGTTTTTGTAATTAGGTGCCCACCAAGAGAATAAGGGAATACATTTCAAGTTTCAAGTTTTGGTAATTAGGTGCTTACCTGGAGAACAGGGGAATACATTTCTAGTGTCATGTTTTGGTAATCAGCGCCCACCTGGAGAACAAGGGAATACATTTCAAATTTTAGTAATCAGGCACCTACTTATTGAACAAGGGAATAAATTTCAAGTTTCATGGTTTGGTAATCATGCACCTACCTATATGAAAAAGGAATACATTTCAAGTTTCAAGTTTTGATAATTAGGTGCCCACCTGGAGAACAAGGGAATACGTTTAAAGTTTCAAGTTTTTATAATTAGGCATCCACCTGGAGAACAAGGGAATACTTTTCAAATTTAATGTTTTGGTAATCGGTGCCCATCAAGAGAACAATATAATACATTTCAAATTTCAAGTTTTGGTAATCAGACGCCCACCTAGAGAACACGAGAATACATTTTAAGTTTCAAGTATTGGTAATCAGGCGCCCACCTGGAGAAAAAGGGAATATATTTCATGTCCCAAGATTAGGTAACAAGGATCCCACCTAGAGAACAAGGGAATACATTTCATGTTTCAAGTTTTAGCAATCAGTCGCCGACCTTGAGAACAAGGGAGTACATTTCAAGTTTCAAGTTGGTAATCATGCGCCCAACTATACAACAAGGGAATACATTTCAATTTGGTAGTTTTGGTAACCAGGTGCCCCACATGGAGAACAATGGAATACATTTCAAGTGTCAAGTTTTGGTAATCAGGCGCCCACCTGGAGGAACAAGGAATACATTTCAAGTGTCAAATATTGGTGACCAGGCCCCTACTTTGAGAACAAGGGAATGTATCTTATAGTTCAAGTTTTGGTAATCAGGCGCCCACATGTAGTACAAGGAAATACATTTCAAATTTTAAATTTTTCTAATCAGGAGCCCACCTGGAGAAGAAGGGAATATATTTCAATTTTTAAGTTTTTGTAACCAATCGCCCACCTAGAGAACAAGGAAATACATTTCATGTTCTAAGTTTTTGCAATCAGGCGCCGACCTTGAGAACAAAGGAGTACATTTCAAGTTTCAAGTTGGTAATCAAGCGCCCAACTATACAACAAGGGAATACATTTAATGTTTTCAGTTTTGGTAACCAGGTGCCCCACATGGAGAACAAAGGAATACATTTCAAGTGTCACGTTTATGTAATCAGGCACCCAACTGGAGAACAAGGGAATACATTTCAAGTTTTAAGTTTTGGTAATCCAGCGACCAGCTGGAGAAAAAGAGATTACATTTCAAGTTTCAACTTTTGGTAATCAGGTACCTACTAGGAGAATAAAGTAATACATTTCGAGTTTCATGTTTGAGTAACTGGGAACCCACCTAGAGAACAAGGGAATACATTTCAAGTTTAAATTTTTTTGTAGTCAGGCACTCATCTGGAGAGAACAATGGATTACATTTCACATTTAAAATTTTGGTAGTCAGGCGCCCACCTGGAGAACACAGGAATACTTTTTAAGTTTCAAGTTTTGGTATTCAGGTGCCCACCTAGTGAACAAGGCAATACATTTCAAGTTTCAAGTTTTGGTAATTAGGTGCCCTCCTGGAGAACAAGTGAATACATTTCAAGTGTCAAGTTATGGTAATCAGCACCCACCTAGAGAACAAGGGAATACAAATAAAGTTTTGGTAATCAGGCACCTACGTATAGAAAAAGGGAATACATTTTATGTTTCATGTTTTGGTAATCAAGCACGCACCTATAGAACAAGGGAACACATTTCAAGTTTCAAGTTTTGGTAATCAGGACCCCACCTGGAGAACAAGAGAATACATTTCAAGTTTCAAGTTTTTGTATTCAGGCGCCCACCTGGATAACAAGGGAATACATTAAAAATAAAAAATTTTGGTAATCAGGCGCCCACCTGGAGAACAAGGGAATACATTTCATGTTTCAAGTTTTTATAATTAGGCGTCCACCTGGAGAACAAGGGATTACTTTTGAAACTTAATGTTTTGGTAATCATGTGCCCATCAGGAGAACAATATAATACATTTCAAATTTCAAGTTTTGTTAATCATAAGCCCACCTAGAGAACACGGGAATACATTTTAAGTTTCAAGTATTGGTAATCACGCGCCCACCTGGAGAACAAGGGAATATATTTCAAGTATTAGAAATCAGGCACCTACGTATAGAGCAAAGGAATACATTTCAAGTTTCATGCTTTGGTGATCAGGCACCTACCTATAGAACAGGGAATACATTTCAAGTTTCAAGTTTTTGTAATCAGGTGCTCACTTGGAGAACAAGGAAATATATTTCAAATTTCATGTTTTGGAAATCAGGCGCCCACCAGGAGAACAAAGGAATATAATTCAAGTTTCAAGATTTGGTAACCAATCGCCCACCTGGAGAACTAGGGAATATAATTCATGTTTCATGCTTTTGTAATTGAGCGCCCACCTGGAGATCAAGGGAATATATTTTAAGTTTCATTTTTTTGTAATCAGGCCCCCACTAAGAGAACAAGGCAATACATTTCGAGTTTCATGTTCCGGTAACTGGGCACCCAGCTAGAGAACAAGGGAATACATTTCAAGTTTCAAGTTTTGGTAATTAGGCACCCATTTGGAGAACAATGGAATACATTTCAAATTCAAAATTTTGGTAATCAGGCGCCCACCTGGATAACACGGGAATACATTTTAAGTTTCAAGTATTGGTAATCAGGCGCCCACCTAGAGAAAAAGGGAATACATTTCAAGTTTCAGGTTTTGGTAATTAGGTGCCCACCTGGAGAACAAGAAATACATTTTAAGTGTCAAGTTATGGTAATGAGCGGCCACCTAGAGAACAAGGGAATAAATTTAATGTTTTGGTATTGAGGCACGTACGTATAGAACCAGGAATACATTTCAAGTTTCATGTTTTGGTAATTAGGAACCCACCTATAGAACAAGGGAATACATTTCGAGTTTCATGTTTCGGTAACCGGGCACCCACCTAGAAAACAAGGGAATACATTTCAATTTTCAGTTTTTGGTAATCAGGCACCCATCAGGAGAACAATAAAATACATGTCAAATTTCAAGTTTTGGTAATCAGGCGCCCACCTGGAGAACACAGGAATAAATTTTAAGTTTCAAGTTTTGGTAATCAGGTTCCCACCAAGAGAATATGGGAATACATTTCAAGTTTCAAGTTTTGATAATTAGGTGCCCACCTGGAGAACAAGGGAATACATTTCAAGTGTTATGTTTCGCTAATCAGCGCCCACCTGGAGAACAAGGGAATACATTTCAAGTTTTAGTAATCAGGCACCCACTTATAGAACAAGGGAATAAATTTCAAGTTTTATGGTTTGGTAATTAGGCACCTACCTACAGAACAAGGGAATACATTTCAAGTTTCAAGTCTTGGTAATCAGGCGCCCACCTGGAGAACAAGGGAATATGTTTCAAGTTTCAAGTTTTTATAATTAGGCGTCCACCTGGAGAACAAGGGAATACTTTTCAAATTTAAAGTTTTGGTAATCAGGTACCCATCAGGAGAACAATATAATACATTTCAAATTTCAAGTTTTGGTAATCAGACGCCCACCTAGAGAACACGGGAATACATTTTAAGTTTCAAGTATTGGTAATCAGGCGCCCACTTGGAGAACAAGGGAATACATTTCAAGTATTAGAAATCAGGCACCTACGTATAGAACAAAGGAATACATTTCAAGTTTCATGGTTTGGTAATCAGGCACCTACCGATAGAACAATGGAATACATTTCAAGTTTCAAGTTTTTGTAATTAGGTGCCCACTTGTAGAACAAGGGAATATATTTCAAATTTCAAGTTTTGGAAATCAGGCGCCAACCAGGAGAACAAAGGAATATAGTTCAAGTTTCAAGTTTTGGTAACCAATCGCCCACGTTGAGAACTAAGGAATATATTTCATGTTTCATGCTTTTGTAATCGATCGCACACCTGGAGATCAAGGGAATATATTTTATGTTTCATTTTATTGTAATCAGGCCTCCACTAAGAGAACAAGGAAAAAAATTTCGAGTTTCATGTTTCGGTAACCGGGCACCCACCTAGAGAACAAGGGAATACATTTCATGTTTCAAGTTTTGGTAATCAGGCACCCATTTGGAGAACAATGGAATACATTTCAATTTCAAAATTTTTGTAATCAGGCGCCCACCTGGAGAACACGGGAATACATTTTATGTTTCAAGTTTTGGTAATCAGGCGCCCACCTAGAGAACAAGGGAATACATCTTAAGTTTCAATTTTTGGTAATTAGGTGCCCACCTGGGGAACAAGGGAATACATTTCAAGTGTCAAGTTTTGGTAATCATCGCCCACCTAGAGAACAAGGGAATACATTTAATGTATTGGTAATTAGGCACCTACGTATAGAACCAGGGAATACATTTCAAGTTTCATGTTTTAGTAATCAGGAACCCACTTATAGAACAAGGGAATATATTTCAAGTTTCAAGTTTTGGTAATCAGGCGCCCACCTGGAGAACAAGGTAATACATTTCGAGTTTCATGTTTCTGTAACCGGGCACCCACTTAGAAAACAAGGGAATACATTTCAAGTTTCAATTTTTGGTACTCAGGCACCTATCTGGAGAACAATAAGATACATTTAAAATTTCAAGTTTTGGTAATCAGGCGCCCACCTGGAGAACACGGGAATACATTTTAAGTTTCAAGTTTTGGTAATCAGGTGCCCACATAGAGAATAAGGGAATACATTTCAAGTTTCAAATTTTGGTAATTAGGTGCCAACCTGGAGAACAAAGGAATACATTTCAAGTGTCATGTTTTGGTAATCAGCGCCCACCTGGAGAACAAGGGAATACATTTCAAGTTTTAGTAATCAGGCACCTACTTATTGAACAAGGGAATAAATTTCAAGTTTTATGGTTTGGTAATCAGGCACCTACCTATTGAACAAAGGAATACATTTCAAGTTTCAAGTGTTGTTAATCAGGCGCCCACCTAGAGAACAAGGGAATACGTTTCAAGTTTCTAGATTTTATAATTAGGCGTCCACCTAGAGAACAAGGGAATACTTTTCATTTTAATGTGTTGGTAATCAGGTGCCCATCAGGAGAACAATATAATACATTTCAAATTTCATGTTTTGGTAATCAGACGCCCACCTAGAGAACACGAGAATACATTTTAAGTTTCAAGTATTGGTAATCAGGTGCCCACCTGGAGAAAAATAAAATTTATTTCAAGTATTAGAAATCAGGCACTTACGTATAGAACAAAGGAATACATTTCAAGTTTCATGGTTTGGTAATTAGGCACCTACCTATAGAACAAGGGAATACATTTCAATTTTCAAGTTTTTTTAATAAGGTGCCCACTTGGAGAACAAGGGAATATATTTCAAATTTCACATTTTAGAAATCAAGCGCCCACCAGGAGAACAAAGGAATATAATTCAAGTTTCAAGTTCTGGTAACCAATCGCCCACCTGGAGAACTAGGGAATATATTTCATGTTTCATGCTTTTGTAATCGAGCGCCAACCTGGAGATGAAGGGATTATATTTTAAGTTTCATTTTTTTGTAATCAGGCCCCCACTAAGAGAACAAGGTAATACATTTCGAGTTTCATAATCCGGTAACCGGGCACCCACCTAGAGAACAAGGTAATACATTTCAAGTTTCAAGTTTTAGGAATCAGGCACCCATTTGGAGAATAATGGAATACATATCAAATTTAAAATTTTGGTAATCAGGCGCCCACCTGGAGAACACGGGAATACATTTTAAGTTTCAAGTTTGGTAATCAGGCGCCCACCTAGAGAACAAGGGAATACATTTCAAGTTTCAAGTTTTGGTAATTAGGTGCCCACCTGGAGAATAAGGGAATAAATTTCAAGTGTGAAGTTTTGGTAATCAGCGCCCACCTAGAGAACAAGGGAAAACATTTAATGTTTTGGTAAGAAGGCACCTACGTATAGAACCAGGGAATTCATTTCACGTTTCATGTTTTGGTAATTAGGACCCGCCTATAGAACAAGGGAATACATTTCAAGTTTAAAGTTTTGTTAATCAGGCGCCCACCTGTAGAACAAGGTAATACATTTCGAGTTTCATGTTTCGGTAACCGGGCACCCACCTAGAAAACAAGGGAATACATTTCAAGTTTCAATTTTTGGTAATCAGGCACCCATCTGGATATCAATAAAATACATTTCAAATTTCAAGTTTTGGCAATCAGGCGCCCACCTGGAGAACACGGGAATACATTTTAAGTTTCAAGTTTTTGTAATCAGGTGCCCACCAAGAGAACAAGGGAATACATTTTAAGTTTTAAGTTTTGGTAATTAGGTGCCCACCTGGAGAACAAGGGAATACATTTCAAGTGTCATGTTTTGGTAATCAGCGCCCACCTGGAGAACAAGGGAATACATTTCAAGTTTTAGTAATCAGGCACCTACTTATAGAACAGGGGAATATATTTCAAGCTTCATGGTTTGGTAATCAGGCACCTACCTATAGAACAAGGGAATACATTTCAAATTTCAAGTTTTGATAATCAGGCGCCCACCTGGAGAACACGGGAATACATTTTAAGCTTCAAGTTTTGGTAATCAGGTGCCCACCAAGAGAATAAGGGAATACATTTTAAGTTTTAAGTTTTGGTAATTTGGTGCCCACCTGGAGAACAAGGGAATACATTTCACGTGTCATGTTTTGGTAATCAGCGCCCACCTGGAGAACAAGGGAGTACATTTCAAGTTTTAGTAATCAGGCACCTACTTATAGAACAGGGGAATATATTTCAAGTTTCATGGTTTGGTAATCAGGAACCTACCTATAGAACAAGGGAATACATTTGAAGTTTCAAGTTTTGGTAATTAGGCGCCCACCTAGAGAACAAGGAAAATCATTTTGAGTTTCATGTTTCTGTAATCGGGCACCCACCTAGAGAACAAGGGAATACATTTCAAGTTTCAAATTTTTGTAATCAAGGACCCATATGGAGAACAATTGAATACATTTCAAATTTCATGTTTTTGTAATCAGGCGCCCATCTGGAGAACACAGGAATACATTTTAAGTTCCAAGTTTGTGAAATCAGTCGCCCACCTAGAGAATAAGAGAATACATTTCAAGTTTCGAGTTTTGGTAATTAGGTGCCCACCTGGAGAACAAGGTAATACATTTCAAGTGTAAAGTTTTGGTAATATGCGCCCACCTGGAGAACAAGGGAAGACATTTCAAGTTTTAGTAATCAGACACCTACTTAAAGAACAAGGGAATACATTTTAAGTTTCATGGTTTGGTAATCAAGCACCGACCTAGAGAACAAGGAAATACATTTCAAGGTTCAAATTTTGGTAATCAGGCACCCATCTAGAGAACAATATAATACATTCCAAATTTCAAGTCTTTGAAATCAGGCGCCCACCTAGACAACACGCGATTACATTTTAAGTTTCAAGTTTTGGTAATCAGGTGCACACCTAAAGAATGAGGGAATACATTTCAAGTTTCAAGTTTTGGTAATTAGGTGCCCACCTGGAGAACAAGGGAATACATTTCAAGAGTCAAGTTTGGGTAATCAGCGCCCACCTGGTGAAACAAGGGAATACATTTCAAGTATTAGTACTCAGGCACCTATTTATTGAACAAGGGAATACATTTCAAGTTTCATGGTTTTGTAATCAGGCACCAATATTTTGAACAAGGGAATACATTTCAAGTTTCAAATTTTTGTAATCTGGTGCCCACTTGGAGAACAAGGGAATATATTTCAAATTTCATGTTTTGGTAATAAAGCGCCCACCAGGAGAACAAAGGAATATATTTCAAGTTTCAAGTTTTGGTAACCAATCGCCCACCAAGAGAACTAGGGAATATATTTCAAGTTTAAGGTTTTTGTAATCGAGCACCCACCTGGAGAACAATGGAATATATTTCAAGTTTCATTTTTTTGTAATCAGGCACCCAAAGTGGGAACAAGGGAATATATTAAGTTTCAAGCGTTGGTAACCAGGCGCCCACCTGGATAAAATGGAATACATTTCCTGTTTTAAGTTTTAGTGATCGGGCGTCCACCAAGAGAACAATGGAATACATTTCAATTTGTAAGTTTGGGTAATCAGGCGCCCACCAAGAAGACAAGGGAATACGTTTCAAGTATCAAGTTTTGGTAATCATGCGCCCACCTGGAGAACAAGGGAATACATTTCAAATTTAAAGTTTTGGTAACTAGGCGCCCACCTGGAGAACAATAGAATACATTTCAAGTTTCAAGTTTTGGTAATCAGGCGCCCACCTGGAGAACAATGCAATACATTTCAAATTTCAAGTTTTAGTAATGTGGAGCCCACCTGCAGAACAAGAAAATACATTTCAAGTTTTAAGTTTTGGTAAATAGGCACCCACCTGGAGAACAAGGGAGTATAATTCAAATTTCAAGTTTTAGTAATCAGGCGTCCACCTAGAGAACAAGGGAATATATTTCAAGTTTAAAGGTTTTGTAATCAGACGTCCAACTAGAGAACAAGATTCATATTTCAAGTTTCATGTTTTGGTAATCAGGCGCCCACATGGAGAACAAGGGAATACATTTCAAATGTCAAGTTTTGGTAATCAGCGCCCACCTGGAGAACAAGGGAATACATTTCAAGTTTTGGTAATCAGGCACCTACCTAGAGAACAAGGAAATACATTTCAAGTTTCATGTTTTGGTAATCAGGCATCCACCTATTGAACAAGAAAATACATTTCAGGTTTCAATTTTCTTTAATCAGCCGCCCACCTGGATAATAAGGGATTATATTTCAAATTTCATGTTTTGCTTATCAGGCGCCCACCTGGATAACAAAGGAATATATTTCAAGTTTCAAGTTTTTCTAACCAATCGCCCACTTGTAAAACGAGGGAATATATTTCAAGTTTCATGTTTTTGAAATCGGGTGACCACCTTGAGAACAAAGGAATATATTTCAAGTTTCATTTTTTGGTAATCAGGCGCCTACCTGGATAAAAAGGGAATACATTTCAAATTGTAAGTTTTGATAATCAGGCGCCCACCTGGCGAATAAATGATTACGTTTCAAGTATCAGGTTTTGGTAATCAGGCGCCCACCTGGAGAACAAGAGAATACATTTCAAATTTAAAGTTCTGGTAATCAGGAGCCCGCCTGCAGAACAAGAGAATTCATTTGAAGTTTCCAGTTTTGGTAATCTGGCGCCCACCTGGACAACATGGGAATACATTTCAAATTTCATGTTTGGTTAATCAGGAGCCCACCTGGAGAACAAGGGAATACGTTTCAAGTTTCAACTTTTTGTAATCAGGCACCCACTTGGAGAACAAGGGAATACATTTCAAATTTCAAGTTTTGGTAATCAGGCGCCCACCTAGAGGACAAGGGAATACGTAGTTTTGGTAATCAAGCTACCACCTGGAGAAAAAGGCAATAAATTTCAAATTTAAAGTTTTCGTAATCAGGCACCCACCTGGAGAACAAGGGAATACATTTCAAGTTTCAAGCTTTGGCAATCAGACGCCCACATGGAGAACAAGGGAATACATTTCAAATTTCATGTTTCTGTAATCAGGAGCCCACCTGGAGCACAAGGGAATACATTTCAAGTTTTGGTAAATAGACGCCCACCTGGAGAATAAGGGAATATATTTCAAATTTCAAAATTTTGGTAATCAGACGTCCACCTAGAGAACAAGGGAATATATTTATAGTTTTAAGTTTTTGTAATCAGACGTCCACCTGGAGAAAAAGGGAGTATATTTCAAGCTTCATGTTTTGGTAATCAGGCGCCCACCTGGAGAACAAGGGAATACATTTCAAGTGTCATGTTTTTGTAATCAGCGCCCACCTGGAGAACAAGGGAATACATTTCATGTTTTGGTCATCCAGCACCTAACTAGGGAACAAGGAAATACATTTCAAGTTTCATGATTTGGTAATCAGGCACCCACCTATTGATCAAGGGAATACATTTCAGGTTTCAAGTTTCTGTAATCAGGCGCCCACAGGGAGAACATGGGATTATATTTTAAATTTCATGTTTTGCTAATGAGGCGCCCACCTGGAGACAAAGGAATATATTTCAAGTTTGAAGTTTTGGTAACCAATCGCCCCCCCGAAGAACTAGGGAATATATATCAAGTTTCATGTTTTAGAATTTGCGCGACCACCTGAAGAACAAGGGAATATATTTCAAGTTTAATTTTTTGGTATTCAGGCGCCTACCTGGAGAAAGAGGGAATACATTTCAAGTTTCAGGTGCTGGTAACCAGGCGTCCACCTGGATAATAAGGGAATATATTTCAAATTTCAAGTTTCGGTAATCAGGGGCCTACCTAGAGAACAAAGGAATACGTTTCAAATTTCAAGTTTTGGTAATCAGGCGCCCACCTGAAGAACAAGGGAATACATTACAAACTTAAAGTTTTGGTAATCAGGAGCCCACCTGCAGAACAAGAGAATACATTTCAAGTTTCAAGTTTTGGTAATCAGGCGCCCACCTGGACAACAAGGGAATACATTTAAAATTTCATGTTTTGGTAATGAGGAGCCCACCAGGAGAACATGGGAATACGTTTCAAGTTTCAAGTTTTGGTAATCAGGCACCCACTTGGAGAACAAGGGAATACATTTCAAATTTCAAGTTTTGGTAATCAGGCGCCCACCTGCAGAACAAGGGGATATGATTAATGTTTCAAATTTTGGTAATCAGGCACCCACCTAGAGAACAAGGGAATACATTTCAAGTTTCATGTTTTTGTAAATAGGCGCCCACCTGGAGAATAAGGGAATATATTTCAAATTTCAAATTTTGGTAATGAGACGTTCGCTTAGAGAACAAGGGAATGTATTTCATGTTTTAAGTTTTTTTAATCAGACGTCCACCTGGAGAAAAGGGGATTTTTTTCAAGTTTCATGTTTTTTTAATCAGGCGCCCACTTGGAGACAAGGGAATACATTTCAAGTGTCATGTTTTGGTAATCAGGAGCCCACCTAGAGAACAAGGGAATACATTTCAAGTTTCAAGTTTTGGTAAATAGGCGCGCACCTGGAGAATAAGGGAATATATTTCAAATTTCAAATTTTGGTAATCAGACGTTCGCCTAGAGAACAAGGGAATATATTTCAAGTTCTAAGTTTTTTTAATCAGACGTCCACCTGGAAAAAAGGGGAATATATTTCAAGTTTCATGTTTTTTTAATCTTGCGCCCACCTGGAGACAAGGGAATACATTTCAAGTGTCATATTTTGGTAATCAGCGCCCACCTGGAGAACAAGGGAATACATTTCAAGTTTTGGTAATCAAGCACCTACCTAGAGAACAAGAAAATACATTTCAAGTTTCATGTTTTTGTAATCAGGCACCCACCTATAGAACAAGGGAATACATCTCAAGTTTCAAGTTTCTGTAATTTGGCGCCCACTTGGAGAACAAGGGATTATATTTTAAATTTCATTTTTCGCTAATCAGGGGCCCACCTGGAGAACAAAGGAATATATTTCAAGATTCAAGATTTGGTAACCAATCGCCACCTGGAGAACTAGGGAATATATTTCAAGTTTCATGTTTTTTAAATCCGGCGACCACCTGGAGAACAAGGGAATATATTTCATGTTTCATTTTTTGGTAATGAGGTGCCTACCTGAAAAAAACGAATACATTTCAAGTTTCAAGCTCTAGTAACAAGGCGTCCACCTGGATAACAAGGGAATACATTTCAAATTTCAAGTTTTGGTAATCAGGCGCCCACCTGGAGAATAAGGGAATACGTTTCGAGTTTCTAGTTTTGGTAATCAGGCGCCCACCTGGAAAACAAGGGAATACATTTCAAATTTAAAGTTTTGGTAATCAGGAGCCCACTTGGAGAACAAGGGAATACATTTGAAGTTACAAGTTTTTGTAATCAGGCGTCCACCTGGAGAAATAGGGAATATATTTCGAGTTTCAAGTTTTGGTAATCAGGCGCCCCTTGGAGAACAACGGAATAAATTTAAAATTTCACGTCTTGGTAATCAGGCGCAATCCTGGAGAATGAAGAAATATTTTTCAAGTTTCAAGTTTGGGTAACCAATCGCCCACCAGGAGAACAAGGGAATATATTTCAAGTTTCAAGTTTTGGTTATTAGGAACCTAACTAGAAAACAAAGGAATACATATCAAGTGTAAAGTTTTGGTAATAAGGTGCCAACCTGGAAAACAAGGAAACATAATTAAAATTTCAAGTTTTGGTTATCAGGCATCCACCACCTAGAGTACAAGGGAATACATTTCGAGTTTCAAGTTTGGTAATCAGGCGTCCACCTGGAGAACAAGGGAATATATTTCAAATTTTATATTTCGGAAATCAGGCGCTCACCTGGAGAACAAAAGAATATATTTCAAGTTTCAAGTTTTGGTAACTAATCACCCACCTGGAAAACAAGGGAATATATTTCTAGTTTCAAGTTTTTATAATCTGGCGCCCACCTAGAGAACAAGGGAATATATTTAAGCTTCATGTTTTGTTATGAGGCACCGACCTGTAGAACAAGGGAATACATTACAAGTGTCATGTTTTAGTAATCAGGCACCTTCCTGGAGAACAAAAGAATATATCTATAATTTTAGGTTTTGGTTATCAGCATTCAACTGGAGAACAAGGGAATACATTTTGAGTATCATGTTTTGGTAATCAAGCGCCCACCTGGAGAACAAGGGACTATATTTCAAGTTTCAATTTTTGGCAATCAGACACCTACCTGGAGACAAGGGAATACAATACAAGTTTCATTTTTTGGTAATAAGGCGCCTACCTAGACAACAAGGGAAGACATTTCATGTTTCAAGTTTTGGTAACCAGGCACCTATGGGGAGAACAAGGGAATACATTTCAAGTGTCATGTTATGGTAATTAGGGCCCAACCTTGAGAACAAGGGAATATATTTTGGAGAACAATGGAATACATTTCAAGTTTCAAGTTTTGCTAATTAGGCGCCTACCTGGAGAACAAGGGAATATATTTAAATTTCAAGTTTTAGTTATCAGTCATCCACCTTGAGAATAAGGGAATACATTTTGAGTCTTAAGTTTTGGCAATTAGGCGCCCACCTAGAGAACTAGGGAATATATTTCAAATTTCAAGTTTTGGTAATAAGGCGCCTACCTGAAGAACAAAGGAATATATTTAAAGTTTCATGATTTGGTAACCAATCGCCCACTTGGAGAACAAGGGATTATATTTGAAGTTCTAAGTTTTATTAATAAGGCGCCCAACTAGAGAACAAAGGAATATATTTCAAGTTTCAAGTTTTTGTAATCAAACGTCCACCTGGAGAAAAGGAGAATATATTTCAAGTTTCATGTTCCGGTTATCAGGCGTCCAACTGGAGAACAAGGGAATACATTTCAAGTTTCAAGTATTGGTAACCAGGCGCCCACCTGGAGAACAAGGAAATGCATTTCAACAGTCAAGTTTCAGAAATCAGGCTCCCATCTGGCGAACAAGGGAATATATTTCAAGTTTCAAGTTTTCGTAATCAGGTGCCCACCTGCAAACAAGGGAATATATTTCATGTTTCAAATTTTTGTAATCATGCGCCCATTTGGAGAATAAGGGAATACATTTCAAGTTTCAAGTTTAGGTAATCAGGCGCCCACCTAGACAATAAAGGAATACATTTCAAGTTTTATGTTTTGGTTACCAGGCGCCCACCAGGAGAACAAGGGAATGCATCTCAAGTGTCAAGTTTTGGTAATTAGTCGCCCACCTGGAGAACGAGGAATACATTTCAAGTTTAGAGTTTTGGTAATTAAACGCCTAACTAGAGAACAAGGGAATACATTTCAAGTGTCAAGTTTTGGTAATCAAGCGCTTACCTAGAAAACAAGGGAATGTATTTCTAATTTCAAGTTTTGGTTATCAGGTATCCACCTGGAGAACAAGGGAATGCATTTCAAGTTTCATGTTTTGGTAATCAGGCGCCACCTATAGAAAAAGGGAATACATTTGAAATTTCATGTTTTTGTAATCAGGCGCCCACCTAGAGAACAAAGGAATATATTTTAAGTTTCAAGCTTCGGTAAACAATCGCCCACCCGGAGAAAAAAGGAATACATTTCAAATTTCAAGTTTTGGTAATCAGGCGCCCACCTAGATAACAAGGGAATATATTTCAACATTCGAGTTTTGGTAATCTGGCACCCACCTGGAGAACAATGGAATACATTTCAAGTGTAGTGTTTTTATAATCAAGCTCCCACCTGGAGAACAAAGGAATATATTTCAACTTTAAAGTTTTGGTAGTCAGGCAACCACCTAGAGAATAAGGGAATACATTTCAATTTTCAAGTTTTGGTAATCAAACGTCCACCTGGAGAACAATGGAACACATTTAAAATTTCAAGTTTTGGTAATCAGGCGCCCATATTGAGAACAGGGGAATACATTTCAAGTTTATAGTTTTGTCAAATAGGCGCCCACCTGAAGAACAAGGGAATACCATTCAAGTATCAAGTTTTTGTAATGAGGTGCCTACCTGGAGAACAAGGGAATACATTTCGAGTTTCAAGTTTTGGTAATCATGCGCCCACCTGGAGAACAAGGGAGTATATTTAATATTTCAATTTTTGGTAATAAGGCGCCTACCCGAAGAACAAAGGAATATATTTAAAGTTTCAATATTTGGTAACTAATCACCCACCTGGAAAACAAAGAAATATATTTCAAGTTTAAAGTTTTTTGTAATCTGGCGCCCACCTGCAGAACAAGGGAATATATTTCAACTTTCAGGTTTTGTTATCACGCACCCACCTAGAGAACAAGGGAATACATTTCAAGTGTCATGTTTTTGTAATCAGGCACCTACCTGGAGAAAAAAAGAATATATATATAATTTCAGGTTTTGGTTATCAGGCATCCATATTGAGAACAAGGGAAAACATTTCGAGTAACAAGTTTTGGTAATCAGGCGCCCACCTGGAGAGCAATGGAATATATTTCAAGTTTCAAGTTTTGGCAATCAGGCACCTACCTGGAGACAAGGGAATACAATACAAGTTTCCTGTTTTGGTAATAAGGCGCCCACCTAGACAACAAGGGAATACATTTCATGTTTAAAATTTTGTTAACCAGGGACCTACAGGGAGAACAAGGGAATACATTTCAAGTGTCAAGTTTTGGTAATTAGGACCCAACCTGGAGAACAAGGGAATATATTTTGGAGAACAATGGAATACATTTCAAGTGTCAAGTTTTGGTAATTAGGCGCCTTGCTGGAGAACAAGGGAATATATTTAAAATTTCAAGTATTAGTTATCAGGCATCCACCTTGAGAATAAGTAATACATTTTGAGTTTTAAGTTTTGGTAATCAGGCGCCCACCTAGAGAACAAAAGAATATATTTCAAATTTCAAGTTTTGGTAATAAGGCGCCTACCTGAAGAACAAAGGAATATATATAAAGTTTAAAGATTTGGCAACCAATCACCCACTTGGAGAACAAGGGATTATATTTGAAGTTCCGAGGGAATATATTTCAAGTTTTAAGTTCTGTAATCAAACGTCCACCTGGAGAAAAAGAGAATATATTTCAAGTTTGATTTTCCGGTTATCAGGCGTCTAACTTGAGAACAAGGGAATACATTTCAAGTTTCAAGTTTTGGTATTCAAGCGCCCACCTGGAGAACAAGGAAATGCATTTCAGCAGTCAAGTTTCGGAAATCAGGCCCCCATCTGGAGAACAAGGGAATATATTTCAAGTTTCAAGTATTCTTAACCAGGTGCCCACATGGAAAACAAGGGAATATATTTCATGTTTCAAATTTTTGTAATCAGGCGCCCACCTGGAGAACAAGGGAATACATTTCAAGTTTCAAGTTTTGGTAATCAGGCGCCCACCTAGGCAATAAAGGAATACATTTCAAGTTTTAAGTTTTGGTTACCAGGCTCCAACCTGGAGAACAAGGGAATACATCTCAAGTGTCAAGTTTTGATGATTAGGCGCCCACCTTGAGAACAAGGAATACATTTCAAGTTTTGAGTTTTGGTAATTAAACGCCCAACTAGAGAACAAGGGAATACATTTCAAGTGTCATGTTTTGGTAATCAAATGCCTACCTAGAAAACAAGGGTATATATTTCTAATTTCAGGTTGTGGTTATCAGGTATCCACCTGGAGAAGAAGGAAATGCATTTCAAGTTTCAAGTTTTGGTAATCAGGAGCCCACCTATAGAAAAAGGAAATACATTTGAAATTTCATGTTTTTGTAATCAGGCGCCCACCTAGAGAACAAAGGAATATATTTTAAGTTTCAAGTTTTTGTAAACAATCGCCCACCAGGAGAAAAAAGGAATACATTTCAAATTTTAAGTTTTGGTAAATGGCTCCCACCTAGATAACGAGGGAATATATTTCAACTTTCGAGTTTTGGTAATCTAGCACCCACCTAGAAAATAATGGAATACATTTTAAGTGTCGTGTTTTTATAATCAAGTTCCACCTGGAGCACAAAGGAATATATTTCAACTTTAAAGTTTTCTTAATCAGGCAACCACCTAAAGAACAGGGGAATACATTTCAAGTTTCAAGTTTTGGTAATCAGACGTCCACCTGGAGAACAATGGAACACATTTAAAATTTCAAGTTTTGGTAATCAGGCGCCCATATGGAGAATAGGGGAATACATTTCAAGTTTCAAGTTTTGGCAATTAGGCGCCCACCTGGAGAACAAGGGAATACCTTTCATGTTTCAAGTTTTGGTAACTAAACGCCCACCTAGAGAACAAGGGAATACCTTTCAAGTGTGAAGTTTAGGTAATCAGGCGCCTACCTTGAAAACAAGGGAATATTTTTCAAATTCAAATTTTTGGTTATCAAGCATCCACTTGGAGAACAAGGGAATACATTTCGAGTTTCAAAACTTGGTTATCAGGCTCCCACCTGCAGAACAAGGGACTACATTTTAAATTTCATGTATTTGTTATCAGGAGCCCACCTGGAGAACAAAGGAATATATTTTAAGTTTCAAGTTTTTCTAACCAATCGCCCACCTAGAGACCAAAGGAATACATATCAAGTTTCAAGTTTTGGTGATCAGTCGCCCACCTGGAGAACAAGGGAATATATTTCAACTTTAAAGTTTTTGTAATCAGGCGTCCACCTGGAGAACAAGGGAATTCATTTCCAGTATCAAGTTTTAATAATCAGGCGCCTACCTAGAGAACAATGGAATATATTTAAAATTTTAAGTTTTGGTTATCAGGCATCAACCGGGAGAACAAGGGAATACATTTTGAGTTTCAAGTTTTGATTTTCAGGCGCCCACCTGGAGAACAAGAGAATATATTTCAAATTTCAAGATTTGGTAAACAATCGCCCACCTGGAAAACAAGGGAATACATTTCGAGTTCCAAGTTTTGGTAATACGGCGCTTACTTGGAGAACAAGGGAATAAATATAAAATTTCATGTTTTGGTAATCAGGCGTCCTCCTAGAGAATGAAGGAATATTTTTCATGTTTGAAGTTTAGGTAACCAATCACCCACCTGGAGAATAAAGGAATACATTTCAAGTTTCAAAAGTTTTTCTAATCAGGCGCCTACCTAAAAATCAAGGTAATATATTTCAAATATCAAGTTTTGGTTATCATGCATCCACCTAGAGAACAGGCGAATACATTTCGAGTTTTAAGTTTTGGTAATTCGGCGCCCACCTGGAGAACAAGAGAATATATTTCAAATTTCACGTTTTGGTAATCAGGCAGCCACTTGGAGAACATAGGAATATAGTTCAAGTTTAAAGTTTTGGAAACCAATTGCCCACCTGGAGAACAAGGGAATATATTTGAAGTTTCAAGGTTTTATAATCGGGCGCCAACATGGAGAACAAGGAAATATATTTCAAGTATCAATTTTTTTGGTAATCAGACTCCAACCTGGAGAACAATGAAATATTTTTAAAATTTTAAGCATCAAGTTTTGGTTATCAAGCATTCACTTGGTAATCAGGCGCCCACCTAGAGAACAAAGGTATACATTTCAAGTTTCAAGTTTTGGTAGTTAGGCCCCCATCTGGAGAACAATGGAATGCATTTCAAATTTCATGTTTTGGATCAGGCGCCCATCTGGAGAATATAGGAATACATTTCAAGTTTCAAGTTTTGGTACTCAGGCGCCCACCTGGAGAACAAGGGAACATATTTCAAGTATCAATTTTTTTGGTAATCAGACTCCCACCTGGAGAACAAAGGAATATATTTCAAGTTTCAAGTTTTGGTTACCAATCGCCAACCTGGAGAATAACGGAATATATTTCAAGTTTCATGTTTTTGTAATCAGACGTCCACCTTGAGAAAAAGGGAATATATTTCAAGTTTTATGTTTTTGCAATCAGACGTCCACCTTGAGAAACAGGGAATATATTTCAAGTTTCATGTTTTTGTAATCAGGCGCCCACCCGGAGAACAAGGGAGTTCATTTCAAGTTTCAAGCGTTGGTAACCAGGCCCCCACATGGAGAACACGGGAATACATTTCAAGTTTAAAGTTTTTGTAGTCAGGCGCCCACCTAGAGAACAAGGGAATATATTTCAAGTTTCAAGTATTGGTAATCAGGCGCCCACCTGAAGAACAAGGGAATGCATTTAAAGTTTCAAATTATCGTAATCAGGCGCCCACCTGGAGAACAAGGGAATACATTCCAAGTTTCAAGTTTTGGTAATAAGTCATTTCAAGTGTCAAGTTTTGGTAATCAGGCGCCCATCTGTAGAAAAAGGCAATATATTTCAACTTTAAAGTTTTTGTAATCTGGTGCCCACCTCGAGAACAAGGAAATACGTTTCATGTTTCTATTTTTTGTAATCAGGCGCCTACCTAGAGAACAAGGGAATACATTTCAAATGTCAAGTTTTGGTAATCAGGCGCCTACCTGAAAATCAAGGGAATATATTTCAAATTTCAAGTTTTGGTTGTCAGGTATCAACATGGAGAACAAGGGACTACATTTCGAGTTTCAAGTTTTGGTAATCAGGCGCCCACCTATAGAACAAGGGAATACATTTCAAATTTAAAGTTTTGGTAATCCGGCGCCCACCTAGAGAACAAGGAAATACGTTACAAGTTTCTAGTTTTGGTAATCAAGCGCTCACCTAGAGAATAAGGAAATACGTTTCATGTTTCTAGTTTTGGTAATCAGGCGCCTACCTAGAGAACAAGGGAATACATTTCAAGTGTCAAGTTTTGGTAATCAGGCGCCTACCTGAAAATGAAGGAAATATATTTCAAATTTCAAGTTTTGGTTATCAGGCATCCACCTGGAGAACAAAGGAATACATTTCGAGTTTCAAGTTTTGGTAATGAGGCGCCCACTAATAGAAAAAGGGAATACATTTCAAATTAAATGTTTTGGTAATCCGGCGTCCACCTGGAGAACAAGGAAATACGTTACAAGTTTCTAGATTTGGTAATCCAGCACCAACCTTGAGAATAAGGAAATACGTTTCAAGTTTCTAGTTTTGTAATTAGGCATCGACCATGAGAACTAGGGAATATTTTTCATGTTTTGGTAATAAGACGCCCACCTGGAGAACAATGGATTACATTTAAAAAATTTCAAGTTTTTCTAATCAGGCGTCCACCTGGAGAACAAGAAAATACATTTCAAGTGTCAAGTTTTGGTAATCTGACGACCTCTTGTTGAATAAAGAAATACATTTCAAGTTTTAACATTTGATAATCAGGTTCCCACCAGGAAAACAAGAGAATACATTTCAAGTTTCTTGTTTTGGTAATCAAGCACCCACCTAGAGAACAAGGGAAACATTTCAAGTTTCAAGTTTTGATAATCAAGCACCTACCTGGAGATTAAGGGAATACATTTCAAGTGTCATGTTTTGGTAATCAGGCACCTACTTAGAAAACAAGGAAATATATTTTATATTTCATGTTTCGGTTATCAGGTATCCACCTGGAGAACAAGGGAATACATTTTCAATTTCAAATTTTGGTTATATGGCGCCCACCTGTAGAACTAGAGAATACATATCAAATTTCTAGTTTTTTTAATCAGGCGCCCACCTGGAGAAGAAAGGAATATATTTTAAGTTTCAAGTTTTGGTAACCAATCGCCCACCTTGAGAATAAAGGAATAGATTTGAAGTTTCATTTTTTTGGAATCAGGCGCCCACCTGGAGAACAAAGGAATATATTTCAACTTTCGAGTTTTGTTAATCAGGCACCCACGTGGAGAATAAGTGAATACATTTCAAGTGTCGTTTTTTCCTAATCAGGCGCCCACCTGGAGAACAAGGGAATATACTTCAACTTAACAGTTTTGGTAATCATGCGCCCACCTGGAGAACAAGGGAATACGTTTCAAGTTTCTAGTTTGGTAATCAGGCGCTCACCTGGAGAACAAGGGAATACTTTTCAAGTTTCATGTTTTGGTAATCAGGCGGCTTGAAGAATAAGGGAATATATTTCAAGTGTCTAGTTTTGGTAATCAGGCATCCACCCTTAGAACTAGAAATTATTTTTCAAGTTTTAATCTTTGGTAATCAGACGCCCACCTAGAGAACAATGGAATACATTTTAAATTTCAAATTTTTCTAAACAGGCGCCCGCTTGGAGAATTAGGAAATACATTTCAAGTGCCAAGTTTTTGTAATCTGGTGACTACCTGGAGAACAAAGGAAAACATTTCAAATTTCAACTTTTTGTAATCATGCGCCCACTAGGAGAATAAGTGAATACATTTCAAGTTTCATGTTTTGGTAATCAGACACCCACCTAGAGAACAAGGGAATACATTTCAAGTTTCAAGCTTTGGTAATCCCTAGGGACAATGGAATACATTTCAAATTTCAAGTTTGGGTAATCAAGCGCCCACCTGGAGAATAGGGGAATACATTTCAAGTTTCAAGTATTGGTAATCAGGCAACCACCTAAAGAACAAGGGAAACATTTCAAGTGTCAAGTTGTATTAATCAGGTGCCCACCTGGAGAACAAGGGAATACATTACAAGTGTCAAGTTTTGGTAATCAGGCGCCTACCTGGGGAACAAGGGAATTTATTTAAAATTTTGAAGTTTTGGTTATCAAGCATCCACCTGGAGAACAAGGGAATACATTTCTAGTTTCAAGTTTTAGTAATCATGCGCCCACCGTGAGAACAACGGAATATATTTTAAATTTCACTTTTTTAGTAATCAAGCGTCCCACAGAGAACATGAGAATAATTTCAAGTTTCATGTTTTGCAAATCAGGCGCCCTTGGAGAATAAGGGAAAATATTTCAAGTTTCAAGTTTTGGTAATCAGGCGTCCACCTAGAGAACTAGGGAATATTTTTCAAGTTTCAAGTTTTGGTAATCAGATGCCCACCTGGAGAACAATTGAATACATTTTAAATTTCAAGTTTTTCTAATCAAGCGCCTACTTAGAGAACAAGGGAATACATTTCAAGTGTCAAGTTTTGGTAATCGGGCGCCGACCTGGAGAACAAGGGAATACATTACAAGTGTTATGTTCTGGTAATCAGGAGCCTACCTGGAGAACAAGGGAATATACTAAAAATTTCAAGTTTTGGTTATCAGGCATCCACCTGGAGAACAAGGGAATTCATTTTGAGCTTCATGTTTTACTAATCAGGCGCCCACCATGAGAACAGGGGAATATATTTCAAATTTCATGTATTGGTAACCAAGCGTCCACCTAGAGAATAAAGGAATATATTTAAAGCTTCACATTTTGGCAACCAATCGCCCACCTGAAGAACAATGTAATATATTTCAAGTTTCAAGTTTTTGCAATCGGCAGCCCACCTGGAGAACAAGGGAATAAATTTCAAGTTTCAAGTTTTTGTATTCAGACTTCCACCTTGAGAAAAAGGGAATATATTTCAAGTTTCATGTTTTTGTAATCAGGCGCCCACCAGAAGAACAAGGGAGTTCATTTCAAGTTTCAAGCGTTGGTAACAAGTCCCCCACATGGAGAACATGGGAATACATTTCAAGTTTTAAGTTTTTGTAATCGGGCGCCCACCTGGAGAACAAGGGAATATATTTCAAGTTTCAAGTATTGGTAATCAGGCACCCACCTGGAGAACAAGGGAATGCATTTCAAGTTTCAAATTATGGTAATCAGGCGCCCACCTCGAGAACAAGGGAATACATTCCAAGTTTCAAGTTTTGGTAATCAGGCATTTCAAGTGTCAAGTTTTGGTAATCAGGCGCCTATCTGTAGAAAAAGGGAAAATAATTCAACTATAAAGTTTTGGTAATCCGGCGCCCACCTCGAGAACAAAGAAATACGTTTCACATTTCTAGGTTTTGTAATCAGGCGCCTACTCAGAGAACAAGGGAATACATTTTAAGTGTCAAGTTTTGGTAATTAGGAAACCACCTGGACAACATGGGAATACATTTCAAGTTTAATGTATTGGTAATCAGGCGCCGACCTCGAGAACAAGGGAATATATTTCAATTTTCAAGTTCTGGTAATCAATCACCCACCTAGAGAACAAGCGAATATATTTCAAGTTTCAAGTTTTGATAATCAGGCTCCTACCATGAGATTAAGGGAATAAATTTCAAGTGTTATGTTTTGGTGATCAGGTATCCACCTGGAGAACAAGGGAATTCATTTCGAGTTTCAAATTTTGGTTATCAGCGCCCACCTGTAGAACAAGAGAATACATATCAAATTTCAAGTGTTGGTAATCAGGCGCCCACCTGGAGAACAAAGGAATATATTTCAACTTTCGAGTTTTGTTAATCAGGCACCCGCCTGGAGAACAAGGGAATACATTTCAAGTGTCATGTTTTTCTAATCAGGCACCCACCAGGAGAACAAGGGAATATATTTCAACTTAACAGTTTTGGTAATTAGGCGCCCGCCTGGAGAACAAGGAAATACGTTTCAAGTTTCTAGTTTGGTAATCAGGCGCTTACCTGGAGAACAATGGAATACATTTCAAGTTTCACGTTTTAAGTAATCAGGAGCCCACCTGCAGAACAAGGGAATATATTCAAGTTTCATGTTTTGGTAATCAGGCATCCTCGGAGAACAAGTGAATATATTTCAAGTTTCTAGTTTTTGTAATCTGGCGTCCACCCTTAGAAATAGGAAATGTTTTTCAAGATTTAAGTTTTGGTAATCAAATGCCAATCTGGATAACAATAGAATTCATTTTAAATTTCAAATTTTTCTAATCAGGCGCCCAATTGGAGAAATACATTTCAAGTGTCAAGTTTTGGTAATCTGGTGACCACCTGGAGAACAAGGGAAACATTTCAAGTTTCAACTTTTGGTAATGAGGCGCCCAACAGGAGAATAAGAGAATACATTTCAAGTTCATGTTTTGGTAATCAGGCACCCGTCTAGAGAACATAGGCTTTGGTAATCCCTTGGAACAATGGAATACATTTCAAATTTCAAGTTTTGGTAATGAAGCGCCCACCTGTAGAACAGGGAAATACATTTCAAGTTTCAAGTATTGGTAATCAGGCGCCCACCTAGAGAACAAGGGAAACATTTCAAGTGTCAAGTTTTAGTAATGAGGCGCCCACCTGGAGAACAAGGGAATACATTACAAGTGTCAAGTTTTGGTAATCATGCGCCTACCTGGGGAACAAGAGAATATATTTAAAATTTCACGTTTTGGTTATTAAGCATCCACCTGGAGAACAAGGGAATACATTTCTAGTTTCAAGTTTTGGTAATCATGCGCCCACCATGAGAACAACGGAATATATTTTAAATTTCACTTTTTTAGTAATCAAGCATCCATCTAGAGAACAAAAGAATAATTTCAAGTTTCATGTTTTGGCAATCAGGCGCCCCAGGAGAATAAGGGAATATATTTAAAGTTTCAAGTTTTGGTAATCAGGCGTCCACCTGGAGAACTAGGGAATATTTTTCAAGTTTCAAGTTTTGGTAATCAGATGCCCACCTGGAGAACAATGGAATACATTTTAAATTTCACGTTTTTCTAATCAAGCGCCTACTTAGAGAACAAGGGAATACATTTCAAGTGCCAAGTTTTGGTAATCTGGCACCGACCTGGAAAACAAGGGAATACAATACAAGTGTCATGTTTTGGTAATCAGGCGCCTACTTGGAGAACAAGGGAATATATTTAAAATTTCATGTATTGGTTATCAGGCATCCACCTGGAAAACTTGGTAATACATTTCTAGTTTCAAGTTTTGGTAATCAAGCGCCCACCTGGAGAATAAGGGAATATATTTCAAGTTTCAAGTTTTGGTAATCAGGCGCCCACCTGAAGAACAAGGGAATGTATTTCAAGTTCCAAATTTTTGTAACGAGGCGCCCACCTGGAGAACAAGCGAATAAATTTCAAGTTTCATGTTTTGGTAATCAGCTATTTCACGTGTCAAGTTTTTGTAATCATGAGCCCATCTGGAGAAAAAGGGAATATATATCAAGTTTCATGATTTGGTAATCAGACGCCACCTGGGGAACAATGGAATACATTTAAAATTTCAAGTTTTTCTAATCAAGCGCCCACCTGGAGAACAAGAAAATACATTTCAAGTGTCAAGTTTTTTTAATCTGGCGACCTCCAGGAGAATAAGGAAATACATTTCATGTTTTAACTTTAGATAATCACGCACCCACCAGGAGAATAAGGGAATACATTTCAAGTTTCATGCTTTGGTAATCAAGCACCCACCTAGAAAACAAGGGAATACATTTCAAGTGTAGCGTTTTGGTAATCAGGAACCTACTTCAAAAAAAAGGAAATATATTTTAAATTTCAAGTATTGGTTAACAGGCATACATCTGGAGAACAAGGGATTATATTTCGAGTTTCAAGTTTTGGTTATCAGGCACCCACCTGTAGAACAAGGTAATACATGTCAAATTTCAAGTGTTCGTAATCAGGCGCCCACCTGGAGAAGAAAGGAATATATTTTATGTTTCAAGTTTTGGTAACCAATCGCCCACCTAGAAAACAAAGGAATACATTTCAAGTTTCAAGTTATGGTAATCAGGCGCCCACCTGGAGAACAAGAATATATTTCAACTTCTGAGTTATGTTAATCAGGCACCCACCTAGAAAACAAGGGAATACATTTCAAGTGTCGTGTTTTTGTAATCAGGCGCCCACCTGGAGAACAAGGGAATATATTTCAACTTTAACGTTTTGGTAATCTGGCGCCCCCCGGGAGAATAAGGGAATACATTTCAAGTTTCTAGTTTTGGTAATGAGGCGCCCACTTTGAGAACAATTGAATACATTTCAAGTTTCACTTTTTTAGTAATCAGGCGTCCACCTAGAGAACAAGGGAATAATTTCATGTTTCATGTTTTGGTAATCAGGCGCCCTGGAGAATAAGGGAATATATTGGAAGTTTCTAGCTTTGGTAATCAGATGCCCACTTGGAGAACAAGGGAATACATTTCAAGTTTCATGTTTTGGTAATCAAGCGCCCACCTAGAGAACAAGGGAATACATTTCAAGTTTCAAGTTTTGGAAATCAGGCTCCTACGTAGAGATTAAGGGAATACATTTCAAATGCCAAGTTTTGGTAATCAGGCACCTACTTGGAAAACAAGGAAATATATTTTAAATTTCAAGTTTTGGTTTTCAGGCTTCCACCTGGAGAAAAAGGGAATACATTTCGAGTTTCAGGTTTTGGTTATCAGGAGCCCACCTGTAGAACAAGGGAATACATATCAAATTTCAAGTTTTGGTAATCAGGCGCCCACCTGAGAAGGAATATATTTTAAGTTTCAAATTTTTGTAACCAATCGCCCACCTAGAGAACAAAGGAATATATTCCAAGTTTAGAGTTTTGGTAATCAGGCTCCCAGCTGGAGAACAAGGGAATATATTTCAACTTTGGAGTTTTATTAATCAGGCACCTACCTGGAGAACAAGGGAGTATATTTCAACTTTAAAGTTTTGGTAATCAGGCGCCCACTTGGAGAACATGGAAATACGTTTCAAGTTTCTAGTTTTGGTAATCAGGCGCCAACTTGGAGAACAAGTAAATACATTTCAAGTTTAACTTTTTTAGTAATCAGGCGCCCACCTAGAGAACAAGGGAATAATTTAAAGTTTCATGTTTTGGTAATCAGGAGTCCTTGGAGAATAAGGGAATATATTTCAAGTATTTAGTTTTGGTATTCAGGCGTCCACCTTGCGAACTAGGGAATATTTTTCAAGTTTCAAGTTTTGGTAATCAGATGCCCACCTGAAGAACAATGGAATACATTTTAAATTTCAAATTTTTCAAATCAGGCACCCACTTGAAGAACAAGGAAATAAATTTAAAGTGTCAAGTTTTGTTAATCTATCGACCACCTGGAGAACAAGGGAAAACATTTCAAGTTTCAACTTTTGGTAATCAGGCGCCCACCAGGAGAATAAGGGGATACATTTCAAGATTCACGTTTTAGTAATTAGGCACCCACCTAGATAACAAGGGAATACATTTCAAGTTTCAAGCTTTGGTAATCCCTCTGGAATAATGGAATACATTTAAAATTTCAAGTTTTGGTTATCAAGCATCCACCTGGAGAACAAGGAGAATACATTTCTAGTTTCATGTTTTGGTAATCATGCGCCCACCATGAGAACAAAGGAATATATTTCAAATTTCAATTTTTTAGTAACCAAGCTTCCACCTCGAGAACAGGAGAAAAATATCAAATTTCATGTTTTTGCAATCAGGCACCCCTGGAGAATAAGGGAATATATTTCATGTTTCAAAGTATTGTAATCAGGCGTCCACCTGGAGAACTAGGGAATATTTTTCAAGTTTCAGGCTTTGGTAATCAAACACCCCCCTGGAAAACAATGGAATACATTTTAAATTTCAAGTTTTTCTAATTAAGCGACCACTTAGAGAACAAGGGAATACATTTCGAGTGTCAAGTTTTGATAATCAGGCGCCTACCTGGAGAACAAAGGAATACATTACAAGTGTCTTGTTTTGGTAATCAGGCGCCTACCTAGAGAACAAGGGAATATATTTAAAATTTCAAGTTTATGTTATCAGACATCCACCTGGAGAACAAGGGAATACATTTCGAGTTTCAAGTTTTGGTAATCAGGCGCCCACCATGAGAACAAGGGAATATATTTCAAATTTCAAGTTTTGGTAATCAGGCGTCCACCTGGAGAATAAAGGAATATATTTCAAGCTTCACGTTTTGGTAACAAATCGCCTACCTGGAGAACAATGGAATATATTTTAAGTTTTAAGTTTTTGTAATCGGACGGCCAACTGCAGAACAAGAGAATATATTTCAAGTTTCATATTTTTGTAATCGGACGTCCACCTGGAGAAAAAGGGAATATATTCCAAGTTTCATGTTTTGGTAATCTAGTGCCCACCAGGAGAACAAGGGAGTACATTTCAAGTTTCAAGCGTTGGTAACCAGGCGCCCACATAGAGAACATGGCAATACATTTCAAGTTTCAAGTTTTGGTAATCAGGCGCCCACCTGGAGAACAAGGAAATATATTTCAAGTTTAAAGTTTTCGTAATCAGGCGCCCACCTGCAGAACAAGGGAATGCATTTCAAGTTCCAAATTTTTTTAATCAGGCGCCCGCCTAGAGAACAAGCGAATACATTTCAAGTTTCATGTTTTGGTAATCAGATGCTACCTGGGGAACAATGGAATATATTTAAGATTTCAAGTTTTTCTAATCAGGTGCCCACCTGGAGAACAAGAAAATACATTTCAAGTGTCAAGTTTTGGTAATCTTGCGACATCCTGGAGAATAAGGAAATACATTTCATGTTTTAACTTTTGTAATCAGGCACCCACCAGGAGAACAAGGGAATACATTTCAAGTTTCATGCTTTGGTAATCAAGCACCCACCAAGAGAACAAGGGAATACATTTCAAGTTTCAAGTTTTAAGAATCAGGCTCCTACCTAGAGATTAAGGGAGTACATTTCAAGTGTCAAGTTTTGGTAATCCGGCACCTACTTGGAAAACAAGGAAATATATTTTAAATTTAAAAGTTTTGGTTATCGGGCATTCACCTGGAGAACAAGGGAATACATTTCGAGTTTCAAGTTTTGGTTATCAGGCGCCCACCTGTAGTACAAGGGAATACAGGTCAAATATCAAATTTTTATAATCAGGCGGCCACCTGGAGAAGAAAGGCATATATTTTAAGTTTCAAGTTTTGGTGACCAATCACCCACCTAGAAAACAAAGGAATACATTTCAAGTTTCAAGTACTGGTAATTAGGCCGCCACCTGGAGAACAAGGGAATATATTTCAACATTCGAGTTATGTTAATCAGGCACCCACCAAGAGAACAAGGGAATACATTTCAAGCATCGTGTTTTTGTAATCAGGCGCCAACCTGGAGAACAAGGGAATATATTTCAACTTTAAAGTTTTGGTAATCATGCGCCCACCAGGAGAACAAGGGAATACGTTTCATGTTTCTAGTTTTGGTAATCAAGCGCCCACTTGGAGAACAAGGGAATACATTTCAAGTTTCACTTTTTCAGTAATCAGGCATCCACCTACAGAACAAGGGAATTATTTCAAGTTTCATGTTTTAATAATCAGGCGCCCCTGGAGAATAAGAGAATATATTTCAAGTTTCTAGTTTTGGTAATTAGGCGTCCACCTGGCGAACTAGGGAATATTTTTCAAGTTTCAAGTTTTGGTAATCAGACGCCCACTTGTAGAACAAGGGCATACATTTCAAGTTTCATGTTTTGGTAATCAAGCACCCACCTAGAGAACAAGGGAATACATTTCAAATTTCAAGTTTTGATAATCAGGCTCCTACCTAGAGATTAAGGGAATACATTTCAAGTCTCATGTTTTGGTAATCAGGCACCTACTTGGAAAACAAGGAAATAATTTTTAAATTTCAGGTTTTGGTTATCAGGCATTCACCTGGAGAACAAGGGAATACATTTCGAGTTTCAAGTTTTGGTTATCAGGCGCCCACCTGTAGAACAAGGGAATGCATATCAAATTTCAAGTATTTGTAATCAGGCGTCCACCAGGAGAAGAAAGGAATATATTTTATGTTTCATGTTTTTTGGTAACCAATCACCCACCTGGAGAACAAAGGAGTACATTTCAAGTTTCATATTTTGCTAATCAGGCGCCCACCTGGAGAACAAGGGAATATATTTCAACTTTCAAGTTTTGTTAATCAGGCACCCACTTAGAGAACAAGGAAATACATTTCAAGTGTCGTGCTTTTGTAATCAGGCGCCCACCTGGAGAACAAGGAATTATATTTCAACATTAAAGTTTTGGTAATCAGGCGCCCACATGCAGAACAAGGGAATACATTTCAAGTTTTAGTTTTGGTAATCAGGCGCCCACCTGGAGAATACGGGAATATATTTAAAGTTTCTAATTTTGGTAATCAATCGTTTACTTGAAGAACTAGGGAATATTTTTCAAGTCTCAAGTTATGTTAATCAGACGCCCACATGGAGAACAAGGGAATACTGTTCAAGTTTCACTTTTTTGGTAATAAGGCGCCCACTGGAGAACAAGGAAATAATTTCAAGTTTCAAGTTTTGGTAACCAGGCGTCCACCTAGAGAACAAGGCAATATTTTTCAAGATTCAAACTTTTGTAATCAGACGCCCACCTGGTGAACAACGGAATACATTTAAAATTTCATGTTTTGGTAATCAGGCGTCCACCTAGAGAACAAGGGAATATATTTCAAGTTTCAAGTTTTGGTAATCAGGTGATCACCTGTAGAACAACGTAATACATTTCCAATTTCAAGTTTTGGTAATCAGGCACCCACCTACAGAATAAGGGAATACATTTCAAGTTTCAAATTTTGGTAATCACGCGCCCACTAGAGAACAAGGGAATATATTTCAAAATTCAAGATTTGGTAATCAGGCGCCCACCTAGACAACAAGTGAATACATTTCAAGTTTCATGTTTTGTTAACCAGGTGCCCACCTACAGAACAAGGGAATATATTTCAAGTTTCAAGTTTTGGTAATCAGGCGTCCACCTGGAGAACAAGAGAATACATTTCAAGTTTCATGCTTTGGTCTCAGGCGCCCACCTGGTGAATAATGGAATATATTTACACTTTCAAGTTTTGGTAATCAGGCGTCCACCTGGATAACAAGGGAATATATTCAAGTTTCAAATTTTGGTAATCTGGTGAACACCTGGAGAACAACGTAATACATTTCTAATTGCAAGTTTTGGTAATCAAGCACGCACCTACAGAACAAGCGAATACATTTCAAGTTTCAAATTTTGGTAATCACGCGCCCACCTAGAGAACAAGGGAATATATTTCAAAATTCAAGTTTTGGTAATGAGGCGCCGACCTAGACAACAAGGGAATACATTTCAAGTTTCATGTTTTGTTAACTAGGCACCCACCTGGAGGACAAGGGAATACATTTCAAGTTACAAGTTTTGGTAATCCGGCGTCCACCTGGAGAACAAAGGAATACATTTCAAGTTTCATGTTTTGGTAATCAAGCACCCATATGGAGAAGAAGGGAATATATTTCAACTTTCGAGTTTAATAATCAGGCACCCACCTGGTGAACAAGAGAATACATTTCAAGTGTCGTGTTTTTGTAACCAGGCACCCACCTGGAGAACAAGGAAATATATTTCAACATTAAAGTTTTGGTAATCAGGCGCCCACCTAGAGAACAAGGGAATACGTTTCAAGTTTCTAGTTTTGGTAATCAGGCGGCCAACTGGAGAACAAGGGAATACATTTCAAGTTTCACTTTTTTGGTAATTAAGCGCCCTCCTAGAGAACAAGGAAATAATTTCAAGTTTCTAGTTTTGGTAATCAGGCGCCCTTCGAGAATAAGCGAATATATTTCATGTTTCAAACTTTGGTAATTAGACGCCCACCTGGAGAACAATGGAATACATTTAACATTTCAAGTTGTGGTAATCAGGCGGCCACCTAGAGAATAAGGGAATATATTTCAAGTTTCAAGTTTTCGTAATCAGGCGCCCACCGGGAGAACAAGGAATTATATTTCAACTTTTAAGTTTTGATAATCAGGCACCCACTTGAAGAACAAGGGAATACAATTCAAGTGTCTTTTTTTTGTAATCAGGCGCCCACCTGGAGGATAAGGGAATACATTTCAAGTTTCACTTTTTTGGTAATTAGGCACCCGCCTGGAGAACAAGAGAATAAATTCAAGTTTCAACTTTGTAATCAGGCGTCCACCTAGAGAACATTTCAAGTTTCAAACTTTGGTAATCAGACACCCACCTGGAGAACAACGGAATACATTTAAAATTTCAAGTTTTGGTAATGAAGCGTCCACCTGGAGAACAAGCGAATATATTTCAAGTTTCAAGTTTATGTAATCTGCTGACCGCCTTGGGAACAAGGAAATACATTTCCAATTTAATGTTTAGGTAATCTTACACCCACCTGGAGAACATGGGAAGACAGTTCAAATTTCAAGTATTTGTAATCAGGCGCCCACCGGGAGAAAAAAGGGATATATTTTAAATTTCATGTTTTGGTAACGAATCGACAACCCGGAGAACAAAGGAATACTTTTCAAGTTTCAAGATTTGGTAATCCGGCACCCACCTACAGAACAATGGAATACATTTCAAGTTTCAAATTTTGGTAATCACGCGCCCACCTAGAGAACAAGGAATATATTCAAGTTTTAAGTTTGGTAATCAGGTGCCCACCTAGACAACAAGGGAATACATTTCAAGTTTCATGTTTTGTTAACCAGGCGCCCACCTGGAGAACAAGGGAATACATTTCAAGTTTCAAGTTTTGGTAATCAGGCATCCGCCTGGAGAACAAGGGAATACATTTCAAGTTTCATGCTTTGGTTATCAGGCGCCCACCTGGTGAATAATGGAATATATTTCAAGTTTCAAGTTTTGGTAAATAATCGCTCACCTGGAGAACAAAGAAATACATTTCAAGTTTCAAGTCTTTGTAATCAGGCGCCCATGTGGAGAAGAAGGGAATGTATTTCCACTTTCGAGTATTAGTAATCAGGCACCCACCTGGTGAACAAGGGAATACATTTCAAGTGTCGTATTTTTGTAATCAGGCACCCACATGGAGAACAAGGAAATATATTTCAACTTCAAAGTTTTGGTAATCAGGCGCCCACCTGGAGAACAAGGGAATACGTTTCAAGTTTCTAGTTTTGGTAATCAGGCGCCCAACTGGAGAACAAGGGAATACATTTCAAGTTTCACTTTATTGGTAATTAAGCCCTCCTAGAGAACAAGGAAGTAATTTCATGTTTCTAGTTTTGGTAATAAGGCGCCCTTCGAGAATAAGGGAATATATTTCAAGTTTCAAACTTTGGTAATCAGATGCCCACCTGGAGAACAATGGAATGCATTTAACATTTCAAGTTTTGGTAATCAGGCGGCCACCTGGAGAACAAGGGAATATATTTCAACTTTCAAGTTTTCGAAATCAGGCGCCCACCTGGAGAGCAACGACATTTCAAATGTCGTGTTTTTGTAATCAGGCGCCCACCTGGACAACAAGGGAATATATTTCAACTTTATTGTTTTGGTAATTAGTCGCCTAGCTAGAGAACAAGGTAATACGTTTCAAGTTTATAGTTTTGGTAATCAGGCGCCAACCTGGAGAGGTAGGGAATACATTTCAAGTTTCACTCTTTTTGTAATCTGGCGCCCACCTAGAGAACAAGGGAATAAATTCAAGTTTCAACTTTGTAATCAGGCGTGCACCTAGAGAACAAGGCAATATTGTTCAAGTTTCAAACTTTGGTAAAGACGCCCACCTGGAGAACAACGTAATACATTTAAAATTTTAATTTTTGGTGATGAAGCGTTTACCTGAAGAACAAGGGAATATATTTCAAGTTTAAAGTTTATGTAATCTGTTGACCACCTTGGGAACAAGGAAATACATTTCCAATTCCAAGTTTTGGAAATCATGCACCCACCTGGAGAACAAGGGAATATATTTTAAATTTCAAGTATTTGTAATCAGGCGCCCACCAGGAGAAGAAAGGGATATATTTTAAATTTCATGTTTTGGTAACCAATCGACCACCTGGAGAACAAAGGAATACATTTCGAGTTTCAAGATTTGGTAATTAGGCACCCACCTGCAGAACAAGGGAATATATTTCAACTTTCAAGTTTTGTAGTCAGGCACCCACTTGGAGAACAAGGAAATACATTTCAAGTCTCGTGTTTTTGTAATCACGCGCCCACCTAGAGAACAAGAAAATATATTTCAACTTCAAAGTTTTGGTAATCAGGCGCCTACATGCAGAACAAGGGAATATGTTTCAAGTTTCTAGTTTTGGTAATCAGGCGCCCAACTGGAGAACAAGGGAATATATTTCAAGTTTCACTTTTTTGGTAATTAAGCGCTCTCCTAGAGAACAAGGAAATAATTTCAAGTTTCTAGCTTTGCTAATCAGGCGCCCTTCGAGAATAAAGGAATATATTTCAAATTTCAAACTTTGGTAATCAGACGCCCACCTGGAGAACAATGGAATACATTTAAAATTTAATGTTTTGGTAATCAGGCGGCCACCTGGAGAACAATGGAATATATTTCAACGTTCAAGTTTTTGTAATCAGGCGTCCATCAGGAAAACAAGGGAATATATTTCAACTTTAGAGATTTGGTAATCAGTCGCCTACCTGGAGAACAAGGAATACGTTACAAGTTTTTAGTTTTGGTAATCAGGCGCCCACCAGGAAAATAAGGGAATACATTTCAAGTTTCACTTTTTTTGTAATCAAGCACCCACCTGAAGAACAAGGGAATAATTTCAAGTTTCAACTTTTGGTAATCAGGCGTCCACCTAGAGAACAAGGCAATATATTTCAAGTGTCATACTTTGGTAATCAGATGCCCACCTGGAGAACAATGGAATATATTTACAATTTCATGTTTTGGTAATGAAGAGTCCACCTCGAGAACAATGGAGTATATTTCAAGTTTCGATTTCTTTTAATCTGCTGACCACCTGGGGAACAAGGAAATACATTCCCAATTTCAAGATTTGGTAATCATACACCCACCTGGAGAACAAGGGAATACATTTCAAATTTTAAGTATTTGTAACCAGGCGCCCACCAGGAGAAGAAAGGAATATATTTTAAATTTCATGTTTTGGTAACCAATCGTTCAGCTGAAGAACAAAGGATTACATTTCAAGTTTCAAGTTTTGGTAATCAGGCGCCTACTGGAGAACAAGGAAATAATTTTAAGTTTAAAGTATTGGTAATCAGGTGTCTACCTAGAGAACAAGGCAATATTTTTCAAGTTTCAAACTTTTGTAATCAGACGCCCACCTGGTGAACAATGGAATACATTTAAAATTTCATGTTTTGGTAATCATGCGTCCACCTAGAGAACAAGGGAATATATTTCAAGTTTCAAGTTTTGGTAATCAGGTGATCACCTGTAGAACAACATAATACATTTCCAATTTCAAGTTTTGGTAATCAGGCACCCACCTACAGAACAAGGGAATACATTTCAAGTTTCAAATTTTGGTAATCACGCGCTTACCTAGAGAACAAGGGAATATATTTCTAAATTCATGATTTGGTAATCAGGAGCCCACCTAGACAACAAGGGAATACATTTCAAGTTTCATGTTTTGTTAACCAGGTGCCCACCTGGAGAACAAGGGAATATATTTCAAGTTTCAAGTTTTGGTAATCAGGCGTCCACCTGGAGAACAAGGGAATACATTTCAAATTTCATGCTTTGGTTATCAGGCGCCCACCTGGTGTATAATGGAATATATTTAAAGTTTCAAGTTTTGGTAATCAGGCGTCCACCTGGATAACAAGGGAATATATTTCAAGTTTCAAGTTTTGGTAATCTGGTGAACACCTGGAGAACAACGTAATACATTTCCAATTTCAAGTATTGGTAATCAGGCACCCACCTACAGAACAAGCGAATACATTTCAAGTTTCAAATTTTCGTAATCGCGCGCCCACCTACAGAACAAGGGAATATATTTCAAAATTCAAGTTTTGGTAATCAGGCGCCGACCTAGACAACAAGAGAATACATTTCAAGCTTCATGTATTGTTAACCAGGGAATATATTTCAAGTTACATGTTTTGGTAATCCGGCGTCCACCTGGAGAACAAAGGAATACATTTCAAGTTTCAAGTTTTGGTAATCAGGCACCCATATGGAGAAGAAGGGAATATATTTCAACTTTCGAGTTTTAGTAATCAGGCAACCACCTGGTGAAAAAGAGAATACATTTCAAGTGTCGTGTTTTTGTAACCAGGCACCCACCTGGAGAACAAAGAAATATATTTCAACATTAATGTTTTGGTAATCAGGCGCCCACCTGGAGAACAAGGGAATACGTTTCAAGTTTCTAGTTTTGGTAATCAGGCGCCCAACTGGAGAACAAGAGAATACATTTCAAGTTTCACTTTTTTGGTAATTAAGCGCCCTCCTAGAGAACAAGGAAATAATTTCAAGTTTCTAGTTTTGGTAATCAGGCGCCCTTCGAGAATAAGGGAATCTATTTCAAGTTTCAAACTTTGGTAATCAGACGCCCACCTGGAGAACAATGGAATACATTTAACATTTCAAGTTTTGGTAATCACGCGGCCACCTGGAGAACAAGGAAATATATTTCAAGTTTCAAGTTTTCGTAATCAGGTGCCCACCTGGAGAACAAAGGAATACATTTCAAGTGTCGTGTTTTTGTTATCAAGCGCCCGCCTGGAGAACAAGGGATTATATTTCAACTTTTAACTTTTGAGAATCAGGAACCCACTTGGAGAACAAGGGAATACATTTGAAGTGTCGTGTTTTTGTAATCTGGTGCCCACCTGAAGAACAAGGGAATACATTTCAAGTTTCACTTTTTTTGTAATTAGGCACCCACCTGGAGAACAAGGGAATAAGTTCAAGTTTCAACTTTGTAATCAGGCGTCCACCTAGAGAACAAGGCAATAATTTTTCAAGTTTCAAACTTTTGTAATCAGACACCCACCTGGAGAACAATGGAATACATTTAAAATTTCAAGTTTTGGTAATGAAGCGTCCGCCAGGAGAACCAGCGAATATATTTCAAGTTTCAAGTTTATGTAATCTGCTGAACCCCTTGGAAACAAGGAAATACATTTCCAATTTCAAGTTTTGGTAATCATGCACCCACCTAGAGAACAAGGGAATACAGTTCAAATTTCAAGTATTTGTAATCAGGCGCCCACCAGGAGAAGAAAGGGATATATTTTAAATTTCATGTTTTGGTAACCAATCGACCACCTGGAGAACAAAGGAATACATTTCAAGTTTCAAGATTTGGTAATCAGGCACCCACCTACAGAACAATGGAATACATTTCAAGTTTCAAATTTTGGTAATCACGCGCCCACCTAGAGAACAAGGAAATATATTCAAGTTATAAGTTTTGGTAATCAAGCGCCCACCTAGACAACAAGGGAATACATTTCAAGTTTTAAGTTTTCGTAATCAGGCGTCCACCTGGAGAACAAGGAAATACATTTCAAGTTCATGCTTTGGTTATCAGGCGCCCACCTGGTGAATAATGGAATATATTTCAAGTTTCAAGTTTTGGTAACTAATCGCCCACCTGGAGAACAAAGGAATACATTTCAAGTTTCAAGTTTTTGTAATCAGGCGCCCATATGGAGAAGAAGGGAATGTACTTCAACTTTCGAGTTTTAGTAATCAGGCATCCACCTGGTGAACAAGGGAATACATTTCAAGTGTCGTATTTTTTTATTCAGGCACCCACTTGGAGAACAAGGAAATATATTTCAACTTCAAAGTATTGGTAATCAGGCGCCCACCTGGAGAACAAGGGAATACGTTTCAAGTTTCTAGTTTTGGTAATCAGGCGCCCAACTGGAGAACAAGGGAATACATTTCAAGTTTCACTTTTTTGGTAATTAAGCGCCCTCCTAGAGAACAAGGAAAGAATTTCAAGTTTCTAGTTTTGGTAATCAGGCGCCCTTCGAGAACAAGGGAATATATTTCAAGTTTCAACTTTGGTAATCAGACGCTGACCTGGAGAACAGTTGAATACATATAACATTTAAAGTTTTGGTAATCAGGCGGCCACCTCGAGAACAAGGGAATATATTTCAAGTTTCAAGTTTTCGTAATCAGGCGCCCACCTGGAGAACAAGGGAATACATTTCAAGTGTCGTGTGTTTGTTATCAAGCGCCCACCTGGAGAACAAGGGATTATATTTCAACTTTTAAGTTTTGATAATCAGGCACCCACTAAGAGAACAAGGGAATACATTTCAAGTGTCATGTTTTTGTAATCAGGCGCCCACCTGGAGAATAAGGGAATACATTTCAAGTTTCACTTTTTTGGTAATTAGGCACCCAACTGGAGAACAAGGGAATAAATTCAAGTATCAACTTTGTAATCAGGCGTCCACCTAGAGAACAAGGCAATATTTGTCAAGTTTCAAACTTTGGTAATCAGACACCCACCTGGAGAACAATGGAATACATTTGAAATTTCAAGTTTGGGTAATGAAGCGTCCACCTGGAGAACAAGCGAATATATTCCAAGTTTCAAGTTTATGTAATCTGCTGACCGCCTTGGGAACAGGGAAATACATTTCCAATTTCAAGGTTTGGTAATCATGCACCCACTTGGAGAACAAGGGAATACAGTTCAAATTTCAAGTGTTTGTAATCAGGCGCCCACCAGGAGAAGAAAGGGATATATTTAAATTTCATGTTTTGGTAACCAATCGACCACCTGGAGAAGAAAGGAATACATTTTAAGTTTCAAGATTTGGTAATCAGGCACACACCTACAGAACAATGGAATACATTTCAAGTTTCAAATATTGGTAATCACGCGCCCACCTAGAGAATAAGGAAATATATTCAAGTTTTAAGTTTTGGAAATCAGGCGCCCACCTAGACAACAAGGGAATACAAAAGTTTCATGTTTTGTTAACCAGGCGCCCATGTGGAGAACAAGGGAATACATTTTAAGCTTCAAGTTTTGGTAATCAGGCGTCCACCTGGAGAACAAGGGAATACATTTCAAGTTTCATGCTTTGGTTATCAGACGTCCACCTGGTGAATAATGGAATATATTTCAATTTTCAAGTTTTGGTAACTAATAGCCCACCTGGAGAACAAAGGAATACATTTCAAGTTTCAAGTTTTTGTAATCAGGCGCCCATATGGAGAAGAAGGGAATGTATTCCAACTTTCGGGTTTTAGTAATCAGGCACCCACCTGGTGAACAAGGGAATACATTTCAAGTGTCGTATTTTTGTAATCAGGCACCCACCTGGAGAACAAGGAAATATATTTCAACTTCAAAGTTTTGGTAATCAGGCGCCCACCTGGAGAACAAGGGGTTCAAGTTGCTAGTTTTGGTAATCAGGCGTCCAACTGGAGAACAAGGGAATACGTTTTAAGTTGCTAGTTTTGGTAATCAGGCGCCCAACTGGAGAACAAGGGAATACATTTCAAGTTTCACTTTTTTGGTAATTAAGCGCCCTCCTAGAGAACAAGGAAATAATTTCAAGTTTCTAGTTTTGGTAATAAGGCGCCCTTCGAGAATAAGGGAATATATTTCAAGTTTCAAACTTTGGTAATTAGATGCCCACCTAGAGAAAATTGGAATGCATTTAACATTTCAAGTTTTGGTAATCAGGCGGCCACCTGGAGAACAAGGGAATATATTTCAACTTTCATGTTTTCGTAATCAGGCGCCCACCTGGAGACAAGGACATTTCAAGTGTTGTGTTTTGTAATCAGGCGCCCACCTGGAGAACAAGGGAATATATTTCAACTTTAGTGTTTTCGTAATTAGTCGCCTAGCTAGAGAACAAGGTAATCAGGCGCCCACTGGAGAATTAGGGGATACATTTCAAGTTTAACTCTTATGGTAGTCTGGCGCCCACCTGGAGAACAAGGGAATAAATTCAAGTTTCAACTTTGTAATCAGGCGTGAACCTAGAGAACAAGGCAATATTATTCAAGTTTCAAACTTTGGTAATCAGACGCCCACCTGGAGAATAATGGAATACATTTAAAATTTCAAATTTTGGTAATGAAGCGTCCACCCGAAGAACAAGGAATATATTTCAAGTTTCAAGTTTATGTAATCTGCTGACCACCTTGGGAACAAGGAAATACATTTCCAATTTCAAGATTTGGTAATCATGGACCCACCTGGAGAACAAGGGGATACATTTCAAATTTCAAATATTTGTAATCAGGCGCCCACCAGGAGAAGAAGGGATATATTTTAAGTTTCATGTTTTGGTAACCAATCGACCACCTGGAGAACAAAGGAATACATTTCAAGTTTCAAGATTTGGTAATCAGGCACCCACCTGCACAACAAGGGAAAATATTTCAACTTTCAACTTTTGTTAGTCAGGCACCCACTTGGAGAACAAGGAAATACATTTGAAGTGTCGTGTTTTTGTAATCAGGCGCCCACCTGGAGAACAAGAAAATATATTTCAACTTCAAAGTTTTGGTAATCAGGCGCCTACATGCAGAACAAGGGAATACGTTTCAAGTTTCTAGTTTTGGTAATCAGGCGCCCAACTGGAGAACAAGGGAATACATTTCAAGTTTCACTTTTTTGGTAATTAAGCGCCCTCCTAGAGAACAAGGAAATAATTTCAAGTTTCTAGTTTTGCTAATCAGGCGCCCTTCGAGAATAAAGGAATATATTTCAAATTTCAAACTTAGGTAATCAGACGCCCACCTTGAGAACAATGGAATACATTTAAAATTTAAAGTTTTGGTAATCAGGCGGCCACCTGGAGAACAAGGGAATATATTTCAACGTTCATGATTTTTGTAATCAGGCGTCCATCAGGAGAAGAAGGGAATATATTTCAACTTTAGAGATTTGATAATCAGTCGGCTACCTGGAGAACAAGGAAATACGTTTCAAGTTTTTAGTATTGGCAATCAAGCGCCCACCTGGAAAATAAGGGAATACATTTCAAGTTTCACTTTTTTGGTAATCAAGCGCCCACCTGAAGAACAAGGGAATAATATCAATTTCAACTTTTGGTAATCAGGCGTCCACCTAGAGAACAAGGCAATATTTTTCAAGTATCATACTTTGGTAATCAGATGCCCACCTGGAGAACAATGGAATACATTTATAATTTCATGTTTTGGTAATGAAGAGTCCACCTCGAGAACAATGGAATATATTTCACGTTTCGATTTTTTTTAATCTAGTGACCACCTAGGGAACAAGGAAATACATTTCCAATTTTAAGTTTTGGTAATCATGCACCCACCTGGAGAACAAGGGAATACATATCAAATTTTAAGTATTTGTAACCAGGCGCCCACCAGGAGACGAAAGGAATATATTTTAAGTTTCATGTTTTGGTAACCAATCATTCACCTGGAGAATAAAGGATAACACTTCAAGTTTCAAGTTTTGGTAATCAGGCGCCCACCTAGAGAACAAGGGAACATATTTCAACTTTCAAGTTTTGTTAATCAGGCACGCACTTGGAGAACAAGGAAATACATTTCAAGTGTCGTGTTTTTGTAATCAGGTGCCCACCTGGAGAACAAGGAAATAAATTTCAACTTCAAAGTTTTGGTAATTAGGCGCTCACATGTAGAACAAGGAAATACGTTTCAGGTTTCTAGTTATTGTAATCAGGCATCCACCTAGAGAATAAGGGAATACATTTCAAGTTTCACTTTTTTAGTAATCAAGCGTCCACCTAGAGAACAAGGGAATATTTTCAAGTTTCATGTTTTGGTAAACTGGCGCTCCTAGAGAATAAGGGAATATATTTCAAGTTTCTAGTTTTGGTATATAGGCGACCACTTGAAGAACTAGGGAATATTTTTCAAGTTTCAAGTTTATGTAATCAGACGCCCACCTGGAGAACAACGGAATACTGTTCAAGTTTCACTTTTTTGTTAATCAGGCGCCCACTGGAGAACAAGGAAATAATTTCAACTTTCAAGTTTTGGTAATAAGGCGTACACCTAGAGAACAAGGCAATATTTTTCAACTTTCAAACCTTTGTAATCAGACGCCCACCTGGAGAACAATGGAATACATTTAAAATTTCATGTTTTGGTAATCAGGCGTCCACCTGGAGAACAAGGGAATGTATTTCATGTTTCAAGTTTTGGTAATCTGGTGATCACTTGGAGAACAAGGAAATACATTTCCAATTTCAAGTTTGTGTAATCAGGAACCCACCTACAGAACAAGGGAATACATTTCAAGTTTCGAATTTTGGTAATCACGCGCCTACCGAGAGAACAAGGAATATATTTCAAGTTTCAAGATTTGGTAATCATGCGCCCACCTAGACAACAAGGGAATACATTTTAAGTTTCATGTTTTGTCAACCAGGCGCCTACTGGACAACAAGGGAATACATTTCAAGTTTCAAGTTTTTGTAATCAGGCGTCCACCTGGAAAACAAGGGAATACATTTCAAGTTTTGAATTTTGGTAATCACGCGCCCACCGAGAGAACAAGGAATATATTTCAAGTTTCAAGATTTGGTAACCAATCGCCCACCTGGCAACAAAGGGAATACATTTCAAGTTTCAAGTTTTGGTAATCAGGCGTCCACCCGGAGAGCAAAGGAATACATTTCAAGTTTAAAGTTTTAGTTATCAGGCGCCCACCTGGTGAATAAAAGAATATGTTTCAAGTTTCAAGTTTTGGTAACCAATCGCCCACCTGGAGAACAAAGGAATATATTTCAAGTTTCAAGTTTTGGTAATCGGGCGTCCACATGGAGAACAAGGGAATATATTTCAACTTTGGAGTTTTAGTAATCAGGCACCCACCTGGAGAAAAAGGGAATAAATTTCAAGTGTCGTGTTTTTGTAATCAGGCGCTCACCTGGAGAACAAGGGAATATATTTCAACTTTAAAGTTTTGGTAATCAGGCGCGCACCTAGAGAACAAGGAATACGTTTAAAGTTTCTAGTTTTGGTAATCAGGCACCCACCTGGAGAAGCATTTCAAGTTTCACTTTTTTGGTAATCAAGAGCCCTCCTAGAGAACAAGGGAATAATTTCAAGCTTCATGTTTTGGTAATCAGGCACCCTTGGAGAATAAGGAAATATATTTCAAGTTTTAGACTTTGGTAATGAGACGCTTACCTGGAGAACAATGGAATACATTTAAAATTTTAAGTTTTGGTAATCAGGCGCCCACCTGGAGAACAAGGGAATACTGTTCAAGTTTCACTTTTTTGTTAATCAGGCGCCAACTGGAGAACAAGGAAAGAATTTCAAGTTTCAAGTTTTGGTAATAAGGCGAACACCTAGTGAACAAGGCAATATTTTTCAACTTTCAAACTTTTGTAATCAGACGCCCACCTGGAGAACAATGGAATACATTTAAAATTTCATGTTTTGGTAATCGGGCGTCCACCTGGAGAACAAGGGAGGGTATTTCATGTTTCAAGTTTTGGTAATCTTGTGATCACTTGGAGAATAAGGAAATACATTTCCAATTTCAAGTTTGTGTAATCAGGAACCCATCTACAGTACAAGGGAATACATTTCAAGTTTCGAATTTTGGTAATCACGCGCCCACCGAGAGAACAAGGAAATATATTTCAAGTTTCAAGATTTGGTAATCAGGCACCCACTTAGACAACAAGGGAACACATTTTAAGTTTCATGTTTTGTCAACCAGGCGCCCACCTAGACAACAAGGGAATACATTTCAAGTTTCAAGTTTTTGTAATCAGGCGTCCACCTGGAAAACAAGGGAATACATTTCAAGTTTCAAGCTTTGGTTATCAGGCGCCCATCTGGTGAATAATGGAGTATATTTCAAGTTTCAATTTTTGGTAACCAATCGCCCACCTGGGAACAAAGGGAATACATTTCAAGTTTCAAGTTTTGGTAATCAGGCGTCCACCTGGAGAGCAAAGGAATACATTTCAAGTTTAAAGTTTTAGTTATCAGGCGCCAACCTGGTGAATAAAAGAATATGTTTCAAGTTTCAAGTTTTGGTAACCAATCGCCCACCTGGAGAACAAAGGAATATATTTCAAGTTTCAAGTTTTGGTAATCGGGCGCCCACATGGAGAACAAGGGAATATATTTCAACTTTGGAGTTTTAGTAATCAGGCACCCACCTGGAGAAAAAGGGAATAAATTTCAAGTGTCATGTTTTTGTAATCAGGCGCCCACCTAGAGAACAAGGGAATATATTTCAACTTTAAAGTTTTGGTAATCAGGCGCGCACCTAGAGAACAAGGGAATACGTTTAAAGTTTCTAGTTTTGGTAATCAGGCACCCACCTAGAGAAGCATTTCAAGTTTCACTTTTTTGGTAATCAAGAGCCCTCCTAGAGAACAAGGGAATAATTTCAACCTTCATGTTTCGGTAATTAGGCACCCTTGGAGAATAAGGGAATATATTTAAAGTTTTAAAATTTGGTAATGAGACGCTTACCTGGAGAACAAAGGAATATATTTCAAGTTTCAAGTTTTGGTAATCGGGCGCCCACATGGAGAACAAGGGAATATATTTCAACTTTGGAGTTTTAGTAATCAGGCACCCACCTGGAGAAAAAGGGAATAAATTTCAAGTGTCATGTTTTTGTAATCAGGCGCCCACCTAGAGAACAAGGGAATATATTTCAACTTTAAACTTTTGGTAATCAGGCGCGCACCTAGAGAACAAGGGAATACGTTTAAAGTTTCTAGTTTTGGTAATCAGGCACCCACCTAGAGAAGCATTTCAAGTTTCACTTTTTTGGTAATCAAGAGCCCTCCTAGAGAACAAGGGAATAATTTCAACCTTCATGTTTTGGTAATTAGGCACCCTTGGAGAATAAGGGAATATATTTAAAGTTTTAAAATTTGGTAATGAGACGCTTACCTGGAGAACAATGGAATACATTTAAAATTTCAAGTTTTGGTAATCAGGCGCCCACCTGGAGAACAAGGGAATATATTTCAATTTTCGAGTTTTGGTAATCAGGTGCCCACCTGGTGAACAAGGGAATAAATTTTAAGTGTCGTGTTTTTGTAATCAGGTTCCCACCTGGAGAACAAGGGAATATATTTTAACTTTAGAGTTTTGGTAATAAAATGCCGACCTGGAGAACAAGGAAATACGTTTAAAGTTTTTAGTTTTTGTAACCAGGCGCCCACCTGGAGAATAAGGAATACATTAGAAGTTTTTCTTTTTTGGTAATCAGGCGCCCACCTGGAGAACAAGGGAATAATTTCAATTTTCAAGTTTTGATAATCAAGCGTCCACATAGAGAACAAGGTAATATTTTTCAAGTTTCAAACTTTGGTAATCAGACGTCCACCTAGGGAACATTGAAATACATTTAAAATTTCAAGTTTTGGTAATCAGGCGTCCACCTGGAGAACAAGGAAATTTATTTCAAGTTTCAAGTTTTGGTAGTCTGGTGACCACCTGGAGAACAAGGAAATACATTTCCAATTTCAAGTTTTGGTAATCAGGCAGAACCCTTTCCCCATATTGTCAATATGATAACAATTATAGTTTGATCACTGTTGCTGTGATGAAAGACTGGGATATATTTCATCTTGATGTAAATAACGCATTCCTCTATGGTGATCAATACGAAGAAATGTACATGGAGGTGCCACCAGGTCTCTTAATTGATCAGACTGGTCCATAAGAGGTGGTTTGCAAACTCAATAAATCTTTAGCTGAAGCAAGCCAGTAGGCAATGGCATGCCAAAAAGAGTAAAACATTTTCATAAATGGGGTACAAAAACTTTGAGAATGATTATTCACTCTTCTCTATGAAAACTTCTTCCCACATTTATTAGTTGTCTATGTTGATGATGTTATCATCGCCGGTACTGATTCAGTGGAGATAACCAATTTGATGTCATTGCTTGACAAGCAATTCAGAATTAAGGACCCGAGGAAACTTTATTACTTCTTGGGCCTATAGGTCCTTTACAAATAAGATGGTGTCATCATATCTCAAAGGAAGTTTACCCTAGGAATGTGATTGTTTTGCTTATAATAGATTGTCATCTCCTATTGATCATGTTCTGAAGTTGAAGGCTGATAAGGGCACTCTTCTTCCAAATCCTATATATTACAGAAAATTGGTGGGCAAGCTAAACTTCTTCAACAACACCAGACTTGACATAGCCTACAGTGTACAGCTTCTCAACTAGTTTATGCAAGCACCTAGAGATACACACTTAACAGCAGCCTTCCATCTTCTCGGGTCCCTCATGACAAATCCCACACTTGGAATATTTTTCTCCAACAACAACATTGATTGTCCACCTGGAGATCAAGGGAATAATTTCAATTTTTAAGTTTTGGTAATCAAGCGTCCACCTAGAGAACAAGGTAATATTTTTCAAGTTTCAAACTTTGGTAATGAGACGTCCACCTAGGGAACATTGAAATACATTTAAAATTTCAAGTTTTGGTAATCAGGCGTCCACCTGGAGAACAAGGAAATATATTTCAATTTTCAAGTTTTGGTAGTCTTGTGACCACCTGGAGAACAAGGAAATACATTTCCAATTTCAAGTTTTGGTAATTAGGCAGAACCCTTTCCCCATATTGTCAATATGATAACAACTATAGTTTGATCACTGTTGCTGTGATGAAAGACTGGGATATATTTCATCTTGATGTAAATAACGCATTCCTCTATGGTGATCAATACGAAGAAATGTACATGGAGGTGCCACTAGGTCTCTTAATTGATCAGACTGATCCACAAAAGGTTGTTTGCAAACTCAATAATTTTTGTATGGGCTGAAGCAAGCCAGTAGGCAATGGCATGCCAAGAAGAGTAAAACATTTTCATCAATGGGGTACAAAAAATCTGAGAATGATTATTCACTCTTCTCTAAGAAAACTTCTTCCCACGTTTTTTAATTGTCTATGTTGATGATGTTATCATCACCGGTACTGATTCAGTGGAGATAACCAATTTGAAGTCATTTCTTGACAAGCAATTCAGAATCAAGGACCCGAGGAAACTTTATTACTTCTTGGGCCTATAGGTCCTTTACAAATCAGATGGTGTCATCATATCTCAAAGGAAGTTTACCCTAGGAATGTGATTGTTTTGCTTATAGTAGCTTGTCATCTCCTATTAATCATGTTGTGAAGTTGAAGGCTGATAAGGGCACTCTTCTTCCAAATCCTATATATTACAGAAAATTGGTGGGCAAGCTAAACTTCCTCAACAACACCAGACTTGACATAGCCTACAGTGTACAACTTCTCAACTAGTTTATGCAAGCACCTAGAGATACACACTTAACAGCAGCCTTCCATCTTCTCGGGTCACTCAAGACAAATCCCACACTTGGAATATTTTTCTCCAACAACAACATTGATTGCTCCATAGGCCTACTGTGACTCTGATTGGGTATCATACCCTGATTCTAGAAAATTTGTCATTGGCTATATTGTTTTGGTTGGAGATAGTCCCATTAACTGAAGCTGAGTACAGGTCCCTTAGGAAAGTGGTTGGAGAATTGGTATGGTTAAACAGATTGTTTGAAGAGTTTACTATCCCACAATCTAGTTCCATTACCGCATCTTGCAATAGCCAATCTGTTATCCACATTGCTCACAGTCTTATTTTTCATGAAAGGATAAATACATTGAGGTCGACTATCATTTTGTTAGGAACAAACTTTAGGAAGGCTGGATCTCTCTTTAACATGGAACAACTACTGACCATTAGTTGACATTCTTACAAAGACATTCCTAGGAGTTAAACATTATGTTGTACTCGATAAGTTGATTGTGAGATTCTCCCATCCAACTTGAGGGGGAGGGGGAGGGGAGGAAGGTTATTGAGATATGTTTAGATAGATAAGCATTTTGTTATGTTTAGCTAGTTAAGTTAATTGTAATAGCTGAATCAGCAGCTTTACTCTTACTTCTTTTACTTTCAGCTACAACACGTGTACATATACATACTGTAATAGTGAAAAAATAATGAGAGATACATTTTACAATTTAATTTCATCTGCTCCCCTTTTCAGATATTTTTCCCTTTCTTGAAATATTGTAGAATCACCATTGAAACTTCTGTACGAGCTTCATCCTCCGTTCAATGTAGCAATCTCAATAAGGAGAATGCAAGAGAGTAAACCCAAGATCCACATTCGGAAAGTCCATACGAGTAGGGTCTGGTCATCGGTGTTGGGTGCGGTTAAACGAACTTCTTCTATTGGAGAGAGCTCATCCTCGTTTACATCTTCTTCTTTTTGTTTGGTTATGGGTGCTTCTAATTCCACTGTTCCCGTTTTGAGTAAAATGGAAAAGAATGGAACAGAAAATGTAAGAAACTAAAAAGAAAAGAGTGTAGGGAGGGAAAAAGAACTAGGCAAGAAGGAGGGAAAAAGGGTGTTATTTTATAGAGGGCACATACAAATTAAATTAAAATAATAGTCTAAAATAACACTATAATTAAAATTCTATCAGGTAACTTTATTTTAAAATTATTAATTATATTTTTAGTGAAGAGATACGTGAAGATATTTTTGGTGATTTGAATGTTATTACTTTTTTTAAAAAACATTATGATCTATGTAAGTTGATAATATAAATTTTTTGGTTATTTGCAATCGCAACTTACAGCTTTGCGTGATGATTTGATTGGTGCTAGTTGACAGGTGGTATTTCAGCTATCTTGTTGGGTGCATAATCAAAAGAAAGAAAACTTATAGCCTGCGTGTTTTAGTTTTTGGATCAAAAGTGTTTTTGCCCAAATGTAAGGGAGTTAATTACTCAAATGTCATTCAATTTTTTAAAATTATCTTCTAACTTTATTTTACTTTTGTTTGTATCAACAGACCTACGGAATTATATCTATTGCACTCAGTAGGTCACTCAATTAGATTTTTCAAATTTTGGATTGTCAAATACTTATTTTACCCTTTAAATTATAAATATTTACCTTCTTTTTATTTATAAACTTTTTAATATTATGATTTTTCCTATTTAATTTATATTATGGACTTACCTACAGAATAAATAATATTATTTATAAATTAAAATAATAAAAAATATTTAAGCATATATATTGCTAGAATAAAAAAATAATAAGCATAGTAAAAAAAATCAATTAGAATAATTTGTTCGAAATAATAATTATAATATTAACAATAAAAATTCCAAAATTTATGTACAAAATTCATAATGAAAGTAAATAAGTATTGAAAAATATGTATTCCATGCACATACTATAAAAATAATTATTTAAATAAAAATATTTCTATAATATATATTATCTATTCTTAAAAAATTATGCTCATTATATATTCCATGCACAGTTTAACATAGCATATTTTACCCTATACAGATAGTCCACTGCTTTTCGGTGACATAACTTTGTGTCGTCGGAAAGTTGGTAGAAACATAATAATATAATTGAGCATAATTTTCAAGAATATATAATTAATGGTATAAAAATACATTTATTTAAATAATTATTTTTGTATTACATGCATGGAATATATATTTACAACCTTTATTTCTTTCACTCTGAATTGTATAAATAAAGTTTAAATTTTTTTTTTGTTAATACTAAAATTATTATTACTAAGAAATTATTCTAATTAATTTTTTTTACTATGCTTCTTATTTTTATTCCAGCATTACATATGCTTAAATAATTTTATTTTAAATATATAAATAAATTTATTCATTTTATAGGTAAGTCGATAATATTAATTAAAAAAGGGAAACCATAATATTAAAAAGTTTTTAAAATTTAAAAAAGATAAATATTTATAACTTAAAGGATAAAATATGTATTTGACAATACAAAATTTCAAAAATCTAGTTGAATGACCTTCTAATGCAATCGGCAAAGTTCAGTGAGTTTGTTGTTACAAACGAAAGTAAAGTGATTTTAGAAGATAATTTGAGATAGTTGAGTGACCATGTGAGTGCTGGGCTCCCTCATACTCAATTTAAGGTGTTTCGCCACACTTTTAGAAGGAAAAAAGTATTTTTTAGAAGAAACAACAGTATTTTTGAGAGATAGAAAAATATAGTTTTTCTCCAATGCACATTGTTGAGTAACATATTTTAGAGAAATACACTTAGAAGCAGTTTCAAAAGTTTGGTCAAACACTAATAACTGTTCAAAAGTACTTTTCTACTAATTAGCTTAATACAAATTGAGACAAGAGGGGTTGCTCTGATGGTAAGCAACCCCCACTTCCAACCGAGAGGTTGTGAGTTCAAGTCTCCCCAAGAACAAGGTGGGAAGTTCTTGGAGGGAAGGATGTCGGGGGTCTATTTTGAAACAGCCTCTCTACCCAAGAGTAGGGGTAAGGTCTTTGTACATACTACCCTCCCTAGACCCCACTAAGTGGATTATACTGGGTTGTTGTTATTGCTGTTGTTGTAGCTTAATAGAAATTAATTTTCACCAAAATTACTTTTTTAAAAAGCACTTTTCCAAATAAGAAGATTTTAGAAGTTTGACCAAACAAGTTATTATACTGCAACTTCTCCCAATAGGGAGTAGTATTTCTTTTTAGAGGTTTGGGAAAAGGTACAACATTATACTCTCTCTGTTTCAGTTTATGTGAACATATTTCCTTTTGTGTATGTTTCATCTAAATTTGAAAATGATTTTGCTAAAATTTATAATTTTACCTTTAATGAGAAGCTTTTATAGCAACACAAATACTTTGAGCCCCTTTTTAACTTCTTTAGGACCACACAAATACAAATCTTTATTTTTTCTTAAACTTCATATCCGAACAAAAAAAAATTACATAAATTAAAATAAAAAAAATTAAAATATTGAAGTCAATTTATTGGTCAAGACTCTAAAAGTAACCAGCTTGGCAATTGAATGTTCTTTTACAGGAGTAATGATAAAAAAGAAAGGTGACAAGATGTTCGATAGTTGACTCCCTTTTTGGAATCTTTTTTACTAGAAGTGCCTTTAAATATTAATCTCTCTTTTTTAGTCCGTTTCACAATAAATGATACTGTTACACCTTCTTTTTTCCACTATTACATCTTGTGAAGGACATAGTTAAGGAAGTTTTTTTATTTAAAGGACAATCAAAACCTGATTTGTTTATTAAAAGATCAGAGTCGCCACTTGGATAATTAATAATGTCCCAAGTCACCAGTTTAAAATCCCTAATCGAGGAAGGTTTAACTCTGTAATACATTCTGCGAGCCAGAAATTCAGGTAAGGAATGATGTTAATCCGCAAGACGGTGTTAGGTGTGAGCACGTGATGTTTGCCTCGTTTGACATATTCCTATATAATTCATTAAATTAGGATTTTCTTCTTTTATTATTTGAATTTTGAGGAATTAATTGTGTGATTTTTTGTTTATTTGCATTTTTTATATTTGAATTTTTAGAAATTAATACGTTTATTTGCGTCTTTCTTTTATTATTTGAAATTTTAGGATTTGTTTGCGTGATTTTGTGTTTGTTTGAATTTTATGAGCTAATTGCATAGTTTTGTGCTTATTTTCTTGTTGTATGTTTTAATTTGCATAATTCATAAAAATATAAAATGATACGGTAGCATTTAGGATTTAATTTTCGCATGTTTAGTTAATTTTGAAAATGTGAAAAATAACAAAAATTGGTTATACCTACATTTCTTTAATTTTCTTTCTGAATTTTAGAATTTAGGTTATTTTAGAGGTTAATTAGTTTATTTTGTGGAACATAAATCCATTTTGGTTTATTTCTATTTTGTTTTTAAATATAAAAAAGTATATGAAAAAAAAGAGAAAATATGTACAGAAATTGAGGCTCTTATTGAAGACCTTTGGTTTGGGCCATTTCCTGCAAAACATCTAGCCCAAAACCATAAACCCATACCCAAATCCAACCCCTTGCCCGGTCCAAAACCTCAGTTGCCTAAATCGACATCGTTGGACGTCCGCGGATCTCGACCGTCCATACCCCTTAATCAAAAAGCTTAGATTGAGCCTCCCATTTTAAATATAATGGTCCGAATGTATTCAGAATTTCAGAGACACACCTTATCGTACTATCCTTAGCCTATGTAACGCCACCATACATCCACCATACCACCACTGTCCATCGCCGGCGGCGGCGTAACTCCAATGACCTCAAAAATTACACCCCGAAATCCCATCTTCTCCTCTTACCAACCCCCCTAAGATCGCCCTCGAAACCCCGTGAAACTTGTCGAATATACATTCAAAGCCTGGCAGCTCCGTCGTCCACGACGGCGCCCGGTGGACAACGGCTCCCAAAGTTACAACCCACATTCCCCTCACTCCCCTCTTTCCAACCCTACCATCAGTCACCCTCGAACATAGCCCCAAGTACTCGAATATTCGTGGGAACGAGGCAGCTCCACCATGCACGGCGGTGACCAGGCTCATATGGCCTCCAAATCGCAACCACCCACCCCTCTAGCCCTCCTCTACCCCAAAACACACCCAGTTCTCTCCAAATAACTCCCAGACCCCAATACCCAAATCTATGACCCATGGGCTCTCGAATTACCACCATTGTGGTTGATCGTCAAATTAACCGGAACTAGTGTGATGCTGCATGCATTTATTGAAGGCCAAATTTAAGCTAAGTCATTTTACTCTGTTAAATCTAATATAATGTCTGTGAGGTCCATCCATGTTGTTTAATACATTATAGTGTTCGTTTCCTTCTCTTTTATGTTTAGGTTTAATGCATGAGATTATAGTATAGGGAGTGTAACAGTCGATATATTTTTCTCTTAAATATACTTCACGATGGGTTTAATTTTTAGCTAACACTGTTAATTTAACACATGCTTATAAATTGATTAAGTGTTATGACTCTGATTTCTTATCCTTGGGTTCCTGGGGTAAATGCATATGATTACTGATATTTCTTCTTCTGAACATACTTTATCTTGGTCCAATCTCGGTTGACTATGTTAATTTGAGCCTGTTGTAAGTATTTTTTTCTTTGACTCTGCGTTCATGTATTTGAATCTTCGGATAAATATACATGTTCATCGATGTATTCATCTCCTGAATGTTTTATTTTGGTTCATCTTTTCCATTAATGGTTGATTGATTTAATTTGGGTATTCTAAGTGAAAGGAAGCCTGTACTAATGCCTTGATTGGGTTTGATTTTGTCAATTTAATTTTGTTATTCGCCTTAGTTAGTCATTGGTGTCACACAGTTTTGGTTAATTAGGATTTGGGCTAACTAATTCAGATATTTAGGTAATTAGGGTTCTATGGCTCAGGATTTTAGGTCATTTGATCATAGTTAAGTCGACTAGGGTAAGTGTGGCCAAGGTTAGTAGTTATAAGAGCAACACAAGGGCAATTCAGGTTTTTATGACAAAGAATCTTTGGTAGTTAAGTGTAGAAACTTCTAGAATAAGGGATAATTGCAGTTCAGATTTTTATTGAGATAACTTGGGTAGCAAGCTATGGAATAGGGGACTAATGTAGTAAATAAATAGGGACTAAAAGACAATTAAAAATCTGAAAGTAGCCCTATCAGTGAGGTTATATATACTAGTGCAAAAGCTGAAAAGGAAAAGCGGGATAGAAAAAGGGAGCTAAAAATAAAAAAGGGTCGAAAAATCAAGTAGCTACCAATTGAAGAGAGTCTCTGAACTTGAACTTCAAAAATTCTGATCTAATACTAGCTCTGAATCTTAGTCATTATCATGGATTGAAGGTTTATTGTTGGTTATTATTTTAGCTAAGATTCGAGTTTGATTTGGCTATTCAAATTTATATTGGGTGTTAGTTGCATTTCCTGGGCTTTGAAAGTGCTGAAGTTTACTGTTACATTGATTTTGGATCTATTCGCTAGTTTTTCTCGTTAACTCTGGGGTTTATTTGCCACTGATGTTGCTGCTTTGACTTATAACTGCTTGCTCATAGGTTTCTTCTTCATTCCAGGTACACTTCTAAGCCTGACCATGTAAAACCAATTTGAAGAGAGAATGAAGCTAGTTGTACATATTATTTTCCATTTATTATTCCAACTTCGAATAGTTTTCAATTTTTGTGAATATTTTTTGTAAATAATTATGAGACTGTCCTGAACTTTGCACGATTATTTCCTTTCGATCTCACGAGCGCATATACTGATAGTGGAAAAACGCATGATTCCCTTTAGCACGAAAGTAGGCAGTAGTGCAATGAAATCAAAGTGTAAGGGTACTATTAATCTTGTATGGTGACTGGTTTGTATCAGTTGATATGATTGTATTATGGTAGTTAAACATAGCTAATAGGACTATTTTGGGACTATCACTATGAGTCATTGTTCATAGAAGTGTTAATTGAATACGAGCCTGATAGTTGGTTTTAATTTTACCTTTGCTACGCATTAATCTTTACTCACACTTGTGATATAAATCTGGCTATAAAACTTATTTGGGCATTACTGAACTAGCTTGGGCTAACCATATAATAACGCCAAGCCCCTATGTATCTCAAATCTAGGCTCACGTTAGGGCCCAAATGCAATAACACACGATTGGTCTATTTCGGCTGAGAGTGTAAATGAGAGGAACTAGAAGTGTCAATTTAGATAGTACATTGGAACAAAGAAGACATAATCTTTATTTAAATATTGGACCCGAGTTCTGAAAGCCCGGGCTGCGACATTAATTATGCTAAGTCCTTTAGAGGCACTATTTAGTTGGCTTAGGATGGACCTTTTAAATAAAAAATGAGGTGTTGCGCCAAAGGGAATCCAAAATTGCCTGGCCCTCGCAAAATATTTATACAAAAAGACTTAGAGATTCAGGACGTGCCGTTTCATGGATTTCACGGCGTCCTGCAAAGATAATAACGCAATAGTCGCTTTTAGGCACGTTCTTGTATCATCTTATGTGACATTGTTTAAGAAAAGTTTTAACGACGTTGCAACTCTCTCAAAAATAATAATAAAAGTGGTTAAAAGGTTAAAAATGCACATAGGTTCATAATTGTATAAAATCAGATAACATAAGCCAAATATAACAGTTGAGCGACCGTGCTAGAACTACGGAACCCAGGGATGCCTAACACCTTCTCCCGGGTTAACAGAACTCCTTACCCGGATTTTTGGTTCGCGGAATATTAAATAGAGTCATTCTTTCCTCGATTTGGGATTCCAAACGGTGACTTGGGACACCATAAATCTCCCAAGTGGTGACTCTAAAATCTCTTAGATAATTGAATCCCGTTTCGATTATCCTTTAATTGGAAAAACTCCCTTATCTACACTCGTCGCTAGGTTTTAGTAGCCAAAAGGAGGTGTGACATCTCTGGCGACTCTGTTGGGGACGGAAACCAGAATCTCTGGTTCAGGGTTCAAGAATTCAAGCTTATGATAATTTTTGTATTTGACTTTGTCTATTATTTTAATTTATTACATGTTTGGGCTTGATGTGCTAAATGTTTCCTTTTACCGCTTTGATATTTCTGAACTGTACATATAAACTGCTACAAAACCCTTCTCTTCTCACCTCCGAGGATGTGCTTACTGGTTGAGACTCCCTATTGTGTTAGTGTCATACCCTTAAATAAGAAAGAGGCTAGACAAGTTACTAAGCCGGATGGCCTTTTGGTTCCCTTTACGTAGCCCCCTCCTCGACTCGAGTTGTCCGCTCGGGTACACAGTCTAGAACATATCCCAAGGTTTTTAACTTAGAATAACTCAGCCTCATGCCAGATCCCTAGTAGGAACGCTTATTTGCATCATGCATTTAACTTAGGGGACTCAACACAGGGGTTGGGACCGTCCAAGACAGGTGACCCGAAATGAAAAGACCATCCTAATGCACATTAGGTGCAACTTGTGCATTTAGCTGCTTGGGATTTGCATGTTGATTGGCTTGTGAATAAGAAAAGAAAATTGAGAAAATAAGTAGTACTAGGGTTGGCTGGGATTATTCACTTGTCTTGTAAAACAAATTCTTAAATAGCGCCGAAATGCTGCCGGATTTTAAAAGAAAAAAAAACAAAAAAAGAAAAAAGAAAGGGGGCTTTTCAACAAAGTTTTGATTTTGATAAACTATTCTGACCGAACTACGCCGGTTTGATTCTCGTTAAAGACGAGAAACGTAGGCAACCCCCATCGGGTCTAACCTCCCTTTTGCAAAAATAACGAAAACAAGGAAAAACAAATGTCCTGTTTTTCTTATTTTTCTAAAATAAATCGGGTGATGTAGTTACTGCCAAGAATAGCCGAATGTTACCGAAAGAGAAGCAGGAAGGCTGACTTTGCACAAATGGCCACCTTTGAGTCTTATTTTGGCTGGTCAGTGAGTACAGCCTTAAAATCTTCCTTCAGAAGTGCTGAAAGGCCGTATTCGCAAAGCTGGGCCCTGATTTTATAAAATATTTGAAAAAAGAAAGATGTCAGTTTTATTGTTTTATGGAGTCAAGTAGAACAAAATCTTGAGATACTAATTCGCCCTAATAAATGTGCAGAATGAGCAGGGATCAGTATTTGCCTATAACATTCATGAACAAAATTCCCTTGGAGCTACACATGTGGTGGAATGACTTGGGAGAAGCAGGGCATAACAGGGTCAACATGCATTTGGGAGGACTTACTGGGTTGTTGAAAATTAACCCGAGGGGAGATATCATAAAGGCATTGATCACAATTTGGGACTCGGCTCACAATGTGTTCCATTTCTTGGATGTTGAACTCACACCGACATTGGAAGAAATAACTGAATATACTGGGACCCCTACAATTCCCCTGAGGCATTAATACTTGATTGCACCAAGATCCCTTACCGTGCACAAGTTCCTCGACTCTTTAAAAATCAGTAGTAAGGTTCACAAATCAAACCTGTCAGCTGACTTCTGTACCCCGTTGTTTATATATCAGAGGTACGGCTACATAGTGGGATTCAATAACCCAAAAAACTATATTTGTGCAAAGGAAACCAACTCAAATGGGAGGAGCATCGATGTTTTGCATTCATGGTATTCTTCTTGGGTCTTTTCGTGTTTCCGCGGAAGGATGAAAATATTGACATACGGATAGCAGGGGTCGTCAGCACTTTACTAACTCAGGCCAAGAGCACCCTCGCTCCTATGATCGTATCCGAGATTTTCTGTGCTCTCACCGCCTATAAAGCGGGAGGAGACTTCTTTGAAGGATGTAACCTATTGTTACAAATATGGATGATCGAGCATTTATGCCATAGAATAGAAGAGCTACAAAGAATTCTGGGTCACCTACAAAGAGTTGCATAGAAGAATTATACAGCATGGTTGATCGGTTTAGGTTACCTGAGGGTGTCACGGAATGGGTGTCGCATCTCCGGATTGTCGCTGCAAATCAGATAGAGTGGACATTCGAGTGGCTCCCCATGGATGAAATTGTGTATATGCCATCCACCGAGACTCATTTCCTTCTTATGGGTCTCCAAAGTATCCAACCCTATGCGCCATACAGAGTACTAAGGCAATTACGTAGATGCCAAATGATTCCCAGGGACGAGGATATTAGCTGCCATGTGGTTGAGATTAGCCCCAATGGTCAATTCCCTGAAGACGTCGTTTGTCAAATATGAAGTGAATGTCAATACTTGACAGCAGGTACCTGAGTACGCGACATATATAAAGGCAAGGTTACACCGGGATACATTGCTTGGTGTAAAAAAGAAAAAGAGCCCGAAAGGCCAGCTAAAAGACCACATCTCCAAGAATTTGTTGAAACGTCACAAGAGCAATGGGACTGGTAGCCAATGAAAATGAATACAAGGCCACCGTAGGAAGATTCGAAAAACAAGTCAAACAGCCGCATTTTAAAAATGGTTTTCAAGACGCGACAGATGAAGAAGAAAGGAAACGATTAACCAAAGAAAAAGAGGCGTTGCAAGCCCAAATCTAAAAAATGAAAGCAGCCGCAAAAAATCCCATAGGAGCGGGAAGGATGAAAAACTCATTGATAATTTGAGGCGAAAAGTAACCGAGTATGGGTTTGACTTGAATAAGGTGGAAGGAGAACTATCCAGGGTTCGGATACAATTAGCATAAAGTGCGGAGGAACGAGCCTGCATCATCGAGCAATTAAAGGAAAAGCATGAAAATGAGGTTGCTGGGTTAAAATGGACGGGTCATCATGGCTGAGAACATAGTGGCCAAGCAAGTCGGGGACCTCAAAGCTGAGAGAGAACATTTTTATGCAGCGATAGCAAGGTTGGAGATTGATTTGTGGCAATTCCAAGAACTGAATCAGGTAGCCGACGAACTCAAGAGGCAAGGGTTGAGCAAATTGGGCATTTTTCGCAAGAAAAGGGTGTTACTAGGGAAGGAGTACAGGCGATCGCAAACTACATCACCACAAAGTGTAACCATTGCGAGGATATGAAAAGATCCGGGTTCTTTGCCACCGCCATGACCTTTGTTCGGAAAGTGATGGAAGACCTCCACCACCTCCAAGGGAGTTTAGCATGCAAACATGCGGCAAGGCCGAATGATGCCCCGCAAGGCTCAGGAGCACATAAAACATTAATGTATTCATAAATATTACCTATCCTTTTGTCAAAATATATTTAAAGGTCTATTAGTTTAACCGGGAGTCTGTATTTTCTTGCTTTTCGAGTCTGTAGTTCACTTTTTATCCAAGCTTGTTAGTTTCTTGTTTAATTTGTCAATCTTTCGAGTCCTTGTAATTGAAGTTTATTATTATGGGGATGGAAATATCCGAAATATTTTATGCTTCGCTTTTTGCTTGTAAGAACTACGCTCGGTCTGATTCATGTGGAGTCATGATACGTAGGCAATCTACATAGAATTCGACCACGATTGAATAAAAAAAGAGAGAAAGTGAATGAAATAGGAAGGGGGAAGAAAATAAGGCTAAAACAAAGGGGCTTCGCAAATAAAGAAATAAAAGCCGGGATGGCGCAAGCAACCAATGCATGTAGGGACCGACTGTTATTTATGTGCATTCATACCCAATACGTGGCCAGTTATGTGTCAGAACCTAACCATTAACGAGTTTGATTTAATTCCAGTTTCATATTAGAGAGGTGATTAGTACTCGCGGCATTTTTGCAACCCACTTCTTACAACACGCAGTCTAAAAGCCAGCAAGTCATGGCCAATCAGGAAACCGATGTCAGCATTATTGACCTCTCGAAGGAAGCAGAGGAATTTGACGTTAATGCTATGAATAAGGAAATGTATAAGCTAAAGCACCAAATTGCTGAGATGTACCAAGCATAGGCAAGAGGACAACCCGCCGATCTATCTTGCTAATCCAACCTTTATCCCGTCACTGGCTCAAGCCCCGGACTAGTCCGACACTGATCCACACTCAAATTTTTGTTAGGATTTATGCCCGTCACTAGAGGGGGGGTGAATAGTGCGGCACGAGAATAATGATAAATATTGCGGAATTAAAATTGCAGGAATAAAATAAATTCGGTAATTAAAATAGCAAGGAAAGAACACACCGAATTTATCCTGGTTCACCACAACTTGTGGTTAGTCCAGTCCCCGAGAGACTCTCTCGAGATTCCACTAACTCCGTTAATCTTTCGGGTGCCTAACAAACCATTGCACTTGCTCGTAGATGTACACTCTACAAGACTTCAACTTGCTCGAGGATACCGCACCTCAAGACTTCAACCTTGCTCGTGGATACCGCACCACAAGACTTCACACACTAAGACTTAGGGTACTTAGCGAACCCGACAATCAATGAGAAGATATGTTCTTCTCAAACACCTTTCTCTTTTACAACAAGAACTCTCTCAAAAGAGTAGATAACGAGATACAAATTTAGCTCTATGAACAACTCAAAGTTGTCTCTCAAATGACTCAACAAAAGCTCTAAAATGATGCTTAAATAATGTCAATATGTATATCAATATTGGAGGTGTTGTGTGTTTAAAATCAGCTCAAAAGACCTCTTTTTATAGGGGTTAAAGGGTGGATGTCCGTTGCTTAATTGGCAATCAATTATGCTGATTTTATGCAAAGATAATCGATTATTTGATTTGCATAATCGATTATCCTTTTACCGTTACAAAATCGGAAGAGATTCTGCCCAAGAATAATCGATTACTTAGATGGCACAATCGATTATTTTGTTCCAGTGTTCAAAATATTGGCAACGGATGCAAGATAATCGATTATTTAAGAATTATAATCGATTATATACCACTGATATACACTGTGTATAGTACAGTATACCAGAATTGAAAACTTACTTCAAAAACCATTTTGGTTAAAATGAAAACGTTAAAATCATTTTGTTTGAAGTATATTAATAATGTTTATGATATATATGATTTAATAAAATGATTTTATGCATATTAATGATGACCTATGTAATATACCGGAATATACCAGAATTGAAAACTTACTTCAAAAACCATTTTGGTTAAAATGAAAACGTTAAAATCATTTTTTTTTGAAGTATTTAAAATATGTTTATGATAAATATTATTTGGTAAAATGATTATATGCATATTTATGATGACCTATATTGAGCCAAAAGACGAGATAACTTTAAACGTTGCTCTTACATTTGTTCTACCTAACGACCTACGCCTTGGGTGTTTGGTCTTGAACTTTTGAACTCGTCTTTGACTTGTCTATGCAATTCCGTCATCAATATGCTTCTTGGCATTCAAGCTTGATCGTTTGTCATATAATATCGTTATTTGACACTTGACTTCATTGTTTGTCATTCATCAAAACCTATACCTGAAAATCATGCTAATACAACCAAAGCGCACATATCATAAATAGAATGATTTTCTACAATTTCCCCCTTTTTGATAATGACAAACAATAGGAGATATGCATATTGGATTCCCCCTAAATTCATGCTATATCTCAACATACAATTCATGTAAACAATTTAATATAATTCCCCCTTAATTGAATATTCCCCCTCAATTAAAGCATACTAGAATGTGAAGACATTCCCCCTTATTCGATGCATATCGCCTAAATTCTTCCCCCTTTTGGCATTAGCAAAAAGAGTATACCAATTGTTATTTAAACTATTGACGATACCAATTGTTTGTAAAGAAATCATATCAACATCAAATAATACCAAACGTTAGTAAAAAGATACTAACCATAATAACGGTAATTTTTTTTTTTGCAAATACACCAACTGTTATTTAAACTAAAAGTATTCATCAAAACATGAATCAATCATTTAATATAAAAATAATTGATACCAATTGTTATTCAAAATAAAACTTATCAAAACATGAATCAATAATTAATATCAATTGTTAGCAGATATCAACTATTACGTTTTTATCAAAAATACGATAACTAATCGACGTTCCCCCTCAATGCAGTAAGGTTTCGTGCTTGGTGCATCTACTACAATATCGTAGTCTTCAAGCACACCTGCAAAAGTACCTAAAAATAGGTTTTCGGTACCCAACTTCTTTTGGGTCCTTGGGGGTTAGACAAATAATAATCATAATCAAAATATGAATCTCTATGTTTAGCAAAACATACCGGTGCAATGTGTCCTACCCGGTTACAATAATGACATACAACGTTCGGGTTGTGCATATGTCTTGGTTGAGCCAAATGCGTTCTAGGTGATCTAAAGTTGTTATTCCTAGAAGCGTTGAAATTCCTAGAGTCATTTCTAGGTGATCTAAAATTATTTATTTTAGACTCATTAATAAAATTCCTAGAATTGTGTCTAGGTGGTCTAAAATGATTAGTTTTAGACTTATTAACAAAATTCCTAGAGTTGTTTCTAGGTGGTTTAACCTCATTTCTATCATCCTTTTTAATTACTTCACTTGTTTTAGAATCATTTACACTACATTTTTCTAGTTTATTTCGAAGTTCTACGTTCTCTATTTTCAAAGAGCTACAAGAAGAATAATTTGAACTTTGAACAATTAAAGAGGCTTCATTCATCTCCTTGATTTTATTTTTGAGATCGACATTGTCATTTTCCAAATATCTATTTTCTTCTTCTAAAATTTTGATTTTATTTTTAAGAACAGTATTGTCATTTTCTAAAAGATCATTTTCTTTTAAAGAAGGTTGTTTTTCAAAATCTTTTTCTTGCAAAGAAAGTGTTTTCTCAAAAACTTTTCTTGCAAAGAAAGTGTTTTCTCAAGATCTTTTTCTTGCAAAGAAAGTGTTTTCTTCAAATCTTTTATGGTTTTGGAAGCTTTAACAAATTCACCATATAGTTCATCATAGGCATTTTGTGTTTCTTCAAACGAGTAAGAGTTAGGAATGCTTACCTCTTCTTTTTCGTCGGCCATGAAGCATAGGGCAGTCGTTTCATCACACGAGCTGTCCGAGTCCCATGTCACATGCTTTTGGACTTGAGGCGTACCTTCATAAACGGCTTCAAGTTTATCCCACATTTCTTTGGCGGTTGTGCAATAGGAAATCCTCCGATAGTCATTTGAGTTCACCGCACAATATAACATATTTATGGCCTTGGAGTTGTATTCATTTACCATGGCTTCCCCAACTTTTGTCGACATTTGTTCACTGTGCTTGATGATTTGCCATAGACAAAAGCTGTTTGATTGGATGAATATTCTCATCCGCTCTTTCCAATATATGTAATTGCTTCCATCAAATAGTGGAGGCCTAATTGTAGAGTGTCCTTCATTCATTATTCCTGCATTCAACATTCTCAAAAAAAATATATATACCGTTCTCTCAACCAGTTAAGGCTTTCAGAGAGTTAGGCTCTGATAGCAATTGTTAGGATTTATGCCCGTCACTAGGGGGGGGGGGGTGAATAGTGCGGCACGAGAATATTGATAAATATTGTGGAATTAAAATTGCAGGAATAAAATAAATTCGGTAATTAAAATAGCAAGGAAAGAACATACCGAATTTATCCTGGTTCACCACAACTTGTGGTTAGTCCAGTCCCCGAGAGACTCTCTCGAGATTCCACTAACTCCGTTAAGCTTTCGGGTGCCTAACAAACCGTTACACTTGCTCGTAGATGTACACTCTACAAGACTTCAACTTGCTCGAGGATACCGCACCTCAACACTTCAACCTTGCTCGTGGATACCGCACCACAAGACTTCACACACTAAGACTTAGGGTACTTAGCGAACCCGACAATCAATGAGAAGATATATTCTTCTCAAACACCTTTCTCTTTTACAACAAGAACTCTGTCAAAAGAGTAGATAAAGAGATACAAATTTAGCTCTATGAACAACTCAAAGTTGTCTCTCAAATGGCTCAACAAAAGCTCTAAAATAATGCTCAAATAATGTCAATATGTATATCAATATTGGAGGTGTTGTGTGTTCAAAATCAGCTCAAAAGACCTCTTTTTATAGGGGTTAAAGGGTGGATGTCCGTTGCTTAATTGACAATCAATTATGCTGATTTTATGCAAGGATAATCGATTATTTGATTTGCATAATCGATTATCCTTTTACCGTTACAAAATCGGAAGAGATTTTGCCCAAGAATATTGATTATTTGGATGGCACAATCGATTATTTTGTTCCAGTGTTCAATACTTTGGCAACGGATGTAAGATAATCGATTATTTAAGAATTATAATCGATTATATACCACTGATATACACTGTGTATACCACAATATACCAGAATTGAAAACTTACTTCAAAAACCATTTTGGTTAAAATGAAAACGTTAAAATTATTTTGTTTGAAGTATATTAAAAATGTTTATGATATATATGATTTAATAAAATGATTTTATGCACATTAATGATGACCTATGTAATATACCAGAATATACCAGAATTGAAAACTTACTTCAAAAACCATTTTGGTTAAAATGAAAACGTTAAAATCATTTTGTTTGAAGTATTTAAAATATGTTTATGATAAATATGATTTGGTAAAATGATTTTGTGCCTATTTATGATGACCTATGTTGAGCCTAAAGACGAGATAACTTTAAACGTTGCTCTTACATTTGTTCTACCTAACGACCTACGCCTTGGGTCTTTGGTCTTGAACTTTTGAACTCGTCTTTGGCTTGTCTATGCAATTCCGTCATCAATATGCTTCTTGGCATTCAAGCTTGATTGTTTGTCATATAATATCATTGTTTGACACTTGGCTTCATTGTTCGTCATTCATCAAAACCTATACCTGAAAATCATGCTAATACAACCAAAGCGCACATATCATAGATAGAATGATTTTCTACAGTTTTCCTATCTATTAACAACATCAGGGTACGACCACTCAACCACCACCAGCTCCACCACCCAATGTCACTCCTCACCCTCCTCAGCCAATTTCCCATATCTAATTGGCACCCTGCCTCCTGCACTCCATAGGTCATCAAGCGAATTTCTGCTTCAAGTTTATGACCCTCAATGCTATCCATCAGAACCTGCTTATAAGACCCATGAGCCGTACTCTTATGCTCCCTGTCCTGAAATCCCGACGGGAGTTGAAAAACCGATCAATAATCCTGAGCAGGAAGAGATTCTTCGAAAGGTCCGGAGTCTGGAACAATCATTTAGGGACATGCGAGGATTAGGTGGATAGGTGAGCGTTGTGTTCAAGGATCTTTGTCTTTTGCCAGACGTGCAGTTGCCTCCAGGTTTCAAGATGCGTAAATTTGACTTATATGATGGGCATAGCAATCCGGTCACGCATTTTAGGGGGTTTTGTAGCAAAATGAGGGGAGCAGGGGGAAAATATGAATTGCCAATGGCGTACTTTAGCCAGATTTTAAGCGGGTCGGCACTGGAGTGGTATACTCGGCAGGATCACAATTTGTGGTATACTTGGGATGACCTGGCACAAGCGTTTGCCTGCCACTTTCAATATAATCTCGAGATTGTCCCGGATCGTCTATCTATGACAAAGCTGGAGAAGAAACACAATGAGAGTTTCAGGGAGTACGGTTTCCGGTGGAGGGAACAAGCCGTTAGAGTTGATCCTCCCATGAAGGAGAGTGAGATGGTTGATTATTTTCTACAGGCTTTGGAACCTACCTATTTTGGTCATTTAGTGTCAGCAATGGGGAATTCTTTCAATGAAGTGGTCAAGATGGGAAGTATGGTCGAGGAAGGCCTCAAATCCAATAAAATCATGAGCTACTCTGCAATTAAGGCAACTACTCAGGCCATCCAGGGTGGAGCTGGAGGAACATTCGGAAAGAAGAAAAAGGAGGAAGTAGCGACAGTGGAGTCAGGAACTTGGTTAAGACCTCGGGCGCCATCTTATTACGCCCAGCCCCTACTCACCACCAAACATACCCACATACTTCATATGACCCACCACAACATTACTATCCACCACCATTACCTCGCTTCTCTGTCCATCAGGCGCAAGCATACACCCAACCTCCCACTCACGCAAAATGGCGTGCGCCACTCCCACAAAATACCTACCCAACTCCACAAGATCATTACCCACCTCCAAGAGTCTACCAACAGCCCCCGAAGCCCTCTTTCCGAGCCAACCCAACCCTAAGAAGTAAAAGGGTGCAGAAGAAGAAGACTTTCACTTCGCTGGGAGAATGCTACACTAGCTTATTTCACAGGCTGCGACAACTAGATATGTTGAGACCAATTGAATCAAAATTTCCAAATCCACCTCCGAAGAATCTAGATTATTCTGTCAGCTGTGAGTACTGTTTTGGTGCACCAGGGCATGAAACCTAAAAGTGTTGGCTTTTAAAGAACTCTATCCAGGAACTTATTGACTCCCACAAGATTGAGGTGCAAACCCTATAGGCACCCAATATTAACCAAAACCCTCTGCCGACCCATTAGAAAACCAACATGATTGAGATTGTGGAAAGAAAGTGAGAGTCCAAAAGGCTTTCACAAACGGTAATAATGATCAAAGCCAGTGAGTTTAAGACAACTAAGGTTGCAAGAAGTGAGAAGCTAGTAACCGGGGCAAAACAAAAAGCCAGCAGGCCTGTCATAGTTCATGGGAGCTCAGCATGCTCGATTACGCCAAAGTAGGAACAGACAAACGTAGCAGTACATGGGGCAACTAGAGAGCCTGTCATGGTTGTGGAAGGTGTTTGCATAGAGCCAGTTGTTGTCAAACCAGTGATCCAGCCACCAATGATCAACAACAAAGTCGTTCCTAGGAGATATGAGCAAGCAATAGTGATGTACAAGGGAAAAGAAGTTAGGGAGAAAGTGTGTGAGGCACAAGGTTTAACTCGTTCAGGAAGGTACTTTGCCTCGAAAGAATTGAGGAAGGACAGAATCTCTAAAGATAACCTACAACTAGTGAAGAAAGCTGTGTCAGAAGAAGAGGCGGAAGAATTCTTGAAGAAAATGAAAATGCAGGACTACTGCATCATACAGTAGTTGAGGAAGACACCAGCTCAGATTTCTTTGTTGTCCTTACTAATCCACTCAGATGAACACCGCTGGGCGTTGATGAAGATTTTTAATGAAGCACATGTCCCAGACAAGATAACGGTAAATCATTTGGAAAATATTGCAAACAAGATATTCGAGGTAAACCAGGTCATATTTTCTAACAATGAATTGCCTATGGAGGGCACTGAGCATAGCCGGGCTCTTTATGTAACCGTGAAATGTGAAGATGTTGTGGTTACCCCAGTTTTGGTCGACAACGGGTCCATTGCAAACATTTGTCCACTATATACATTGACTAGGCTGAAGGTGGGAAATGAAAGGGTCCGCAAGAATAACATATGTGTTCGAGGCTTCTATGGTGGAGGCAAAGGCACTGTAAAGGATATAGTGCTGGAAGTGAAAATAGGGCCCGTTGAGTTCACTATGGAATTCCAAGTGCTGGATGTAGTAGTCTCTTATAACCTGTTGTTGGGTAGGCTCTGGATGCATGCAGCCAAAGCAGTGCCATCTATGTTGGATCAGATGGTCAAATTTGAATGGGACAGGCAAGAGATTGTGGTTCATGGTGAATACAATCAGTGTACTTCAGGTGAAACAGTCGTACCTTTCATTGAATCTGAGGACAGCAAAGGGCCATGGGTCTACCAGGTGTTTGGTACTGTGTCAGTTCAGAAAACCCCAGAAGGTGAAGTCGTCACGACCTAAAAGATAGAAACTGTGTCCGTCATGGTAGCTTCAGAAATGTTGAAAAATGGTTTTATTCCCGGCAAGGGGTTGGGGATTTCTCTGCAAGGAATTGTGCAACAAGTGTCCCTCCCTAAAAATCTGGACACTTTCGGCCAAGGGTTCAAGCCCACCTCCACAGACATAAGGTGAGCCAGGAAGCTAAGGCAGAAGGCTTGGGCCCTCCCAAATCCCATCGCAAGGTTGTCCAAATCATTCGTCAAGTCCAGCTCTAGCAATGGCCCCAGACCAAAGATGGTCGGCTCGCTGATCGACGCAGACGCAGATCTTGATAAGGGGTTAGAAAGGCTTTTCAATGAGGCAAATATGGTCGAGGTAGGAGAAGGATCAAGCAGGGAGGATGTGCTGTTTGTGGGAGCATGCGCAAAAATCAATAACTGAGAAGCCACTCCTTTTTCCACTCGAAGGGAGTTGTGGTAGTCGGCTTTGATTTTCTTTGCAATCTAGTTTGGATCGACGCAGACGCATATCTTGATAAGGGGTTAGAAAGACTTTTCAATGAGGCAAATATGGTCGAGGTAGGAGAAGGATCAAGCAGGGAGTTTGTGCTGTTTGTGGGAGCATGCGCAAAAATCAATAACTAAGAAGCCACTCCTCTTCCCACTCGAAGGGAGTTGTGGTAGTCGGCTTTGATTTTCCTTGCAGTCTAGTTTGGATTAGTGTCAGAGTTGTTAATTTAGTTGTTATCTCTATCCGTTTGGATGTGTAAACTTTGTTATCTTTGATTCTAACAAAATGCAATTTCCCTTTCAGCAATGCTGATAGTTTCCGTTTCTCTCTTTTTTTTAATTCTTTTCTTTTTTGTACAGTTATTTTTATGTTGGTTCTAGTGATCTGACATGCATAAGGACTCCTCGGCCCAATATTCAAAACAATTCTAGTTAAGAAATAATAATTCAGGAAATAGAACATGAGGATGAACCAGGGTTTGATGAGGAAGGGGCATGGGACGAGATCAGTAAAGAGTTGACCCAATTCGAAGAGAAAACCAAACCAAACCTGAATGATAGAGGGGCAGTCAATTTAGGAAGTCAGGATAATGTTAGAGAAACATAAATAAGTGTCCATCTGGAGCCACAACTTAGGGAAGAAATAATTGAAGTGTTGCTTGAGTACAAATATGTCTTTGCATGGTCCTACGATGATATGCTCGGATTGAGCACTGACTTGGTGGTCCACAAGTTACCCACTGACCCAGCCTGTGCGCCTGTCAAGAAAGAGTCGAGAAATTTCAAAACTGATGTAAGCGTGTAAATCAAAGAAGAAAAGACCAGGCAGTTTGAGGCAAAAGTCATCCGAGTCACACGATATCCCACCTGGTTGGCTAATGTTGTGCCCGTACCAAAGAAGGATGGTAAAACCATGGTGTGTGTTGATTAGCGTGATGTCAACGAATCAAGTCCAAAAGACAACTTCCCCCTGCCGAACATCCACATATTGATTGACAGTTGTGCGAAGCATGAGATTGTGGCATTCGTGGATTGTTACGCAGGTTACCCCAGATCTTAATAGATGAAGAAGATGCGGAGAAAACAACATTTATCACACCGTGGGGGACATACTGCTATAGGGTCATGCCTTTTGGTATGAATAATATTGGGGAAACATACATGAGGGCAATGACAACCATTTTCCATGATATGATGCATAAAGAAATTGAGGTCTATATGGACGATGTGATTGTGAATTCCAGAAAGCAATTCGATAATGTCAAAGATCCGAGGAAATTCTTCCAGAGGCTCCGCAGGTATGATCTTAAACTTAACCTCGCAAAATGTGCATTTGGGGTTCCCTCAAGAAAGTTTTTAGGGTTCATAGTCAGCCACCGAGGCACCGAACTAGGCCCATCAAAGGTCAAATCTATATAGGAGGCGCCGACGCCGAGGAATAAAACAGAAGTGATGAGTCTACTCGGAAGATTGAATTACATCAGTCGGTTCATTGCTTAGATCACAACCATCTGCGAGCCATCTTTAAGCTGTTGAAAAAGAATGCTTCGGTAAAACGGACGGGAGAGTGTCAAGAGGCTTTTGATAAGATAAAGGAATATTTGTCGAATCGACCGGTATTGGTCCCGCCGGAACCAGGAAGGCCCTTGATCTTATATTTGACAATCTTGGACAACTCATTTGGGTGCGTGTTAGGTCAGCACGATGTTACCGGGAGAAAAGAGCAGGACCTATACTACCTTAGCAAGAGATTATAGCTTACGAGGTTACATATACTCATCTTAAAAGGACATGTTGTTCCTTGACGTAGGTAGCCCAAAAGTTAAACCATTACTTGTCATCATATACCCTTTATCAAATACATTTTCTAGAAGCCCATGCCCACAGGAAGGCTCGCAAAATGGCAAATCTTGTTTACTGAGTTTGACATTATCCACGTGACTAGGACCGCCATGAAAGCACAAGCATTTGCAGATCATTTAGCTTAAAAATACGAAGATGAAGAATATGAGCCTTTGAACACATACTTCCCGGACGAGGAAGTGATGCATATTGATGAAGTGGAACAATATGAGAAGTCGGGATGGAAATTGTTCTTCGATGGAGCTGCCAACATGAAAGGTGTTCAGAAAGAAGCAGTGCTCATTTCTGAAAAAGGTCATCATCACCCAATCACAGCTCAACTCTGCTTCTATTGAACCAACAACATGGCAGAATATGGCATTTTGGGTTTAAGATTAGCAGCAGACATGGGTGTCCAGGGAGTCTTGCCCTTGGGAGACTCGGACCTTCTGGTACACCAAATTTAATGGGAGTGGGAAACAAAAGATTTAAAACGCATACCATACCGGCAATGCTTGCATGATCTCTACCAACGATTCTGGTCAATAAAGCTCAGGCACATCCTCAGAATTCACAATGAGGTCGCCGATGCCCTGGCTACTTTGGCATCAATATTACATCATCAGGACAAGGTTCATGTTGACCCGATACATATCCGGGTCCATGATCAACATGCTTATTGAAACATTGTGGAACAAGATCTTGATGGCGAGCCTTAGTTCCACGACATCGAGGAAGATATAAGGAGAGGTGTGTACCTGGTACAAGCCATGATTGACAAGAAGAGAACAATCCGTCATTTGTCAAGTGGTTTTTCTTCAGTGGAGGAATATTATACAAAAGAATGCCAAACCTTGGTTCTATAAGATGCGTAGATGCTAGGCAGGCGACGACCATCATGAATGAGGTGCATGCTGGCATTTGCAGGCCACACATGAGCGGATATGTTTTGGCAAAGATTATTCTCTGGGCAGGATATTATTGGCTCACCATGGAGCGGGACGGTATCAACTTTGTGCGCAAATGCCACCAATGTCAGGTGCATGGAGACCTAATTCACTCTCTGTCGTCGGAATTGAATACGATGTTTGCACCATGGCCATTTGTTGCGTAGGGCTTGGACGTCATCGGGCCCATTGAGCCATCAGCTTCTAATGGACAAAGATTTATCCTGGTTGCTATTGACTATTTCACCAAATGGGTTAAAGCCAAAACCTTCAAGGTAGTGACCAAGAAGGCCGTGGTCGACTTTGCGCACACAAACATCATTTGTCGATCCGGGATCCCCAAGACACTCATCACGGAATATGGGGCAAACCTCAATAGTCCCTTAATGAGGGAAGTATGTCAGCAATTTAAGATCACGCATCAAAATTCTACTCTATACCACCCCAAGGCAAAACAAGCCGGTTAGGCGGCCAATAAGAACATAAAGAAGATACTTCGTAAAATGGTGAAAGGGTCCAGGCAGTGGCATGAGAAGATGCCTTTTGCATTTTTAGGCTATCGCACCACTGTCCGCACTTCAGTAGGGGCCACTCTGTGCTTGTTGGTGTATGGCATAGAGGTGGTAATCCCGGTTGAAATTGAAATCCCCTCTCTTTGAATCATGTTCAAAGCAGGAATCGATGACGAAGAATGGGTCAAAGCTCGTTTGGATCAATTGAGTCTGATTGACGAGAAAAGATTGGCGGCGGTCTGTCAGGGCCAGTTGTATCAACAAAGAATGGCTAGACCATATAATAAGAAATTGTGCCCCTGAAAGTTCGAAGTAGGTCAATCGGTGTTAAAGCGCATCCACCCTCACCAGGCAGAGGCAAAGGGCAAGTTCGCTCCGAACTGGCAAGGACAATTCATCGTATCAAGAGTGTTGTCCAATGGAGCATTGTATCTGACGGATGTGGAAGGGAAATGCGTGGAAATGGCTATCAATTTAGATGTTGTCAAAAGATATTATGTATGATTTTCTTTTATATCATTGTCTATACTCGACATTTGTTTGTACTTGGCATATTTTGAAAATTGGAATGACGAAGGCATTTTATTCTGTTATCTAAATACTCTATCTTTTTCTAATCTCTTTGAGATTTGGTTATTTTCTTTCATACCTCTCTTTCGGAATCAGTAACAAAAGTCGGAAGCACAAGTGTGAGAAGGCAGTAGAAGGAACGGAAAGGAAAAATGAAAAGAAAAGAAAAGAGAAAGAAGAAAGGAGAAAAGGAAAAGGAAAGAAAGAACTACGTTTGACCTTATTCCTTTTAATGGGATACGTAGGCATCCTCATGACTCGGTCTCATCAAAATAAAATCCAAAAGTCCTGAAGCAAGAAATTGGGGCAGAAGTTATGGTTGTTGTAAGAATTTGATTCCGAAAGTTGTAATTCTGAACCCATTTAAATTGTTTTGAGCCTTTGATACCCTTTCTTTCTAACCTTATCCAAAAGCCTACATTACTGTCCAAAGAAAGACCTTCTGATCAGTATTTAAAAGATGCCAAGTTGAGAAAGTAGAGGTGATTCACGTCAGGAGAAACACTCCGGGCAGAGCTGAAGAGATAACAAAATGAGAGAGTCTTATTGGTGAAAACCCTTACGGGCACCATAAGGCGATGAGAGTTTGAGAAAGATAAAATGAGAGAGTCTTATTAGTGAAAACCCTCGTAAGCACCATAAGGAGAGGCAAGTTGAGAAAATAAATAAGAGAGTCTCAAGTGGTGAAAACCCTCACGGGCACAATGAGGCGAGGGCGAGGCAAGAAGCAACAAACGGAAAGGAGTTGTGGGTGGAAATCTGTTCATAAACACTGTAAGGCAAGAAAAGCTAGTGTTTGGTTGAAGGAATCGGGTAAGAAATGGTCACAACAACAAAAGCACGGAAACAGAAGGTCGGTCATTAAAACAAACCAAGCCGAAGTGCATGTTATGATCACGAAAAACAACTGTTCTTCTTCATATAAGTTCTCCTTCTTTTCTTTGCAACAGTCAGCGAGTCCGAAATTCTTTACCCTAAATACTGTTCGGAGCCATTGCATTTCATTTTTCTTTAGAGTCTCTAAAGTTTTTGTTCAAGAAAACAAGAGGAACTTCAAAGATGATTATCAACTCCCAGAGGGACAAAGCGCATGACGCCCAAAAGCTAACAAACATAACAAGTGTGGAACAGCAAAGGGAAGGATTCATAAAAACTGCAATTGATGGAAGAGACAAGATTCGGCAAATTGAAAGAGTACCACATAGAAAGGTAAATAAAACCACAAAGGTTCTGGGCTCAACCGAGCATCATACATCGATCGCGTTATCTTAGAAGGGATGCAAAGCTGGCACAACACGAAGATGGGAAAGGTAGCTAGGTCGCAAGGTTTGACCAAGCTTAATACATCAGTCCTTGGGGAAAGACATAAAAAATTCCAGCGAAGGATCAAGAGTGCAACACAAGGTGGGGATCGAAGTGAGGGCATAAAGATCAAGAGTCATTCAAGCATCATAAATGGACCGGGTAATCTCTGGGAAGGGAGTAAAGATTTTGGCGAAGGCTCGGAAATATAACACCAGGATGAGAAATAAAACAAAGCCACGAGGGTCAGAGGATCATCCAAGTGTAACATCCTAACTCAACAATCGTCAGAGAGGGGTATAAGTCTTCTAACAAAAGAGGCAAAAGCACAACACAAAGGTGGAAATCACCGTAAGATTTGACAAAGATGAAAGAACAAAGTGGAGCCGCAAGGTTCGGAGGGTTGACCAAAGCATGATACATCAACTCATCAATTATCGAGTAAGGACAAAAAGAATTCTAGCAAGGGATTAGTAATGTAACACAATGATGGGGGGCAAAATATAGCCTAGAGGTCTCGAGGGGTCAGCTGAGCAGTTCAAGCTACTCATCATCAATATGGGCAATGGAACAAAATGGAACACGACAATGGGGAGGCCGCTTTAAACAAGAATGCTGCGATCCAACCACCACTTTTCACTCTGACAAGTTTTCTTTAAATGACACAGGGGCAGAAAAACTCGAAAGAGCCTAAGGGATGCTGCCCATAGGAGAAGGTAGGCACACTGTAGGTACGGTCAAAATCTCAGGGGCCACCTGGAAGTTGGGCTCACTTAAAACTCAAAAGGGTCATAGTCTGTCATAAACACCCTCCCCAGCAAATGGCACAAAGGGAAAAACGTTAACTATCAAACCCCAATAGGAACAGTTGAGAGTTAAAACAAACATAGAAGCTAAGATGGAACGTAGTTTGGAACCCAAACAGGAGCGGGTAACATGGTCAAGCACCAACACCTTCCCTAGTAATAGTTGCAGAAACCCTCATGGACAATAATCACTAGCAAAAACAAGCATAAGTTAGAACTAGCATTTAAGTCGGAACCTTCAGGACCCCCCTGGAGAATTGGACTCATTTTAAGGATAGGAGTAATCATGGATAACAAATGGAATAAAATGACTTGCATGACAAATTAGGATTCAGTTAGAGTTGTCAGGACCCTCCTGGAAAATGGGACTTGGCTTAGAACACAAACAGTCGGGTAGTGTGGTCAAACTCAAGTATTTCCCCAACAAGAGTCAATAAGAGCCATCAGGACCCTCCTGAAAACTGGGACTTAGATTAGATACTTCCCCAGCAAGAGTCAACAAGAGTGTCAGGACCCCCTGGATAATGGGACGTAGCTCTACATACTAACCCCTAGCAGTCGCATCTTGTTTTCTAATTAGGAGTTGTCAGGACCCGCCTGGATAATGGGAAGTAGTTTTAATCACCAGTCACTAGAAGACCCCCCAGCAGATATAACTCATAACAAGACATAGTGGAAAATAATACCTTTTGCGACGCATAACATAGCCTTAAAGTTGTCATCAATTAAGAATTGTCAGGACCCTCCTGGATAATGGGACTTAGCTTAGATTTAGAGATATTTGGTAAGGGGATTTGATTAACACTCACGGATCCGCCCATCACTAAACTAAGGCAGGAAGAATTTTTTGTGTTTTTTCTGTTTTGTTGTGATCAGGTACACAGGAAACAGTCTCAAGGAACATTTTTCAGATTGCGAGATTCGGTATGGTAATCAGGTGCCCACCTGGAGAACAAGGGAATATTTTTCAAATTTTCAAGTTTTGATAATCAGGCGTCCACCTGTAGAATAAGGGAATATTCTTCAAATTTCAAGTTTTCGTAACCAGGCGCCCACCTGTAGAACAAGGGAATATTCTTCAAAGTTCAGTTTTGGTAACCAGGCGACCATTTGTAGTACAATGTTCTAGATTCAAGTTTTGTAATCAGGCGCCCACTTGTAGAACAATGGAATATTTTTTCTAAAATTTCAAGTCTCGATAATTAGGCGCCCACCTGTGGAACAGGGGAATATTTTCAAAAGTTCAAATTTTGGCAGGGAATATTTTTCAAAATTTCACAGTTTTTTTAACCAGTCGCCTACTTGGAGAATAAGGTAATAGTTTCCAAAATTGAAGTCTTAGTAATCAAGCACCCACCTGTAGAACAAGGAAATATTTTTCAAAATTTCAGGCTTTGGCAATTAGTCGTCCACCTGTAGAACAAATGAATATTTTTCAAAATTCAAGTTTTGATAATCAGGCGCCCACCTGTAGAACAAGGGAATATTCTTCAAAATTTCAAGTTTTTATAATCAGGCGCCCACTTGTAGAACAAGGGAATACTTTTCAAGTTTCAAGTTTGGTAATCAGGCGCCCACCTACAGAACAAGGGATTATTATATAAGATTCAGTTTTGGTAACCAGGCGCCCACCTGTAGAACAATGGAATACTGTTCAAGATTCAAGTTTTGTAATCAGGTGCCCACCAGTAAAACAAAAGAATATTTTTTCTAAAATTTCAAGTCTCGATAATCAGGCGCCCACTTGTAGAACAAGGGAATATTTTTAGAAGTTCAAGGTTTGGTAGGGAATGTTTTTCAAAATTTCAATGTTTCGAAAGTCAGGCGCCCACCTTTCGAACAAAGGAATATTTTTCAAATTTCAAGTTTTCGTAATCTGGCGTCCACCTGTAGAACAAGAGAATATTCTTCAAAATTCAATTTTGGTAACCAGGAGCCCACCAGTAGAACAAGGGGATATTGTTCCAGATTCAAGTTTTGTAATCAGGTGCCCACCAGTAGAACAAGGGAGTATTTTTTAAAAAATTTCAAGTCTCGATAATCAGGCGCCCACCTGTAGAACAAGGAAATATTTTCAAAAGTTCAAGTTTTGGTAAGGCATATTTTTCAAAATTTCAAAGTTTTGGAAATAAGGCGCCCGCCTAGAGAATAAGGGAATCGTTACCAAAATTCAAGTTTTTCTAATCAGTCGCTTACCTGTAGAAAAGGGAATATTTTTCAAAATTTCAGGCTTTGGCAATTAGGCGCCCACCTATAGAACAATTTTCAAAATTCAAGTTTTGATAATCAGGCGCCCACCTGTAGAACAACAGAATATTCTTCAAAATTTCATGTTTTCATAATCAGGCGCCCACCTGTAGAACAAGGGAATACTTTTTAAGTTTCAAGTTTGGTAATCAGGCGCCCACCTGCAGAACAAGAGAATATTTTTCAAGATTCACGTTTTATAACCAAGTGCCCACCTGTAGAACAAGGGAATATTGTTCAAGATTCAAGTTTTATAATCAGGCGCCCACCAATAGAACAAGAGAATAGTTTTTCTAAAATTTCAAGTCTCGTTAATCAAGAGCCCACTTGTAGAACAAGGGAATCTTTTCAAAAGTTCAAGTTTTGGTAGGGAATACTTTTCAAAATTTCAAAGTTTCGAAAGTCAGGCGCCTACTTGTAGAACAAGGGAATATTTTTTAAATTTCAAGTTTTCGTAATCAGGCGCCTACCTGTAGAACAAGGGATTATTCTTCAAAATTCAGTTTTGGTAACTAGGCGCCCTCCCGTAGAACAAGGGAATAATGTTCCAGATTCATGTTTTGTAATTAGGCGCACCTGTAGAACAAGGGAATATCTTTTCTAAAATGTCAAGTCTCAGTAATCAGGCGCCCACCTGTAGAACAAGGAAATATTTACAAACGTTCAAGTTTTCATAGGGCATAAAAATTTTAAAGTTTGGTAATCAGGCGCCCACCTGGAGAATAAGGGAATAGTTTCCAAAATTCAAGTCTTGGTAATCAGGCGCCCACCTGTAGAACAAGGGAATATTTTTCAAAATTTCAGGCTTTGGCAATCAGGCGTCCACCTGTAGAACAAGGGAATATTTTTTAAAATTTAAGTTTTGATAATCAGCTGTCTACCTGTAGAACTTGGGAATATTCTTTAAAATTACAAGTTTTCGTAATCAGGCGCCAACCTGTAGAACAAGGGAATGCTTTTCAAGTTTCAAGTTTGGCAATCAAGCGTCCACTTGCAGAACAAGGGAATATTTTTCAAGATTCATGTTTGGTAACCAGGCGCCCACCTGTAGAATAAGGAAATATTTTATAAGATTCAATTTTTGTAATCAGGCGCCCACCAATAGAATATTTTTCTAAAATTTCAAGTCTCGGTAATCAGGAGCCCACCTGTAGATCAAGAGAATATTTTCAAAAGTTCAAGTTTTGGTAGGGAATGGTTTTCCAAATTCCAAAGTTTCGAAAGTCAGGCGCCCACCCGTAGAACAAGGGAATATTTTTCAAATTTCTAGTTTTCGTAATCAGGCGCCCACTTGTAGAACAAGGGAATATTCTTCAAAATTCAGTTCTGGTAACCAGGCGCCCACCAGTAGAACAAGGGGATATTGTTCCAGATTAAAGTTTTGTAATCAGGCGCCCACTTGTAGAACAAGGGAATATTTTTTCTAAAATTTCAAGTCTCGGTAATTAGTCGCCCACCTGTAGAACAAGGAAATATTTTCAAAAGTTCAAGTTTTTGTAGGGCATATTTTTCAAAATTTAAAAGTTTTTGTAATCATGCGCCCACCTGGAGAATAAGGGAATAGTTTCCAAAATTCAAGTCTTGGTAATTAGGCGTCCACCTGTAGAACAAGGGAATATTTTTCAAAATTTCATGCTTTGGCAATCAGGCGCCCACCTGTAGAACAAGGGAATATTGTTCAAGATTCAAGTTTTGTAATCAGGCGTCCACCTGTAGAACAAGGGAATATTTCTTTCTAAAATTTCAAGTCATGGTAATCAGACGCCCACCTATAGAACAAGGGAATATTTTCAAAAGTTCAAGTTTTGGTTGGGAATATTTTTTAAAATTTCAAAGTTTCGAAAGTCAGGCACCCACTTGTAGAGCAAGAGAATATTTTTCAAAATTTCAAGTTTTCATTATCAGGCGCCCGTCTGTAAAATAAGGGAATATTTTACAAGAATCAAGTTTTGGTAACCAGTTACCCACCTGCGAAACGAGGGAATGTTTTTCAAGGGAAGAAATGTCAAGTCCAACAATTCGGCAAAAAACATAGAAGAAGAGGAAAACCAGAAGTCAACAAGGCGACAATGAGTTTACAGGAAGGACTGCCAGCCAAGAAGGCAACAAGGAGCTCATATGAAGAAATACAAAGCAACAAAGCAACAAGGATCAATAACTAGATTAAGACATAGATAGGCTTTTCTTTGTAATTTGTAGCTTATAGCTTAGTCTAGTCTTCTTTTTATTTTTTACAAGGTGTAATAAAGAGGTCAGCAAGCAGTAGCAACAACATCTGCAGTGCAATCACATCTTCTGGTAGTCCCAGCTACCAAACACTCCAGAACTACACTGACTTGATTACTTTAAAGCCAAAGATATGTAGGCAACCTTTGAAGTAGGGTTAGGTCAAACAGTTTTCAAAATGCTTCTCATGGAATGCAAAGCAGGCAAAATCCTCTCAGTTGCTCATTTATCTTTGCCAGAAAACCCTTCGTGTCTCGAGCAACGGTGTTAAGTGTGAGAACGTGAATTTTTCCTCACTTGACATATTCCTATATAATTCGTTAAATTAGTATTTTTTTCTTTTATTATTTGAATTATTAGGAATTAATTGTGTGATTTTGTGTTTATTTACATTTTAATTTTATTATTTCACTTTTAGGAATTAATTGTGTGATTTTGTGCTTATTTATATTTTTCTTTTATTTGAATTTTTAGAAATTAATAGTGTAATTTTGTGTTTATTTGCGTTTTTCTTTTTTTATTTGAATTTTTAGGATTTATTTGCGTGTTTTTGTGTTTGTTTGAATTTTAGAAGCTAATTGCATAATTTTGTATTTATTTGCATGTTGCATATTTTAATTTTCATAACTCATAAAAACATAAAATGGCACGGTTGCATTTAGGATTTAATTTATGCTTGTTTAGTTAGTATTGACAATGAGAAAAATAACAAAAATTGGTTATACCTACATTTGTTTAATTTCTTTTCTAATTTTTTATTTAGGTTATTTTAGAGGTTAATTAGTTTATTTTGTGGAAGATAAATCCATTTTCGTTTATTTCTATTTTTATTTTTTTAAATCCGAAAAATTATATGAAAACAAAAGAGAAAATATGTACACAAATTGGGGCTCTTATTGAAGACCTTTGGTTTGGGCCATTTACTGCAAAACATCTAGCCCAAAATCATAAACCGAGACCCAAATCCAATCTCTAGCCCGGCCCAAAAACTCAGTTGCCGAAAACGACGTCGTTGGACGTCTGCGGATCTCGACCGTCCATGCCCCTTGATCCAAAGGCTCAAATTGAGCCTCCCATTTTAAATATAATGGTGCCAATGTATTCACAATTTTAGAGGCACAATCACCCTCCTCGTACCATCCTTAGCCGGTGTAACGCCACCATACATCCACCATACCACCATTGTCCGCCACCGGCGACGTAACTCCAATGACGTCAAAAATTATACACCGGAATCCTCGTCTTCTCCTCTTCCAAACCACCGTAAGATCACCTTTCGAAACCACTAGAAACTCTTCGATTATCCGTTCAAAGCCTGGCAGCTCCGCCTTTCACAGTGGCGCCCGGTGGCCAACGGCTCCTAAAGTTACACCTCTCACTCCCATCTTTCCAACCCTACCATCAGTCACCCTCGAACAAAACCCCAACTTCTTGAATATTCGTGGGAACGAGGTAGCTCCGCCATGCACAGTGGTGACCAGGCTCGTATGGCCTCCAAATCGCAACCACCCACCCTTCTGGCCCTCCTCTACCCAAAAGCACACCCACTACTCTCCAAATAACTCCCAGACCTCTCCACCCAAATATATGACCCATGGGCTCTCGAATCACCACCATTGCGGTTGATCGTCAAATTAACCGGAACTAGTGTGATGCTGCATGCGTTTGTTGAAGCCCAAATTTAAGCTAAGTCATTTTACCCTGTTAAATCTAGTATAGGGTCTGTGAGGTCCATCCCTGTTGTTTATTACATTATAGTGTTCAAATCATTCTCTTTTCTGTTTAGGTCTAATACATGAGATTATAGTACAGGGAGTGTAGCAGTCGATATGTTTTTCTCTTGAATATACTTCATGATAGGTTTAATTTTTGGCTGACACTATGAATTTAAACATGCTTATAAATTGATTAAGTCTTGTGACTCTGATTTCTTATCTTTGGGTTCCTAAGGGTAAATGCATATGATTACTGATATTTCTTCTTCTGAACATACTTTATCTTTGTCCAATATCGGTTGACTCTATTAATTTGAGCATGTTGTAAGTATTTGTTCTTTGACTCTGAGTTCATATCTCTGAATCTTCGGATAAATATACATGTTCGTCGATGTATTCATCTCTTGAATGATTTATTTTGGTTCATTGTTTCCATTAGAGGTTGATAGATTTAGTTTGGGTATTCTAAGTGAAAAGCAACCCGTACTAATGTCTTGAATGGGTTTGGTTTTGTCAATTTAATTTTGTTATCCGCCTTAGTTAGACATTGGTGTCGCACAGTTTTGGTTAATTTGGATTTGGGCCAACTAATTCAGATATTTAGGTAATTAGGGTTTTGTGGTTCAGGTTTTTAGGTCATTTGACCATAGTTAAGTCGACTAGAGTAAGTGTGGCCAATGTTAGTAGTTATAGGAGCAACACAAGGAAAATTCAGGTTTTTGTGACAAAGAATCTTTGGTAGTTAAGTGTAGAAACTTCTAGAATAATGGGTAATTGTAGTTCAAATTTCTATTGAGATAACTTGAATAGCAAGCTAGGGAATGGGGGACTAAAGTAGTAAATAAATAGGTACTAAAAGACAATTAAAAATCTGAAGGAAGCCCTATCAGTGAGGTTATATATACTAGTGCAAAAGCTGAAAAGGAAAAGAGGGATAGAAAAAGGGAGCTAAAAATAAAAAAGGGTCAAAATCAAGTAGCTGCCAATTGAAGCGAGTCTCTGAACTTGAACATTAAAAATTCAGATCTAAAACTAGCTCTGAATCCTAGTCATTATCATGGATTGAAGGTTTATTGTTGGTTATTATTTTGGCTGAGATTCGAGTTTGAATTGGCTATTTTAATTGATATTGGCTGTAAGTTGCTTTTCCTGGTCTTTGAAAGTGCTGATGTTTACTGTTACATTGATTTTGGATCTATTCACTAGTTTTTCTCGTTAACTCTGGGTTTATTTGCCACTGTTGTTGCTTCTTTGCCTTATAACTGCTTGCTCATAGGTTTCTTCTTCATTCCAGGTACACTTCTAAGCCTGACCATGTAAAAGCAATTTGAAGAGAGAATGAAGCTAGGTGTACATATTATTTTCCATTTGTTATTCCAACTTCGAATAGTTATAAATTTTTGTGAATATTTATTGTATATAATTATGAGACTGTCCTGAACTTTTGCACGACTATTTCCTTTCGATCTCATGAGCACATATACTGATAGTGCCATATAGTAGCATGATTCCCTTTAGCACGAAAGTAGGCAGTGGTGCAATGAATTCAAAGTGTAAGGGTACTATTAATCTTGTATGGTGACTGGTTTTTATTAGTTCATATGATTGTATTGCGGTAGTCAAACATAGCTAATAGGACTATTTGGGGACTATCATTATAAATCATTGTTCTTATAGAAGTGTTAATCGAATACGAGCCTAATAGTTGGTTTGAATTCTACCTTTGCTTCGCATTAATCTGTACTCACACTTGTGATATAAATCTGGCTATAAAATTTATATGTGCATTACTGAACTAGCTTGGGCTAACCAGATAATAAGGTCAAGCCCAGCTCCGACTTTTTCATACCTTGTCTACTGCGTATCTCAAATTTGGGCTCACGTTAGGGTCCAAATGCAATAACATACGATTGGTCTGTTTCGGCTGAGAGTATAAATGAGAGGAACTAGTAGTGTCAAATTAGATTGTACATTGGAACAAAGAAGACTTAATCTTTATTTAAATATTGGACCCGAGTTCTGAAAGCCCGGACTCCAACATCAATTATGCTAAGTCCTTTAGAGGCACAATTTAGTTGGCTTAGGATGTACCTTTTATATAAAAAATGAGGTTTTGTGCCAAACGGAATCCAAAATTGCGCTGCCCTTCCAAAATATATATGTACTAAAATACTTAAAGATTCAAGACGCGCCGTTTAGCAGATTTTACGGCTTCCCGCAAAGTTAATAACGCGATAGTCGCTTTTAGGCATGTTCTTAACAATTGTATCATCTTAAGTACGGGTGCGCATTTATGTGACCCAAATCGAAATCTCAGCGAAGTTGATATGTGTCAAAATTCACAGTGCATTTATGTGACGTGGTTTAAGACACTTTTTAACGACGTTGCAAGTATCTTTAAAAATAATAATAAAAGTGGTTAAAAGGTTCAAAATACACATAGGTTCATAACTGTATAAAATAAGATAACGTAAGCCAAATATAACAGTTGACTGACCGCGCTAGAACCACAGAACTAGGGAATGCCTAACACCTTCTCCCGGGTTAACAGAATTCCTTTCCCGGATTTCTGGTTCGCGGACTGTTAAACTGAGTCATTCTTTCCTCAATTCGGGATTCCAATCGGTGACTTGGGACACCATAAATCTCCCAAGTGGCGACTCTGAAATCTCTTGTATAATTGAGTCCCGTTTTGATTGTCCTTTAATTGTAAAAACTCCCATATCTACGCCCTTCGCCAGGTTGTAGTAGCCAAAAGGAGGTGTGATAGCTCTGGCGATTCTACTGGGGACGGATCCCAGAACTCTGGTTCAGGGTTCAAGAATTCAAACTTATGATAATTGTTGTATTTTTCTTTGTCTATTATTTGATTTTACTACATGTTTGGGCTTGATGTGCTAAATGTTGCCTTTTACCGCTTTGATAATATCTGAACTGTACATATAAACTACTTTGAAACCCTTCTCTTCTCACCTCCGGGGATGTGCTTACTGGTTGAGACTCCCTATTCTATTAGTGTCATACCCTGAAATAAGAAAGAGGCTAGACAAGTGATTAAACCGGACGGCCTTTTGGTTCCCGGTACGTAGCCCCCTCCTCGACTCGAGTTGTCAGCTGGGGTACACAGTCTAGAACATATACTAAGGTTTTTAACATAGAATAACTCATCCACATGCCGGATCCCTAGTAGGAACGCTTATTTGCATCATGCATTTGACTTAGGGGACTCAACACAGGGGTTGGGTCCGTCTAGGACAGGTGTCCCGAAATGAAAAGACAATCCTTATCCATATTTCGTGCTACTTGTGCATTTAGATGCTTGAGATTTGCATGTTGACTGGCTCGTGAATAAGGAAAGAACATTGAGAAAATAAGTAGTACTAGGGTTGGCTGAGATTAGTCATTTCTCTTGTAAAACGAATGCTCAAATAGCTCCGAAACTCTGCCGGATTTTGAAAGAAAAAAAGAACAACAAAAGAAAAAGAAAGGGGGCTTTTCAACAAAGTTTTAGTTTTTATAAACTGTTCTGCCCGAACTATACCGGTTTGATTCTCGTCAGGGACGAAATACGTAGGCAACCCCCATCGGGTCCAACCTCCCTTTTGCAAAAATAACCAAAACAAGGAAAAACAAATGTCCAGTTTTATTTATTTTTCTAAAATAAATCGAGTGATGCCGTTACTGCCAAAAGTAGCCAAATGTTACCGAAAGGGACGCCGGAAGGCTGACTTTGCAAAAATGGCCACCTCTAAGTCTTATTTTGGCCGGTCAGCAAGCACTACCTTAAAATCTTCCTTCAGAAGTGCTGAAAGGCTGTATTCGCAAAGCTGGGCCCTGACTTTAGAAAATAATTCACAAAAGAAAGATGTCAGTGTTAATGTTTTGTGGAGTCAAGTAGAACAAAATGTTGAGATACTAATTCGCCCTAATAAATGTGCAGAATGAGCACGGATCAGCATTTTCCGATAACATTCATGAACAAAATTCCCTTGGAGCTACACATGTGGTGGAATGACTTGGGGGAATCAGGGCAAAACAGGGGCAACATGCAATTGGGAGGACTTACTGGGTTTCTGAAAATTAACCCGAGGGGAGATATCATTAAGACACTGATCACATTCTGGGACTCGGATCACAATGTATTCCATTGCTTGGATTTTGAACTCACACCGACATTGGAAGAAATAACTGGATATATTGGGACCCCTCGCCGTGCATAAGTTCCTCGACTCCTTAAGAATCAGTAGAAAGGTTCACAACCCACACCTGTTAGCCGGCTTATATACCCCGCAGTTTATATATCAGAGGTACGGGCACATAGGGGGATTCAATAACTCAGAAAACTATATTTATAGCAAAGGAAACCAACTCAAATGGGAATAACATCGATGTTTTGCATTCATTGTATTTTTCTTGGGTCTTTTGGTGTTTCCCCGGATGGATGAAGTATTGACATATGGATGGCAGGGGCCGTCAGCACTTTTTTAACTCAGGCCAAGAGAAACCTCGCTCTTATGATCTTATCTGAGATCTTCCATGCTCTTACCGCCTGTAAATCGGGAGGGACTTCTTTGAAGGAAATAACCTATTGTTACAAATATGGATGATTGAGCATTTATGCCACCGACCTCTGTTCATGAATTATAAATTACCTACAAAGAGCTACATAGAAGAATTTTACAACAGGGTTGATGGGTTTAGGTTACCTCAGGGTGTCACAGAATGGGTGTCGCATCTCTGGGTTGCCACTGCAAATCAGATAGAGTGGACATTCGGGGTGGCTCCTCGTGGATGAATAAGCTGATGGCTTGATTGGTAATAGGTTGTCCGGTATGGGCCCAACATCATCGCAGAACCCCAAAAGCATGTTGAGGTTGTTGGTGGACTAAAGCTGAAATCCAAATGATTGGTGCTGGGACTCAGGATCGAGTCCCTAAAAATGCAGGAAACATTATGCGAATAATTAATATGGATACTACGAAGCGCGTGTAGGTGTCCAGTTGACCTTTCAATTTAATAACTACTAGTATAACCATTTTGAAGTCCAAATTAAACAGCAATCAAGCAGTCATCCTCAACTAGATATTAAAGTCGTCTTCCAAACATACAGCTTCATACAATTTGAGGCAGAGGGAAATAATAAGCAAGAGAGTTATATTAACCTGTCAATCTAAAATAGAGAACAGATGCCACAACCTCCTAGATCAAAATTAGACCTTGTATTAAACAAATATATTCAACTACTAATGAAACTTTAATTTTCAAACTAATGTTAAAGCTTAGGCAAAACACAATATATAGAAATAGAGGATGAGCAATGCTAGCTGGGCACTTAATCAATTTGAAGATAGGATATGTCTTTTCTGGTTATTTGAATACATATAAGGTTTTAGAAATAACATTAGTAACAAAATACACCCGAGTCCTATTCTAGCTCTACTACATAGCAGATTTGACATCATTAAGCAATTGTCATTTAAAATTTTCAAGAGTCCCTGGAGCAACAATCTCAGTTACCTACAGCAAATCACAGTCCATGGTTGATATAAGATCTAAGTATTACTTGCAGGTCAAATACACAAGTTAAAACGAAAAAAACCTAATTAATACCTATATTTAAAGTCCAGTTACAAAGCATGGAAGCAGTAAAGAAATAAGGAAACTAGCTTCAAAAGCAGCCTTCATTTGACCAAACTTCAACTTTTTTACATATTCACAATCATTCCTTAATCATGAGCTAAAGGAGTACCCGGAAATTTGAAGAGCAAAGAAAAAATGAGGTATCAACAAAGCAGTAATCAGCAATCAATAGTGTTTACAAGGCTGAGATAAGTCCAAACTTCATTCCAAGTTACAACAAACTTATATCCAATTTTTAAACCTAGATTTCAATTAAAAGGGATCTCAACACAGTCTCAGCTCAAGATCAATTTTTAAAACCCAATTTAAACCATCCTCAAGCACGTATGTATCAAAGGTTATCTCAGAAATTATAGCAAGAAACTCAATGGAACAGTAATTTCCTAGCTGTTTTTCTATTTTCTGATTTTTCTCTACTTTGTTCACCTCCCGGAACCCCATTTATTTGATTGTTTTACCTGCCTTTTATAGGCTAAAACTAGGGTGACCATTAGAATTTTATTTTGCCCTATGGTCCTTCATTTTATGGCTTGCTTTCCAAGTTACAACTTAAATTTTACAAGAAACCCCTACTAGAAGCTTGCTATTCCTGTTATTAAAGATTTCCTAGGTCCTATTTTCCAAACTACCTCTTAGCTACCCGAGAATTACCTTTTAGCCTAAAAAATGGGTCAAGGATTAACCAATTCACAGACATAGGCTAAGCAATGATTCAAAGCCCAATTTTAACAAATAGGTAATTTAGCAAAGAAACAACTAGGAAAATGTTCACAGAATTTGAACCTGAACTAGAATAACATCTAATGCCAAACTGAACTAAATTAACCCATTGGTATTACTCGATAAAACAAACTAATTAATGACGAATATAAACATGAAATTCATCAAGCAGGACTAAGAAAAATCAATGGGTAAACTTGGGAAAGCATAAAGTTTTAACTAGGCCCTAATTTGAAGAAGAGAAAAAGAATAGAAGAAGAAGAATAGAAGAATGAACCAAAGAGACTGACCGGCTCTGTTTGCACTCATGACTGCCTCTCTGATTAGAACCCCAAAGCAATGCCAATCGCGTGTTCCTTGTAAAGAACAGGCGACCACCGTTAGCTTGTGGTAAGATCATCACTTTGACCAGTAGATAACCATGCAAACATGGATTTGAACAAAATTCTTGGAGTTTCTGATTTAATATTCGAGGAATTTATGGAGGTTTTGCAGGAAAGTCTCTAGGGATTTTGAAAGAGGGGGTTTAGGCGATGTTTGTCGCTAGTTTGGGGCGGAACAAAGGAGGCGCCGCCGGACACAGTGGAGGAATCAGTGGCGGTGCCCTGGGATTTTAAAATTTTGACAGATTCTAGTGGGCTTCAAGGGAAGATGATAGTGGATTTGGAAAGAAGAGACCGCGGGGAAGCGAAGGCGTTATTTTTGTGGTCATCGGAGCTCCGCTGCCAAGGTGGGTGATTTTCGGTAGGAGGCGGATGGCGGTGGACGAAGAAGACGGTGGGGGTTCTCTAGGGTTTGCTGGGAGAGTGATGATATGGGGTGGGGGGTACGTTTGGACATATAAATACCTAGGGTTAAACACTTCTCGGCCGTTGGATGATGAATCCTAGATGGCTGAGATTGGTTCAATCCAAACAATGTCATTTAGGGGCGAAGACGGGCTGGACCGGATAATGGGGTGGGTATGGACCGGTAATGGGCAGGGTTAAGGGGTTTTAGGCCTTATTTTTAAAGGGGTTGGCCTAGGTTAGGGCTCTTATTAAAAGAATTTGTTCTTTTTCATTTCTTTTCTTTCTTTTCTACTTAAATACTCCTTTTCTTTTAAAATAAAATAAAAATCTAATTAAAAGCCAAATTAACCTATCAAAATGCTAATTAATCCTAAATAATAATTATCACAACTAATTAAAACAAATTGAAAGAACAATTACCTAAATTAAAGTTAAAACTAAAGGTGTAAATTAAACCCATTTTTATTCTTCTTTTTATTTTATAAAAATAATTAATTGCTAATTAATTCTTGAAAAATGTCAAATTAACTTCTAAATGCACATGCAACACATTTTTTGTATTTTCACTAATTAAAATGCATAAAAAAGATACAAGCAATTAATAGAAAATGATACGAAAAATCCACAAAATTGCAAAAAAACAAAAGAATTACTTTGTTTTTGAAATTACGGGAGTAATTCATATAGGGCAAATATTACATGCTCACAGTTGCCCCTCTTTGCCCGGAAATACGAAGAGTTTTCTTGCAAAGATAAGTGAGCGGATACGAGCGATTTTCCCGTTTAAATACTCTGTGGGATGAATTTTGAAAAGCTTTACGGCACCCTACTTCGGAGGTTGCCTACATATCTTTGGCTAAAAAAGAATCATGTCAGTGCAGTTCGGAAGTATTTAGTAGATGGGACTACCATGAAGCTATGGTCTCATTGTTACTGCTACTGCTTGCTAGCTCCCCTTATTACACCTTGTCAAAATAAAAGAAAGCTAGACTAAGTTATGACCTATGGATTACAAAAGAACCTATCTATGTCTTCAAACTTGCTCTCGATCCTTGTTGCCTTGTTGACTTGTATTTCCTTCTGTGAAACTCCTTGTTGTCTTGTTGCTATGTGTCCCTTTCTTGAGGTGGATGCCTGGTTGTTCAACTTTAATTATATTCCATTGTTCTCCATGTGGCCGCCTGATTGCCAATATTTTAACGATATTCCCTTGTTCTCCAGGTGGGCTCCTGATTACAAAAAACTTGAAATGTATTCCCTTGTTCTCCAGGTGGGAGCCTGATTACCAAAAACTTGAATTGTATTCCCTTGTTATCCAGGTGGGCGCCTGATTACCAAAACTTGAAATGTATTCCCTTGTTATCCAGGTGGGCGCCTGATTACCAAAACTTGAAATGTATTCGCTTGTTCTCCAGGTGGGCACCTGATTGCCAAAACATGAATTGTATTCCCTTGTTCTACATGTGAGAGCTTGATTTCCAAAAGCTTGAAATGTATTCACTTGTTATCTAGGTGGGCGCCTAATTGCCAAAACATGAAATGTATTCCCTTGTTATCCAGGTGAGCGCCTGATTGCCAAAACTTGAACTGTATTCCCTCGTTCTTCCAGGTGGGCGCCTGGTTGCCAAAACTTGAAATTTATTCCCTTGCCATCCAGGTGGGCGCCTGATTGCCAAAACTTGAATTGTAGTCCCTTGTTCTTCAGGTGGGCACCTGATTATCAACAACTTGAATTGTATTCCCTTGTTCTCCAGGTGGGTGCCTGATTACCAAAACACGAATTATATTCCCTTGTTCTCCAAGAGGGTGTCTGATTGCAAAAACATGAATTGTATCCCCTTGTTATCCGGGTGGGCCCCTTATTGCCAAAACTTGAATTGTATTCCCTTGTTCTCCAGGTGGGTGCCTGATTACCAAAACTTGAGTTGTATTCCCTTGTTCTTCAGGTGAACGCCTGATTGCCACAACTTGAATTGTATTTCCTTGTTCTCCAGGTGGGCGCCTGATTGACAAAACTTAAAATGTTTTCCCTTTGTTATCCAGTGGGTGCCTGATTGCTAAAACATGAATTGTATTCCATGAAACTGCTGCCATTAAACCTGATTACAATAAAACAAACAAAACAAAAGAGATTTTCCTGCCCCAGTTTTGTACTGGGCGCATATGTGAGTGTTAATTAAATACCATTACCCAATATCTCTAAAATTTGAGCTAAATCTTATTATCCAGGAGGGTCCTGACAATTCTTTAATTCAATGCAAATTTAAAAAGATGAATATCTAGTTATCTAAGAAGACAATAAAGTTGCATCCCGTTATCCAGGAGGGTCCTAAAAAATCACGATCGAATTTTATCATGCTTCCCTATGACAAATCTTACGCTAATCTTGTTTCTAATGGAAATTATAAAAATAATTCCCATTATTCAGGAGGGTCCTGACAATTCTTAATTAAAGCCAGTTTTAAGTCTAAGTTATATCTGCTGGGAGATTAGTGATTAAAGATACAACCCATTATCCAGAAGGGTCCTGACAATCCCAAGACAAATTTCATACTAAGAGTGAAAATTCCTTACGGCTAAATTATACTTCCCTACGACAGAACTTACGCTAGATCTTGTTTTCTGATGGAAATCTTAAAGCTAAGCCCCATTATTCAGGAGGGTCCTGACAAATCTCAATTAAATGCCAATTTTAAATCTCACTTATATCTACTAGAGACCGCCAATTAAAGTTACATCCCATTATCCAGGAGGATCCTGAAGTTCATGGTCATACCTGCAAAGTGCTTGCTTTTTCAGTGGAAGACTTCCTCAAGACCTCCGGAATTTCCTGCCCCTGTTTCAATCAAGAAAATCTTGGCAGTTTGAAATGTGGTGGTTAACTTGCGGCATTCTTGTTGAAAATGGCCTCCCCACTGTCATGCTCCATTGTGGACAACCTTTCCGAACCGGCTATGAGCCGCCTGATTTGTCGGCTGACCCCTGAACCCTATAGCCTTAGACAAACCGAGTGTTCTGTACCCCACTGTTGTGTTACATTCCTGACCCTCTTGCCCGAATCTTTGCATCCTTCCTCAGATTACCAAATCATTTCACTGATGACACTTTCAGTGATTCTTCATATCCCCTTTTGACTTTCGCTGCCTTTGTTATGTTTTACCCTCAATATGCTTTGCCATTTGGGAACTAGTAGTATGCTTTGAAATTTCTCTCCTGCTTACTTAACAAAATTGACCTTCAGAACTCTAAGTTATTTCTAGAACAATAGAATTCAGAATTGGGTGACTATTGCAGGGGGAAAAAAGAGACTTATCTGTGGGGGAACAGATAGTTACAATGATCAGGACATGTACTTTGGCTTAGTCGACCCAGTCTGTCCAAACGATCGGCTTTCAGTTGCATGCTTTGTTGTTGTGACCTTCCTAAACCAAAATTCTTTAACCAAACCTTGACCTTGCTTATCCTACAGTGTTCCGAACAGATTTCCACCAACGACCCCTTTTCTAGTTATTCATTTCTCGACTTACCTTCGCCTTAAGGTGCCCGTGAGGGTTTTCATCAATAAGACTCTCATTTTGATTTATATCAGCTCCCATCGCCTTACGGTGCCCGTGAGGGTTTTCACCAACAAGACTCGCTCATTTTGATTTTCTCTTAACTCTTGTTGCCTTACGGTGCCTGTGAGGTTTTTCACCAATAAGACACTCTCATTTTCATCTTTTCTTGCTCGAACTAAAGTGTTGCCCTTGGTATGAATCACCTCTTCTTGCTTGACTTGGCATTTCTTAAAGGCTGATCGAAAGGTCTTTCTTTGGACCGTAATGCAGGCTTTTAGATAGGGTTAAAAAGAATGGGTATTAAAGGCTCAAGACATATACGATTCGCGAGGAGGGTACAAGCTACAAGCTAAATTTCCCTTATTTAAAAAAAAATCAAGAAAGAGAGATGATTTTAATGTTAAATTTATATTTGACCGCGTCACAAGTATGATCTGCGACCAGGGTGATTCCTAAAATTTATATTTGACAGTCCTTCCTATATGATTCGCGAGGAGGGTATTTCCTTTACTATTCTTGTGGGATCGGGTTTTTTGCCTCGGCAGGTTAATAGATGCATCTATAATTCTCGTCGTGCAACCCTCGGCAGTGCACAATTTACTTTTATGTACAGTTTAGTTATATATACATACATATATATATATACATACATATATACATATATAACATATATATATATACATACATATATAACATATATATATATATATACATATACATACATATATACATATATATATATATATATATATATATATATATATATGTGTGTGTGTGTGTGTGTGTGTGTGTGTGTGTGTGCGTGTGCGCGCACGCGCTCTGATTACAGAGGGAACTTGATAGTTGAGAGCTTAAGTAAAATTGTAAACAAAGGAATTGTACCGCATATTTTATATATGTTTATTTCATATATTTACTCTGCTTCATATCTATTTGCTTCCTTACTTTACTTGATATTATTGGACCAGTAGTAAGTGTCGACGTCAAACTCTCCTCACGAAGTTAGACTGATACTTACTATTTACGTGTTGTTTCGTATTCATACGACACTTGCTATGCATTTTTGTTGCACATGTACATGCATGCCTAGTGGCTTAGTCGGCATAGCGGCATAGTTGATACATCGATTTAGGTGAGCTGCATTTCTCGGATGACCCGCAGCCAGTCGAGTCTCCTTTAGAGCATTGATATATCCCTTTCTAACCAAATTGTATTTGGGCAGTTATTGTATTTTGTTTTATTCCTAAAGAAATGGTCATGCACTTATGACACCGGATTTTGGGATGATTATGGGTTATTCAGTATTGAAATTATTAAAACATTATTATCTATTCTGTAAAGTCCTTCTTTTACTATTAAATTGACGAAAAATCAAGATTTCAGAAATACTAAAATGAGAACTAAATTTATTATTTAGTGTTGGCTTGTCTGACAGTGGTGTCCGACGCCATTACGACCTTTCTAGCAACATTCCCGGATTATGCACACAAATCGAAGTGACTCTAACTGAAGTTTTCAAGGCCTCAGAGTCATAAAATTTGATTAAAAAAAGAGATGACCCGTCGTCCATTCTCCACCTCTAAAACAACCATTCGTCCTCGAACGGAAAGAAAAAGGAAGCAACCGAGTTAGGGAAAAGATGGGGAAAACAGCTCTGCATATCGGACTCAGACTCCCAAGTCGATGCCTCAGGAGGCTGATCTATCCACTAGAATAGCCACCGACTCCTTCTCATAGGACAAATCATTATCCAACTGGACAGTGCTTAAATCTAACACGTGGGATGGATTTTCGTGATATCTCCGAAGCATGTACACGTGAAACACTAGATGTACTACTTATAAGCTCGCCCTCAATGCAGGTCTATAAGCCGCCTCTCCCACTCGATCAAGAATATCAAATGGACCAATGAACCTAGGGCTAAGCTTGTCCTTCTTCTCAAATCTCATCACGCCCTTCATAGGTGACATTTAGAGTAATACTCGCTCACAAACTATAAAAGCCATATCTCGAACCTTGCGGTCTATATAACTCTTTTGCATGGACCGGGCTGTACGAAGCCTATCCTGAATGATCCTGACCTTGTCCAAGGCCCGCTGAACAAAATTAGTACCCACCAACTGAGCCTCTCCTTGCTCAAACCATCCGACCGGAGATCGGCACTGCCTAAGATATAAAGCCTTATGGATACTCGACTGGTAGGTGTTATTGTAGGCAAACTCTGCTCATGGCAAAAACTGATCCCACGAACCTCCAAAGTCAATGACAGAAGCTTGGAGCATATCCTCTAAAATCTGAATAGTTTGCTCATACTGACCATCTGTCTCGGGATAAAATGTTGTGCTCAGCTCAACCCATGTGCCCAACTCTTGCTGAACTGCTCTCCAGAAGCACGAGTTAAACTGCGTACCCCAGTCCGAAATGATAGATACTGGCATAGCATGAAGGCGAACAATCTCCCGAATATAGATCTCAACTAACCTCTCTGATTAATATGAGACTTCCAAAGGAATGAAATGCGCTGACTTGGTTAGACTATCAACTATGACCCAAACTGCGTCGAACTTCTTCTGAATCTGTGGGAGTCCAGTAACGAAGTCCATAGTGATTCGCTCCCACTTCAACTCGAGAAGCTTAATCCTCTGAAATAAACTACCAAACCTCTTATTGTCGTACTTAACTTAGTGGTAATTCAAACACCGGGCCACATAAGCAACAATATACCTCTTCATTCTATGCCACAAGTAATGCTGCCGCAATCTGGAATACATCTTCGCAGCACCCGGATTAATAGAGTACCAGGAGCTAAGGGCCTCTTCTAAAATCAACTCTCGAAGCCCATCCACATTGTGCACACAAACTCGACCTTGCAATTTGAAAACTCCATTATTATCTAAGCTAGTTTGCTTAGCATTTCCATGTTGCACCATGTCTCTAAGGACACAAAAATGGGGATCATCAAACTGCTGATCACGGATACGCTCCAATAATGAAGAACGAGCAAATGTACAAGATAATACCCGACTAGGCTAAGAGATATGCAACCACACAAACCAATTGGCCAAAGCATGAACATCCAAAGCAAACGGTCTCTAACTACATGAATATATGCAAGACTGTCCACCGGCTGACTTTCTACTCAAAGCATCAGCCACCATATTTGCCTTTCCCGGGTGATATAAGATAGTGATATCATAATCCTTCAACAAATCCAACAACCTCCACAACCTCAAATTATTCTTCTTCTACTTGAATAAATATTGAAGACTCTTTGGTCAGTGAACATCTCACATGCCACGCCATACAGATAGTTGCTCAAAATCTTCAATGCGTGAACTATAGCCGCCAACTCTAAATCGTGCACCAGATAGTTCTTCTCATGAATCTTTAACTTCCTCGAAGATATGAAATGACCTTGCCATCCTGCATCGACATTGCACCAAGCCCATTACGGGAAGCATCACAAAAAAATTTATAACGCCCTGAACCTATGGGGAAAACCAATACCGGTGCCGTAGACAGAGTTGTCTTGAGCTTCTGAAAGCCCGCCTTGCACTCGTCTGACCACTTAAAATGGGCACCCTTCTGGTTCAACCTGGTTATTGGGGCTGCAATAGATAAAAACCCCTCCACGAACCGACAATAGTAGCCTACCAATCCCAAGAAACTTCGAATTTCTATAGCTGATGCTGGTCTAGGACAATTCTTGACCGCCTCAATCTTCTTCGGATCAACCTAATTACCCTCTGCCGATAAGATATGTCCCTGAATTGAAACTGAACATAACTAGAACTGACACTTTGAGAACTTATCATATAACTGACTATCCTTCAAAGTATGAAGAACCACACTGAGATGCTGCTCGTGCTCCTCCTGTATGCAAGAATTTATCAACATATCATCAATGAAGACTATCATGAGTGAGTCCAAATAATGCCTGACCAGTAGGTTCATCAAATCAATAAAATCTATTCGAGCATTTGTCAACCCGATTGACATAACCAAAAACTCAAAATGTTTGTACCAAGTGCGAAAAGCTATCTTAGGGACATCGGATGCCCTAATCCTTAACTGATGGTAGCCAGATCTTAAGTCAATATTTGAAAATACCTTGTCACCCCGAAGCTGGCCGAACAAATCATCAATCTTCGCAATGGATACTTATTCTTGATTGTAACCTTTTTCAATTGCCGGTAATCAATACACATTCTCATTGATCTGTTATTCTTCTTAACAAACTACACCAGTGTACCCCAAGGCGATGCACTAGGTCTGATGAAACACTTCTCAAGTAAGCCTTTCAATTGTTCCTTTAACTCTTTCAACTCAGGTGGGCCATACGATCTATCGGGATAGAAGTGGGCTGGGTGCACGGAGCCAAATAATTGCAAAAGTCAGTAGCCCTTTCAGGCAGCATACCTGGCAGGTCTAGAGGGAAGACCTTAGGAAACTCACAAACAACGGGCACTGAATCAATAGAAGGGACCTCGACACTAGAATCAGGAACATATGCAAGTAGGCCAACAATACCCTTCTCAACCATACACCGAGCCTTCACATACGAGATAACATTGCGGGTAGAAAGACCAGCAATCCCTCTCCACTCCAAACTAGGCATAACCGGTGAAGCTAGTGTCACAATGTTGGTATGACAGTCCAAGATACTGTGTAAATTTATAACTAGTCCATCCCCAATTTAACATCAAAATTGACCATTTCTAGAAGCAACAAATCCACACGAGTCTCCATACCCTCAATCACAACAACACAAGAATGATGCACTTAATCTACCACGATAGAATCACTACCGATGCAGAAACATAAACAGAAACAACTAATATATTACTAGGCATAAAATTGCAGGGCAAAACATACGAATATGCAGACCCTGGATTAAATAACACTAAATTACCTCTATCACAAACCATAACAATATCTGTGATTACCGTATATGAAACCTCCACTTCGGGCCAGGGTGGAAGAGCATAACATCACGGTTGGGCCCTACCACCCTGGTTACATCTTCGGGATGTAATGCAGCTTGCTAGCCTCTATCTCTAGCGGCCTAAGCTGCACCTCTAACTCCTCTACCTCCACCTCTAGCACCTCTACTCCCACCTCTACCTGGTTGGGTAGTCTGTGGAACATCTAGTGCATGAATCAGAGCTCGGGAACCCTACTGGTGCTACTGAGTGCCCACTAACCTTGCCCTCCAGATATGACCATACTCGCCACACTCACAACATCTACCTAAATTATTCGGCTGAGGAAACTGAAACTGACCTTAGCAACTTGAATGACCACCCCGAAAACTCTGAAGCGGTGGTGCATAGATAGGAGCTACTTGCGTACTGTAGGGCTGCTGATAATATTGCTGCATGTGACAACCATAGCTACTAGAAGCACCGTGAGAAACCTAGAGAGCTGACTGAAAGGGACTAGGAGATGACCCATATCATATGAATCTCTATCTCCAGATGAGGTGCCACTGAATATGCTTGACTGACGTGATCTCTTATCTGCACTGTGACCACCCCTTTACGATAATACCATCTCAAGCCTCCGAGCCGCATTTGCTGCCTTGTGAAAAGATATCTCACTCCCAGCCTCTCTAGCCATCTGAAGACAAATAATCTGGATGAGTCCATAAATAAAGCTTCTCACTCTGTCTCTCTCTCGATAGGAAGTATGACAAGAGAACTGCAAGCTAAGTCGATAAACCTGGTCTCGTACTGGGTGACCGTCATAAAACCCTGTTGGAGGTGCTCAAACTGTCTTGGATTGGAGTCTTGCTAAGTAATGGGGAGAAACTTTTCTAGAAGCAATATTATAAACTTCTCGCAATAATCCCTCCACCAAGTCTAGGTGGATCCAGACATGCAAAATATAGTAAAATCGACCCCATTGGTCTAAACAATTCCCATGTTTCTGAGAACCTAATTGCTACTGTCCAGATAATTTTGGGGATCCTCAGTAGATGCATCGATGAAAGTAGAAGTGAAGATCATGGTGACCCTATCTAGCCTTCAGAAAGAATCAATAGACATGACTGATCCATCGACAGTCTGAGATACCACCCTCTTTGGAACTACTCCAACTGGCTATACAACTGGAATTTGAATCTGGGGAGCTATCTACTTCGGAGTGCGAGTAGCAAAAGTATGAGCCCCCTCCATCCTAATAGACGAGGGATGCTATATAAAGCAAGCTTGCTAGGGTGACACTCTCTGTGAGGCCTACCAATAAGACCAGATCATCTTAGAGAACTAGGGTAGCAATAAACCCCTCTAGGACCTGAGCTGGGCCTACTTAAACTTCTGTGGTCGGAACCTCCTCATCGAAATCAACCCGAGGCTCCGCCACTGGTGCTGCTGCTTGTGACTTAGCTCTCTCTGCCCCTACCTTGGCCCCTAGCACGGCCTCAGCCTCTGCCCCTCGTGGAGATGCCGCTGGGGGCTTGGGCTACTGAGCGGTAAATGATGAAGTGCATGCTCATGCCATCTGCGAAAGAATAAAGTAGAAATTCAATTATCATTCGAGGAACAAAACTGCACGACAAGAAAGAACAAATGTGAAATTTTCCAAACTCTGTAGCCTCTGGGGGATTAATATGGATGTTTTAATACCGATCCCTCAGACTCTACTGAGCTTGTCCATGAGTTGTGAGACATATGCAACCTAGTGTTCTGACATTAACTTGTCACAACCCAGAATTCCCACCTTCGGGAGTCGTAATGGCGACTAGTCGTGGAAGTTAGGGAAGCCATGAATCTTGGAAACCATTAACCCTTTTATTTTAAAACTATTTACCAATTATGTTAACAATAAAACAAACAATTACATAACAGCGGAATGTAAAATTTAGCAGAAGTCTTAGATACATAGAAAACCAAAATGACTAGAAACTCAATACAAGTCTCTACTAAGAACCTGGAGTCAAAACATCTACGGACTACTACGAATACAACATACATCAGTTTTATAAAAGTAAAGCTACTTGTCTCGAATACATGAGATAACAAGATATGAAAATAAGATAGAGGAGACGCCGGGCCTGCGACCGTCTGCAAGGCTTCCTCGGTGTCTTGGTGGAGTGAAGGCCGGCTCCCGAACTACTGCTGCACGCCAAATTCTGCTCCATTGTCTGCAGAGAATGCAGAGTGTAGTATCAAAATAACCGACCCTATGTGCTGGTAAGTGTCTGACCTAACCTCAGCAAGGTAGTGACGAGGCTAGAACTACACTCAAAATAAACCTGTGCAGCTATATAATATATGGGCGAAAAAAATAAACATGTAATAAGCTGTTAAAAAATGAGGGGGGGTACATGCTTCGGGTAAATAACTCAACCTAGTCGAAATCAAATGAATACGAAATATCAGTACAGTATATATATCAACGTAATAATACTACTATTTGCAACGTGCAACCCGATCTAATATAAAAATTATTTTGGTATGGAACCCGAACAAATATAATAATTGTTGTGGGGTGCAACTCAATACAATATAACAACAGTTGAGGCGTGCAACCCAATCCAAATATTATAATTAGTATGGCGTGCAAACCGATCCAATATAATAATTGTTGAGCGTGCAACCCGATCCAATATAATAATTGTTGCGGCGTGCACCCCGATCCAATATAATAATTGTTGCGGCGTGTAACCCGTTCCAAATATACATCTCACAGTAATCATAACAACAATCTTTGCAAGGAATTAATCATAAGTTATAGTATCCTAGCAAGGATATTCAACAATACAAGAATATACGTCCCGGTAAGGGAGAATCAGCTTCAACTAATCTCACTCAATTTCCAATCATCTATATTATCGTCATATCTAACTCACAAGTAACTTACACTAAAATAAACTAAGCCTTTGCCCTATATCATGGATGTACTCACTATTGCAACCATAGTATCATTCAAGAGAAGCAACAAGTATCAGTTAATGACCCACGGTCATGATCGACACCAACGTATAGATACTCGTCTCCATGCCTATACGTCGTACTAAACAATAAAAAAGAAGCAAGTATTACTCAACTCCTAATCCCTCAAGCGAAGGTTAGAATGAACACTTACCTCTAACTTCCACGGCCAACTTAATCCTCGATTACCGCCTTTCCTTTCGAATTCGGCTCCAATTCAATTGTATCTATACATAAATGACTTCATAACATCAATAAAGGCTAAACAATTCGAATTTAATGCCTAATCATAGCTTTCCAATCATTCTTTCCCAAGGCCCAAAATTGACCATCAACTCGCTTGGTCAAAACACGAGGTTCGGACTAAAATCAACTAACTCATCCACCCACGATCCCAAATATATAACTATTATCAGAATTCAGCCTCAAAATGAGGCCTAAACGACAATAAATAAAAATGACCAAGCTTTACCCAAATCCCAAATTTATATCCTTAATCACGTGTTTTAGGCCTAGAAATTCAATAGGTGTTGATGAAAATGGAAGAAAATTAGTTAATGATTACTAACCTAAGAGTTTTTGGCGATAGAATGCTTCAAAGATCACCCAAGAACTTCAGAGAAGAAAGCGTTTGTGAACTTTTGAAAAAATCCCTTAAGGCTACTATTCTGGATTTTCAAAATTAAACTAGGAGAATTTGGCCTATGTGATCACATACAAATGAGTGTGATCGCATTGATTAAATGCGACAGGTCTCTACAATCGTGAATAACACTATGCGATTGCATAGCCGAAATATTGAAGGCGGGGCTAACACACTCGATCACAGAGAAAAAATAATGTGATCGTGCAAAGAAAAATATAGGACCGCTCAAGCTAACACTATGCAACCGCGTGAGGAACTATGCGATCACATTAAACAAACTGAACCCTAAAAATTTACTCGATGAGATCGCGGAAGTAGCTATTGGATCACATGGCACAAATGACTGGACACCAAAAGACAGTAGTTCTGAAAATTATCTAAGTCTAAAACCATCCCGAAACAGATAGAAACACATATCAGCCCTCGGGGCTCCTAACCAAAAACATGTACTAACTCAACAACATTATATGAACTTATCCGTGCGATCAAATCACAAAACTAATGTCAAAAACAATGAATCAACCCTCAAAATCAAGAACCTTTTCTAAAACTTAATCAAGTTTCAAATTGATAAATTCAAGTTCAAATCACATCAAACGACGTCCGTTTTGGATCAAATTTTACAGGAATGATTTTTATCCATATACGAGACCTGTACCAGGCACCAGAACCACAATACAAGCCTGATACCATTACTTTCTAATTAGATTTCATTTCAAATTTCCTTAATCATTTCTAGAAAATAACTTTTCTTAGATATTTCTAGTGCTTGGGACCTCAAAATTGGCATATGCCAAAGTCCCATATTTTCCAATGGACCCTCCGGGACCGTCAAATCACGGGTACGGGTCCGGGTCTGTTTAACTAAAATATTAATCGAAGTCAATTTTATTCATATAAAACAAAAACTTAGCATTTTTCATAAAATTTCATATGTATAGTTTTCGGCTAAGTGCCGGACTGCACACACAAATCGAGGTGACTCTAAATGAGGTTTTCAAGGCCTCAAAGTCATAGAATTTAATTAAAAAAAGTTATGACCCTTTGGGTTGTTACAATTCATACTCTAACTTGATAACCATTTTATTGATAAGTTCCAATAAAGATACTCTCAATTCTATCTTTTAAAAAAGGACCCTAAACATGGAAAATGGATTCCGTTAATGATCCAGACTCTTTTGTTTAATCCATTTTATGGTTCAAAGGTGTTGAACCTTTTTAGAATCTTCTCGATTTGCGTATAGTCAGGATACATAGCTCGAAAGCTTAAATATGGAATTCTGTGAAAATGCTAAATTTTGATGTTGAAATGAATAAATATGACTTCGGTCAACAGTTTTGGTAAATGGACCCGGGCCTGTGATTTGACTTTCCCGGAGGATCCGTAGTAAAATATGGTACTCGGGCGTACGTCTGAAATCGAATTCCGAGGATCCATGCTCGAGAAATGAATTTTGTGTAAAATTATATTTCTTATATTATTAAGAAAAATTGAAATGAAAATTAATTAGAACGTGGTTATATCAGGCCTGCATTTTGGTTCCGGTATTCGGTACAGGTCTCATATATAATTTAAGGTATTTCTCTATAGTTTGGTTGTATTCGGAAGTCGTTTGACATGTTCGCTGCTTAAAGTTCTAAATTTGAAAGTTTATGAAGTTTGAAGAAAACTCTTGATTTTGAGGCATGACTCATTGTTTTTGATGTTATTATGGCGATTTGATCGCACAGTTAAAGTTGTATGATGTTGTTGAGTTAGTTCATGTGTTTGGTTAGGAGCCTCGGGGGCTCGGATATGATTTAGATGTGTTCCGGGATAGTATTAGGATTAGAAAAATTGCAAAAACTACAGTGTACTGTTGTCCAGCGTTTTGTGCTATGCAATCGCATAGCTATGTCCGCGATCGCATAGTGTAAATGTTTTGGGGGTTCAGTTTATTTCATGAGATTGCGTAGGTCCTCCCACGATCGCATAGTGTTAGACTAAGAGGTCCTTATTTTTTTCTACATGATCGCATTACATCCTACGCGATCGCAATATGTTAGCCCAGCTTCATCATTTCCTGTATGCAATCGCATACTGTTATTCGCAATCGTAGATTCTTTCCCCCTTTACTCTATGCAATCGCACTGCTTTTCCCGTGGTCGCATAGGCCAATTTTGCCTAGTTATATTTTTAATTTCAAGAACAATGTTATTGCGGGATTTTCATAAACACTCACAAACTCCTTCTTCTCCAAGGTCCTTACGATTCCATTGAAGCTATCCTTCACCAAAGATTTCTTCAGTTAGTAATCCTTGCTTATTTCCTTCCAGTTTCTTCAACATCTAATGAATTCCTAAGCCAAAAACATGTGATTAAGGGTAGAAATTGGGGGATTTGCGTAGAGTTAGGGCTTTTTGAATTTTCTTGATTTAGACCTTGTTTTAGGATCGAATTTGAAAGGAACTATATATTCGGGCTCGTGGGCTTAGAACCTCATGTTTCGACCAAGAGGGCCCGGGGTCGTTTTTTTGGATTTTGGGAAGAATGCTTGGAAAGCTATAATTAGGTGTTGGATTCGATTTTTTTAGCATGTATTGATGTTATGAGATCGTTTATGTATAGATTTGATTGATTTGGAGCCGAATTCAAAAAGAAAGGCGGTCATTGAGGATTTAATTGGCCATGGAAGTTTGAGGTAAGTGTTCGGTCTAACCGTAGCTTAAGGGATAAGAAGTTGTCATATTTGCTACTTGTTTCTTGTTTAGTACGACAAATAGGCACGATGACGAGTATCTCTCTGTTAATGTCGAGCATGACAGTGAGTCTTAAATTGATACTTGTTGAGTTCTCGAATAATGTTATGGTTGAAATAATGAGTAAATCCGTGGTATTGAGCAAAGAGTTAGTTTATTTTCGTGAAAGTTAAGTTATGAGTTAGAAGTGATGATAATAGAGATGTTAGAAGTTCAATTGAGATTGGTTATATTTTACTCTCCCTTACTGGGACGTATATACTTGCAGTGTTGAATTCCTTTGTCAGGATAGTATAAATTATGGTTAATCCCTTGGCAGGACTCTTTTCATGATCATAGTAAGCTGTGTATTTAGATATTATATTGGATCTGGTTGCACGCCGAAATAGATATTATGTTAGATCTGGTTGCACGCCGAAACAGATATTATATTGGATCTGGTTGCACACTGCAATAACTATCATATTTGGATTGAGTTACATGCCACAATAGCTATATGTATATAGATCGGGTTGCATGTTGCAACATAGTTAATTTTTGTAGATGATGTACTGTTCTTTCATAAATCTATTTGGTTTCTGTTCAGTTGATATTGTTCCCCGAAGCATGTATCCCCCTCCACTACAATTGCTTATTACTTGTTTATTTTTGTCAATGTATTACGTAACTGCACATGTTTGTTTGGAGTCTAGTGCTAGCCTCGTCTCTACCTCAACGGGGTTAGGCACGACACTTACCAGCACATGGGGTTGGTTGTGCTGATACTACACTATCTGTTCTTTTGCACAGATCCTGGTTTTTGATAGAAGCTGCAGTAGTGTTGGAGTTAGCCTTCAGTTCAGCGGGACACCGAGGTAGCATTGTAGGTGTTTGCAGACCCGACGTCTTTTCTATCTTTTAATTTAGTCTATTATCTCATATATTTTGAGACTACCAGTTATATCTTATTTCAAACGGTTGTATTTAGCACTTTTAGTAGTTCGTGACTCCGTGACACTAGTTCTTGAGTAGGGGTTTGCTTTGATTTTTCGCATTGTTTTTCAGATATTTTAATTTAAGACATCTGCTTATTTATTTTATTCCACTGTTTTCATGATATTACTGATAGTTGTTAAAAGAAGTAGATTGGTTAATGCTAAAGGTAGTTAAGAGTTGGCTAGCCTAGATCTCATCAGTAGGCGCCACCATGACTCCTGAGGGTTGTAAGTACGAGTCGTGACAAGTTTGTACCAGAGCTCTAGGTTACATAGGTGTCATGACTCATGGACAAGCTTCGTAGGTGTTGATGGATCGGTAGGGAGGCATTTGCATTTAACCCCCAGAGGCTAGCGAGTTATGAAAAGTTTCACATTTGTTCTTTTTTTGTCGTGCGGTTTGGCTTCTCAATGATAATTAAATTTCTACAATGTTCTTTCGCGGATGGAAAGAACGCGCGGTTCCTTATCTTTTGATCAGTAGTCCGAGCCTAGGAGCTCCCATGAGGGGTGGAGTTTGAGGCTAAGGCCGTGCTAGAGGCTGAGGTAGGGGCATATCTTAGACCCACGCGGCAGCACAAGTGGCGCAGCCTCCTGTTGAGTTTGACGAAGAGGTTCCGGCCCTAACGCCAGTAGTTTCAGTGGCCCAGCTTAGGTCCTAGAGGGGTTCATTTTTACCCTAGTTCTTCAAGATGCTCTAGTCTAATTGGTGGGACTTCTGGAGAGTGTCACCTGAGCAGGGTTGCTTCCTGTAGCACCAGCCGTCTCATAGGCAGGAAAAAGGGACCAAACTCTTGCTACTCGTACTCCAGTGTAGGTAGCTCTTCAGATTTGGATTCCAGCGGTTCAGTATGTTGGAGCAACTCAGCTAGGCGCAATAGCATAGACCGGTGATTGGGCAGCTATGTCAGTTGATGCTTTATGGAGATTGGATTGGTTCACCAAGCATTTTGCTAATACCTTCAGCGGTGAATCTAACGAGGATCCTCAAGATTAATTGGACAGCTACCACGAGGTTCTACGGAACATGGTTATTGTTGAAACCAATGGGGTTGATTTTTCTACATTCCGATTGTCTAGATCCGCTGAGACTTGGTGGAGGGATTATCTTTTAGCTAGGCCAGCATGATCTCCAGCATTGACCTGGGAGTAGTTCACGCATATATTTCTGAAGAAGTTTCTCCCTATTTTACAGTGAGAGGCCTCTAGGAGGAAACTCAAACGTCTCCAGTAGGGATCCATGATAGTCATCTAGTACAACACCAGGTTTATTGATTTGGCTCACCATGCTCTTGTTATACTTCCCACTGATATGGAGAGAGTAAGTCGTTTTATTGATTGACTCATTCAACCTATTCGTCTCCAGATGGCTAGAGAGGCATGGAGCGAGATATCCTTTTAGGAGGCAGCCAATGTGGCCAGGAGGATTGAGATGCTATTTTCACAGGAGGTTGTCATAGGAAAGATTAGAGACCCTTTCAGTCAGGCCGAATCAGTGGTGCCTCATCTGGAGGTAGAGATTTGTATGATATATGGGTCATCCTCCTAGGCCTTATAAATTAGCGCTCTAGGTTTCCCACAGTTGATTAGGTGACCATGGTTTTCATGAGCAGTATTCTGACTAGAAGTTCTATTGTGCACCATCAGCTCCTATCAGTGCACTGCCTCTCTAGATCTTTCTGGATGGTTATTCAGGCGGCAAAGGTCAGCCTTTGTTTCCTCAGCCACATAATTAGCATGGATGTTATGAGTGTGGTGAGTATGGTCACATCAGCAGGGCTTGTCCGAGGTTTAGGGGTACTCAGTCGCAGTAGTAGGGTCCCTGCTGTATGATCCAGGCACCTGCTGTTCCACAGGTCGCCCAGCCTGCTAGAGGCGAGGGTAGAGGTACTAGAGGTTAAGGTAGAGGTCATATAGGTGGAGCTCAAACCGCTAGGGGTGGAGGCCACCCAGCAGCGGGCTTTCGTAGAGAGGTAGATCAGAGTGATGGGGCCCAACCCAGATGATATGCTCATTAGTCTAGGCCCGAGGCAGACGCTTTATATGCGGTTATTATAGGTATAATTTTGGTTTTCGATAGAGATGCTTCAGTGTTTTTTGATCCCGGGTCTACCTATTCGTATGTGTCATCCTATTTTGCCCGGTATTTGGTCATGCCTAGTGATGTATTTGATATTCCTGTTTATGTGTCTATGCTCATGGGTGATTTTATTGTGGTCGATTGAGTCCATCGTTTTTGTGTTGTGGTGATTGGGGATCTAGACTCGGGTAGATTTATTTCTTTTATATATGGTCAATATTGATATTATATTGTGGATAGACTGATTATCACCCTATCACACTATGTTAGACTGCCATGCCAAGAATGTGACCTTAGTTTTACCTAGTATGCCTCGTTTGTAATAGAGAGGGACTCAAGGTCATTATACCCATAGGGTGTTATATCGTATGTGAAGGCTCGACGTACGGTCAAGAAGGGGGTGTTTGGCTTATTTGTCTTATGTTCGGGATTCCTGCACTAAAGTTCCCTCTATCGATTATGTGCCCGTTGTTCGTGAGTTCCTTGATGTTTTTCTTTCAAACCTCCCGGGAATGCCACATGACAGGGATGTTGATTTCTACATTGCCCTAGTTGGCGCTCATCCCATTTCTTTTCCGCTATATCGTATGGCCCAGCCGGAGTTGAAGGAGTTAAAAGAACAATTGCAGGATTTGCTTGAGAAGGGCTTCATTAGACCTAGTATCTCAACTTGGGATGTGCCGATGCTAGTTGTCAAGAAGAAGGATTCATCAATTAGAATGTGTATTGATTACCGACAATTGAACAAGGTAATGATCAAGAATAAGTATCTACTACCGAGGATTGATGTTTTTTTCAACCAGCTTCAGGATGCCAGGGTATTTTCCAAGATTGACTTGCAATTTGGCTACCATCAGTTGAGGATTAGCGCATCCAATTTCCCTAAGACAACTTTTTGCACACGGTATGTGCAATATGAATTCTTGGTTATGTCTTTCGTGTTGACAAATGCCCTAGCAGCTTTCATAGACTCTATGAACCGAGTGTTCATGTCTTATTTGGATTCATTCGTTATAGTGTTCATTAATAATATATGGATATATTCCCGTAGCTAGGAGGAGCACGAGCAACACCTTAGAGCAGTTCTTCAGAGTCTGAGGGATAGTCAGTTATATGATAAGTTCTCGAAGTGTGAATTCTTGTTGAGTTTAGTAGCATTTCTAGGTCTTGTTGTATCAATAAAGGGTATTTAGGTGGACCCAAAGAAGATTGAGGCAGTCAAGAGCTGGCCTAGACCACCATCAGCTATAGAGATTAAGAGTTTCTTGGGGTTGGCAAGCTACTACTGATGGTTCGCGGAGGGATTTTCATCAATTAGAGCCTGATGACGAGATTGACCCAGAAGGATGCCTATTTCAGATGGTCAAATGAGTGCGAGGCAAGCTTTCAGAGGGCCAAGACTGCACTAACTACAACACGGGTGTTTTTTTTTCCCGGGGGTAAGGCCTTCCACAATCTATTGTGATGCTTCTCGCATTGGTCTTGGAGTATTGTTGATATACGATAGCAAGGTTATTGCCTATGCTTCGAGGCATTTGAACATTCATGATAGGAACCATCCGGTTTAAGATTTGGAGTTGGCATCAATGGTTCTGGATTGAAGATTTGAAGCATTTTTTGTATGGCGCGGCATGTGAGGTGTTCACGGATCACAAGAGTCTTCAGTATTTGTTCAAACAACAGGATTTGAATTTGAGGTATAAGAGGTGGTTGGAGTTGTTGAAAGATTATGATATCACCATTCTATATCAATTGATAAAGGCCAATGTGGTGGCCGATAAGTTGAGTAAGAAGTCAGCCAGTATGGGGAGTCTTGCTTTTATTCTGGTCGGTGAGAGGCCGCTTGCAATAGATGTTCATGCGTTAGCAAATCAGGTTGTGCGACTGAATGTTTCTGAGCCTAGTCGTGTGTTAGCTTGCACAGTCTCTCGTTCTTCATTTTTGGAGCGTATCCGTGATTGGCAGTATGATGATCCCCATTTGTGTGTCCTTAGAGATTCAGTGCAGCATGGAGGCGCCAAGAATGGTACCTTAGCTGATGATGGAGTTTTGAGATTGCACGATCGAGTATGTATGCCTAATGTTTATGGGCTCCGAGATTTGATTTCGGAGGAGGCCCATAGCTCCCGATACTCTATTCATCCAGGAACCGTGAAGATGTATCAAGATTTGGGACAACATTATTTGTGGCATAGAATTAAGAAGGATATTGTAGAAAATTTGGCTCGTTATTTGAATTGTCAGCATGTGAAGTCCGAGCGAGCATCAGAGTCTTGGTGGTGTATTTCAGTGGATTGAGCTTCACGTGTGGAATAGGGAGCTGATTAGTATGGACTTTGTTACTAGACTTGCACAGACACGGAAGAAGTTCGACGGAGTTTTTGTCATTGTTGATAGGCTGACCAAGTCAGCATACTTCATTCCGGTGGGAGTATCCTATTCTTCTAAGAGGTTAGCTGAGATCTATATTTGGGAGATTGTTTGCCTCCACTGTGTGCCTGTATTGTTTGCCTCCATGGTGTGCCCGTATCCACTATTTCGGACTAGGGCATGTACTTCACCTCAAGCTTCTGGAGCTCAGTTCAGCGAGAGTTGGGAATACGTGTTGAGTAGAGCACAAAATTTCATCCCTAGACGGACAGTAATTCCGAACGAACTATTAAGATTTTAGAGGATATGCTTCGAGCTTGTGTTATTTACTTTTGAAGGATTGCAGGATCAGTTTTTGCCCTTAGCGGAGTTTGCCTACAACAACAACTACCAGTCGAGCATCCAAATGGCTCCTTATGAGGCCTTACATAGTAGGCTGCGTCGGCCTCCGATTAGATGGTTTGAGCTAGAAGAGCCTCGGTTGTTGGGTATGGATTTTGTTCAGGAGGCCTTGGACTAGGTCAGAATCATTCAGGATAGGCTTCGTTCAGCAGGAAGAATAGCTATGTAGATGCAAGGTTAGGGATGTGGCTTTTATGGTTGGTGAGCGGGTATTACTCCAAGTGTCACCTATGGAGGGGGTGATGAGATTTGGGAAGAATGGAAAATTTAGCCATAGGTTCATTAGTCTATTTGAGATTCTTGATCGAGTGGGAGAGATGGAATATAGTCTTTCCTTGTCAATGATCCAGCCCATGTGTTAGATTTCAGCACTGTCCAGTTTGACAAGGACTTATCATATGAGGAGGAGTCGATAGCTATTTTGGACTGGCAAGTTCGTCTGTTGAGATCCAAGAGTTCCCTTTTGTTCATGTTCAGTGGAGAGGTCAACCTCCTAAGGCATCGACCTGGGAGTCCGAGTCCGATATGCGGAGCCGTTACCCTCATATGTTCCCCGCTCAGGTAATTCCTTCTTTATGCCATTAAAGGACGAAAAGTTGCCTTAAAGTTGGAGAATATGACAACTCAAAGGGTCATCACCTATTTTCTTATCCATTTTGTGCTTCTGAGGCCTCAAAAACGTTATTTAGAGTCGAATCAATTTGCGTGCATAGTTTGGGCATATAGCCAGAAAGCTTAAATGTGGAATTATGTGAAAAATGCTAAATTTTAATTTGAAAATGAATAAAAATGACTTTGGTCAATATTTTGGGTAAACGGTCCCGGAGGGTCTGTAGAACAATATGGGACTCGGGCATATGCCCAGAATCGAATTCCGAGGTCCCTAGCCTGAGAATATTTGAGTAAAATTTTTTATCGGAAACTATTAAGGAAAATTGAAATGAATATTGATGAGAACGTGTTGGTATAGGACACTTATTTATGTTCCGGTGTGCGGTACAGGTATTATATGTAATTTAAGATATTTCTATAAAGTTTGTTTGAAACAAGACGGCGTTTGACATGTTTCTGCCTTAAAGTTCTAAATTTAATAGTTTATGAAGTTTGAAGAAAAACTCTCATTTTGAGGCATGATTCATTATTTTGGATTTCATTATGGTGATTTGATCGAACGGTTAAGTCCGTATGATGTTTTTGAATTAGTGCATGTATTTGGTTAGGAGTCCTGAGGGGTTGCGTGTATTTCGAATGTGTTCGTGGATTATTTGTCCCGCCTTTTTGCTATGTGATCGAATAGCTATGTCTGGGATCGCATAGTGTAAATGTTCTCTGTTTCAATTTGTTCCATGCGATCGTGTAGGTCCTCCCATGATCGCATAGTGTTAGCATGAGAGGTCCTCATTTTGTTCTACACAATCGCATTACAACCTACAAGTCGCAATATGTTAGCCTAACTTCATTATTTCCTCTATGCGATCGCATACTGTTATTCGCGATATTAGATCATTACCCCCATTACTCTATGCGATCGCAGTCCTATTCGCGCGATCGCACAAGCCAATTTTGCCCAGTTATATTTTTATTTTCGAAAATAATATTGTTGCGGGATTTTCATAAACACTCATCTACATGGTCCTTAGGCGTCCATTGAAGATATCCTTCGCCACAGACTTCTTATGTTAGTAATCCATGCTTGTTTCCTTCTATTTTCTTCAACATCTAATGAATTCTTAAGCCTAAAAATGTAATAAAGGGTAGAAATTGGGCGATTTTGGCATAGTTAGGGTTTTTTGCATTTTCTTGATTTAGACCTCATTTTGGGATCGAATTTGAAAATGAATCATATATTCGGGCTCGTGGGTGAATGGGTGATATGATTTTGGTCCGAACCTCGTGTTTCGACCAAGCGGGCCCGGGTTCGATTTTTGGGATTTTGGGAAAAATTCTTGGAAAGCTATAATTAGGCAGTGGAGTCGATTTGTTTAGAATGTATTGATGTTATGAAGTCGTTTATGTATAGATTTGATTCATTTTAAGCCGGATTCGAAAGGAAACGAATCATTGAGGATTGACTTGGCCGTTGAAGTTAGAGGTAACTGTTCGGTCTAACCTTAGCTTGAGAGATTAGGAGTTGAGTCATATTTGGTACTTGTTTCTTGTTGAGTATGACGTATAGGCATGGTGACAAGTATAAATACGTCAGCGTCGAGCATGACCATAAGTCTTAAATTGATACTTGTTGAGTTCTTGAATAATACTATGTTTAAACTAAAAGGGTTAGTTTATATTCGTGAAAATTAAATTATGACATAGAAGTGATGATAATAGAGATGTTAGAAGTTGAACTTAGATTGGTTATAGCTGACTCTCCCTTCCCGGGACGTATATACTTGTACTGTTGAATTCACTTGCCAGGATAGTATAAACTATGATTAATCCCTTGCCGGGGCTATTGCCATGATCATTATAAGCTATATATTTAGATATTATATTGGATTGGTTTTAAGATGCAACAAAAATTATATTTGATCAGGTTGTACATCGCAACAGATATTATATTGGACCCGGTTGCACACCGCAACAGATATCATATTTTGATCAGATAGCACGCCGCAATAGCTACATGTATATGGATAAGATTGCACGTTGCAACAAAGTTAATTGTTAAGGGACCGGGTTGTGAGCCGCAATAGTAATATTACTCAAAATTGTTGTAGATGTTGTATTGTTCTTTCATATATCTATTTCGTTTATGTTATGTTGATATTGTTCCCCACAGCATGTACCCTCTCCCTTATAAATGTTATTTAATTGTTTTTTTTTCTACAATATAGTATGTAACTACATAGTTTTGTCTGGAGTCTAGCGCTAGCCTCATCACTACCTTGCCGGGGTTAGGCCAGACACTTACCAACACATGGGGTCGGTTGTGCTGATACTACACTCTGTGTTATTTCGCACATATCCTGGTATTTGATAGCAGCTGTAGTAGTACGGGAGTAAGCCTTTAGTTCAGCACGACACCGAGATAGCCTTGCAGACGTCCGCAGGCTCGGTGTATCTTATATTTTTTATTTCAGTTTGTTAACTCATGTATTTTGAGACAAACAGTTATATCTTTAGACAAATAGTTGTATTTAGCACTCTTAGCAGTTCGTGAGTACGTGACACCAGTGCTTGGGAAGAGGTTTGCGTTGATTTTCTGCATTGTTGTTCAGATTCTTCAATATAAGACTCTCGCTCATTTACTTTATTCCGTTGTTTTCATGATGTTACTGATAGTTGTTAAAAGACGAAAATTTATTAATGCTAAGGGTACTTAAGAGTTGGCTTGCCTAGCTCTCATCAGTAGGCGTCATCACAACTCACGAGGTAGGAAATCCGGATCGTGACATTTGGTCAAAAGTCCACTAGTTTAGGAGCTTTTTAAGTAGCCAATCGAATTTTTTTTATTGGTACTACACACAGATTATATAATAATTATACATTATTATGCATATACTTTTCATGGAATATATATGTGCATATATATATATTACTGATCCATCAGCTAGTTTTAGCTTAAGTGTTAGGGTAGGCGACTATTTAACTAATAGTGAATTCAAATGGCTATTTATGTATAGATCCCTAAATTTAAATAAATATTAGAAATATAGGGGGCGATTTGCGGTCATACCCTATATTTGTACCACCTTTTAACATGTACCCTATTTTTTAAAATTATTGATTTGATACTCAGCTGACAAAAAATCTATAATAATATTATAATTACACCCCGGGCAAAAGATATAAAAGATGCATCACGTAGTAGCCGCTTTACCATTATCCTCCATCACACCATCCCTCCTTAGATCTACTGTCCTCTAAGAAGTTTTATCAAAAAACTAGAAAGTTGAACCATATTCAAATCTCGAATTCAGAATTACAAATATGTTGCAAGTATTGCAATTCATCTTCAAAATTCAAATTCGTTTTTGAAACTAATTGATTTTCATTATATATGTTTCTGCAATTATTTTTTAATTTATGATGATTTTAATTTTATTGAATTAACGCCTATAGATTTTTTCACTTATGCTCATTTAATCACACCTGCATGAAGTCTTTGACGGATGAAACATGAAATTTTCACTTATAGATCTTAAAACACTTTGCATTATAAATATGGAATAAAATTGTTTCACGTTGAGTTTTGATATTTTAATCAAATACAAGCTAAAACTTCATACTACTGTAATATGAAGATTCTTCATACTAAAATTTCATGCAAATGTAACGTGAAGTTGTTTCACTTTAAAGATAATCATGATAATGAATATTGAAGTTATTTAGTTTATTTGCTAAAACTTCATACTAAAACATGCTGAAGTTTTGCCCTGCATTTAATAGTTTTGCCATGAGCTTTTTTCAAAAACTTCAATCTAACCAAGCTGCAGTCTTTTTGGTTCATTTTCTAAAACTTCAAGGCAAACATGCTGAAGTTTTAATCCTGCAGTTTTATAATTTTGTTATGAATTTTTGTTAAGACTTCATACAAAAACCGGCCGAAGTTTTTTAGTATGTTGAAGTTTCATAGTTCATTTGCTAAAAGTTCAGACTAAACACACTTAATCTTTTGTCCTGCAGTATGTAATTTTAATGAGTTTTTGTTAATGCATACTGAAATTATTTAGTTTATTTCCTAAAACTTCATATGAAAACATGCTGAAGTTTTGTCCTGTAGTCTGTTGTCTTGTCATCAGTTTTATCTAAATCATCAGTCTAAACAAGCTGAAGTTGTTCAGTCTATTTGCTAAAACTTCAGCATAAAAATGCGGAAGTATTTCTCTGGTGTATGTTATTTTTCAATGAAATTTTGCTAATGCAGGCTGATGTAATTTTGTTCATTTGCTAAAATTTTATGCCAAGAATGCTTAAGTTTTGTAGTATTATGCTGAAGGAAAAACATAGTTTTTCTCTCTGTTATTTTCTGAGTATAGAGAAAATTAATATTTAATAAATCACACAAAAATATTAAAGCAAAAATATAGTATTTCAGTAAATAGAATAAGCAGAAAATAAAATTGCATAAAAATGTAAATAACATAATAACCCTTTAAATAAAAGGATTATTCAAAAAAAACTATCACCTATATCATAATCGTCGTCACTATCAGATGGATGAGCGAGTGTATCTCCAAGATTGTCATAGGAGCCACCTCTAGCCTGCATCACAAGCCTCTCGAGCTTGGTCTTGATATCTTACAAATCCCTATCGTACTGGTCTATGAACTCATCTAGTTTTAACTCGAATGCATCTATGATATCTTGCTTAATTTCGTCAATGATTTACCTGATGAAAACATCCACTTTCTCCCTTTTGTATTTTATCTGCTAAAACATATGTTTTTTAATGAATAAACTCTTAAGGCATAGTGTACTTATATAAGCGAAATAAACTCCTTCATGGTATATGACAAGGCAAAAAGGAATTTTAAATGTCCCATGAAAAGCGTGCACTAGTGTGATAGAAAATAGTTATTACACTAACACATACATCAACACAAAATAAGTACTACATTAAATGTGTTTATTACATTTTCTATTGTATAGTTTACAATTAATGCACTCTAAAACATCATGTTGAAACATTCTGATGTTATTTAGTTCATTTCCTAATTTTGTCGTCATGCGTTTTTTAAAAATATTTTAGCAGAAGATGCTGAAATTTTTTAGTTCATTGTTAATACTTCAGCACTAAAATAAGCTGATGTTTTGTCCTGGATTAAATAGTCTTATCATGAGCTTTTTCTGAAAACTTCAACAGAAGATGCTGAAGTTATTTAGTTCATTTGTAAAAACTTCTGGACAAACCGACATATGTTTTCCTCCCGCACTATGTAATTTTCTTATGCATGCTGAAGTTAAATTTAGTTTATACTTAAGTTTTGTTCTGCATTAATACGTTTATTCATGAGCTTTTTTTTAAATTTCACTACAGACAGGCTGAAATGTATTAGTACATTTGCCCAAACTTCAGCATGAACGTGCTTATATTTTTATGAACTTCATAATTAAATTCTTTTTTTTCAGTTTCCTAATACTTGACAGTAAACATGCTTTTACATGATGAGTTCGATTTGCGTTGTTATTAGTTTCAATAGGAGGTGGACTCTTGATTTCAAATAGTTGGATCATGATACAAAACTTGTGCTGCTAAATAAACAAGCACCATACAATACTTTTCGGAATAAAATTAGTGAAGTTACAAATATTGGCTCAAATAGATATTCACTAAAGATATGGTCTGATATAAAACTAAATAAAAGCAAAGGTATGCTTGTAACTTCAAATGTTCCTATTTGAATAACTTCAAACATTATGATTTGTTTTTTTGGGTGTTTCACTGTATAGATTTGCTTGGATGTTGTTTGCTCCTATGGACTCAATAGCTTGTTGGTGCTACAATAGACCCATCATTGCAGTAGATAAGACACTTTTAAAGTCAAAATATTATGGCATTCTATTTATTGTTATACCAAAGGACGTGAACATTCAAATCTTTCGCCTATCGTTTGGCGTATCAGATTCGGAAAACAATGAGGCATACATTTAGTTCTTCGAGGAAATGAGAAAAGCTATTCAAGTTTGTCGTGAGCTTGTTTTCTTGTCTGATTGAAATCAATCGATCATGAATGGGATTAGAAAAGTTTATCCTGAAGCTCACTATGGTATCTGCCTCTACCACGTTTTGAAAAATTTAAAGTAAAGAGATGCAAAATATAAAGTAATAAATCTTTTTCAAAGCACTACAAGGGCGTATAAACGTGAAGATATTAATCTGTTAATATCCAAACACAACAGTGTTGACAAGAAAACATATAATTACATAATGGAAGATTCTCCAGAGAGATGGTTTCGATCGTGGTTTCCACGACAACATTATGATATGCCGACAACAATCATGGTAGAATCAATGAATTTTGTGTTATTAAAAGCGAGATAAATGCCTATTTAAATCATGTTAGTTTTCATCCAAGAAAATTTGGGAGAGTGGTTGTATGAATGGGGAAACAAGAAAATGAACCTTTTCAAAAAGTATTAATATGGGCAGAAGACCAGATGGCTAATAAGATGGACTTGACTTTTAAAATGTTTGTGAGTATACTTTTTTACTTTAGGATTTACTTTAGCGTGTTCTCTCTAAAGTAATTAACTAATGCATAATAATTTCAACTTTGTATATCTGCTACAGTTATTTACGGCTTAGATATAAGAAACATGATACTATTCATATTAATTTATTGTGGAATTAAATAAAGAACTTGTGATTGCATGTAATTCAAACTTGATTAATTGCCCTGTATACACGCAATTGCTCCTATTAATAAGTGATATTAGCAAAAATTTGGTTACTGCTCAAAATGGTATACAAAGAAAATATTGTAATGATACGACTAGTCGTTTTGCTTTCTTGAACCCCGTTATACCAAATAAGACTTCCCGTACTTGTTTTTACAGATGTATGACTTGTGAGAATAGTTGGCTCAGGATTTGGAAGAGTTTGGATTAAAATCAGAACATTTATTCCTTAAGGTTGGCTTAAAAAGCCAAGTTAAATTTCGGCCAACATTTTAAGTATATTGTCACACGGACGAATCAATAAGCTGGATGAATCAACATGCGGCATCATAATACAATTAATACGGAAGATAAACTAACACATTCTGATATACTGAAATTCTGGATAATATAAATCAAAATGCGAAAATATTAATACAATTCTGAAATTTATTTGTAGAAACATGGCTTATTATGAAAAGCCTGGGACTCTGTCTAACTATTACTCTATACTGTGAAGCCTCTAATGAAGTACACTAAATGCTAACTGTCTAAAAATACTAAAGACTGTAAGGTAATGATAATTCTCCGAAAGATCTGGGGATTAGCAAGTTGATGGTACGAGAATCCTATCGCTCAAATCATCAACTTGTGAATCATTATCTGCATCGTGAGATGTAGGCCCCGGGCAAAAGGCACGTCAGTATATTTGAATTACACTAGTATATGAAGCAACTGAAAGAAAGAATTATAAATTGTAAAACTGAAACTAAGCTGATAACTGAAAAATTGATATTTGCTAACTGAAATGATAACTATTGAAACTGAAACTAAAACTAAAATGATAACTGATAAGTGATAACTGATAATTGAACTGATAATATGTAACTTTAATGATAACTAATAGCTGAAATGATAACTTATAATAGAAATGATAACAAACGGCTGGATGTTAACTGACAACTAAAATGATTACTGATAACTGAACAGAACATAGGAAGTAAGTATATGAATAATCCCTCATCTAAATGCTAAAATACATATTTATCTAAGTATTAAACTGCGGCTTGAAGCCTATATATATATATGCACAACCATGGCCTCAGGCCCAAAGATGCATCTTATTACCATACAATTACTTCATCTAACTACCACCATTCATAACAAATTTATCCCACTATCATGATTAACCAATTTATAATTTCCATCATCACATATATGACCATGTCACAACCCTATACCCGCACCCGGTCGTGAGGGTGCCTCTCGTGAATACAAGCCAGCCAGAACAACACAAACACCTCTGTTAACACATAATCATTATTAAGCTAATCCAAAACACGTGTAAAACAGTTATAAATGTGGAAACATTGATAATAGGAAAGGATACAATTCTGACACAACCCAAATCAGGGTTTCACAAGTCATTTGCTTCTATAGAGTTTATTATAAGTCTCAAGAATATAATATCTGATTCAATAGTCTGAAGAAAACATGAATGAGGTAAGATAGGGGACTCAAGGGGCTGTGGACGTCAACAGCTACGTCGAAACTCCATATCGCTGCCTGGTCTTGAAGGAATCAGTGCTTAGGTGCTCACTCTGATATGCCTTAATCTGCACACATGGTGCATGGAGTAATGTGAGTAGTCCGACCTAGTGAGTAATAATGATAAATAATAACCGAAAGCATGAAAACACAAAAATTCACAAGTAAGTTCTATACTAGGCAGTAAACTACTTAAAGTAGTAGAACCGTAAAGAATCAAATGAAATATCCTTTTTACCAAAACGTATATCAGGTAAAACAACAATTAAATAGTGAGTAGTAATCTGCCCCTTAGGCCTAGTATGAATCGATAAGCATGCAATCAGCATCTCGGGCTCAGTATCAGTTACTCGTCATAGTATCAGCCCCTCAGGCTCAGTATCAGTCACGCAGCATAGTATCAGCCCCTCGGGCTCAATATCAGTCACTCAACATAATATCAGGTCCTAGGGTGCAGTATCAGACCGTATGGGTATCCGCGCTCAAAGTGGGTGTGAGGATTCAGGAGGGGCCCCTACGGCACAAGGGTTATGTCAACATAAGGCCTGAAAGCCTTCTCACATCACACTCAAGGCCTGAAAGCCTTCTCATATCAGAGTCAAGGCCTGGAAGCCTTATCTCATCACACTCAAGGTATAAAAGCCTTCTCACATCACTCTCACGTCCTGAAAGCCTTCTCATATCACACTAAAGCCACGTCATGGCATATAAATGAATCTCAGGCCCTCGGCGTCAGTCAATCAAGAAAAACATCATAAGACCCTCGGGCATCAATAAAATAGTAGTGCTCAGCCTAAACTACATTGAAAATATCATTTAGATCTTAAAATTCAATTAAAAGTGGCTGAGCTTATAAAACAGTGTTAATCAACATGACTGAGTTCAAATATTATATAAAATAGTAAGGAAATAGTGACAAAATCCACGAAGGACTCACGTAATCGGCAAGAAGGAAAAATATGGCAATAACCACAAATCATGTTGATAAAAAACACAACTCAAGTAAATAGGTGCTAAAAATATCAATCGGAACGGACCAATTAACAATCCCAGTGGTATACAACGCCGCGCTTATCATTAAGCGCGTGTTTCACCTTAATATAGCACTGCGTTGTGTCAATCCAAGGTTTCAAACCCTTATGACACCATTTACTATCATTACTCACCTCAGGCCGGACAAAATTCTAGCTCTCTATGCCCTTGCATCTAAAATCGACCTCCTCGCCCATCCAATCTGATCAAAACGAATATGTCAGAATATGCCAATGGAACAATTCCCAATCGAAAACAATAAATAAATAGCAAAAAATCTCGAAATTAGCATAACCCGAGCTCTGGGCCCACTTCTCGAATTATATAACATTGTACAGCAACAGATTTCTTATCTCACGACAAGTTTATACATATCAAAATCACAAGAATCGGAGTTCAATTGACCACTCATATAAATATTCTTAACTCTCTAATGTTCAAGATCAAACCTCAATTTTTAATACTTCATTTCTTACTTTTTCATCTTTAATCTATGTAATAACACGTTAGAATTATGTTCTAGGCTCAAAAATCCTTACCTCAATGAAGTCCCTTAATTCCCTTCTTCAAAATCGCTCAAAAACCACCAAGTCCAAAGTGAAAAATGACTAACTCTTCAAAAACTCGTGAAGAAGAACTTAAGTACTTCTGCTAGCCCTTTTAGCTTATGCGCTCACCTTTCCGCTTATGCGGATCTGCTTATGCTGCCATTCGATCCGCTTCAGTGAAATTCCACTTAATGCACCAGGATGCATCTGCGGTCGCTAAGCCGCATTTGCGGCTCCGCGGATGTGAGCCACCTACCGCATATGCGGTTCTTCGCCCTTTCACTCAGAACTGGATCATTGGCTTTCCCATCACATAGGCAATACTGCACCTGCGATCCCTTTTTTGCAGGTGCAGAAATACTAGCACCAAAAAAAATTACGCAACAACACAAGTCCAAATCTCCCCAATCGCTATCCGAAATTACGTCGAGGCCCCCAAGACCTCAACCAATAATGCCAACCCATCCTAATACATCATTCGAACATGTTCCAATCGTCAAAACACCACAAAGAACACCAAGACCATCAAATTATATCGGACTCCAGCCTAAGTTCTTCAAAAACTTCAGAAACACGCATTTGATCAAAAACCTGATCAAAACACCTCCGAATGACCTTATAGTTTGCACACACATCACAATTCACCAAATGAAGCTACACCAACTCTCGGAATTCCAGTCCGACCCTCGAATGAAATTATCACCTATCAACCGGAATTTGACAAAATATTAACTTCGCCAATTCATGACTAGTTCTACATCGGACCTCCAAAATAAATTTCGATCACACTCCTAGTCACAAATAAACTTCCGAAACTAACTGAATCGCCGTATATTACATCCGAACCCTCTAACTCACGAATCAACATTCGGTTAAGTATTCCAAACAAAACCTTCCTTTAATAGAGTAAGTGTCTCATTTCATACCAAAACCTCTCCGAACCAACTCAATCACATAAGATATGGATAATCACTAAAGAAGCTGAAAACGGAGAAAACGAAGCGATAAATCACATGGCGACGGGTTGGGTCATCACATTCTCCCCAATAAAACAAACACTCGTTCTCGAGCAGCTGAAGAAACATACCTAAAGCCTCAAACAAGTAAGGGTATCTGCTCTGCATCTCCCGCTCGGTCTCCCAAGTAGCCTCCTCCGCGGGTCGACCTCTCCACTGCACTTTCACCGAAGCTACATCTTTTGATTTCAACTTTCGCACCTGAAGACCCAAAATAGCCACTAGCTCCATATCATAGGTCAAATTCTGCCCCAACTGAACCGTACTGAAGTACAATACATGGGATGGGTCCCCAACATACTTACGGAGCATAGATACATGAAATACCAGATGCACGCCCGACAAGATGGGTGGCAAAGCAAGCATATAGGCCATCTCCCCAATAATCCTAAGTACCTCAAAAGGTTCAATGAACCGCGCGCTCAGCTTCCCTCTCTTTCCAATCATCATAACACCCTTCAAGGGTAAAACGCTTAGCAAAACCTTCTCACCAACAATATAAGACACATCTCAACCCTTCCGGTCTGCATAACTATTCTAACGCGATTGAGCTCTATGAAGTCTCTCTTAAATCAGCTTCACCTTTTCTAAAGCATCCTCAACCAACTCTATCCTCAACATCCTAGCCTTGCAGGGCTCGGACCAACCAACTAGAGATTTATACCGCCTCCCATGAAACGCCTCATACGGAGCTATCTAAATGCTCGATTGATAACTGTTGTTGTATGGAAATTCGGCGAGTAGCAAAAAATATCCCAAGAACCTCAAAAATCAATAACACAGGCACGCAATATGTCCTCCAATATCTGGATAGTACGCTCATACAGCCCGTTTGTCTATGGATGAAATGTTATGCTCAACTCTACCTGCATATCCAACTCTCACTAGAATGTCCTCCAGAAATGAGAAGTAAATTGAGTACCTCTATCTGAGATGATAGACACTGGAACACCATGCAATCGAACTATCTCCCGAATTTAGATCTACGCCAGCTGATCTAAAGAATAGGTAGTACATACCGAAATTAAGTGTGCAGACTTGGTCAGCCAATCCACAATCACCCAAATCGAATCGAACTTCTTCAAAGACCGAGGAAAACAACTTACAAAATCCATAATGACTCTCTCCCACTTCCTTTATGGAAAAATAATCCGCTGATGTACGCCATCTGGTCTTTGATGCTCATATTTCACCTATGACAGTTGAGACACTAAGCCACAAATCTTACAATATCTTTAGCCACAAATCCTACAATATCTTTCTTCTTTCATCATCACCAATAGTGCTACCTCAAATCTTAATACATCTTGTCGCCACCCCGATAAATGGAATACCGTGACCTACAGGCCTCCTCCAATGTCATCTCTTGAAGCCTATCCACATTGGGCACACAAATCCGGCCCTGCATCCTTAACACACAATCCTCATCCATGGTCACGTCTCTGGCATCATATTGAACCTTGTCCTTACGAAAAAGCAAATGTGGATCATCAAACTGGCACTCTTTGATTCGATTATATAATGAAGATCGAGAAACCAGACAAGACAACACCCGACTAGGCTCTGAAATATCTTGTCTCACCAACCAATTGGCCAAGGCTTGAAAATCGACTCCTAAGGGCCTCTCCCCAACTTGAATATACACAAAACACCCTATACTAACTACCTTTCGGCTTAAGGCATTGGACACTAGATTGGCCTTCCCCGTTGATACATAATGGTAATAACATGATCCTTAAGTAACTCTAATCACCTCCGTTGCCTCAAATTAAGATCCTTTTTCTTGAACAAATGTTGAAGACTACAATGATCGTTGAATACCTCACAAAATAAACCATACAAGTAGTGCCTCGAAATTTTCAGAGCATGAACTATTGCAGCCAACTCCAAATAATGTATAGGGCAGTTCTTCTCGTGGGGCTTCAATTGACGAGAAGTATGAGTAATCACTCTACGCTCCTGCATCAATACACATTTGATACCAACTCTTGAAGCATCACAATATACAGTATGAGAACCTAAAGCCGATGGCAAGACCGATACTGGAGTTGTGGTCAAAATTGTCTTGAGCTTCAGAAAGCTCTCCTCGCAGTTGTCCGACCATACAAATGGAGAACCCTTCAGAGTCAACTTGGTCAAGGGCAATGCAATAAAGGAAAATCCCTGAACAAACATGGGATAATAACCTACAAAACTAAGGAAACTACGAATCTTTGTGGATGAGGTCGACCTAGGCCAACTATAAACTGCCTTTATCCTCCTCGGATCTACATGAATACCCTCGCTGGACCTCACGTGTCCCAGGAAAGCCACTGAACTGAGCCAAAACTCACACTTGGAGAAATTTGCATAAAGCTTCTCCTCCCTCAATCTCTGCAATACAACTTGCAAATGTTGCGCGTGCTCCTCCTGACTACGCGAGTACACCAGAATGTCATCAATGAAAAAAATAACGAACGAATCTAGATAAGCCCAAAATAAATTGTTCATCAAATGAATGAACGGTGCTTGGGCATTTGTCAGCCCGAAAGACATAACAAGAAACTCATGGTGACCATATCTAGTCAAGACACAGTCTTGATAATATCTGAATCTATGATCTTTAAGTGGAGATAGCCCAGATGAAGATCAATCTTAGAGAACACCCTCGCTCCCTGGAGCCGGTCAAACAAATCATTATTGCGAGGCAATTGATACCTATTCTTCACTATTACTTTGTTCAATTTCCTGTAGTCAATGCATTTTCTCATGGTACCATCCTTCTTCTTTACAAACAGAACCAGTGCACTCCACGGTGACACACTAGGCCGAATGAACCCCTTATCTAGGAGTTCCTGAAGTTGATCCTTCAATTCTTTTAACTCCTATGGTGGCATACGATATGGCAGAATGGAAATGGTTTGAGTTCCTGGCACCATCTCAATACCAAAATAAATATCCTTGTCCGGTGGCATGCCAAGCAGGTCCGCAGGAAATACATTGGAAAACTCCCTGACAACTGAAACAGAATCAATGCTAGGAGTCTCGGCTATAACATCCCTCACGAACACAAAATTTGAAAGCCAACCATTCCCAACCATACGTTGGGCCTTTAAGAATGAAATCACTCTACTAGGAACGTAATCAGTAACACCAGGCCACTCGATCCTAAGTACACCCGGTATAGCCAACATGACTGTCTTTGCATGATAGTCTAGCATATCATGACACGGAAACAACCAGTCCATTCCTAAAATAACATCAAAATCCACCATGCTCAATAACAATAGATTAACTCGGGTCTCCAGACCCCCAATAGTTACCATACATGACCGGCACAGATGATCTACAATAATAATACCGCCCACCAGTGTTGATATACAAAATGGGTGAGGCAAAATACCCTCCAGACATAGCCAAATGATGAGCAAAATATGAGGGCACATAAGAATAGGTGGAACCGGGATCAAATACGACTAAGGCATCTCTGTGGCAGACTGAAATAGAACCTATGATGACAACATTTGAAGCAATTGCATCTGTCCTTCCCTACAGCGCTTAAAAACGAGCTTGACCACTGCCTGATCGACCTCCACCTCTAGGGAGGCCCCTGGCTCCCTGACCCTCACCCATAGCTAGCTGGGCGGGTGCTAAAGAAACTGGACTAGAAGACGAGGGCTGATCCCTCTACTGAGACGAGCAAGCAGCACGATGATAACACTGCCGCCACATATCCCCAAACTCTCCACACTCATAAAAACTCCCAGGTTCTAGAGAATGGGACTGAAGGGAACCCCTCGCTCCTGAGTGACTAGCTGATGCACTCGGCCTAAACGAACCCTGAGTAGATAGAGCACGAGATGAACACTGTGTTGGAAGAGAATTAAGCGAAGGCTGACTCTACTGAGAACCATGATAACCACGACCTGTAGGTACCCAATGATACTCTGATCGGGCCGACTGAGCGGGCCTAAAAGAACGACCCCTACCGTACTAGAAATGGCCCCTCAAAGGAGCACCACTGTAACTGCCAGAACCCTGAGGCCTCTTGGCGTCCCTCTCTTTTGGATCATATGGCGAACTGCCTCAATCTCTCAAGCTATGTCAACCACCCGCTCGAATTTAGCACCCAATACTCTCTCTAGTCATTAGAACAGGAGATGCTAGTTACGACTATCAACAAATCTCATGATACGCTCACGATTAGTCGGAACCATCCAAATGGCATGATGAGCCAACTCTGAAAACCTCATCTCATACAAGGACACCGTTATATCTCCCTGCCGTAGCAACTCAAACTGCCTGCGCAGCTCCTCTCTACGGGACTATGGTACATACTTCTCTAATTATAGAGTGGATAACTGCTACAAAGTCAAAGTTGCTGCACCAGCCGTCCTACGCCTCTCATACGCCTCCCACCAAGTGAAGACAACCCCATCAAACTGAAATGTGGTATATGCCACACCACAAGAATCTGGAATCTCTACTGTACGGTGACACCTCTGAAGAAAACCGTAGGCATCCTCTCCCTCAGCACGACTGAATATCAGAGGCTGGAGACTACCAAACCTCTCGAGGTAGCATTGCTCATCCTCAGGCATAGATGGACCCCTAAACTCCTACTATGGTTCAAGTGGCTGAGATAGACATGCCTCTGTAGTCTTTAAGCTCTATACTAAACCAGCTCATCACACGCAAGACCTAGTAACCTAGGCTCTGATACCTTTTTATCATGACCCTAAACCGACACCCGGTCGTGAGGACGCCTTTCGTGAAGACAATGCCATCCGGAACAACGGAAACACCTCTGTCAACATATAATCAACATTTAACTGATCCAAAACATGAGTAAAATAGTTATTAATGCGGAAACAACGATAATAGAAAAGGATACAACCCGACACAGCCCAAATCGGGGTGTCACAAGTTTTAAGCTTCTATAGAGTTTGCTATAAGTCTACAGAATATAATATCCGATACAATAGTCTGAAGAAAACATAAATGATGTAAGATAGGGGAGTCAAGGGGCTGCAGATGTCAACAGCTACCTCGAAACTCCAAATCACTGCCTGGTTTAATATGAGTACTCCGACCCAGTGACTAATAATAATTAATAATAACTCAAGGCATGAAAACACATAAATTCACAAGGCAGTTCTATACCAGGTAGTAAATCACTTAAAGAAGTAAAACCGTAAAAAATCAAATGAAATCTCCTTTTTAAAAATAAGTAAATTGCTCAGCATAGAATCGGCCCCTCGGGCTCAGTATCACTCAGTATAACATCATCCCATTGGGCTCAGTACCAGTGACTAAGTATACTATTAGCCCTTCAGGCTCCATATCAGCCACTCAGCATAGTATCAGCCCCTCGGGCTCAATATCGGATCATATGGGTAGCTGCGCTCGCTGTGGGTGTGCAGACTCAGGAGGGGACCCTTACGACCCAAGCGCTATATCAACATAAGGCCTGAAAGCCTTCTGACATCACACTCAAGGCCTGAACGCCTTTTCACATCACACTCAAGCCACCTCGTGACATATAAATGTATCTCAGTCCCTCGGACTCACTTAGTCAAGAAAAGATCATAAGCCCCTCAAGCATCAATAAAATAGTAGTGCTCAGCCCAAACAATATTGGAAATATCATTTAGATCTCAAAATTAAATTAAAATTAGTTGATTTTGCAAAACATTATTAATCCCTAGGACTGAGTTCAAATACTACATCAAATAGTGAGGAAATAGTTACAAAATCCACGAAGGACTCAAGTAACCGGTAAGAAGCCCAAATATGGAAATAAGCCTAAATCATGTTGATAACAAACACAACTGAGTTAAATACGTGGTAAACGTATCAATCGGGACGGACCAAGTCACAATACCAAGTAGTAAACAACCCTGTGCTCATCACTAAGTACATGCTTCATCTCAATATAGCACTCCATTGTGAAAATCTGCGGTTTCAAACCCTCACGACATCATTTACTATCATTACTCACCTCAAGCCGCCAAAAATCCTTTCTCACTATGCCCTAGCCTCTCAAATAAACTTCCTAGCGCGTCGAATCGTATCAAAACCAGAACGAATACGTCACAATATGCCAATGGAACAATACCCAATTAAAAACAGTCGGAAAACATTAAAAATATCGAAATTAGCAAAACCCGAGCCTCGCCCCCACTTCTCGAATTCCAAAAATATTACATCAAGGATTCCTTATCATTCCACGAGTTCATACATATCAATATCACAATAATCGGAGTTCAATTGACCCCTCAAATCCCCACTCTTAACTCTCTTATGTTTAAGCCCAACCTCCAATTTTAATCTTTTATTCCTCAGTTTTTTAGCTTTAATCTATGTCATAACACCTTAGAATTATGTTCTAGGATAAGAAATCCTTAACTCAGTGAAGTCCCTTGATTCCTATCTTCAAAATCGCTCAGAAACCACCAAGTCAAAAGTGAAAAATGACTAACTCTTCAAAAATATGAGAAGAAGAACTTATAAACTTTTGCCAGCCCTTTTCGCTTCTACGGTCATTTCAGTCGCTTATGCGGAATTTCGCTTAATGCACTAGGCCGCATCTGCGATTGCCAAGCTGCATCTGCGTCTCCACATGTGCGAGCCACCTACCGCATCTATGGTTCTTCGCCTCTCACTCAAAACCACATCTGCAACTCCCCCATCGCATAAGCGATACAACACATGCGACCCTCTTTCCGCAGGTACGGAAATACCAGCAACAACAAAAGTTTCTACAACAACACAAGTCCAAATCTACCCGATCGCCATCCGGAATCTCTACGAGGCCCCCAGGACCTCAACCAAAAGTCTCAGCCCATTCATATACATCATTCGAACTTGCTCCAGTCATTAAAACACCACAAATAACTCCAAAACCTTCAAATTATGTCAGATTCAATCCTAAGTTCTTCTAAAACTTTCGAAACACGCATTTGATACAAAAACCAGACCAAAATACCTATGAATGACCTGAAATTTTGCAGACACATCAAAATGCACCTAACGAAGAAATAACAACTATCGGAATTCCTTTCCGACCGTCGGATCAAAATCTCACCTATTGACTGGAATTTGCAAAAATACTGTCTTCGCCAATTCAAGCCTAATTCTACACATGAACTCCAAAATAAATACTAATAAAGCTCCGAGGTCCAAAATCAACTCCTGAAACTAACTGAATCACCGGATATCACATCTGAACCCTCTAACTCATAAGTGAACATCCGATTGAATTTTTCAAACTAAGCCTACCATAAAGAGACTAAGTGTTCATTTCCTACCAAAACCCTTTTGGACCAACTCGATGACATATGATACGGATAATGTGCATAAAGAGGTTGAAAATGGGGAAAACGAAGCGGTAACTCACGTGATGATTGTGAGCATATGATTTTTGCCCAATATAAATCATTCCCATAAATTCAAGACAAAATAATTTCCTTTATCTATTTGCAATTTTTGATTTCTCGTAGCATTTTATGTTAATAGTCTGCATTTGTTTGTTCATATTTATTTTATTTTAATTTAAAGAAAATACAAAATATCTGTCACGTGCATTTAGGATTCAATTTTGCATTTTAAGAAGTAATTATTAATTGGTCCATTCTACGAAAAGGAAATTCAAAAATAGTTTAATTTGCACTTTAATCCTAATAAGGATATTTAGGTGATTGTTTTTATTATTAATTATGATAATTACTATTTATGGTTAATTAGCACCTCTTATATGTCAACTGTGTATTTATTTTGCTTTAATTTAAGATCTTTAATTTAATTTTCATAATATTAATAATAAAAAAATCTTAAAAAGGGATATAAAGAAACGAGGAAAATAAATTTGGGCCGGTCTCTATAATGTTCCCAGCCCAAACACACTACCCAAACCCAGTCCTTACCCAGTCCACAACCCCACTATTCCCAAACGGCGCCGCTAAGTCACTAAACGCCCCGTCTTAGGCATATCCCATCTGGACCGTTGATCTCGGGTGATCGAACAGTCTGGAACTGAGCATCCCTCAAGTATTTAACTTTCCTAATGCCCCCTACCCCTTATTCATGATCTCATAAACTCCTAATATCACCAATGTAACACCACTGTCCACCACCCTCCTTCCGTCGTCCGTCGCCGGCGGAAAATCGTCGTCGCCAGCAGCGATGCTCCAAACAACTCCAAATTAAAACCAATTGATCCCCGAACCTTCCTCTTCTTGGATACACCACTACCAACCTTCAAATCTCAACCAATCTCCTAGAATGTATTTCATTCTTTCCCTCAAGATTGTCAAGATTTGTTCAAACCCAGATCTTAAGTCCAAATGTCAATGGTTCGAGTCAGTCCAGTCCTAGCTTTTGTTCTTTGAATCGAACTATATAAATCGATGTCATGCAGCAATTGGCCTCAATTGTAGGGGAACAACAGCTTCAAACGTCGTTCAAGTTATTCAGTAAGTTTTTGCTAGCCATTTTCTTTTTAAATTCACGACGAACCCCTTTATTATTCAGGCTTAATTGATCTTGTTTTTCTTCTTTCTTTCTTTTTTTTCCATCTCGTGTTTTTTCTATTTATATTTATTTTTTTTCATGGAAACATGAGTCTATATATCTTCTAGTTTTTTTATTTTTGTGTTTGATTCTAACATTTTAGACAGAAAATGTAGAAATTTTCCTCTTTAATTTTGCGTTTGATTAATGTTATATGGGACGAGGAAAAGTTTGGAGGTCTGCCAGTTTCTCTCATTGAAGTAGATGACTTTCGATAGTGCATAAACATCTACACATTGACAGATTTGGGATTAAAAGGAAGCATATTTACATGGTTGAATGGAAGATCAGAGGAGGACTATATACTTAAAAGATTGGATAGATGTTTTGGGAATGACGAATTTCAACAGACCTTTCCTGCATTGGAGGTATCTCACCTGTTGAAAATTGGTTCTGACCATTGTCCGATGCTGCTGAAATGTTATATAAAAAATCCCCCAATTAAGAAGTCATTCTGATTTCTTAACTTCTGGACAAAGCATGAAACATTCAAAGATGTAGTGAAGGAGAATTGGACTGTTGATTTTAGTGCTAACCCTTTTTGCATCTTTAACTACAAGTTAAAGAAGCTTAAACATGCACAATCTACCTGGAGCAGAGCTTCATATGGGGACTTATTCTAGAAGATTGCAAGTCTTTGAGGAGGTAGTCCTGGTTCATGAAAGACAATTTGAAGTTAATCATAGTAAGATAAACATACATAGATTACGTATGGTCCAAGATGAAATGCTCAAATATCTTGCATTACAAGAACAATTTTGGAGACAAAAAGCAAGCATGTTATGGTTCAAAGATGGAGATAGAATCACTAAATTCTTCCATGCTCAAGTTAATGGGAGAAGAAAGAGACTGAAATTATGAAGGATCCAGAATAGCCTTGGTAACTAGATAGTAGAAGATCATTTAATAGAAGAAGAAGCAGTAAAGTTTTACAAGGATCTATTTACTGAAAATTCACTCCCAAATGCTTTTGATATTCTAAATCAAGTACCTTCAATGGTAGATAATGATCAACATGAGAGATTAATGGCTTTGCCCTCTAATGAGGAAGTGACGAGAGCAGTCATGGGGCTGAATGGAGACTCAGCATGCGGACCGGATGGTTTCATTGGAGCCTTCTACCAATCATGCAGGGAAATCATTGAAGAAGACGATGTAGTCGGCATGGTCAAATCTTTCTTCTGCGATCACCAGCTGCCAAAGGGTGTCACACACACAAACCTGGTTTTATTACCAAAGAAAAAAGAAGTGAATACCTTTGCAGATATGAGACCAATCAGCCTTAGCAACTTTGTTAACAAGATTTTCTCGCGGGTCATTCATGAAAGGTTGGTTGAATTGTGACCGAGCATAATCTCATAGGAACAGGCAGGTTTTGTGAAGGGAAGAAATATTGTTGAGAATGTTCTACTAACTCAAGAAATCATTAAGGATATCAGGTTAAGAACAAAAGCAGTCCCAAACGTTGTGATTAAGCTGGACATGACAAAAGCTTATGATAGATTATCATGGCTATTCCTAACTAAAATGCTAAGGAAGATGGGATTTCCTGAAGATTTCATTGGTTTGATTTTTGATTTGATTGGGAATATTTGGTAATCCATTCTCATAAATGGCCTGCCAAATGGTTTTTTCAAATCAACTAGAGGTATTAAGCAGGGAGATCCTTTGTCTCCAACCTTATTAATTCTAGAAGCAGAAGCATTGTCTCGAGGATTGAACTCACTGCATAGTAATCTGAATTTTAGTATTCCAAATTGGAGCCCAAACATAAACCATCTTGCATATGCAGATGATACTATCATTTTCTGCTCATCTGATGCAACTTCATTGCGACAAGTGATGGAGGTTCTGCAAGCTTATGAATTAGCATCTAGTCAACTGGTAAACAAAGCTAAATCTACCATATATCTGCATCATTTAACTAATAATGAGGTTATTAAAAAGGATTACTGGTATAGGATAACAATGTTTCCCTTTGACCTATCTTGGATGTCCCATTTTTTATGCCAGAAGAAGGAGTGATTATTACCACTAATTAATCACAAAGGTTATGGACAAATTGCAGTCGTGGAAAGGCAAACTCCTATCTGTAGGAGGTAGGGCTCTATTGATCGCAAATGTCCTGCAGAGTATCCCAATTCATATGTTGTCAGCAGTAAATACGCCAAGCTTTGTGATCAAAAAATTACATACCATTTTTTCCGAATTCTTCTGGAGCAGCAATGTGGGAGGAAGCTCAAGACATTGGTCATCATGGACTAACCTGTGTATGCCTTATGAGGAAGGGGGTATAGGATTCAGATCCCTTCATGATGTCTCCAAGGCACTGTTCTGCAAATTGTGGTGCAATTTGAGGACAAAACCCAGCTTATGGAGTGCACTTATGTGTCAAAAGTATCCTGTGATTGCACCGTAGAAGGGTGGATCCCACATTTGGAAAAAAATGCTTGAACGCAGGGACTTGATTGAGCATCAAATATACTGGATTTTTAGAATGGGATCTGCTCAATTCTGGTTTGACAATTGGACCAAGATGGGTGCCTTATATTTCCAAATGCCTGCACAGTTTTTTGTTGATGAAGACATTCACAATGTCAATGACATGGTTTAAAATGGTATGTGGAACTTGGAAAAATTATTTCAAACTCTACCTGAAGATTGGGAAAACCACATTGTGCAGAATATTAGACCACCAAAGGAATATGCAGAGTTAGATACACAATTCTGGATGCTTGAAGCAAAGGGATATTTTTCCCTGAAATCTGCATGGGAATACTTGCGAAGAAGAGAAAATCTAAGGCTAGCTTACAAGATGATATGGTTCAAAGGCTTACCAAGCAAGATATCGTTCTTCTTTTGGAAGGTGTGGAAATCCAAACTGCCACTTGATGATTTCTTGCGTAGAATAGGATACTCCATGGCATCTAAATATTGGTGTTGTGCAGATCTTCAGGAGGAGTCTCTAGTTCATTTGTTCTTCACATCCAATGCAGCTAGGAGTGTTTGGAGTTACTTCTTGCGGAGAGCCGGAATTGCATTAGAAGTGTCTTTACAACAAGCAATTACAAAGTGCTGGACGATAGCAGTGGTACATAGTTTGAAGCCGGTATTGCATGCTTTACCTGCATGTACTGTATGGGAGTAATGGAAGAGAAGAAATAATTTGAAATATGGAGAAGCAGTGTCAGTATCAAGAATTATTTACCAGGTTTCATCTTCGATGCAAGCTCTACTCCAGTTGAAAAAACCAGGATTACATATACCTCACAAGTGGCTCGACTTACTTACAATGATGGAGAAATTCACACCTCGACTGAAGTACGAGAAAGTGCTATGGGAATTTCCTCCTAGAGGATGGCTCAAAGTGAATACAGATGGAGCATGCAGAGGGAACACAGGGAGGAGTTCTATTGGGTTTTGTTTAAGAGATGAGATAGGTTATTTGATATATGCAGAAGGAAGAGGAATTAAGGAGGGTTCTAACAATGAAGCTGAGGCAACAGGAATATTAGAGGCAATGAGAATGTGCAAATCAATGAACCTCAACAATATTTTGCTTCAGTCAGATTCACTGATGCTTCAAATGATCATAGATGGACAATTGAGACCACCATGGAATATTGTAGATGCGGTGGAGGAAATCAACATACTCAAAACGGGGTGTAATTTCAATGTATCTCATATTTTTAGAGAGGGAAACAATCTAGCAGACCACCTTGCAAATCATGCTCTCGACTGTGGTAACATCGAGTGTTTTCATTTTTGGGAACTAGATGTCTTGAGCATGAGGATTGTTAATGATGATAAGTTACAGTTTACAAAATTGAGAATAAGAGTTGCAAGAAATTAGGGAAGGAAATGGAAGGCGCTAAGGGAAACATGGGGATAATCCCTACTGTTTTTTTCCATTTTTTAGGTAAATCATTTGTGCTGCTGTTTGTTTGTTTTCAAGCAATTTTCAGTGGTGGTATTAATGCAATGCATTCATCCCACTGGAAGTAACTTGCAGATGGACAATGGTACAAACCATGAAAGCAACAACAAACAAGGAAACATTGTTTCTTTTATCAAGTGGAAATGTACAGCTGCAGTGTAACATCTCCTGCGTAATTTTGGATTTGCAACACAATAACATTAGTGTTATTCACATGCCTAGGATGGAGGAACAAAAGTCGAGACGTGGACTCAATTCACGCCAGACCATGCGTGTTTTTTGGATGGATCCCCAACCAACAAGCACGCTGCTGCTCAATATGGAATATTTTTGCACACTTCTATTCACAATGCTGCTGTTATACTGTGTCCCCAACACTCAACAATTACTTTGGGACAACAATTTTCTTTAACGCACGCATGAAGGTTCCGGACTGCTTTCAATATCTCGGACAGCAGTAATTCTTTAATGTGCACATGCCTCTTGGAATTCCAAAGTTCGATTTCCTGTCACAATATCCCAACAGCAACGGTGCGCACGTTTGCCTCTAAAGCTGTTCTCGAGCAAACAGAGACATGGAATGCTGCTACTGTACTGTCTGCCCAACAATCAACAATTACATTGGGACAACAATTTTATTTAATGCGCGCATGATGTTTCAGACTGCTTTCAATTTAGCTTCTGTGAAAATTTGCAGTTTCCATGGAAATATCTCGGACATCGGTTATTCTTTAATGCGCGCATGCCTCTTGGAATTCATAAGTTCGAATTCCAGTCACATTACCCCAACAGCAATGGAGCGCACGTTTCTCTCTAAAGTTGTGCTCGAGCAAAGAGAGACATGGAACTTTTTTCTCCACCTACGCCTGGACCAGCAGATCTTTTGCATTGATTATTTAATCACTTTGGGAAGACAAAACATTCATGTTTGGGCACGATTATAGCAGCTGGATCGGAACTCCAAATGATCGAACAAGCTAAAGTCGAGGTCAAGGGGACATAATTGGAACTCACAGCAGGCAGTATGGAGGATCACATGTAATTCAAGGCATATTCAACGTTAAGGGAAATCTGTAGAGCATATAGTAATGATTCCATGGGAATCTTCATTGTTTATTTTTCCATGGGAGTTTCACGAGAACGAGATGCACGCTATTGTTGGGCACGCTGAAAAAAGCACGCTTTGTTTTCTCCAATGGCAAGTCAATGTTGAGATCACATGCTTATTGGACTGCATAATGGGAATCTTCAGACTTTTCAAATTCATATGCATGCATTGCAGGAGAATGGGTTACAAATACAAAGCTGGAAAATGGCTATGTACGTAGGCATGGATTGATATATCGAGTTTCATTTTCTATAGTATATCAAATGTGATATCAATGTTGAGTTCTTTACTCAATATTGATAATAAGAGATGTATACTTATCAAGTTTTATTATTTGAATTATGTTAGACCTCCAGACAAAATTTGTTTGTTGTTCTACCTTTGTATTTGTTTTTAATATATTCATCAAAAATTAACCCTAGGCGATTGCCTAGCCGATTGCCAAAACAAAAAGATTTCAGGTGTCATAGGCTGAAAGTATGATTTTGTTCCTTCAGTATTTGAATTTTGGTTGTTGATCCATGTTTGTTGCTGCTGAGTATAAGGTATTGATTTTGCTTGACTTTTAGATGGTCTAATTTAATTTAATCGTAGCTGGATAGCTCTAGACCCTGGATAATTAACTCGGGCTACTGACCAAGGTGCAAAAGGGGTTGGGTTTAGGCTTAACCATGGATAGTAATTCTTTTTAGAATTAGGGGCAATCTAGGTAGCCACAGCAAGTAGTAATGCAAGGATTGAGATGGGCATTTCCTTGAATCTTCTAGAAGGAGGTTCTAGTTGGTATGTCAATAAATTGGTAAGTATAGCTTGGAAAACAAATTACGATCTTAAGGACCAAATAATTAATAAAAGAGGGACTAGTTTGAAATAAAAGACTTGAAAGTTTGAAATAAAAGACTTCAAGGTTACCCTATTGCTAAGCCTATATAAGATATCCTTCTTGCCTTTCAAGGCAAGAACAAGGGACCTAAAAAAAACCAAAAGCTGAGATTGCTGAAAATTAGAAACAAAAACTGAGACTGCTAAAAATTAGTAAAGAATACTATTCCATTGAACTCCTGAATTTCAAAACTTTCTTTCATTACTAAAAACACTTTTGTGTTTCATTTGAGGTGAAAGAATGGTTTTAACTTGGGTGATGAAAGAGCTGGGTTAATTGCATTTATTGGGACACTATGTAGTTGACTTTTCTGGTTGGATTTCACTTTTCCAATGTTGGGTGACTTAAATGTGGTCTGACTGCTGTTGCATGTTGCTGATCCTTCTATTTTTTGTTATTTTTTATTTCCAGTTATACGTTTCTGCACCTCTTTAAATGTAAAGCTTCATTTGGAATCAATATGTATGAACATATTTGAAGTCAGATAGTGAGGAGCTGATTGATACGCATGAAGTCAACTTTTGTTGTTTATCATAGATACTTAGTTTAATGGTGATATTTGTATTAATAGGACTATATCTGATTATGTGGACTATTTTTGAACACTTTTTCTAACAGTTTGTTGATTTAAGGTTAGTTCTGGTGTCAAATATTAGTAGATATATTATCGTGTTAGTTTGAATGGTTAACTTAAAGTGTATTATGAACATAAATCTGGTATTTTTAGACTCAATATGGAAATTAAACAGGAAATGTTAGGTTTGGGTTTTAACACATAGGCTTCAGTTTTAATTTTGGTGTTTCTGATTTTGAAATCAAGGAATCGACATTTTAGCATGGCAAGTTGTTTTGAATTTTATATTTTGATATAGTTGGAAATCACTTTAACTTAATCCTTGCTTCTTCTAAAAAATTTTGTAACAATTCATTACCTTAGACATGATTTGAACAGGAAATTTGAATTCTACAATATAGCAGTTGTCGATTTGAATGGAATTACATGACTCTTTTGCCACAGAAATCATTGAATTCTATTTGAGCAATTTCAAATAAGTTCAGTGGACTTAAACCATAATAAATGTCCAATTTAGTTGGGGTTGGCTAATGAATCAAGGTGTGAAAGACTACTTAGGCTCAGTGCTGCTAGCAATGAGCCCTGCCCACTTTCAACTCAATACTCGTTAGGGCCTGGGTGAAGGCCTACGATTGGCCAGTTTTGTAAAGCTAGACAGGGATTCCTCTTCTTTGGTCTTATCTAGAAGCCCAATGGTTTGAGCTTATTTCAGAGCTATTATTTGATTTGCACCAGGCATGTAGCAGATTAAACAGGCTTTGTGGAAACAATACTTAATAGAAAATTATAGTTCTTTTTAAGATATCCTTTTAAATTAAATGAGGTGCGCCGCGCCAAATAAAATAAAAACTCGCATGGTCCTTCTAATTGTGTATCAAATATCTAGACCTCGAGATGTTCCATTTAGTGAATTTCATGGCCTCCCGGAAAGTTAATAATACGCTAGTTGCATTAGGCCCGATGTTTAATAATATTACATTGTTAAACTCGCGAGAACATTTATGTGAACCAAATCAAAATTCCAATAAAGTTGAAATGAGTCAAAAACCAGGGGCGCATTTATGTGACGTGGTTCGAGGCATGTCTTAATGACTTTGTAATTCTCTTCTTAAAAATAATTAAAAGCGGTTAAAGCCAAGTATGACAATTGAGCGACCGTGCTAGAACCACCGAACTCGGGAATGCCAACACCTTCTCTCGAGTTAACAGAATCCCTTACTTGGATTTCTGGTTCGCAATCTGTTAAATAGAGTCATTCTCTTCCTTGATTCAGGATTAAACTGATGAATTGGGACATCATAAATCTCCCAAGTGGTGACTCTAAAATTTTATTAATAAATCTTATTTTGATTGTCCTTTAATTGGAAAAACTCCCTTAACTACGCCGTTCAGGGGGTTTAGTATCCAAAACAAGGTGTGACAGCTCTGGATACTCTAGTGGGGATCGAACACAGAATCTGTAGTTCATGGTTCAAGAAGTTGAGCTTAGAATAATTGTTGTATTTGGCTTTGTTTATTATCTGATTTTTTTGTTTTTTACATGTTGACATAATATGCAAAATGATGCTTTTAGCGCTTTGATATTATTTGAACTGTACATATAAATTGCTACGAGACCCTTCTCTTCTTATCTTCAGGGATGTGCTCTTTGGCCGAGACTCCCCATTTTGTTAGTGTCATACCATGAAATAAAAAAGTGGCTCGGCCAAATTACAAAGCCGGATGGTCTGTTGGGTCCGTCTAGGACATGTTTACCAACAACCCTCGAAACCGGCCTTTCGAGCCGATCCAGTCTTGAGAAATGAGAGGGTCGAAAAGAATAACACTTTCACTTTATTGGGAGAATCCTTAACTAGTTTATTCCATTGGCTATGACAACTATATATGCTTAGACCAATTGAACCAAAATTGCCAAACCCTCCTCCGAAGAATCTTTATTATTCTGTTAGTTGTGAATACTGTTCCGGTGCATCGGGGCATGATATCGAAAAGTGTTGGCATTTGAAGAATGCTATTAAATAAATTATTTACTCCCACCGGATTGAAGTCCAGGCTCCAGAGACACCCAAAAGAAACCAAAGCCCGTTGTCGGCCCATCAAGAGACCAACATGATTGAGATCGTGGATAAAGGGGGAGAGTCTAAAAGGCCCTCACAGACCTTAATGATGATCAAATCCAGCGAAGTCCAACCGATTGAGAGTATAAGCAGTGAGAAGTTAGTGATCAAGATAGAGGAAATAGACAACAACCATGTTGTCGTCCAAGGGAGGGCATCATGCATGGTCACGCCAAAATAGGAAAAGCAAAAGCGATGGTACCCGGGGCAGCTAGGAAACCCGTCATAGTTGTGGAAGGTGCTCCCATAGAGCCTGTCATTGTAAAACAAGTAATCCAACCACCAGTCGTCAATACCAAAGTCATTCCTTAGAGATATGAATATTGATGTACAAAGGGAAGTATGTTAGGGAGGAAGTTTGTGAGGCCCGAGGTTTGACTTGGTCAGGGAGATACATCGCCCCTGAGGAGTTAAGGAAAAGCAGTATCCCTAAGGATAACATAGAATAGGTGAAAAAAGCTTTATCAGAAGAAAAGACAGAAGAATTCCTAAGGAAAATTAAAATGCAAGACTACTCCGTCATAGAGCAATTGAGGAAGACACCAGCTCAGATCTCCATATTGTCGTTACTAATCCATTGAGATGAACACTGCTGGGTGCGGATGATGATTTTGAATGAAGCCCACATCCCTGACAAGATAATAGTGAATAATTTTGAGAATATTTCAGAACAAGATATTCGAGGTAAATTTGGTCACAGTCTCTGACGATGAACTACCCAGAGAGGGCACTGAGCACAATCAAGCCCTTTTGTTGACTGTAAAATGTGAAGATGGTGTGGTCATTCGGGTTCTAGTATAAAACGGGTCTAGTGCAAATATTTGTCCACTCTCCACATTGATCAAGCTGAAGGTGGAGAATGAAAGGATCCACAAGAACAACGTTTGTGTTCGTGGGTTCAATGGCGGAGGCAAAGACTCAGTAGGGGATATAGTGCCCGAAGTGACACTAGGACTTTTTGAGTTCACCATAGAATTTCCAAAGCTGGACATGGTAGTTTCTTAAAACCTATTATTGGGCAGGCCATAGATTCACGCAGCCAAGGCAGTGCCATACACTTTGCACTAGATGGTCAAATTTGAATTAGACAGGCAAGAGATTGTGGTACACAATGAAGGTTATCACTATGTTGCAGGTGATGTTATCATAGCTTTTATTAAATCTGAAGACAGCAAAGGTCCATGGGTCTACCAGGTATTCGACACAATGTCAGTTAAGAAGATCCGGAAGGTGAGGTTGTCACAAATCCAAAGATAGCAGCCGCATCAGTCATGGTGGCTTCAGACATTTTGAAGAATGGTTTCATGCCCGGCAAGGGATTGGGTGCTTCTCTACAAGGCATCATGCAACCGTTGTCCCTCCCCAAATATCTGGACACTTTTAGTCTAGGGTTCAAGCCTATATCTGCCAACATAAAGTGATCCATAAAGTTAAAGCAGAGGGCCTGGCCCCTCCCAAAGCCCATCCTAAGGTTGTCCAAATCATTCATCAAATCTAGTACTAGCAAGTGCCAGTGCCAAAGATTCCTAGTCCCATGATCGACGCGTATGGAGATTTGGATAAGGGATTAGAAAGGATGTTCAATGAGGTAAATACGGTCGAGGAAGGAGAAAGATCGAGCAGGGTAGATGTGCAGTTTGTGGGAGCATGCGCAAAATTCAACAACTGGGAAGCCACTCCTCTACCCATCCAGAGGGAGCTGTGGTAGTCGGATTTGATTTTTCTTTCTGTCTAGAATGGATTAGCTTCAGAGTTGTTAATTCAGTTGTCATTTCCGTCCGTTTGGATGTGTAAACTATGTTATCTTTTTTATTCTAATGAAATTCAATTTCTTTTCCAGCAGTGCTGATAGTTTCCATTTTTTCTTTACTTCCTTTTCTTTTCTCTTTTGTACAGTTATTTTTATGCTGGTTCCAATGATCTGGCATGCATAAGTATTCTTCGGCCCAGTCTTAAAATTTGGTCTAGTTTAGAATAATTCAGGAAATAGAACATGAGGATGAGCTAGAGTGCGACTAGGAAGGATCATGTGATGAAATAAGTAAAGAGTTGAGCCAATTTGAGGAGAAGCCCAAACCAAACATGAGCGATATAGAGGCAGTCTGTTTAGGGAGCCCGGATAATGTTATAGAAACCGAAATAAGTGTCCATCTGGAGTCGCAACTTAGGAAAGAAATAATTGAAGTACTACTCGAATAAAAATATGCTTTTGCATGGTCTTACGATGACGTTACCAGATTGAGCACTGACTTGGTGGTTCAATAATTGCCCACCGTCCCAGCATGTCCTCCCGTCAAACAAAAGTTGAGATGTTTAAAACTGATGTGAGCATGAAAATCAAAGAGAAAGTGACCACATAGTTTGAGGCAAAAGGTATCCGATTCACACGATATCCCACCTGGTTAGCTAATGTTATGCCTGTACCAAAGAAGGATTGTAAAAGCAGGGCGTGTGTTGATTATCGTGACCTCAATAATGCAAGTCCGAAGGACAACTCCCCCTGCTGAACATACACATATTGATTGAACATTGTTTGAAGAATGAGATTGGGTAATTCGTGGATGGTTACCCGGGTTACAACCTGATCTTAATGGATGAAGAAGATGCGGAGAAAATAGCACATATCACACCGCGGGGGACTATTGCTACAGGGTCATGCCTTTTGGTATGAAGAACGCCGGGGTGACATATATATGGGCCATGGCAACAATTTTCCACAATATGATGCATAAATAAATTGAGGTCTATGTGGATGATGTGATTGTGAAGTCTAGAAATCAATCCGATCATGTCAAAGATCTGACGAAATTCTTCCAGAGGCTTCGCAACTATGATCTCAAACTCAACTCAGCTAAATGCGCATTTGGGGTCCCCTCATGGAAGTTGCTATGGTTCATAGTCAGTCGTCGAGGCATTGAACTAGACCAATCAAAATTCAAAGCTATACAGGAACTACCACTACCGAGAAACAAAACATGGGTGATGAGTCTATTGGGAAGATTGAATTACATCAGCCGATTCATTGCTCAGCTCACAACCATTTGTGAGCCCATCATTAAGCTATAGAAAAAGGATGATGAATCGAAATAGACGGGAGAGCGCCAGGAGGCTTTTGATAAGATAAAGTAATATCTGCCGAACCCACCGGTGTTGGTCCCACCAGAACCAGGAAGACCCTTGATCTTATATTTGACTGTCTTGGACAACTCATTTGGATGCACGTTTGGGTCATCAGGACGTCACCAAGAAGAAATAGCAGGCCATATACTGCCTCAACAAGAAATTTACGACCTCCGAGGTTAAGTATACTCATCTTGAGCGGACATGATGTGCCTTGATGTGGGTAGCCCAGAAGTTAAAGCATTACTTGTCATCATATACCACTTATCTCATCTCCTGTCTGGACCCATTGAAGTACATTTTCCAGAAGCCAATGCCCACAGGGAGGCTCGCGAAATGGTAAATCTTGCATACTGAGTTTGAAATTTGTCTACATGACTAGGACTACCATAAAAGCACATGTATTGGCTGATCACTTAGCTAGTGGTCTGATAGTTGAAGAATATGAGCCCTTGAACACATACTTCTCGGACAAGGAAGGGATGCATATTGATGAAATGGAACGAGGTGAGAAATTGGGGTGAAAATTGTTTTTCAATTGGCCTGCCAACATGAAACGCATCGGGATAGGAGCAGTGCTCATTTATGATGAAAGGCATCATTACCCAGTCACGGCTCAACTCTGCGTCTATTGCACCAACAATATGGTAGAATACGAGGCATGTATTTTGGGTTTGATGTTAGCAGCAGATATGGGTGTCCAGGAAGTCTGGTCTTGGGAGACTCTGACCTTTTGGTACACCAAATGCAAGGGAGTGGGAAACAAGAGACTTAAAGCTCATACCATACTAACTATGCTTGCTTGATCTTTGTCAACAATTCAAGTTAGTAGAGTTCAGGCACATTCACAATGAGGTTTCTAACGCCTTGGCTACTTTGACGTCAATGTTACTTCATCTGGATAAGGCTTAAGTTGACGAGACACATATCCGGGTCCATGATCAACATTCTTATTGCAACATCAGAGAATATATCAAGATGGGTTTGTACCCGGTACAAGCCACGAATGACAAGAAGAGAACAATCTGTCACTTGTCAAGTGGGTTTTGCTTAAGCGGAGGGATATTATACCAAAGAACACCAGATCATGGTTTGTTAAGCTGCGCAGATGTTAGGCCGGCGACAACCATGACGAATGAGGTGCATGTTAGCGTCTGCGGGCTATACATGAGCGGATATATTTTGGTGAAGAAGATTCTCAGGGAAGGATATTATTTACTCAACATGGAGTGGGACTGTATCAGTTTCATGCACAAGTGCCATCAACGTCATGTGCATGGAGACTTGATTCAGTATCTGCCGTCTGAGTTGCATATGATGTATGCACCATGGCTTTTCGCTACTTGGGGCATGGACGTCATCGGGCCCATCGAGCCAGTAGCTTCTAACGGACATAGGTTCATCCTTGTTGCTATTGACTATTTAACCAAGTGGGTTGAAGCTAAGACCTTCAAAGCAATGACCAAGAAAGCCGTAGTCGACTTTAGACTTGCAAATACTGTTTGTTGATTTGGAATCCCAATATTCTCATCACTGACAATGGGGAAAATCTCATTAGTCACTTGAAGAAAGAGGAACGTCAGCAGTTCAAGACACATCGTAACTCCACCCCATACTGTTGGAAACACGTTTCAAATGCAATATACTAAACGTGTGTTCTTTTGTAGGTTTTGATGAATGTCAAACAAAGCAAAAAGCGATATATAGCAGTACTCAAGGACAAGCACAAAATGGATGCATTACAAGAAGCTCAAGACAAAGTTTAGAAATGTTATAATTGAGTCAATATTAATTGTGATCTTGATTCCTCAACTTGGCTCATAACATGGCTTCTCTACTAAAATTATTTTTCCAAAATCATGCATATTTAAATTAAGTGTCAAATGATTTTAAACTATGCATATTTACATTTGTTAAAATGTTTTCCAAGCATGCCTCAAAAATCTGGGCTAAGATAATCGATTATGTATTTATGATAATCGAGTATCTCTAAGCCAAGACTGCATGACAATCGATTGTGAATTAATGATAATCGATTGTGAGTAAGTCAGTTAACATCAGGTTTTTGCAAACTGCATAACAATCGATTGTGTACTTATGATAATCGATTGTTAACTGAGGCAAAGTTTTCAAAACTCATAAAAATCGATTATGAACTAATGGTAATCGATTAGAATGAGAAAAATGTCTCCCAGTGATTTTAAATAAAATGATAATCGATTGTGGCTTTTGATAATCGATTATATATGAGACAGAGAGTTTTGAAATTAATTAATAATCGATTATTCCATTTGATAATCGATTGTTGAAGCTGACCGTTGTCATATATTTTCAATTACATTCAGGTAATCGATTGTTGATATTTGACAATCGATGTTTTGCTTAAAATCTGGAAAAGATTTTCTGAACGTTGTTAAAATAATCGATTGTTGATTTCCGGACAATCGATGTTTTATGCCAAAAATTGGAAAGGATTTCTTAACGTTATAAATAATCGATTATTGATTTGAAGTAATCGATTGTTGACGTAAAATCTGGGATTGAATTTTTAATCTGATAGGCAAACAATCGATTGTTTAGTCTTGACAATCGATTGTCACTGAGTAATTTCAGCAATCCTTAATTGGCAATTAGACAACGGTAAGACTGAGTTTTTCACCTATAAATACAGCTTCAACTCAGTGTTTTCACAACAACAACATATACACTTTGAGTATTTTCATTGCTAAAAGCTTTCTTACATTGATCATCATTTTCCATTCATCCATAAAGCTTTTTGAAGAGCCATTCTATTGAGCTAAGTTGTTGTGATCTTGAGCGTACTATTTCTACTCATATCTACTCATTAAGGAGTGCTTTGTAAAGTGAGTGTGTTTTGTGTTTGTAAGAGAATTGCGATTCTCGTTTGTTGAGGAACTTGTGATTCCTCGGTTGAAGTCTTTGGGATTGTTATCCCCGAGCAGTTGAAGTCTTTGGGATTGTTATCCCCGAGCAGTTGAAGTCTTTGGGATTGTTATCCCCGAGCAGTTGAAGTCTTTGGGATTGTTATCCCCGAGCAGTTGAAGTCTTTGGGATTGTTATCCCCGAGCAATTGAAGTCTTTGGGATTGGTATCCCCGAGCAATTGAAGTCTTTGGGATTGTGATCCCCGAGCACCTAGGTGAGGCTTGTGTCCTCAGCTGTAACGGTTTGTTAAGCACCCGTAAGCTTGACAAGTTTAGTGGAAATCTCGAGAGAGTCTCTCGGGAACTGGACTAACCACGTTTGTGGCCAACCAGGATACATCATTGTGTAAGTTTATTCTACTGCACTTGTTTTAATTTCTGCAAAGTTTTTAAATTCCGCACTAAAACGCTTAATATTTTTAAAACGCTATTCACCCCCCCCCCTCTAGCGTAAAGCGTATTGTCCAACAATTGGTATCAGAGCCATACTCTCTGAAAGACTTAACCGTTTGAGAGAATCTTTCCATGGCTTCTACTCTAGACTCTTTTGCAGGTATTGATGAAGGACAGTGCCCCACAAGACCTCCTTTGTTTAACGGGACTAATTATTCATATTCGAAAGAAAGGATGCAGATATTCGTCAGATCAAACAGCCCTTACTTGTGGAAGGTGTACACCAAAGGAAATGAGGTTCCTGTCAAAAAGGTGGAAGGAGAATGGGTGCCAAAATCAGAAGAGGAATTCAACGCCGAGGATAATCGAATGGTCCAAAATAATTTTAAAGCTATTAATTTATTACTTTGTGCTGTTAATGCTAATGATTACAGGAAAATCTCCTGCTGCAAAACAGTGAAAGAAATGTGGGACAAGCTTGAGGTCACTTACGAAGGGACTGACCAGGTAAGAGAAGCTAAAATTGACTTTTTAACTCATGCTTACGAATTATTCCATATGAAGGAAGGCGAAAAGGTAGACGAGATGTTTGAGCGGTTCTCATCAATAGTGACTGATCTCCACGCGCTCAAGAAGACGTTCACAGACAAAGAACTAGTTCGAAAAATTCTTAGGAGTCTAACACCGGCATGGCGATCAAAGGCCGATGCGATTCAAGAGTCAATTGGAATCACGAACGTCACCATAGACGCTCTTAGAGGTAATCTTAGGACTTATGAATCCACTATTCTTAACCCTGTTATTGATGAACAAAGAAGGCAAAAGATTGCTCTAAAGGCGAGCACAAGTCAATCACCAATTGAAGAGGATGGAGATAGCGAATTCGGACTCATCATCAAAAAGTTCCAAAAATTCATGCGAAAAGAATATGACCGCAAAGGGAAAAAGCAAGGTGAGCAAGTTAAATGTTATGAATGTGGTGAAACAGGGCATATCAAAACAAACTGCCCAAATCTTAAAAAGGAGAAGAAACCCTTCAAGAAGCAACGAGCATACATATCTTGGGGAGGAGATTCCGGAGACGAATCCAGTGAAGAAGAAAATGAAGAAGCGGCAAATCTCTGCCTCATGGCACAGGAAGAAAATCAAAGTGAGGTAAGTCAAATCTCTTCTCAAAATTTTTATACTCTTGATGACATGAGAAATGCCTTTGATGAATTGTATGCTGAATTTCTCAAAGTTACAAAAACCGTCACTAGTTTAAGAGAAAGTGCTTCTCTAAAAGAACAAGATTTTCAAAAACAGTTTTCATTAAAAGAAAAAGAATTAGAAAAATTGGTTTTGGAAAATGAGAAGCTACTAGAACAAAACAAGTTTTATGGGAAAAGAAGTTCTGACAAGCCCGAGAGTTCTACAAAAAATTGTGCTTCTTGTGTAGACCTTAAGAATGAAGTAGGTAGATTAAAAGGCACACTAGATAAATTCAACTCCTCTCATAAAAACTTGAATGTGGTGCTTGATAACTTGAAATCAACCAAGCATGGAATAGGCTTCATAAATGAAGAAGAGGTTGATGCAAAAACCCAACCACCTAGAGCTCAATCTAGGATTAATAACAAAAATACCTTTCCTAAAACAAACATGCATGCTAGAAAAAATATTAGGAGACCTAGACATGACCTTCCGCCTAGCAATCGTCACCATAGACATGATGCATATTTTAGGCACAACAGTGATCATGCTAGAAGATCCCGAAATGTTCAACCTAGAAATGATTATGGTGCTCAAATTAGGAGAAATGAAAATAGAGTAAACAATGTGCATTATTCTAGCTACTATGAGCCTAGACGCATGCATAATCCAAATGTGACATGTCATTATTGTAGACGAATTGGTCATATTGCTCCCGCATGCTTTACTAGACATAGACATGCTACTCAAACATATCATTATAGTATGCATAACCCTCAAGGACCCAAAATGGCATGGGTACCAAAAGAGCATTGATTTGTTTTGCAGGTGTGCTTGAAGGAATCAAGTGTAGTGGATACTCCAAACACTTGACGGGAGACGAATTCAAAATTCCTTAAATTAAAGCACAAAGAAGGAGGAAGAGACGGAAAAGTCGATTTAGGCATTTTTTTCAAAATCGGAAGTATTTTCGAAAAATTTAAAAGACAAAATACAAGGAAGACAAAGGCAAAATTGTGGAAGAAGCTTCTTAAATTGAATTATGAGCCAAAAGACCAAAATGAACGGAGGTTGTTCAAAATCAGGTAATTGGCAAAGTCGAAGGGAAGGTAAGTACCCTAAACCCTCTTAAGAACATCCTAGGACAAAATTCTTAAGAGTTCACGTTTTTCACCCGACTACACTAGTTTCAAAGTTATTATTTCATTTATAGATTACTGACTTGAGCGTCGGAGATGTTTAATTCTATTTTGCAGGTATCCCCCAAAAGGTAAGAGGAAAGTATAAATTGTCTTGATACAAGAAAAATCGATCATAATCGATTATTTATGCTTACAATCGATTATCAGTATCAATAATCGATTATTTTTTGATTCAATTTTTTTTGTCATGAAATCTTGTTGAATGTTTACATTGCTTGATAGAATTAAGTCTCATCATTTTAGCATCCCCCTTCCAAACAATCGATTATTTGTTCTGCCAATCGATTATTTGCCAAAATCCAAACTCTCTGTGAGTGAAATAATCGATTACTATATATTGACAATCGATTATCTGTTTTAAACTTATGTTACCGTTTTGGCTCTACAATCGATTCCTGTCAGGTCATAAATATGAAAAACAATCGATTACCAAGTTTGACAATCGACTATCTTTTTCAAATTTTTTTTTCCGTTCTGGCGTGTAATCGATGTGTCAGATCATTTTCATTAATGACAATCGATTATTCTATTCAAACAATCGATTATTGAACGGTCAGTGAATTTATTTTTACCGTTTCAGACTTCAAAGCTCTTCAAATCTCTTCAAATCTTTTCAAATAAGTGTAAGATTCATTCCTTCTCTATATATAGGCTGCACATATGCTCTTGTATACTCACTCAAGCCTCCCAAGCATCAAATTATCTTGTTATCTTTGAAAAATCCTAGCACATCCTTTTCAAAAATGTCAAGCCGCAACTCCAAACGTGCTCGTTCCAAACAAGGTGCTTCTTCTTCTCGCCATCCATATCAAGATGGATCGGTTCTATTCTTTGAATCCGATGAAGAGCTCACCCGTTTCTTAACCAAATTTGAGAAACGCCTTATTCTCCCTCCTCGCTTTTCAACAAACGCTCTTGTTGCACCATTCATTCCAGCCGCGAATATGCTAAGAGAGTGCCAACTTTTCAATTTCCTACTCCTTACTCACCCCTACTACAACATTACTTTGGTTGAAGCTTTTTACTCCAACCTTCACAAAGATGATGAGGGTGAACTCGTTACCAATGTTAACGGCATTTCCATTCTAATTTCTGAAGATAACCTCCACCTCATTGCCGGCATTCCGCATGATGGTGAAGACATCTACCAGTACATAAATGATGCCGGGGACATGATTGATGAAGCTAATCTCTTCCGCCAAGCCGGAGTCGCCTATGATGAGTCTTCTTCCCGTCGTCCCACCATAAAGGGTATGGACCCGAATTATCGTTTCATTCTCTATTTCATCACTCGTGTTCTCAAACCCCGTAAACTCAATCACACCACCATTTCCCAAGAGGATGCCAAATTTCTTCATGCCATTATCACCGGTGTTAAAATCAATTGGTGCAAGCTTATTCAATCTCATATGTTCAATGCCACCAGAGATGACATACCTCTCCCCTATGCCCTCTTAATAATTAAATTTCTTGAAGCTTCCGGGGTCAATATTGCTAATGGTCCTCTCAAAAAGAGCACCAAAATCTGGGAAATTTTGGAGTCTTCCTTTCATCATGATGGTGATCATGCTCCCGCTCCTCCTCAAAATCGACAAGCCCGTCGTGCTCATCCTCCTCAGGAGCCTACCCTCCGGACTATCTCTGACAAATTACTCAATTAACCCGTGAGGTCCATGGTTACTTTGATCACGTGCATTATGCCTATGCTCAGGTGGTGCCATATCAAGCGCCTCCCAATGATGATGAAGGGGATGGGGGTGATGAATGATGAAATTGTTGTTTTTGATGATGTGAAATTGTTGTTTTTGATTTGTTTTTCCTTGGTTGGTTAGTTGTTGTTCGTTTTATTGTGTTTGGCTCCACCCATGTAATGTTATTTTCCAATAAATAAACTTTTGTTTATTTCATATGTTTTTTTGCATATTCTTCCCTTGTATATATTTTTGCTAATGGCAAAAGGGGGAAGAAACGGGATATCAAGAAGTATGCTATATCACTCTCAACTTCATTCATGCTTAAAGTGAGGGGGAACATGAATTGAGGGGGAACATCAAATTGCATACTTTACACTTGTCTTGGATTATCAAAATAATTATTGCATATATCCCGCTTATGTTTGCCATTATCAAAAAGGGGGAAATTGTTGGAAACACGTTTCAAATGCAATATACTAAACGTGTGTTCTTTTTTAGGTTTTGATGAATGTCAAACAAAGCAAAAAGCGATATATAGCAGTACTCAAGGACAAGCACAAAATGGATGCATTACAAGAAGCTCAAGACAAAGTTTAGAAATGTTATAATTGAGTCAATATTAATTGTGATCTTGATTCCTCAACTTGGCTCATAACATGGCTTCTCTACTAAAATTATTTTTCCAAAATCATGCATATTTAAATTAAGTGTCAACTGATTTTAAACTATGCATATTTACATTTGTTAAAATGTTTTCCAAGCATGCCTCAAAAATTTGGGCTAAGATAATCGATTATGTACTTATGATAATCGAGTATCTCTAAGCCAAGACTGCATGACAATCGATTGTGAATTAATGATAATCGATTGTGAGTAAGTCAGTTAACATCAGGTTTTTGCAAACTGCATAACAATCGATTGTGTACTTATGATAATCGATTGTTAACTGAGGCAAAGTTTTCAAAACTCATAAAAATCGATTATGAACTAATGGTAATCGATTAGAATGAGAAAAATGTCTCCCAGTGATTTTAAATAAAATGATAATCGATTGTGGCTTTTGATAATCGATTATATATGAGACAGAGAGTTTTGAAATTAATTAATAATCGATTATTCCATTTGATAATCGATTGATGAAGCTGACCGTTGTCATATATTTTCAATTACCTTCAGGTAATCGATTGTTGATATTTAACAATCGATGTTTTGCTTAAAATCTGGAAAAGATTTTCTGAACGTTGTTAAAATAATCGATTGTTGATTTCCGGACAATCGATGTTTTATGCCAAAAATTGGAAAGGATTTCTTAACGTTATAAATAATCGATTATTGATTTGAAGTAATCGATTGTTGACGTAAAATCTGGGATTGAATTTTTAATCTGATAGGCAAACAATCGATTGTTTAGTCTTGACAATCGATTGTCACTGAGTAATTTCAGCAATCCTTAATTGGCAATTAGACAACGGTAAGACTGAGTTTTTCACCTATAAATACAGCTTCAACTCAGTGTTTTCACAACAACAACATATACACTTTGAGTATTTTCATTGCTAAAAGCTTTCTTACATTGATCATCATTTTCCATTCATCCATAAAGCTTTTTGAAGAGACATTCTATTGAGCTAAGTTGTTGTGATCTTGAGCGTACTATTTCTACTCATATCTACTCATTAAGGAGTGCTTTGTAAAGTGAGTGTGTTTTGTGTTTGTAAGAGAATTGCGATTCTCGTTTGTTGAGGAACTTGTGATTCCTCGGTTGAAGTCTTTGGGATTGTTATCCCCGAGCAGTTGAAGTCTTTGGGATTGTTATCCCCGAGCAGTTGAAGTCTTTGGGATTGTTATCCCCGAGCAGTTGAAGTCTTTGGGATTGTTATCCCCGAGCAGTTGAAGTCTTTGGGATTGTTATCCCCGAGCAATTGAAGTCTTTGGGATTGGTATCCCCGAGCAATTGAAGTCTTTGGGATTGTGATCCCCGAGCACCTAGGTGAGGCTTGTGTCCTCAGCTGTAACGGTTTGTTAAGCACCCGTAAGCTTGACAAGTTTAGTGGAAATCTCGAGAGAGTCTCTCGGGGACTGGACTAACCACGTTTGTGGCCAACCAGGATACATCATTGTGTAAGTTTATTCTACTGCACTTGTTTTAATTTCTGCAAAGTTTTTAAATTCCGCACTAAAACGCTTAATATTTTTAAAACGCTATTCACCCCCCCCCCTCTAGCGTAAAGCGTATTGTCCAACACATACCGCCCTAAGGAAAATGGAGCACTCGAGGCAACCAATAAGACCATAAAGAAGACACTTCGTAAAATGGTGGAAGGGTCTAGGCAGTGGCATGAGAAATTACCCTTTTCACTATTAGGCTATCGCACTATCGTCAATGGAAACCTGATATCTATTTGTATATGGTACAGAAGCAGTAATCCCGGCTGAAGTTGAAATCCCTTCCCTTCGGATCGTGGCTGAAGCAGGAATCGATGATGAAAAATGGGTTAGAACTCTTTTGGAGAAATTGAGTTTGATTGATGATAAAAGATTAACAGCAGTGTGTCATAGCCAGTTGTATCAACAGAGGATGGCAAGAGCATATAATAAGAAAGTGCGTCCAAGAAAGTTTGAAGTTGGTCAATTAGTGTTGAAACGCATCCACCCTCACTACGACGAGCCAAAGGGTAAGTTTGCTTCAAACTGGCAAGGACTGTTTGTCTTATCAAGAGTGTTGTCTAATAGGGCATTGTATCTAACAGATGTGGAAGGAAAATTATTAGAAATGGCTATCAATTCAGATGCGGTCAAAAGATATTATGTATGACTTTCTTTCGTTTGAATCGTTGTCTATACTTGGCATGTAGGTTTGTACTTAGCATGTTTTAGAGATTGAAATGACGAAGGCATTTTATTCAGCTATCTAATCACTTTATCCTTTGTTAACCCTTTTGAGCTTCAATTATTTTCATTCATATGACTCTTTCGGAATCGATAACAAAAGTCAGAAACACAATCATAAAAGGTAGTGAAAGGAAAAGAACGAAGAGAGAAAAGAAAGAAAGACAAAGAAAGAAAAAAGAAAGAAAAAGAAAGAAAAGAAAGAAAAGAAAGAATGAAATGAAAAGTGAAAACCCTCGCGCGCACAACAAGGCGACGCAAGTCGAGAAAAATAAAAATGAGAGTATCTTATTGTTGAAAACTCTCAGGGGCACCATAAGGCGAAGGCAAGGCAAAGAATAAACAATTGGAAAAGGGCCATTGGTGAAAATCTATAAAGAACACCATAAGTCAAGCAAAGTTAGGGTTTGGTAAGTGGAATTGGGATAAAATGGCAACGAAAAAAGCATGGCAACCGAAGGCCGGTCATTAGGAAAGATTGGGTCGATTAGCCAAAGTGCATGTCATCGTGAAAAACAGTTGCTTTTCCTCTTATAAGTTTCTTTTATTTTCTCCTCAAATGTTATTAAATGTGGAATTCTTTAACTTAATAAAGTTTTGAGTCATTGCATTTTATTTTTCTGTCGAGTCTCTAAAGTCTTTTTATTTAATTAAAGGGGAGAAATTTCAAAGCTTACTATCAGCTCCCAAAAGGACGAAGCGCATGACACCCAAAAATGTAACAAAGGTAGTTAAGTTTGAAACAACAAGGAAAGGGATTCACATGAGCTTCAATGACAAAATTGATTGAAGAGACAAGAGAGTGGCAAAGTAGCACAACACAAAGATGGGCAGAAAAATAAAACCATGAGGGTCAGGGGTCAGCCGAGCATAACACACTGACTAGGGAATCTTAGAATGGATACAAGGCATGTGGTGAGAGGGTCAGAAGCGCAACACAAAGACGTGAAAGGTTAGAAGGATTAACCAAGGATAATATATTCACTTGGTAATCTCGGGAAAGGTGCAAGAATTCTGGCAAAAAGGGCTAGGAATGTAACACAGTAATTGGCAGGCAAGGGAAAGCCATAAAGGATCGGGTATCATCCAACCAACTCAGGTAGCTCATCATCAATATGGATATTTGAACACAATGGAATATGACAGTGGGGAGGTCGCGTCCAACAAGAATGCAGCAAGCTAACCACTGCACTTCAAAGTGACAAGTTTTCTTTGATTGACACAGGGGCACAAAATGCCACAAGACCCTAAGGGAGAGCGCCCACCGGGGAGGGCAAGCACATGGCAGGTATGATTAAAACCTCAGAGGCAAATGAAAATAGGACCTAGTTAAAACTCTAAGAGAACATAGTCCGTCATATATGTTCTCCCCATCAAGAGTATATTGGGCCAAACATTAATTATCGAGCCTCAACAAAAGAAACTGAAAGTTAAAAGGAGTACGGAAGTTGAAACAGGGTGCAGTTTAAAACTCAAACATGCATGGGTAACATGGGCACGCACAAGAACCCTTCCCTGGTAATAGTCACCGAATCCCTCCTAAACAATGATCACATGCATAAACAATCAGAAGTTAGAATTGACATTTAATCTGTAACCCTCAGGACCTTCCTAGAAAAGGGGATTGGTTTAAGGGTTAGAGATAATCAAGGATAGCAAAGAGCATAAAATGACTTGCATGGTTATGTAGGATTCAGTTATGAGTTGTCAGGACCTTCCTGACAAATTTGGCTTAGCCTAAAACACAAACAGTCGGGTAGCATGCGGGCACAAACATGTCCTAACAAGAGCCATCATGCCCATTTGAATGAAACGATATAGATATAAATACTAATCCCCAGCAGACACATCCCGCATCAAATTAATAGTTGTCAGGTCCCTCCTAGATAATAGGAAGTAGATTTAATCAGTGATCCCCAGTAGATCCCCAACCGATATAACACAGATCACGAAACATAGTGGAAGATAATATCTTTTGGGAGTACAGCCGAATTTTAAAGTTGTCATGAGGATTTGATTAAAACTCACAGATGCATCCAGCACAAAACTAGGGTAGAAATCTTTTTTCTTGTTTTCTTTGCTTTGTCATGATAAGGTACATAGACAGTAGTGTCAAGGAATATTTTGCACGATTCAAGTTGGTAATCAGGCGCCCACTTGTTAGAACAAGGGAATATTTTTGTAGATTCAAGTTTTGCAAATCAGGCACCCAACTCTTAGAACAAGGGAATAATTTTAAATATTTATGTTTTGGAAATCATGCGCCCACCTGTGACATTAAGGGAATATTTTTCAACTTTGAAGTTTTGGTAATCAGGCGCCCACCTGTTAGAACAAGGGAATATTTTTCAAGATACAGGTTGGTAATAAGGCGCCCACCTATTATAACAAGGGAATATTTTTTAATATTTAAGTTTTGTTAATCAGGCGCCCACTTGTCAGAACAAGGGAATATTCTTTAAAATTCAAGTTGGTAATGAGGCGCCCACCTGTAAGAAAAAGGGAATATTTTGATACATTCAAGTTTGTAATCAGGCGCCCACCAGTTAGAGCAAGGAAATATTTTTCAAGGTTCAAGTTGGTAATAAGCGCCCACCTGTTAGAACAATGGAATATTTTTCAAAATTCAATTTTTAGTAATGAGGCGCCCACCTGTTAGAACAAGGGAATATTTTTCAATTTTCATGTTTTGGTAATCATGCACCCACCTTTTAGAACGAGGAAATATTTTTCAAGATTCAAGTTGGTAATTAGGCGCCCACCTGTTAAAACAATGGAATATTTTTTTAGATTCAAGCTTTTGTAATCAGGCGCCCACTTGTCAGAACAAGGGAATGTTATTAAAAATTCACGTTGGTAATAAAGTGCCCAACTGTAAAAACAAGGGAATATTTTTCAATATTCAAGTTGGTAATTAGGCGCCCACGTGTTAGAACAAGGTAATATTTTTCAAGATTCAAATTTTTGTAGTTAGGCGCCCACGTGTTAGAATAATGGAACATTTTTCAAGATACAAGTGTTTGCAATCAGGCGCCCACCTATTAGAACAAGTGAATATTTTTGGGATTCAAGTATTGGCAATCACACACCCACGTGATAAAACAAGGGAATATTTTTAAAGTTTCTTGTTTTGGGAATCAGGTTCCCACTTGTTAGAACAAGGGAATATTATTCAAGATACAGGTAGGTAATCAGGCGCCCACCTGTTTGAACAAGGGAATATTTTTTAATATTTAAGTTTTGGTAATCAAGTGCCCACTTGTCAGAACAAGGGAAATTCTTCAAGATTCAAGATGGTAATCAGGCACCCACCTGTAAGAAAAAAGGAATATTTTAAAGGATTCAAGTTTGTAATCAGGCGCCCACCAGTTAGAACAAGGAAATATTTTTCAAGATTCAAGTTGGTAATCAGGTGCCCACCTGTTAGAACAATGGAATATTTTCAAAATTCAATTTTTAATAATGAGGCGCCCACCGGTTAGAACAAGGGAATATTTTTCAAGTTTCAAGTTTTGGTTATCATGCGCCCACCTGTTAGAACAAGGAAATAATTTTCAAGATTCAAGTTGGTATATAGGTGCCCACGTGTTAAAACAATGGAATATTTTTTAAGATTCAAGTTTTTGTAATCAGGCGCCACTTGTCAGAACAAGGGAATGTTATTAAAAATTCACGTTGGTAATAAAGTGCCCAACTGTAAAAACAAGGGAATATTTTTCAATATTCAAGTTGGTAATTAGGCGCCCTCGTGTTAGAACAAGGTAATATTTTTCAAGATTAAAATACTGGTAGTCAGGCACCCACCTGTTAGAATAAGGGAACATTTTTCAAGATTCAAGTTTTTGCAATCAGGCGCCCACCTTTTAGAACAAGGGAATATTTTAGGGATTCAAGTATTGGCTATCACAAACCCACATGTTAGAACTAGGGAATATTTTTAATGTTATCATGTTTTGGTAATCAGGTTACCACCTATTAGAACGAGGGAATATTCTTCAAGATTCAAGATGGTAATCCGGCGCCCACTTGTTAGAACAAGGTAATATTTTTTAATGATTCAAGTATAAGTAATCAGGCGCCAACCTGTCAGAACAAGGGAATATTTTTCAAGATTAAAGTTGGTAGTCAGGCGCCCACCTGTCAGAACAAGGGAATTTTTTTCAAGATTCAACATTTGGTAATCAGGCGCCCATCTGTTAGAATAAGGGAACATTTTTCAAGATTCAAGTTTTGGAAATCAGGCAACCGCCTGTTAGAACAAGGAAATATTTTTCAAGATTCAAGTCTGTAATCAAGTGCCCACATATTAGAACAATGGAATATTTTTTAATAATAGAGTTTTGACAATCAGACGCGCACCTATCAAAACAAGGGAATATTTGTATAGATTCATGTTGGTAATAAGGCGCCCAGCTATCAGAACACGTGAATATTTTTCACGATTAAAGTTGGTAATTAAGCGCCCACCTGCTAAAACAAGGGAATATTTTTCAAGATTCATGTTTTGGTAGTCAAGCGCGCACCTTTCATATCAAGGGAACATTTTTTGAAGATTCAATTTTTGTCAATCAGACGCCCACCTGTTAGAATAAGGGGATATTTTTCAAGATTGAAAATGGTAATCAGGCGCCCATCTGTTAGAATAAGGGAACATTTTTCAAGATTCAAGTTTTGGAAATCAGGCAACCGCCTGTTAGAACAAGGAAATATTTTTCAAGATTCAAGTCTGTAATCAAGTGCCCACATATTAGAACAATGGAATATTTTTTAATAATAGAGTTTTGACAATCAGGCGCGCACCTATCAAAACAAGGGAATATTTGTATAGATTCATGTTGGTAATAAGGCGCCCAGCTATCAGAACACGTGAATATTTTTCACGGTTAAAGTTGGTAATTAAGCGCCCACCTGCTAAAACAAGGGAATATTTTTCAAGATTCATGTTTTGGTAGTCAAGCGCGCACCTTTCATATCAAGGGAACATTTTTTGAAGATTCAATTTTTGTCAATCAGACGCCCACCTGTTAGAATAAGGGGATATTTTTCAAGATTGAAAATGGTAATCTGGCGCCCACGTGTTAGAACAAGGGAATATTTTTTAAGATTCAAGTTTAAGTAATCAGGCGCCTACCTATAAGAACAAGTGAGTATTCTTCAAGATTCAAGTTGGTAATTAGGTGTCCACCTATAAGAACAAGGGAATATTTTTCAAGATTCAAGTTTGTAATCAGGCACCCACGTGTTAGAACAAGGGAATAGTTTAAAAGATTCAAGTTTTGGTAATCAGGCGGCCACAATTTTGAATAAGGTAATATTTTTCAAGACTCAAGTTTTGGTAATCAGGCGCCCACCTGTAATAACAAGGAAATATATTTTCAGATTCAAGTTGGTAATCAGGCGCCCACCTGTAAGAACAAGGGAATATTTTTGAGGATTCATGTTTTCATAATCAGGCGTCCACAAGTTAGAATAAGGGAACCTTTTTCAAGATTCAAGTTTTGGTAATCTGGCACTCACCTGTTAGAACAATATTATATTTTTAAAGATTCAAGTTGGTAATCACACGCCCACCTGTTAGAACAACGGAATAGTTTTGAAGATTCAAGTTTTGGCAATCAGGCGGCCACCTGTCAGAACAAGGGAATATTTTCAAAGATTCAAGTTGGTAATTAGGCGCCTAGCTATAAGAACCAGTGAATATTTTTCAAGATTCAAGTTGGTAATTAGGAGCGCACCAGTTAAAACATGGGAATACTTTTCAAGATTCAAGTTTTGGTAGTCATGCGCCAACCTGTCAAAACAAGGGAACATTTTAAAAGATTCAAGTTTTGAAAATCTGGCGCTAACATGTTAGAACAAGGGAATATGTTTTTGGATTCTAGTTTTGGCTATCACTCGCCGCCCACCTATAAGAATAAGAGAATATTTTTCAAGTTTCAAGTTTTTGTAATTAGGCACCCACCTGTTAGAACAAGGGAATATTTTTCAAGATTCAAGTTTTGGTAATCAGGCGCCCACCTGTGAGAACAATTTAAAGAATCAAGTTGGTAATCAGGCGCCCACTTGTTAGAACAATGGAATATTTTTTAAAATTCAAGTTTGGTAATCCGGCGCCGACCTGTATGAACAAGAAAATATTGTTCAACTTTCAAGTTTAATCACGTGCCTACCTGTTAGAAAAGCAAATATTTTTCAATATTCATGTTTTATTAATCATAAGCCCATGTGTTATAACAAGGGAATATTTTTCAAGTTTCATGAATTTGTAATCAAGCGTCCACCAGTTAGAACAAGAGAATATTTTTTTAGATTCAACTTTGGTTATCAGGCACCCACCTGTTAGAACAAGGGTGTATCTTTCAAGATTCAAGTTGGTAATCGGGCGCCAACCTGTTCGAAAAATGGAAAATCTTTTGAGCATTCAAGTTTTGGTAATCAGGCGCCCGCCTGTCAGAACAAGAGAACATTTTTAAAGATTCATGTTGGTAATAAGGCGCCCAACTGTCATAAAAAGGGTATATTTTTCAAGATTCAAGTTGGTAAGTAGGCGCCCACGTGTAAGAAAAAGGGAATATTTATCAAGATTCAGGTTTTGCTAATCAGGCGCCCACATGTAAGAACAAGGGAATATTTTTCAAGATACAAGTTTGTAATTGGCTGCCACCTATTTGAACATGTAATATCTTTTATTATTCAAGTTTTGTTGATCAGGCATCCACCTGTCAGAACAAGGGAATATTTTAAAAGATTCAAGTTTGTAATCAGGCGCCCACCTGTTAGAACAAGGGAATAGTTTTCAAGATTCATGTTTTGGAAATCAGGCGCCCACCTGTTATAACAAGCGAATATTTTTTAAGATTCTAGTTTTGGCAATCAAGCGCGCACCTGTTAGAACAAGGGAATATTTTTTAAGATTAAAGTTTTGGGAATCACGCGCCCACCTGTAAGAAAAAAGGGAATATTTTTCTAGTTTCATGTTTTGGTAATTAGTCAGCCACCTGTTAAAACAAGGGAATGTTTTTCAAGATTCAAGTTTTGGTAATAAGGCGCCCACCTGTTAGAACAAGGTAATATTTTTCAAGAATCAAGTTGGTAATCAGGCGCCCGCGTATTCAAACGATGGAATGTCTTTTCAAGATTCATGTTTTGAAAATCAGGCGCCCACCTGTTATAACAAAGGAATATTTTTCAAGATTCATGTTTTGGAAAGCAGGCGGCGACCTGTTAGAACAAGGAAATATTTTTTAAGACAAGTTTTGGCAATCACGCGCCCACCTGTTAGAACAAGGGAATATTATTAAGAATCAAGTTTTGGTAATATGGCGCCCACCTATTAGAACAACGGAATATCTTTTAATATTTAAGTTTTTGTAATTAGGCGTCCACCTGTCAGAACAAGGGAACATTTTTAAAGATTCAAGTGTGTAATAAGGCGTCCAACTGTAAGAACAGGGCAATATTTTTCTAGTATCATGTTTTGGTAATTAGTCGCCCACCTGTTAGAACAAGGGAATAGTTTTCAAGATTCATGATTTGGAAATCAGGCGCCCACCTATTAGAACAAGGGAATATTTTTTAAGATTGAAGTATTGGTAATCAGGCGGCCACCTGTCAGAACAGGGGAATTTTTTTAAAGATTCAAGTTGGTAATATGGCGCCCAATTGTCAGAACAGGGGAATATTTTTCACGATTCAAGTTGGTATTTAGGTGCCCATGTGTTATAACAAGGGAATATTTTTTAAGATTCATGTTTTGGTACTTAGGCGCCCACCTGTTATAACAAGGGAAAATTTTTCAAGATTCAAGTTATGGCGCACAACTGTCAGAACAGGAAATATTTTTCACGATTCAAGTTGGTAATTAGGTGCTCATGTGTTAGAACAAGGGAATATTTTTTAAGATTGACGCTTTGGTAGTTAGCTGCCCACCTATTAGAACAAGGGAATATTTTTCAAGATTCAAGATTTGGTAATCAGGAGCCCACTTTTTCAGAACAAGGGAATATTTTCCAAGATACAAGTTGTTAATCAGGTGGCCACCTGTTAGAACAAGGGAATATTTTAATATTCAAGTTTTCGTAAGGCGCCCACCTGTGAGAACAAGGGAATATTCTTCAAGATTCTAGTTTGAAATCAGGCTCCCACGTGTCAGAACAAGGGAATATTAGAACAAGTGAATATTTGTAATCAAGCTCCAACCTATTAGAACAAGTAAATATTTTTCAAGATAAAAGTTTGTAATCAGGCGGCCACCTGTTAGAACAAGGGAATATTTTTTAACATTCAAGTTTTGGTAATCAGGCATCCACCTGTCAGAACAAGGGAATATTCTTCAAGATTCGAGTTGGTAATCAGGCGCCCACCTGTCAGAACAAGGGAATAATATTAAAGATTCAAGTTTGTAATCAGGTGCCCACCTGTTAGAACGATGGAATATTTTTTTTCCAAGAATCACATTTTTGTAATCAGGCGCCCACCTGTTAGAACAAGGGAATAGTTTTCAAGATTCATGTTTTTTAATCAGGCACCCACCTTTTATAACAAGGGAATATTTTTCAAGATTCAAGTTTGGGTATTCAGGCGCCCACCTGCAAGAAATAGGGAATATTTTTCAAGTTTCAAGTTTTGGTAACTAGGCGCCCACCTGTTCGAACAAGGGAATATTTTTCAAGTTTCAAGTTTTGTTAATTACGTGCCCACCTGTAAGAACAAGGGAATTTTTTCAAGATTCAAGTTTTGGTAATCAGGCGCCCACCTGTTAGAACAAGGGAATAGTTTTCAAGATTTATGTTTTGGAAATAATGCGTCCACCTGATATAACAAGGGAATATTTTTCAAGATTCAAGTTTTGGTAATCAGGCGCCCACCTGCAAGAAATAGGGAATATTTTTCATGTTTCAAGTTTTGGTAATTAGGCGCCCACCTGTTAAAAAAAGGGAATATTTTTCAAGTTTAATGTTTTGGTAATTAGGTGCCCACCTGTTAGAACAAGGGAATATTTTTCTAGATTCAGGTTTTGGTATTCAGGCACCCACCTGTTTGAATATGGTAACATTTTTCAAGATTGAAGTTTTTGTAATCAACCACCAACCTGTTAGAACAAGGGAATATAATTCAAGATTCAAGTTGGTAATCAGGTGCCCACCTGTTAGAAAAACGAAATATTTGTTAAGATTCAAGTTTTGGTAATCATGTGCCCACCTAGTAGAACAAGGGAACATTTTTAAAGATTCAAGTTGGTAATAAGGCGTCAAAATATCAGAACAGGGGAATATTTTTCTAGAATCAAGTATTGGTAATCAGGCGCCCATCTGTTTGCACAAGGGAATAGTTTTCAAGATTCATGTTTTGGAAATCAAGCGCCAACCTGTTATATAAAGGGAATATTTTTCAAGATTCAAGTATTGGCAATCAGGGGCCCACCTGTTAGAACAAGGGAATATTTTTTAAGGTTCAAGTATCGGTAATCAGGCGCCCATCTGTCAGAACAAGGGAACATTTTTAAAGATTCAAGTTGGTAATAAGGCGTCCAATTGTTAGAACAAGGGAATATTTCTCTAGAATCAAGTTTTGGTAATCAGGCGCCCACCTGTTAGAACAAGGGAATAGTTTTTATGATTCATGTTTTGGAAATCAGGCGCCCACCTGTTATAACAAGGAAATATTTTTCAAGATTCAAGTTTTGGCAATCAGGCGTCCACCTGATATAACAAGGGAATATTTTTCAAGATTCAAGTTTTGGTAATCAGGCGCCCACCTGCAAGAAATAGGGAATATTTTTCATGTTTCAAGTTTTGGTAATTAGGCGCCCATCTGTTAGAACAAGAAAATGTTTTTCAATATTCAAGTTTTGGTAATCAGGCGCCTACCTGTTAGAATAATGTAATATTTTTCAAGAATCAAGTTGGTAATTTGGAGCCCACGTGTTCAAACAATGGAATATTTTTTAAGATTCAAGTTTTGGTAATCTGGCGCCCACCTATCTGAACAAGATAATATTTTCAAGATTCAAGTTTGTAATCAGGCGCCCATCGGTTAGGAAAAGGAAATATTTTTCAAGATTCATGTTTTGGTAATCAAGCGCACACCTGTTAGAACAAGGGAATATTTTTCTAGCATCAAGTATTTGTAATCGGGCAACCATTTGTTAGAATAAGGGAACATTTTTCAAGATTCAAGTTTTGGTAATCAAGCACCCACTTGTTAGAACAAGGGAATATAATTCAAGATTCAAGTTGGTAATCAGACGCCCACCTGTTAGAACAACGGAATATTTTTTAAGATTCAAGTTTTGGTTATCAGGTGCCCACCAGTCAGAACAGGGGAACATTTTTAAAGATTCAAGTTGGTAATAAGGCATCCAACTGTCAGAACAGGGGAATATTTTTCATGATTCAAGTTGGTAATTAGTTGCCAATGTGTTAGATCAAGGGAATATTTTTCAAGATTCACGTTTTTCTAGTCAGGCACCCACCTGTCAATACAAGGAATATTCGTCAAGATTCAGGTTGGTAATTAGGCGCCCACCTGTCAAATATTGGAATATTTTTAAAGATTCAAGTTTGTAATCATGTGCACACCTGTTAGAACAAGGGAATATTTTTAAAGATTCATGTTTTGGAAATCACGCATTCACCTGTTAGAATAATGGAATATTTTTCAAGATTCAAATTTATATAATCACGCGTCCACCTGTTAGATTAAGGGAATATTTTACAAGTTTCAAGTTTTAGTAATCAGGCGCCCACCTGTTAGAATAAGGGAATATTTTTCAAGATACAAGGTCGTAATCAGACGCCCTCCTGTTAGAACAAGGGAATATCTTTTAAGGTTCAAGTTGGTAATCAGGTGCCCACCTGTTAGAAAAACTGAATATTTTTTAAGATTGATGTTCTGGTAATCAGGCGCCCACCTGTCAGAACAAGGGAACATTTTTAATTATTCAAGTTGGTAATAAGTCGCCCAACTGTCAAAACAGGGGAATATTTTAAACGATTCATGTTGGTAATTAGTCGCCCATGTGATAGAATAAGGGAATATTTTCTAAGATTCACGTTTTGGTAGTTAGGCGCCCACATGTTAGAACAAGGAACAATTTTCAAGATTCAAGATTTTGTAATCACGCGCCCACTTGTCAGAACAAGGGAATGTTTTTCAAGATACAAGTTGGTAATCAGGCAGCCACCTGTTAGAACAAGGGAATATTTTTTAATATTCAAGTTTTCATAATCAGGCAAACACCTATAAGAACATGAGAATATTTTTCAAGATTCATGTTGGTAATCAGGCACCCACCTGTCAGAACAAGGTAATATTTTTCACGATACAAGTTGATAATCAGGCGGCCACCTATTAGAAAAAGGAAATATTTTGTAATATTCAAGTTTTGGGAATCAGGCATCCACTTGTCAGAACAAGGGAATATTCTTCAAGATTCGAGTTGGTAATCAGGCACCAACCTGTTAGAACAAGGGAATAGTTTAAAAGAATCATGTTTGTAATCAGGCGCCCACCAATTAGAACAAGGGAATAGTTTTCAAGATTCAAGTTTTTGTAATCAGGCACCCACCTGTTAGAACAAGGGAATATCTTTCAAGATTCAAGTTGGTAATCTGTCGCACACCTGTTAGAACAGAGGAATATTTTTTAAGATTCGAGTTTGGGTAATCAGTCGCCCACCTGTCAGAACAAGGGAACATTTTTAGACATTCAAGTTGGTAATAAGGCGTCCAAATGTCAAAACATGGGAATATTTTTCAAGATTCAAGTTGGTAATTAGATGCCCATGTGTTAGACCAAGGGAATATGTTTAAAGATTCATGTTTTGGTAATCAGGTGCCCACACGTTAGAACAAGGGGTTATTTTTCAATATTCAAGTTGGTAATCAGGTGCCCACCAATTAGAACAAGGGAATATTAATATTCAAGTTTTGGTAATCAGACGGCCACCTGTCAGAACAAGGAAATATTCTTCAAGACTCAAGTTGGTAATCGGGCGCCCACCTGTCAGAACAAGGGAATATTTTTAAAGATTCAAGTTTGTAATCAAGAGCCCACCTATTAGAAGAAGGGAATCTTTTTTTAGATTCTAGTTTTTGTAAATAGGCACCCACCTGTCAGAATAAGGGAATATTTTTCATGATTTTAGTTGGTAATCAGGCGCCCACCTGTCAGAAGAAGGGAATATTATTCAAGATTCAAGTTGGTACTCTGGCGCCCACGTATCGGAACAAGGGAAGATTTATCAAGATTCAAGTTTTGGGGAATCACGCGCCCACCTGTTAGATTTAGGGAGTATGTTTCAAGTTTCAAGTTTTTGTAATGAGGCGCCCACCTGTTAGAATGAGGGAATATTTTTCAAGATACAAGGTTTTAATCAGGTGCCCACCTGTTAGAAAAAGGGAATATTTTTTAATATTCAAGTTTTGGTAGTCAGGCGCCCACCTGTTAGAACAAGAGAATATTCTTCAAGATTCAAGTTGGTAATCAGCCGCCAACGTGTCAGAACAAGGGAATATTTTTAAAGATTCAAGTTTGTAATCAAGCGCCAACCTATTAGAACAAGTGAATATCTTTCAAGATACAAGTTGGTAATCAGGCAGCCACCTGTTAGAACAAGGAAATGTTTTTTATTATTCAAGTTTTTCAAATCAGGTGCCCACCTGTCAGAACAAGGTAATATTTTGAAAGATTCAAGTTTGTAATCAGGCACCCACCTATTAGAGCAAGGGAACATTTTGTAAGATTATAGTTTTGGTAATCAGGCGCCCACGTGTCGGAAGAAGGGAATATTTTTCAAGATTCAAGTTGGTACTAAAGCGCCCACCTTTCGTAACAAGGGAATATTTTTTAAGATTCATGTTTTGGTAATCAGGCGCCCACCTCTAAGGACAAAGGAATATTTTAAATGTTTCAAGTTGGTAATTAGGCGCCCAACTATCAGAACAAGGGAATATTTTTCAAGATTCAAGTTGGTAATTAGGCGCCAATCTGTTAGAACAAGGGAATATTTTTTATCATTCAAGTTTTGGTAGTCAGGCGCCCACCTGTTTGAATAAGTTAACATTTTTCAAGATTTATGTTTTGGCCATCAGGCGCCCACCTATTAGAATAAGGGAATATTTTTTAGGACCCATGTTTTGGAAATCACGCGCCCACCTATTAGAACAAGGGAATATTTTTCAAGTCTCAAGTTTTGGAGAATCACGCGCCCACCTGTTAGATTTAGGGAATATGTTTCAAGTTTCAAGTTTTGGTAATGAGGCGCCCACCTGTTAGAAAAAGGGATTATTTTTGAATATTCAAGTATTAGTAGTCTGGCGCCCACCTGTCAGAACAAGAGAATATTCTTCAAGATTCAAGTAGGTAATCAGGCTCCCACCTGTTAGAACAAGGGAATATTTTTAAAGATTCAAGTTTGTAATCAAGCACCCATCTAATAAAACAAGTGAATATTTTTCAAGATACAAGTTGGTTATCAGGCGGCCACCTGTTAGAACAAGGGAATATTTTTAATATTCAAGTTTTGGTAATCAGATTCCCACCTGTTAGAACAAGGTAATATTTTAAATGATTCAAGTTTGTAATCAGGTGCCCACCTATTAGAACAAGGGAACATTATTCAAGATTAAATTTTTTGTAATCAGGTGCCCACATGTCAGAACAAGGGAATATTTTTCAAGATTCAAGTTTGTAATCAGGCGCCCACCTGATAGAACAACGGAATATTTTTTAAGATTCATGTTTTGGTAATCAGGCGCCCACCTGTCAGGACAAGGGAATATTTTTAAATATTCAAGTTGGTAATTAGGCGCCAATCTGTTAGAACAAGGGAATCTTTTTTAACATTCAAGTTTTGGTAGTCAGGCGCCCACCTGTTTGAATAAGTTAATATTTTTCAAGATTTAAGTTTTGGCAATCAGGTGCCCACCTTTTAGAATAAGGGAATATTTTTTAGGACCTATGTTTTGGAAATCACGCGCCCACCTATTAGAACAAGGGAATATTTTTCAAGTCTCAAGCTATGGAGAATCACGCGCCCACCTGTTAGATTTAGGGAATATGTTTCAAGTTTAAAGTTTTGGTAATGAGGCGCCAACCTGTTAGAATTAGGGAATATTTTTTAAGATACAAGTTGGTAATCAGGCGCCCACCTGTTCGAAAAAGGGATTATTTTTGAATATTCAAGTTTTAGTATTCTGGCGCCCACCTGTCAGAACAAGAGAATATTCTTCAAGATTCAAGTTGGTAATCAGGCTCCCACCTGCCAGAACAAGGGAATATTTATTAAGATTCAAGTTTGTAATCAAGCGCCCACCTATTAAAACAAGTGAATATTTTTCAAGATACAAGTTGGAAATCAGGCGGCCACTTGTTCTGGAATATTTTTTAATATTCAAGTTTTGGTAATCGGATTCCCACCTGTTAGAACAAGGTAATATTTTAAATAATACAAGTTTGTAATCAGGTGCCCACCTATTAGAACAAGGGAACATTATACAAGATTGAATTTTTTGTAATCAGGTGCCCACATGTCAGAACAAGGGAATATTTTTCAAGATTCAAGTTTGTAATCAGGCGCCCACCTGATAGAACAACGGAATATTTTTTAAGATTCATGTTTTGGTAATCAGGCGCCCACCTGTCAGGACAAGGGAATATTTTTGAAGATTCAAGTTGGTAATTAGGCGCCAATCTATTAGAACAAGGGAATATTTGTTAACATTCATGTTTTGGTAGTCAGGCACCCACCTGTTTGAATAAGTTAACATTTTTCAAGATTTATGTTTTGGCAATCAGGCGCCCACCTTTTAGAATAAGGGAATATTTTTTAGGACCCATGTTTTGGAAATCACGCGCCCACTTATTAGAACAAGGGAATATTTTTCAAATCTTAAGTTTTGGGGAATCACGCGCCCACCTGTCAGATTTAGGGAATATGTTTCAAGTTTCAAGTTTTGGTAATGAGGCGCCCACCTGTAGAATGAGGGAATATTTTTGAAGACACGAGTTGGTAATCAGGTGCCCACCTGTTAGAAAAAGGGATTATTTTTGAATATTCAAGTTTTAGTAGTCGGGCGCCCACCTGTCAGAACAAGAGAATATTCTTCAAGATTCAAGTTGGTAATCAGGCTCCCACCTGTCAGAACAAGGAATATTTTTAAAGATTCAAGTTTGTAATCAAGCGCCCACCTATTAGAAAAAGGGATGATTTTTGAATATTCAAGTTTTAGTAGTCTGACGCCCACCTGTAAGAACAAGATAATATTCTTCAAGATTCAAGTTGGTAATCAGGCTCCCACCTGTCAGAATAAGGGAATATTTTAAATGATTCAAGTTTGTAATCAGGTGCCCACCTATTAGAACAAGGGAATATTATTCAAGATTAAATTTTTTGTAATCAGGTGCCAACATGTCAGAACAAGGGAATATTTTTCAAGATTCAAGTTTGTAATCAGGCGCACACCTGATAGAACAATGGAATATCTTTTAAGATTCATGTTTTGGTAATCAGGCACCCACCTGTCAGGACAAGGAAATGTTTGTCACGATTCAAGTTGGTAATTAGGCGCCCATCTGTTAGAACAAGGGAATATTTTTCAACATTCAAGTTTTGGTAGTCAGGCGCCCACCTGTTTTAATAAGCGAACATTTTCCAAGACTTATGTTTTGTCAATCACGCGCCCACCTTTTAAACAATGGAATATTTTTCTAGATTTATGTTTTTGTAATAAGGTGCCCACCTGATAGAACAAGGGAGTACTTTTCAAGATTCAAGATGGTAATCAGGCGGCCACCTGTTAGAACAAGGGATTAATTTTTAATATTCAAGTTTAAGTAATCAGGTACCAACATGTCAGAACAACGGAATATTCTCCAAGATTCAAGTGGGTAATCAGGCGCCAAACTGTGGGAAGACGAGAATATTTTTTAAGATTCAAGTTTTGGTAATCACGTGCCCACATATCACAACGAGGGAATATTTTTCAAGATTTAAGTTTTTACTCAGGCGCCCATCAGTCAGAACAAGGGAATATTTTTCATGATTTAATTTTGTAACTAGGTGCCCACCTATTATAATAAGGGAATAATATTAAAGTTTTATGTTTTGGTATTAAGGCGCCCACCAGTTAGAATAAGGGAACATTTATCAAGATTCATGTTTTGGTAATCAGACGCTCACCTGTTAGAACAAGGAAATATCTTTCAATATTTAAGTTGGTAATCAAGCGCCCACCCGTTAGAACAACGGAATATTTTCAAAGATTCAAGTTTGTTAATCAGGCGCCCACCATCAGAAAAAGGGAACATTTTTAAAGATTCAAGTTGGTAATAAGGCGCCCAACTGTCAGAACATGGGAATATTTTTCAAGATTCAAGTTGGTAATTAGGCGCCCATGTGTTAGAACAAGGGAATATTTTTTAAGATTAAAGATTTGGTAGTCAGGCACCTACCGTTACCACTAGGGAACATTTTTCAAGATTCAAGTTTTTGTAATCAGGCGTCCACTTGTCAGAACAAGAGTATATTTTTCAAGATTCAAGTTTGTAATCAGAAGCCCACCTATATGAACAAGGGAATATTTTTCAAGATTCAAGTTTGTAATCAGATGCACGCTTGATAGAACAAGGGAGTATGTATCAAGATTATAGTTTTTGTAATCAAGCGTCCCCCTGTTAGGACATGGGAACATTTGTCAAGATTCAAGTTTTGGTAATCAGGCGCCCACCTGTTTGAACAAGGGTATATTTTTCAAGATTCGAGTTGGTAATCAGGCGTCAACCTGTTAGAACAAGGGAATATTTTTTAAGATTTAACTTTTGGTTATCAGGCACCCACATGTTAAAATTAGTGAACATTTTTGAAGATTCAAGTTTTGGTAATCATGCGCCCACCTGTTAAAACAAGGGAATATCTTTAAGATAAAAGTTTTGGTAGTCAGGCACCTACCGTTACCACTAGGGAACATTTTTCAAGATTCAAGTTTTTGTAATCAGGCGCCCACTTGTCAGAACAAGAGTATATTTTTCAAGATTCAAGTTTGTAATCAGAAGCCCACCTATATGAACAAGGGAATATTTTTCAAGATTCAAGTTTGTAATCAGATGCGCACTTGATAGAACAAGGGAGTATGTTTCATGATTATAGTTTTTGTAATCAAGCGTCCCCCTGTTAGGACATGGGAACATTTGTCAAGATTCAAGTTTTGGTAATTAGGCGCCCACCTGATTAAACAAGGGAATATTTTTCAAGATTCGAGTTGGTAATCAGGCGTCAACCTGTTAGAACAAGGGAATATTTTTTAAGATTTAACTTTTGGTTATCAGGCACCCACATGTTAGAATTAGTGAACATTTTTGAAGATTCAAGTTTTGGTAAGCATGCGCCCACCTGTTAAAACAAGGGAATATCTTTAAAGATTCAAGTTTTGGTAATCAGGCGCCCACGTGTCAGAAAATGGGAACATTTTTCAAGATTCAAGTTGGTAATTAGGCGCCCACGTGTTAGAACAACGGAATATTTTTGAAGATAAAAGTTTTTGTAGTCAGACTCCTACCATTATAACAAGGGAATATGTTTAAAGATTAAAGTTTTTGTAATCAGGCGCCCACTTTTAAAAACAAGGGAATATTTTCAAGATTCAAGTTGGTAATCAAGCGCCCACCTATCAGAACAAGGGAATATTTTTCAAGATTAAAGTTTGTAATCAGACGCTCACCTGATACAACAAGGGAATATTTTTCAAGATTACAATTTTGGTAATCGGGCGTCCACCTTTTAGAACATGGGAACACTTTTCAAGATTCAAGTTTTGGTAATCAGGCGCCCGCCCGTTAGAACAAGGGAATATTTTTCAATATTCAAGTTGTTAATCAGGCGCCCACCGGTTAGAACAAGGGAATATATTTGAATATTCAAGTTTTGATAATTAGGCGCCTACCTGTCAGAACAAGGGAATATTCTTCAAGATTCAAGTTTGTAATGAGGCGCCCACCTTTCAGAACAAGGGAACATTTTTAAAGATTCAAGTTTCTAATAAGAGCCCAACTATTAGAAGAAGGGAATATTTTTTAAGATTCAAGTTTTTGTAACTAGGCACCCAACTGTTTGAATAAGGGAATATTTTTCATGATTCAAGTTTGTAATCAGGCGCCCACCTGTCGGAACAAGGGAATATTTTTCAAGATTCAAGTTGGTACTCTAGCGCCCACCTTCCAGAACAAGGGAATATTTTTAAAGATTCAAGTTTGGAAATCAGGCACCCACCTGTTAGAACAAGGGAATATTTTTAAAGATTCAAGTTTTGGAAATAAGGCACCCACCTGTTAGAACAAGGGAATATTTTTCAAGATTCAAGTTGGTAATTAGGCGCCCACGTGTTAGAACAAGGGATTATTTTTCAAGATTAAAGTTTTGGTAGTCAGGCGCCTACCGTTAGCACTAGGGATTATTTTTCAAGATTCAAGTTTTGGTTATCAGGCGCCCACTTGTCAGAACAAGAGAATATTTTTCAAGATTCAAGTTTGTAGTCAGAAGCCCACCTATATGAACAAGGAAATATTTTTCAAGAATCAAGTTTGTAATGAGAGGTACACCTGATAGAACAAGGGAATATTTTCATGATTATAGTTTTGGTAATCAGGCTTCCCCCTGTTAGAACATGGGGACATTTGTCAAGATTCAAGTTTTGGTAATCAGGCGCTCACCTGTTAGAACAAGGGAATATTTTTCAAGATTCGAATTGGTAATCTGGCGTCCACCTGTTAGAAGAAGGGAATATATTTTAACATTCAACTTTTGGTTATCAGGCACCCACCTGTTAGAATAAGGGAACATATTTGAAGATTCATGTTTTGGTAATCAGGCGCCCACCTGTTAGAACAAGGGAATATCTTTCAAGACTCAAGTTGGTAATGAGGCGCCCACCCGTTATTACAACAGATAATTTTTAAAGATTCAAGTATTGGTAATCAGGCGCCACGTGTCAGAAAAGGGGAACATTTTAAATGATTCAAGTTGGTAATAAGGCACCCAACTTTCAGAACATGGGAAAATTTTTCAAGATTCAAGTTGGTAATTAGGTGCCCACGTGTTAGAACAAGGGAATATTTTTCAAGATTAAAGTTTTTGTAGTCAGGCACCTACCATAACAAGAAGGGAATATTTTTAAAGATTCAAGTTTAGGTAATCAGTCGCCCACCCGTTAGAACAAGGGAATATTTTTCAATATTCAAGTTAGTAATCAGGTGCCCACCGGTTAGAACAAGGGAATATTTTTGAATATTCAAGTTTTAATAATAAGGCGCCCACCTGTCATAACAAGGGAATATTCTTCAAGATTCAAGTTGGTAATCAGGCCCCCACCTGTCAGAACAAGGGAATATTTTTTATGATTCAAGTTTGTAATCAAGAGCCCACATATTAGAAGAAGGGAATATTTTTTATGATTCAAGTTTTTCTAATTAGGCGTCGACCTGTCAGAATAAGGGAATATTTTTCATGATTCAAGTTGGTAATCAGGCGCCCACATGTCGGAAGAAGGGAATATCTTTCAAGATTCAAGTTGGTACTCTATCGCCCACCTGTCGGAACAAGTGAATATTTTTAAAGTTTCACTTTTTGGAAATCAGGCACCCACCTGTTAGAACAAGGGAATATTTTTCAAGATTCAAGTGTTGGGGAATCACGCGCACACCTGTTAGATTTAGGGAATATGTTTCAAGTTTCATGTATTAGTAATGAGGCGCCCACCTATTTGAATGAGGGAATATTTTTCAAGATACAAGTTGGTAATCAGGCGACCACCTGTTAGAAAAAGGGAATATTTTTGAATATTCAAGTTTTAGTAGTCTAGCGCCCACCTATCTGAACAAGAGAATTTTCTTCAAGATTTCAAGTTGGTAATAAGGCTCCCACCTGTCAGAACAAGGGAATATTTTTAAAGATTCAAGTTTTTAATCAAGCACCCACCTATTATAACAAGTGAATATTTTTCAAGATACAAGTTAGTAATCAGGCGACCACCTGTTAGATCAAGGGAATATTTTTAATATTCAAGTTTTGGTAATCAGCTTCGCACCTGTCACAACAAAGTAACATTTTTATATATTCAAGTTTGTAATCAGGTGCCCACCTATTAAAACAAGGGAACATTATTCAAGATTAATGTTTGGTAATCAGGTGCCCACCTGTCAGAACAAGGGAATATTTTTCAATATTCAAGTTAGTAATCAGGTGCCCACCTGGTAGAACAAGGGAATATTTTTGAATATTCAAGTTTTAATAATCAGGCGCCCACCTGTTAGAACAAGGGAATATTTTTCAAGATTCGAGTTGGTAATCTGGCGTCCACCTGTTAGAAGAAGGGAATATATTTTAACATTCAACTTTGGGTTATCAGGCACCCACCTGTTAGAATAAGGGAACATTTTTGAAGATTCAAGTTTTGGTAATCAGGCGCCCACCTGTTAGAACAAGGGAATATCTTTCAAGACTCAAGTTGGTAATCAGGCGCCCACCCGTTATAACAACAGATAATTTTTAAAGATTCAAGTTTTGGTAATCAGGCGCCCACGTGTCAGAAAAGGGGAACATTTTTAATGATTCAAGTTGGTAATAAGGCACCCAATTATCAGAACATGGGAATATTTTTCAAGATTCAAGTTGGTAATTAGGCGCCCACGTGTTAGAACAAGGGAATATTTTTCAAGATTAAAGTTTTTGTAGTCAAGCACCTACCATAACAAGAAGGGAATATTTTTACAGATTCAAGTTTTGGTAATCAGGCGCCCACCCGTTAGAACAAGGGAATATTTTTCATTATTCAAGTTAGTAATCAGGTGCCCACCGGTTAGAACAAGGGAATATTTTTGAATATTCAAGTTTTAATAATCAGGCGCCCACCTGTTAGAACAAGGGAATATTTTTCAAGATTCGAGTTGGTAATCTGGCGTCCACCTGTTAGAAGAAGGGAATATATTTTAACATTCAACTTTTGGTTATCAGGCACCCACCTGTTAGAATAAGGGAACATTTTTGAAGATTCAAGTTTTGGTAATCAGGCGCCACCTGTTAGAACAAGGGAATATCTTTCAAGACTCAAGTTGGTAATCAGGCGCCCACCCGTTATAACAACAGAATATTTTTAAAGAGTCAAGTTTTGGTAGTCAAGCGCCCACGTGTCAGAAAAGGGGAACATTTTTAATGATTCAAGTTGGTAATAAGGCACCCAACTATCAGAACATGGGAATATTTTTCAAGATTCAAGTTGGTAATTAGGCGCCCGCGTGTTAGAACAAGGGAATATTTTTCAAGATTTAAGTTTTGTAGTCAGGCACCTACCAAAACAAGAAGGGAATATTTTTAAAGATTCAAGTTTTGGTAATAAGGCGCCCACCCGTTAGAACAAGGGAATATTTTTCAATATTCAAGTTAGTAATCAGGTGCCCACCAGTTAGAACGAGGGAATATTTTTGAATATTCAAGTTTTAATAATCAGGCGCCCACCTGGCATAACAAGGGAATATTCTTCAAGATTCAAGTTGGTAATCAGGCCCCCACCTGTCAGAACAAGGGAATATTTTTAAAGATTCAAGTTTGTAATCAAGAGCCCACATATTGGAAGAAGGGAATATTTTTTATGATTCAAGTTTTTCTAATTAGGCGTCGACCTGTCAGAATAAGGGAATATTTTTCATGATTCAAGTTGGTAATCAGGCGCCCATGTCGGAAGAAGGGAATATCTTTCAAGATTAAAGTTAGTACTCTAGCGCCCACCTGTCGGAACAAGTGAATAGTTTTAATGATTCAAGTATTGGAAATAAAGCACCCATCTGTTAGAACAATGGAATATTTTTCAAGATTCAAGTGTTGGGGAATCACGCGCCCACCTGTTAGATTTAGGGAATATGTTTCAAGTTTCAAGTTTTAGTAATGAGGCGCCCACCTGTTAGAATGAGGGAATATTTTTCAAGATACAAGTTGGTAATCAGGCGCCCACCTGCTAGAAAAAGGGATTATTTTTGAATATTCAAGTTTTAGTAGTATAGCGCCCACCTGTCAGAACAAGAGAATTTTCTTCAAGATTTCAAGTTGGTAATCAGGCTCCCACCTGTCAGAACAAGGGAATATTTTTAAAGATTCAAGTTTGTAATCAAGCGCCCACCTATTATAACAAGTGAATATTTTTGAAGATACAAGTTGGTAATCAGGCGGCCACCTCTTAGAATAAGGGAATATTATTAAATATTCAAGTTTTGGTAATCAGGTTCCCACCTGTCACAACAAGGTAACATTTTTATAGATTCAAGTTTGTAATCAGGTGCCCACCTATTAATACAAGGGAACATTATTCAAGATTAAAATTTTGTAATCAGGTGCCTACCTTTCAGAACAAGGGAATATTTTTCAAGATTCAAGTTTGTAATCAGGGGCCCACCTGTTAGAACAACAGAATATTTTTTAAGATTCATGTTTTGGTAATCAGGCGCCCACCTGTCAGGACAAGGGAATATTTTTCAAGATTCGAGTTGGTAATCTGGCGTCCACCTGTTAGAAGAAGGGATTATATTTTAACATTCAACTTTGGGTTATCAGGCACCCACCTGTTAGAATAAGGGAACATTTTTGAAGATTCAAGTTTTGGTAATCAGGCGCCCACCTGTTAGAACAAGGGAATATCTTTCAAGACTCAAGTTGGTAATCAGGCGCCCACCTGTTATAACAACAGATAATTTTTAAAGATTCAAGTTTTGGTAATCAGGCGCCCACGTGTCAGAAAAGGGGAACATTTTTAATGATTCAAGTTGGTAATAAGGCACCCAATTATCAAAACATGGGAATGTTTTTCAAGATTCAAGTTGGTAATTAGGCGCCCACGTGTTAGAACAAGGGAATATTTTTCAAGATTAATGTATTTGTAGTCAAGCACCTACCATAACAAGAAGGGAATATTTTTAAAGATTCAAGTTTTGGTAATCAGGCGCCCACCCGTTAGAACAAGGGAATATTTTTCATTATTCAAGTTAGTAATCAGGAGCCCACCGGTTAGAACAAGGGAATATTTTTGAATATTCAAGTTTTAATAATCATGCGCCTACCTGTTAGAACAAGGGAATATTTTTCAAGATTCGAGTTGGTAATCTGGCGTCCACCTGTTAGAAGAAGGGAATATACTTTAACATTCAACTTTTGGTTATCAGGCACCCACCTGTTAGAATAAGGGAACATTTTTGAAGATTCAAGTTTTGGTAATCCGCCACCTGTTAGAACAAGGGAATATCTTTCAAGACTCAAGTTGGTAATCAGGCGCCCACCCGTTATAACAACAGAATATTTTTAAAGATTCAAGTTTTGGTAGTCAAGCGCCCACGTGTCAGAAAAGGGGAACATTTTTAATGATTCAAGTTGGTAATAAGGCACCCAACTATCAGAACATGGGAATATTTTTCAAGATTCAAGTTGGTAATTAGGCGCCCACGTGTTAGAACAAGGGAATATTTTTCAAGATTAAAGTTTTTGTAGTCAGGCACCTACCATAACAAGAAGGGAATATTTTTAATGATTCAAGTTTTGGTAATAAGGCGCCCAACCGTTATAACAAGGGAATATTTTTCAATATTCAAGTTAGTAATCAGGTGCCCTCCGGTTAGAACAAGGGAATATTTTTGAATATTCAAGTTTTAATAATCAGGCGCCCACCTGTTAGAACAAGGGAATATTTTTCAAGATTCGAGTTGGTAATCTGGCGTCCACCTGTTAGAAGAAGGGAATATATTTTAACATTCAACTTATGGTTATCAGGCACCCACCTGTTAGAATAAGGGAACATTTTTGAAGATTCAAGTTTTGGTAATCAGGCGCCACCTGTTAGAACAAGGGAATATCTTTCAAGACTCAAGTTGGTAATCAGGCGCCCACCCGTTATAACAACAGAATATTTTTAAAGATTCAAGTTTTGGTAGTCAGGCGCCCACATGTCAGAAAAGGGGAACATTTTAAATGATTCAAGTTTGTAATAAGGCACCGAACTATCAGAACATGGGAATATTTTTCAAGATTCAAGTTGGTAATTAGGCGCCCACGTGTTAGAACAAGGGAATATTTTTCAAGATTAAAGTTTTTGTAGTCAGGCACCTACCATAACAAGAAGGGAATATTTTTAAAGATTCAAGTCTTGGTAATAAGGCGCCCACCCGATAGAACAAGGGAATATTTTTCAATATTCATGTTAGTAATCAGGTGCCCACCGGTTAGAACAAGGGAATATTTTTGAATATTAAAGTTTTAATAATCAGGCGCCCACCTGTCATAACAAGGGAATATTCTTCAAGATTCAAGTTGGTAATCAGGCCCCCACCTGTCATAACAAGGGAATATTTTTAATGATTCAAGTTTGTAATCAAGAGCCCACATATTGGAAGAAAGGAATATTTTTTATGATTCAAGTTTTTCTAATTAGGCATCGACCTGTCAGAATAAGGGAATATTTTTCATGATTCAAGTTGGTAATCAGGCGCCCATGTCGGAAGAAGGGAATATCTTTCAAGATTAAAGTTAGTACTCTAGCGCCCACCTGTCGGAACAAGTGAATATTTTTAAAGATTCAAGTTTTGGAAATCAGGCACCCACCTGTTAGAACAAGGGAATATTTTTCAAGATTCAACTGTTGGAGAATCACGCGCCCACCTGTTAGATATAGGGAATATGTTTCAAGTTTCAAGTTTTAGTAATGAGGCGCCCACCTGTTAGAATGAGGGAATATTTTTCAAGAAACAAGTTGGTAATCAGGCGCCCACCTGTTAGAAAAAGGGAATATTTTTGAATATTCGAGTTTTAGTAGTATAGCGCCCACCTGTCAGAACAAGAGAATTTTCTTCAAGATTTCAAGTTGGTAATCAGGCTCCCACCTGTCAGAACAAGGGAAATTTTTAAAGATTCAAGTTTGTAATCAAGCGCCCACCTATTATAACAAGTGAATATTTTTCAAGATACAAGTTGGTAATCAGGCGGCCACCTGTTAGAACAAGGGAATATTTTTAAATATTCAAGTTTTGATAATCAGGTTCCCACCTGCCACAACAAGGTAACATTTTTATAGATTCAAGTTTGTAATCAGGTGCCCACCTATTAAAACAAGGGATCTTTATTCAAGATTAAAATTTTGTAATTAGGTGCCCACCTGTCAGAACAAGGGAATATTTTTCAAGATTCAAGTTTGTAATCAGGGGCCCACCTGTTAGAACAACAGAATATTTTTTAAGATTCATGTTTTGGTAATCAGGCGCCCACCTGTTTGGACAAAAGAATATTATTGAAGACTCAAGTCGGTAATAAGGCGCCCAACTGTCAAAACAAGGAAATATTTTTCAAGATTCAAGTTGGTAATTAGGCGCCCATCTGTTAGAAAAAGGGAATATTTTTCAACATTCAAGTTTTGGTAGTCAGGCGCCTTCCTGTTTGAATAAGTGAACATTTTCCAAGATTTAAGTTTTGGCAATCAGGCGCCCAACTTTTAGAACAAGGGAATATTTTTTAGGACTCAAGTTTTGTAAATCACGCGCCAACCTATAAGAACAAGGGAATATTTTTCAAGTATCAAGTTTTGATAATCAGGTGCCCACCTGTTAGAACAAGGGAATATTTTAATAGATTCATGTTTTTGTAAAATGGCACCCACCTGTTAGAACAAGGGAGTACTTTTCAAGATTCAAGATGGTAATCAGGCGCCCACCAGTTAGAACAAGGGATTAATTTTTAATATTTAAGTTTAAGTAATCAGGCTCCAACCGTTTGAACAACAGAACCTTTTTCAAGATTCAATTTTTGGTAATCAGGCGCCCACTTGTGAGAACAAGGGAATATTTTTCAAGATTCAAGTTGGTAATCAGAAGCCCACCTATCCGAACAAGGGAATATTTATCAAGATTCAAGTTTGTAATCAAGCGCCCACCTATTATAACAAGTGAATATTTTTCAAGATACAAGTTGGTAATCAGGCGGCCACCTGTTAGAACAAGGGAATATTTTTTAATATTCAAGTTTTTGTAATCAGGTTCCCACCTGTCACAACAAGGTAACATTTTTATAGATTCAAGTTTGTAATCAGGTGCCCACCTATTAAAACAAGGAAACATTATTCAAGATTAAAGTTTTGTAATCAGGTGCCCACCTGTCAGAACAAGGGAATATTTTTTTAGATTCAAGTTTGTAATCAGGGGCGCACCTGTTAGAACAACAGAATATTTTTTAAGATTCATGTTTTGGTAATCAGGCGCCCACCTGTCAGGACAAAGGAATATTTTTAAAGACTGAAGTCGGTAATAAGGCGCCCAACTGTCAAAACATGGAAATATTATTCAAGATTCAAGTTGGTAATTAGGCGCCCATCTGTTAGAACAAGGGAATATTTTTCAACATTCAAGTTTTGGTAGTCAGGCGCCTACCTGTTTGAATAAGTGAACATTTCCCAAGATTTAAGTTTTGGCAATCAGGCGCCCAACTTTTAGAACAAGGGAATATTTATTAGGAATCAAGTTTTGTAAATCATGCGCCAACCTGTTAGAACAAGGGAATATTTTTCAAGTATCAAGTTTTGATAATCAGGTGCCCACCTGTTAGAACAAGGGAATATTTTTCTAGATTCATGTTTTTGTAAAATGGCACCCACCTGTTAGAACAAGGGAGTACTTTTCAAGATTCAAGATGGTAATCAGGCGCCCACCTGTTAGAACAATGGATTAATATTTAATATTTAAGTTTAAGTAATCAGGTGCCAACCGTTTTAAAGACGAAACCTTTTTCAAGATTCAATTTTTGGTAATCAGGCGCCCAGTTGTGAGAACAAGGGAATATTTTTCAAGATTCAAGTTGGTAATCAGAAGCCCACCTATCCGAACAAGGGAATATTTTTCAAGATTCAAGTTTGTAATCAGACGCACACCTGATAGAATAAGGGAGTAATTTTCAAGATTATAGTTTTGGTAATCAGGTGTCCACCAGTTAGAACATGCGGACATTTTTCAATTTTCAAGTATTGGTAATCAGGCGCCCACTTGTTAGAACAAGGGAATATTTTTTAAGATTCAAGTTAGTAATCTGGCGTCCACCTGTTAGAACAAGGGAATATTTTATTAAGATTCAATTTTTGGTAATAAGGTGCCCACATATCAGAAAGAGGGAATATTTTTCAAGATTTAAGTTTGTACTAAGGCGCCAATCATCCAGAACAAGGGAATATTTCTCAAGATTTAAGATGTTAACTAGGTGCCCTCCTGTTATAATAAGGGAATAATTTAATAGATTCATGTTTTGGTAGACAGGCGCCCACTTGTTAGAATAAGGGAACATTTATCAAGATTCAAGTTTTGGTAATCAGGCGCTCACCTGTTAGGACAAGGGAATATCTTTCAAGATTCAAGTAGGTAATCAGGCTCCCACCCGTTAGAACAACGGAATATTTTTAATGATTCAAGTTTGGTAATTAGGCGCCCACCGTCAAATAAAGGGAACATTTTTAAAGAGTCAAGTTGGTAATAAGGTGCCGAACTGTCAGAACATGGGAATATTTTTCAAGATTCAAGTTTTGGTAGTTAGGCGCCTACCTTAGCACAAGGGAACTTTTTTTAAGATCCAAGTTTTGGTAATCAGGCGCCCACTTGTCATAATAAGGGAATATTTTTCAAGATTCAAGTTTTGGTAATCAAAAGCCCACCTATCCGAACAAGGGAATATATTAAAAGATTCAAGTTTGAAATCAGACGCACACCTGATAGAACAAGGGAATATTATTCAAGATTATAGTTTTAGTAATCAGCTGTCCACCTGTTAGAACATGGGGGACATTTGTCAAGATTCAAGTATTGGTAATCAGGGGCCCACCTGTTAGAACGAGGGAATATTTTTCATCATTCGAGTTGGTAATCTGGCGTCCACCTGTTAGAACAAGGGAATATTTTTTAAGTTTCAACTTTTGGTTATCAGGCACACACCTGATAGAATAAGGGAACATTTTTTAAGATTCAAGTTTAGGTAATCAGGCGCCCACCTGTTAGAACAAGGGAATATCTTCCAAGACTCAAGTTGGTAATTAGGCGCCCACCTGTTAGAACAACAGAATATATTAAAAGATTCAAGTTTTTTTAATCAGGCGCCCACGTGTCAGAAAAGGGGAACATTTTTAAAGATTCAAGTTGGTAATAAGGCACCCAACTGTCAGAACATGGGAATATTTTTCAAGATTCAAGTTGGTAATTAGGCGCCCACGTGTTTGAACAAGGGAATATTTTTCAAGATTAAAGTTTTTGTAGTCAGGCGCCCACCATCTGAACAAGGGAATATTATTAAAGATTCACGTTTTGGTAATCAGGCGCCCACATGTCAGAACGAGGGAATACTTTTTAAGATTCAAGTTGGTAATCAGGCGCCCACCTATCAGAACAAGGGAATATTTTTTAAGATTAAAGTCTGTAATCAGAAGCTCATCTGATAGAACAAGGGAATATTTTTCAAGATTATAGTTTTGGTAATCGGGAGTCACTTGTTCGAACAAGGGAACATTTTTCAAGATTCAAGTTATGGTAATAAGGCGCTCACCCGTTAGAACAAGGGAATATTTTTCAATATTCAAGTTAGTAATCAGGCGCCCACCTCTCAGAACAAGGGAATATTCTTCAAGATTCAAGATTGTAATCAGGCACCCACCTGTCAGAACAAGGGAATATTCTTCAAGATTCAAGTTTGTAATCAATAGCCCACCTATTAGAACAAGGGAATATTTTTCTAGATTCATGTTTTATTAAAAAGGCGCCCACCTATTAAAACAAGGGAGTACTTTTCAAGATTCAAGATGGTAATCAGGCACCCACCTGTTAGAACAAGGGATTAATTTTTAATATTCAAGTTTAAGTAATGAGGCGCCAACCTGTCAGAACAAGGGAATATTCTTCAAGATTCAAGTTGGTAATCAGGCTCCAAACTATTGGAAGATGGGAATATTTTTTAAGATTCAAGTTTTGGTAATACGGTGCCCACATATCAGAACGAGGGAATAATTTTTCAAGATTTAAGTTTGTTCTCAGGCGCCCACCAGTCAGAACAAGGGGATAATTTTAAAGATTTAAGTTTGTAACTAGATGCCGACCTGTTAGAATAAAGGAATAATTCTAAAGGTTCATGTTTTGGTAGTCCAGCGCCCTCATGTTAGAATAAGGGAACATTTTTCAAGATTCAAGTAATGGTAATCAGGCGCCCACCTGTTAGAACAAGGGAATATCTTTCTAGATTCAAGTTCGTAATCAGGCGCCCACCCGATAGACCAACAAAATATTTTTAAAGGTTCAAGTTTTGTAATGAAGCGCCCACTGTCTGAAAAAGGGAACATATTTAAAGAATCGAGTTGGTATAAGGCGCCCAACTGTCAGAACATGGGAATATTTTTCAAGATTCAAGTTGGTAATTAGGCGCCCACGTGTTTGAACAAGGGAATATTTTTCAATATTCAAGTTTTTGTTGTCCGGAGCCTACAATTTGAACAACGGAACCTTTTTCAAAATTCAATTTTTGGTAATATGGCGCCCACTTGTGAGAACAAGGGAATATTTTTCAAGATTCAAGTTGGTAATCAGAAGCCCACCTATCCGAACAAGGGAATATTTTTCAAGATTCAAGTTTGTAATCAGACGCACACCTGATAGTACAAGGGAGTAAGTTTCAAAATTATAGTCTTGGTAATCAGGCGTCCACCTGTTAGAACATGCGGACATTTCTCAATTTTCAAGTATTGGTAATCAGGCGCCCACTTGTTAGAACAAGGGAATATTTTTTAAGATTCAAGTTAGTAATCTGGGGTCCACCTGTTAGAACAAGGGAATATTTTATTAAGATTCAATTTTTGGTAATAAGGTGCCCACATATCAGAAAGAGGGAATATTTTTCAAGATTTAAGTTTTGGCAATCAGGCGCCCAACTTTTAGAACAAGGGAATATTTTTTAGGACTCAAGTTTTGTAAATCACGCGCCAACCTATAAGAACAAGGGAATATTTTTCAAGTATCAAGTTTTGATAATCAGGTGCCCACCTGTTAGAACAAGGGAATATTTTAATAGATTCATGTTTTTGTTAAATGGCACCCACCTGTTAGAACAAGGGAGTACTTTTCAAGATTCAAGATGGTAATCAGGCGCCCACCAGTTAGAACAAGGGATTAATTTTTAATATTTAAGATTAAGTAATCAGGCTCCAACCGTTTGAACAACAGAACCTTTTTCAAGATTCAATATTTGGTAATCTGGCGCCCACTTGTGAGAACAAAGGAATATTTTTCAAGATTCAAGTTGGTAATCAGAAGCCCACCTATCCGAACAAGGGAATATTTTTCAAGATTCAAGTTTGTAATCAAGCGCCCACCCATTATAACAAGTGAATATTTTTCAAGATACAAGTTGGTAATCAGGCGGCCACCTGTTAGAACAAGGGAATATTTTTTAATATTCAAGTTTTGGTAATCAGGTTCCCACCTGTCACAACAAGGTAACATTTTTATAGATTCATGTTTGTAATCAGGTGCCCACCTATTAAAACAAGGGAACATTATTCAAGATTAAAGTTTTGTAATCAGGTGCCCACCTGTCAGAACAAGGGAATATTTTTTTAGATTCAAGTTTGTAATCAGGGGCGCACCTGTTAGAACAACAGAATATTTTTTAAGATTCATGTTTTGGTAATCAGGCGCCCACCTGTCAGGACAAAGGAATATTTTTGAAGACTGAAGTCGGTAATAAGGCGCCCAACTGTCAAAACATGGAAATATTATTCAAGATTCAAGTTGGTAATTAGGCGCCCATCTGTTAGAACAAGGGAATATTTTTCAACATTAAAGTTTTGGTAGTCAGGCGCCTACCTGTTTGAATAAGTGAACATTTCCCAAGATTTAAGTTTTGGCAATCAGGCGCCCAACTTTTAGAACAAGGGAATATTTATTAGGAATCAAGTTTTGTAAATCATGCGCCAACCTGTTAGAACAAGGGAATATTTTTCAAGTATCAAGTTTTGATAATCAGGTGCCCACCTGTTAGAACAAGGGAATATTTTTCTAGATTCATGTTTTTGTAAAATGGCACCCACCTGTTAGAACAAGGGAGTACTTTTCAAGATTCAAGATGGTAATCAGGCGCCCACCTGTTAGAACAATGGATTAATATTTAATATTTAAGTTTAAGTAATCAGGTGCCAACCGTTTGAACAACGAAACCTTTTTCAAGATTCAATTTTTGGTAATCAGGCGCCCAGTTGTGAGAACAAGGGAATATTTTTCAAGATTCAAGTTGGTAATCAGAAGCCCACCTATCCGAACAAGGGAATATTTTTCAAGATTCAAGTTTGTAATCAGACGCATACCTGATAGAACAAGGGAGTAATTTTCAAGATTATAGTTTTGGTAATCAGGTGTCCACCAGTTAGAACATGCGGACATTTTTCAATTTTCAAGTATTGGTAATCAGGCGCCCACTTGTTAGAACAAGGGAATATTTTTTAAGATTCAAGTTAGTAATCTGGCGTCCACCTGTTAGAACAAGGGAATATTTTATTAAGATTCAATTTTTGGTAATAAGGTGCCCACATATCAGAAAGAGGGAATATTTTTCAAGATTTAAGTTTGTACTAAGGCGCCAATCATCCAGAACAAGGGAATATTTCTCAAGATTTAAGATGTTAACTAGGTGCCCTCCTGTTATAATAAGGGAATAATTTAATAGATTCATGTTTTGGTAGACAGGCGCCCACTTGTTAGAATAAGGGAACATTTATCAAGATTCAAGTTTTGGTAATCAGGCGCTCACCTGTTAGGACAAGGGAATATCTTTCAAGATTCAAGTAGGTAATCAGGCTCCCACCCGTTAGAACAACGGAATATTTTTAATGATTCAAGTTTTGTAATTAGGCGTCCACCGTCAAATAAAGGGAACATTTTTAAAGAGTCAAGTTGGTAATAAGGTGCCCAACTGTCAGAACATGGGAATATTTTTCAAGATTCAAGTTTTGGTAGTTAGGCGCCTACCGTTAGCACAAGAAAACTTTTTTTAAGATCCAAGTTTTGGTAATCAGGCGCCCACTTGTCATAATAAGGGAATATTTTTCAAGATTCAAGTTTCGGTAATCAAAAGCCCACCTATCCGAACAAGGAAATATATTAAAAGATTCAAGTTTGAAATCAGACGCACACCTGATAGAACAAGGGAATATTATTCAAGATTATAGTTTTAGTAATCAGCCGTCCACCTGTTAGAACATGGGGGACATTTGTCAAGATTCAAGTATTGGTAATCAGGGGCCCACCTGTTAGAACAAGGGAATATTTTTCATGATTCGAGTTGGTAATCTGACGTCCACCTGTTAGAACAAGGGAATATTTTTTAAGTTTCAACTTTTGGTTATCAGGCACACACCTGATAGAATAAGGGAACATTTTTGAAGATTCAAGTTTAGGTAATCAGGCGCCCACCTGTTAGAACAAGGGAATATCTTTCAAGACTCAAGTTGGTAATTAGGCGGCTACCTGTTAGAACAACAGAATATATTAAAAGATTCAAGTTTTTGTAATCAGGCGCCCACGTGTCAGAAAAGGGGAACATTTTTAAAGATTCAAGTTGGTAATAAGGCACCCAACTGTCAGAACATGGGAATATTTTTCAAGATTCAAGTTGGTAATTAGGCGCCCACGTGTTTGAACAAGGGAATATTTTTCAAGATTAAAGTTTTTGTAGTCAGGCGCCCACCATCTGAACAAGGGAATATTATTAAAGATTCACGTTTTGGTAATCAGGCGCCCACATGTCAGAACGAGGGAATACTTTTTAAGATTCAAGTTGGTAATCAGGCGCCCACCTATCAGAACAAGGGAATATTTTTCAAGATTAAAGTCTGTAATCAGAAGCTCATCTGATAGAACAAGGGAATATTTTTCAAGATTATAGTTTTGGTAATCAGGAGTCACTTGTTCGAACAAGGGAAAATTTTTCAAAATTCAAGTTATGGTAATCAGGCGCTCACCCATTAGAACAAGGGAATATTTTTCAATATTCAAGTTAGTAATCAGGCGCCCACCTCTCAGAACAAGGGAATATTCTTCAAGATTCAAGGTTGTAATCAGGCGCCCACCTGTCAGAACAAGGGAATATTCTTCAAGATTCAAGTTTGTAATCAATAGCCCACCTATTAGAACAAGGGAATATTTTTCTAGATTCATGTTTTATTAAAAAGGCGCCCACCTATTAAAACAAGGGAGTACTTTTCAAGATTCAAGATGGTAATCAAGCACCCACCTGTTAGAACAAGGGATTAATTTTTAATATTCAAGTTTAAGTAATGAGGCGCCAACCTGTCAGAACAAGGGAATATTCTTCAAGATTCAAGTTGGTAATCAGGCTCCAAACTATTGGAAGATGGGAATATTTTTTAAGATTCAAGTTTTGGTAATACGGTGCCCACATATCAGAACGAGGGAATATTTTTCAAGATTTAAGTTTGTTCTCAGGCGCCCACCAGTCAGAACAAGGGGATAATTTTAAAGATTTAAGTTTGTAACTAGATTCCCACCTGTTAGAATAAGGGAATAATTCTAAAGGTTCATGTTTTGGTAGTCCGGCGCCCACTTGTTAGAATAAGGGAACATTTTTCAAGATTCAAGTAATGGTAATCAGGCGCCCACCTGTTAGAACAAGGGAATATCTTTCTAGATTCAAGTTCGTAATCAGGCGCCCACCCGATAGACCAACAGAATATTTTTAAAGGTTCAAGTTTTGTAATGAAGCGCCCACTGTCAGAAAAAGGGAACATATTTAAAGAATCGAGTTGGTATAAGGCGCCCAACTGTCAGAACATGGGAATATTTTTAAGATTCAAGTTGGTAATTAGGCGCCCACGTGTTTGAACAAGGGAATATTTTTCAATATTCAAGTTTTTGTTGTCCGGAGCCTACAATTTGAACAACGGAACCTTTTTCAAAATTCAATTTTTGGTAATATGGCGCCCACTTGTGAGAACAAGGGAATATTTTTCAAGATTCAAGTTGGTAATCAGAAGCCCACCTATCCGAACAAGGGAATATTTTTCAAGATTCAAGTTTGTAATCAGACGCACACCTGATAGTACAAGGGAGTAAGTTTCAAGATTATAGTCTTGGTAATCAGGCGTCCACCTGTTAGAACATGCGGACATTTCTCAATTTTCAAGTATTGGTAATCAGGCGCCCACTTGTTAGAACAAGGGAATATTTTTCAAGATTCAAGTAGGTAATCTGGCGTCCACCTGTTAGAACAAGGGAATTTTTTTTTAAGATTCAAGTTTTAGTAATAAGGTGCCCACATATCAGAAAGATGGAATATTTTTTAAGATTTAAGTTTGTACTCAGGCGCCAATCAGCCAGAAAATGGGAATATTTCTCAAGATTTAAGTTTTTAACTAGGTGCCCATCTGTTATATTTAGGGAATAATTTTGTAGATTCATGTTTTGGTAGACAGGCGCCCACTTGTTTGAATAAGGGAACATTTATCAAGATTGAAGTATTGGTAATCAGGCGCTCACCTATTAGGACAAGGGAATATCTTTCAAGATTCAAGTTGGTAATCAGGCGCCCACCCGTTAGAACAACGGAATATTTTTAAAGATTCAAGTTTTGTAATCAGGCGCCCACCGACAAAAAAAGGGAACATTTTGAAAGAGAAAAGTTGGTAATAAGGCGCCCAACTATTAGAACATGGGAATATTTTTCAAGATTCAAGTTTTGGAAGTTAGGCGCCTACCGTTAGCACAAGGGAACATTTTTTAAGATTCAAGTCTTGGTAATCAGGCGCCCACCTGTCAGAACAAGGGAATATTTTTAAAGATTCAAGTTTGTAATCAAGAGCCCACATATTAGAAGAAGGGAATATTTTTTATGATTCAAGTTTGTCTAATTATTCGTCGACCTGTCAGAATAAGGGAATATTTTTCATGATTCAAGTTGGTAATTAGGCGCCCACATGTCGGAAGAAGGGAATATCTTTAAAGATTCAAGTTGGTACTCTAGCGCCCACCTGTCGAAACAAGTGAATATTTTTAAAGTTTCACTTTTTGGAAATCAGGCACCCACCTGTTAGAACAAGGGAATATTTTTCAAGATTCAAGTGTTGGGGAATCACGCGCCCACCTGTTAAATTTAGGGAATATGTTTCAAGTTTCAAGTTTTAGTAATGAGGCGCCCACCTGTTAGAATGAGGGAATATTTTTCAAAATACAAGTTGGTAATCAGGCGCCCACCTGTTAGAAAAAGGGAATATTTTTGAATATTCAAGTTTTAGTAGTCTAGCGCCCACCTGTTAGAACAAGAGAATTTTCTTCAAGATTTCAAGTTGGAAATAAGGCTCCCACCTGTCAGAACAAGGGAATATTTTTAAAGATTCAAGTTTGTAATCAAGCACCCACCTATTATAACAAGTGAATATTTTTCAAGATACAAGTTAGTAATCAGGCGGCCACCTGTTAGAACAAGGGAATAATTTTTAATATACAAGTTTTGGTAATCAGCTTCCCACCTGTCACAACAAGGTAACATTTTTATATATTCAAGTTTGTAATCAGGTGCCCACCTATTAAAACAAGGGAACATTATTCAAGATTAAAGTTTTGTAATCAGGTGCCCATCTGTCAGAACAAGGGAATATTTTTCAATATTCAAGTTAGTAATCAGGTGCCCACCCGTTAGAACAAGGGAATATTTTTTATTATTCAAGTTTTAATAATCAGGCGCCCACCTGTTAGAACAAGGGAATATTTTTCAAGATTCGAGTTGGTAATCTGGCGTCCACCTGTTAGAAGAAGGGAATATATATTAACATTCAACTTTTGGTTAACAGGTACCCACCTGTTAGAATAAGGGAACATTTTTGAAGATTCAAGTTTTGGTAATCAGGCGCCACCTGTTAGAACAAGGGAATATCTTTCAAGACTCAAGTTGGTAATCAGGCGCCCACCCGTTATAACAACAAAATATTTTTAAAGATTCAAGTTTTGGTTGTCAGGTGCCCACGTGTCAGAAAAGGGGAACATTTTTAATGATTCAAGTTGGTTATAAGGCACCCAACTATCAGAACATGGGAATATTTTTCAAGATTCAAGTTGGTAATTTGGCGCCCACGTGTTAGAACAAGGGAATATTTTTCAAGATTAAAGTTTTTGTAGTCAGGCACCTACCATAACAAGAAGGGAATATTTTTAAAGATTCAAGTTTTGGTAATAAGGCGCCCACCCGTTAGAACAAGGGAATATTTTTCAATATTCAAGTTAGTAATCAGGTGCCCACCGGTTAGAACAAGGGAATATTTTTGAATATTCAAGTCTTAATAATCAGGAGCCCACTTGTCATAACTAGGTAATATTCTTCAAGATTCAAGTTGGTAATCAGGCCCCCACCTGTCAGAACAAGGGAATATTTTTAAAGATTCAAGTTTGTAATCAAGAGCCCACATATTGGAAGAAGGGAATATTTTTTATGATTCAAGTTTTTCTAATCAGGCGTCGACCTGTCAGAATAAGAGAATATTTTTCATGATTCAAGTTGGTAATCAGGCGCCCATGTCGGAAGAAGGGAATATCTTTCAAGATTAAAGTTAGTACTCTAGCGCCCACCTGTCGGAACAAGTGAATATTTTTAAAGATTCAAGTTTTGGAAATCAGGCACCCACCTGTTAGAACAAGGGAATATTTTTCAAGATTCAAGTGTTGGGGAATCACGCGCCCACTTGTTAGATTTAGGGAATATGTTTCAAGTTTCAAGTATTAGTAATGAGGCGCCCACCTGTTAGAATGAGGGAATATTTTTCAAGATACAAGTTGGTAATCAGGCGCCCACCTGTTAGAAAAAGGGAATATTTTTGAATATTCAAGTTTTAGTAGTATAGCACCCACCTGTCAGAACAAGAGAATTTTCTTCAAGATTTCAAGTTGGTAATCAGGCTCCCACCTGTCAGAACAAGGGAAATTTTTAAAGATTCAAGTTTGTAATCAAGAGCCCACCTATTATAACAAGTGAATATTTTTCAAGATACAAGTTGGTAATCAGGCGGCCACCTTTTAGAACAAGGGAATATTATTAAATATTCAAGTTTTGGTAATCAGGTTCCCACCTGTCACAACAAGGTAACATTTGTATAGATTCAAGTTTGTAATCAGGTGCCCACCTATTAAAACAAGGGAACATTATTCAAGATTAAAATTTTGTAATCAGGTGCCTACCTGTCAGAAAAAGGGAATATTTTTCAAGATTCAAGTTTGTAATCAGGGGCCCACCTGTTAGAACAACAGAATATTTTTTAAGATTCATGTTTTGGTAATCAGGCGCCCACCTGTCAGGACAAGGGAATATTTTTCAAGATTCGAGTTGGTAATCTGGCGTCCACCTGTTAGAAGAAGGGAATATATTTTAACATTCAACTTTGGGTTATCTGGCACCCACCTGTTAGAATAAGGGAACATTTTTGAAGATTCAAGTTTTGGTAATCAGGCGCCTACCTGTTTGAATAAGTGAACATTTTCCAAGATTTAAGTTTTGGCAATCAGGCGCCCAACTTTTATAACAAGGGAATATTTTTTAGGACTCAAGTTTTGTAAATCACGCGCCAACCTGTTAGAACAAGGGAATATTTTTCAAGTATCAAGTTTTGATAATCAGGTGCCTACCTGTTAGAACAATGGAATATTTTAATAGATTCATGTTTTTGTAAAATGGTACCCACCTGTTAGAACAAGGGAGTACTTTTCAAGATTCAAGATGGTAATCAGGCGCCCACCTGTTAGAACAAGGGATTAATTTTTAATATTTAAGTTTAAGTAATCAGGCTCCAACCGTTTGAACATTGGAACCTTTTTCAAGATTCAATATTTGGTAATCTGGCGCCCACTTGTGAGAACAAGGGAATATTTTTCAAGATTCAAGTTGGTAATCAGAAGCCCACCTATCCGAACAAGGGAATATTTTTCAAGATTCAAGTTTGTAATCAAGCGCCCACCTATTATAACAAGTGAATATTTTTCAAGATACAAGTTGGTAATCAGGCGGCCACCTGTTAGAACAAGGGAATATTTTTAAATTTTCAAATTTTGGTTATCAGGTTCCCACCTGTCACAACAAGGTAACATTTTTATAGATTCAAGTTTGTATTCAGGTGCCCACCTATTAAAACAAGGGAACATTATTCAAGATTAAAGTTTTGTAATCAGGTGCCCACCTGTTTGAACAAGGGAATATTTTTTTAGATTCAAGTTTGTAATCAGGGGCGCACCTGTTAGAACAACAGAATATTTTTCAAGATTCATGTTTTCCTAATCAGGCGCCCACCTGTCAGGACAAAGGAATATTTTTAAAGACTCAGGTCGGTAATAAGGTGCCCAACTGTCAAAACATGGAAATATTATTCAAGATTCAAGTTGTTAATTAGGCGCCCATCTGTTAGAACAAGGGAATATTTTTCAATATTCAAGTTTTGGTAGTCAGGCGCCTACCTGTTTGAATAAGTGAACATTTTGCAAGATTTAAGTTTTGGCAATCAGGCGCCCAACTTTTAGAACAAGGGAATATTTATTAGGAATCAAGTTTTGTAAATCACGCGCCAACCTGTTAGAACAAGGGAATATTTTTCAAGTATCAAGTTTTGATAATCAGGTGCCCACCTGTTAGAACAAGGGAATAGTTTTCTAGATTCATGTTTTTTGTAAAATGGCACCCACCTTTTAGAACAAGGGAGTACTTTTCAAGATTCAAGATGGTAATCAGGCGCCCACCTGTTAGACCAAGGGATTAATTTTTAATATTTAAGTTTAAGTAATTAGGTGCCAACCGTTTGAACAACGAAACCTTTTTCAAGATTCAATTTTTGGTTATCACGTGCCCAGTTGTGAGAACAAGGGAATATTTTTCAAGATTCAAGTTGGTAATCAGAAGCCCACCTATCCGAACAAGGGAATATTTTTCAAGATTCAAGTTTGTAATCAGACGCACACCTGATAGAACAAGGGAGTAATTTTCAAGATTATAGTTTTGGTAATCAGGTGTCCACCAGTTAGAACATGCGGACATTTTTCAATTTTCAAGTATTGGTAATCAGGCGCCCACTTGTTCGAACAAGGGAATATTTTTTAAGATTCAAGTTGGTAATCTGGCGTCCACCTGTTAGAACAAGGGAATATTTTATTTAGATTCGATTATGGTAATAAGGTGCCCACATATCAGAAAGAGGGAATATTTTTCAAGATTTAAGTTTGTACTAAGGCGCCAATCAGCAAGAACAAGGGAATATTTCTCAAGATTTAAGTTCTTAACTAGGTGCCCTCCTGTTATAGTAAGGGAATAATTTAATAGATTCATGTTTTGGTAGACAGGCGCCCTTTTGTTAGAATAAGGGAACATTTATCAAGATTAAAGTTTTGGTAATCAGGCGCTCACCTGTTAGGACAAGGGAATATCTTTCAAGATTCAAGTAGGTAATCAGGCGCCCACCCGTTAGAACAACGGAATATTTTTAATGATTCAAGTTTGGTAATTAGGCGCCCACCGTCAAATAAAGGGAACATTTTTAAAGAGTCAAGTTGGTAATAAGGCGCCCAACTGTCAGAACATGGGAATATTTTTCAAGATTCAAGTTTTGGTAGTTAGGCGCCTACCGTTAGCACAAGGGAACTTTTTTTAAGATCCAAGTTTTGGTAATCAGGCGCCCACTTGTCAGAATAAGGGAATATTTTTCAAGATACAAGTTTTGATAATCAGAAGCACACCTATCCGAACAAGGGAATATATTAAAAGATTCAAGTTTGTAATCAGACGCACACCTGATAGAACTAGGGAATATTATTCAAGATAATAGTATTAGTAATCAGGCGTCCACCTGTTAGAACATGGGGGACATTTGTTAAGATTCAAGTATTGGTAATCAGGGGCCCACCTGTTAGAACAAGGGAATATTTTTCATGATTCGAGTTGGTAATCTGGCGTCCACCTGTTAGAACAAGGGAATATTTTTAAGTTTCAACTTTTAGTTATCAGGCACACACCTGATAGAATAAGGGAACATTTTTGAAGATTCAAGTTTTGGTAATCAGGCTCCCACCTGTTAGAAGAAGGGAATATCTTTCAAGACTCAAGTTAGTAATTAGGCGCCCACCTGTTAGAACAACAGAATATTTTAAAAGATTCAAGTTTTTGTAATCAGGTGCCCACGTGTCAGAAAAGGGGAACATTTATAAAGATTCAACCTGGTAATAAGGCACCCAACTATCAGAACTTGGGAATATTTTTCAAGATTCAAGTTGGTAATTAGGCCCCCACGTGTTAGAACAAGGGAATATTTTTCAAGATTAAAGTTTTTGTAGGCAGGCACCTACCATCAGAACAAGGGAATATTATTAAAGATTCACGTTTTGGTAATCAGGCGCCCACATGTCAGAACGAGGGAATACTTTTCAAGATTCAAGTTGGTAATCAGGCGCCCACCTATCAGAACAAGGAAATATTTTTCAAGATTAAAGTTTGTAATCAGAAGCTCATCTGATAGAACAAGGAAATATTTTTCAAGATTATAGTTTTGGTAATCGGGAGTCCACTTGTTAGAACAAGGGAACATTTTTCAAGATTCAAGTTTTGGTAATCAGGCGCTCACCCGTTAGAACAAGGGAATATTTTTCAATATTCAAGTTAGTAATCAGGCACCCACCGGTTAGAACAAGGGAATATTTTTGAATATTCAAGTTTTGGTAATCAGGCGCCCACCTCTCTGAACAAGGGAATATTCTTCAAGATTCAAGGTTGTAATCAGGGGCCCACCTGTCAGAACAAGGGAATATATTTAAAGATTCAAGTTTGTAATCAATGGCCCACCTATTAGAACAAGGGAATATTTTTCTACATTCATGTTTTATTAAAAAGGCGCCCACCTATTAAAACAAGGGAGTACATTTCAAGATTCAAGATGGCAATCAGGCGCCCACCTGTTAGAACAAGGGATTAATTTTTAATATTCAAGTTTAAGTAATGAGGCGCCAACCTGTCTGAACAAGGGAATATTCTTCAAGATTCAAGTTGGTAATCAGGCTCCCAACTATTGGAAGAAGGGAATATTTTTTAAGATTCAAGTTTTGGTAATCAGGTGCCCACATATCAGAACGAGGGAATATTTTTCAAGATTTAAGTTTGTACTCAGGCGCCCACCAGTCAGAACAAGGGGATATTTTTAAAGATTAATGTTTGTAACTAGATGCCCACCTGTTAGAATAAGGGAATAATTCTAAAGATTCATGTTTTGGTAGTCCGGCGCCCACTTGTTAGAATAAGAGAACATTTTTCAAGATTCAAGTAATGGTAATCAGGCGCCCACCTGTTAGAACAAGGGAATATCTTTCTAGATTCAAGTTCGTAATCAGGCGCCCACCCGATAGACCCACAGAATATTTTTAAAGGTTCAAGTTTTGTAATGAAGCGCCCACTGTCAGAAAAAGGGAACATATTTAAAGAATCGAGTTGGTAATAAGGCGCCCAACTGTCAGAACATGGGAATATTTTTCTAGATTCAAGTTGGTAATTAGGCGCCCATGTGTTTGAACAAGGGAATATTTTTCAATATTCAAGTTTTTGTAGTCCGGAGCCTACCGTTTGAACAACGGAACCTTTTTCAAGATTCAATTTTTGGTAATATGGCGCCCACTTATGAGAACAAGGGAATATTTTTCAAGATTCAAGTTGGTAATCAGAAGCCCACCTATCCGAACAAGGGAATATTTTTCAAGATTCAAGTTAGTAATCAGACGCACACCTGATAGTACAAGGGAGTAATTTTCAAGATTTTAGTTTTGGTAATAAGACGTCCACCTGTTAGAACATGCGGACATTTCCCAATTTTCAAGTATTGGTAATCAGGCGCCCACTTGTCAGAACAAGGGAATATTTTTCAAGATTCAAGTTGGTAATCTGGCGTCCACCTGTTAGAACAAGGGAATATTTTTTTTAAGATTCAAGTTTTGGTAATAAGGTGCCCACATATTAGAAAGATGGAATATTTTTCAAGATTTAAGTTTGTACTCAGGCGCCAATCAGCCAGAACAAGGGAATATTTCTCAAGATTTAATTTTTTAACTAGGTGCCCATCTGTTATATTAAGGGAATAATTTTATAGATTCATGTTTTGGTAGACAGGCGCCCACTTGTTTGAATAAGGGAACATTTATCAACATTCAAGTATTGTTAATCAGGCGCTCACTTATTAGGACAAGGGTATATCTTTCAAGATTCAAGTTGGTAATCAGGTGCCCAGCCGTTAGAACAACGGAATATTTTTAAAGATTCAAGTTTTGTAATCAGGCGCCCACCGTCAAAAAAAGGGAACATTTTGAAAGAGTAAATTTGGTAATAAGGCGCCCATCTATTAGAACATGCGAATATTTTTCAAGATTAAATTATTAGTAGTTAGGCGCCTACCGTTAGCACAAGGGAACATTTTTTAAGATTCAAGTCTTGGTAATCAGGCGCCTACTTGTCAGAACAAGGAAATATTTTTTAAGATTCAAGTTTTGGTAATCAGAAGCCCACTTATCCGAACAAGGGAATATTTTTAAAGACTCAAGTTTGTAATCAGACACACACCTGATAGAACAAGGGAATATTTTTCAAGATGATAGTTTTAGTAATCAGGTGTCCACCTGTTAGAACATGGGGGACATTTGTCAAGATTCAAGTATTGGTAATCAGGGGCCCACCTGTTAGAACAAGGGAATATTTTTTAAGTTTCAACTTTTGGTTATCAGGCACACACCTGATAGAATAAGGGAACATTTTTGAAGATTCAAGTTTTGGTAATCAGGCGCCCACCTGTTAGAACAAGGGAATATCTTTCAAGACTCAAGTTGGTAACTAGGCACCCACCTGTTAGAACAACCAAATATTTTGAAAGATTCAAGTTTTTGTAATCAGGCGCTCACGTGTCAGAAAAGGGGAACATTTTTAAAGATTCAAGTTGGTAATAAGGCACCCAAGTGTCAGAACATGGGAATATTTTTCAAGATTCAAGTTGGTAATTAGGCGTCCACGTGTTAGAACAAGGGAATATTTTTCAAGATTAAAGTTTTTGTAGTCAGGCGCCTACCATCAGAACAAGGGAATATTTTTATAGATTCATGTTTTGGTAATCAGGCGCCCACATGTCAGAACGAGGGAATACTTTTCAAGATTCAAGTTGGTAATCAGGCGCCCACCTATCAGAACAAGGGAATATTTTTCAAGATTAAAGTTTGTAATCAGAAGCTCAACTGATAGAACAAGGGAATATTTTTCAAGATTATAGTTTTGGTAATCGGGAGTCCACCTGTTAGAACATGGGAACATTTTTCAAGATTCATGTTTTGGTAATCAGGCGCTCACCCGTTAGAACAAGGGAATATTTTTCAATATTCAAGTTAGTAATGAGGCGCCCACCGGTTAGAACAAGGGAATATTTTTGAATATTCAAGTTTTGATAATCAGGCGCCCACCTCTCAGAAAAAGGGAATATTCTTCAAGATTCAAGGTTGTAATCAGGCGCCCACCTGTCAGAACAAGGGAATATATTTAAAGATTCAAGTTTGTAATCAATATCCCACCTATTAGAACAAGGGAATAATTTTCTAGATTCATGTTTTATTAAAAAGGCGCCCACCTATTCAAACAAGGGAGTACTTTTCAAGATTCAAGATGGTAATCAGGCGCCCACCTGTTAGAACAAGGGATTAATTTTTAATATTCAAGTTTAAGTAATGAGGCGCCAACCTGTCAGAACAAGGGAATATTCTTCAAGATTCAAGTTGGTAATCAGGCTCCAAACTATTGGAAGAAGGGAATATTTTAAGATTCAAGTATTGGTAATCAGGTGCCCACATATCAGAACGAGGGAATATTTTTCAAGATTTAAGTTTGTACTCAGGCGCCCACCAGTCAGAACAAGGGGATATTTTTAATGATTTAAGTTTGTAACTAGATGCCCACCTGTTAGAATAAGGGAATAATTCTAAAGGTTGATGTTTTGGTAGTCAGGTGCCCACTTGTTAGAATAAGGGAACATTTTTCAAGATTCAAGTTATGGTAATCAGGCGCCCACCTGTTAGAACAAGGGAATATCTTTCTAGATTCAAGTTCGTAATCAGGCGCTCCCCCGATAGACCAACAGAATATTTTTAATGGTTCAAGTTTTGTAATGAAGCGCCCACTGTCAGAAAAAGGGAACATATTTAAAGAATCAAGTTGGTAATAAGGCGCCCAACTGTCAGAACATGAGAATATTTTTCAAGATTCAAGATGGTTATTAGGCGCCCACGTGTTTGAACGAGGGAATATTTTTCAAGATTCAAGTTTTTGTAGTCCGGAGCCTACTGTTTGAACAACAGAACCTTTTTCAAGATTCAATTTTTGGTAATATCGCGCCCACTTGTGAGAACAAGGGAATATTTTTCAAGATTCAAGTTGGTAATCAGAAGCCCACCTATCCGAACAAGGGAATATTTTTCAAGATTCAAGTTTGTAATCAGACGCACACCTGATAGTACAAGGGAGTAATTTTCAAGATTATAGTATTGGTAATCAGGCGTCCACCTGTTAGAACATGCGGACATTTCTCAATTTTCAAGTATTGGTAATCAGGCGCCCACTTGTTAGAACAAGGGAATGCGTCCACCTGTTAGAACAAGGGAATATTTTTTTAAGATTCAAGTTTTGGTAATAAGGTGCCCACATATCTGAAAGATGGAATATTTTCATGATTTAAGTTTGTACTCAGGCACCAATCAGCCAGAACAAGGGAATATTTCTCAAGATTTAAGTTTTTAACTAGATGCCCATCTGTTATATTAAGGGAATAATTTTATAGATTGATGTTTTGGTAGACAGGCGCCCACTTGTTTGAATAAGGGAACATTTATCAAGATTCAAGTATTGGTAATTAGGCGCTCACCTATTAGGACTAGGGAATATCTTTCAAGATTCAAGTGCGTAATCTGGTGCCCACCCGTTAGAACAACGGAATATTTTTAAAGATTCAAGTTTTGTAATCAGGCGCCCACCGTCAAAAAGAGGGAACATTTTGAAAGAGTAAAGTTGGTAATAAGGCGCCCAACTATTAGAACATGGGAATATTTTTCAAGATTCAAGTTTTGGTAGTTAGGCGCCTACCGTTAGCACAAGGGAACATTTTTTAAGATTCAAGTCTTGGTAATCAGGCGCCTACTTGTCAGAACAAGGGAATATTTTTCAAGATTCAAGTTTTGGTAATCAGAAGCCCACTTATCCGAACAAGGAAATATTTTTAAAGATTCAAGTTTGTAATCAGACACACACCTGATAGAACAAGGGAATATTTATCAAGATTATAGTTTTAGTAATCAGGCGTCCACATGTTAGAACATGGGGGACATTTGTCAAGATTCAAGTATTGGTAATCAGGGGCCCACCTGTTAGAACAAGGGAATATTATTCATGATTCGTGTTGGTAATCTGGCGTTCACCTGTTAGAACAAGGGAATATTTTTTAAGTTTCAACTTTTGGTTATCAGGCACACACCTGATAGAATAAGGGAACATTTTTGAAGATTCAAGTTTTGGTAATCAGGCGCCCACCTGTTAGAACAAGGAAATATCTTTCAAGACTCAAGTTGGTAATTAGGCGCCCACCTGTTAGGGCAACCGAATATTTTAAAAGATTCAAATTTTTGTTATCAGGCGCCCACGTGTCAGAAAAGGGGAACATTTTTAAAGATTCAAGTTGGTAATAAGGCACCCAAGTGTCAGAACATGGGAATATTTTTCAAGATTCAAGTTGGTAATTAGGCGCCCACGTGTTAGAACAAGGGAATATTTTTCAAGATTAAAGTTTTTGTAGTGAGGCGCCTACCATCAGAACAAGGGAATATTTTTAAAGATTCACGTTTTGGTAATCAGGCGCCCACCTATCAGAACAAGGGAATATTTTTCAAGATTAAAGTTTGTAATCAGAAGCTCATCTGATAGAACAAGGGAATATTTTTCAAGATTATAGTTTTGGTAATCGGGAGTCCACCTGTTAGAACAAGGGAACATTTTTCAAGATTCAAGTTTTGGTAATCAGGCGCTCACCCGTTAGAACAAGGGAATATTTTTCAATATTCAAGTTAGTAATCAGGCGCCCACCGGTTAGAACAAGGGAATATTTTTGAATATTCAAGTTTTAGTAATCAGGCGTCCACCTGTTAGAACATGGGGGACATTTGTCAAGATTCAAGTTTTGGTAATTAGGGGCCCACCTGTTAGAACAAGGAATATATTTAAAGATTCAAGTTTGTAATCAATAGCCCACCTATTAGAACAAGGGAATATTTTTCTAGATTCATGTTTTATTAAAAAGGCGCCCACCTATTAAAACAAGGGAGTACTTTTCAAGATTCAAGATGGTAATCAGGCGCCCACCTGTTAGAACAAGGGATTAATTTTTAATATTCAAGTTTAAGTAATGAGGCGCCAACCTGTCAGCATAAGGGAATATTCTTCAAGATTCAAGTTGGTAATCAGGCTTCAAACTATTGGAAGAAGGGAATATTTTTTAAGATTCTAGTTTTGGTAATCAGGTGCCCACATATCAGAACGAGGGAATATTTTTCAAGATTTAAGTTTGTACTCAGGCGCCCACCAGTTAGAACAAGGGGATATTTTTAAAGATATAAGTTTGTAACTAGATGCCCACCTGTTAGAATAAGGGAATAATTCTAAAGGTTCATGTTCTGGTAGTTAGGCGCCCACTTGTTAGTATAAGGGAACATTTTTCAAGATTCAAGTTATGGTATTCAGGCGCCCACCTGTTAGAACAAGGGAATATCTTTCTAGATTCAAGTTCGTAATCAGGCGCCCACCCGATAGACCAACAGAATATTTTTAAAGGTTCAAGTTTTGTAATGAAGCGTCCACTGTCAGAAAAAGGGAACATATTTGAAGAATCAAGTTGGTAATAAGGCGCCCAACTGTCAGAACATGGGAATATTTTCCAAGATTGAAGTTGGTAATTAGGCGCCCACGTGTTTGAACAAGGGAATATTTTTCAAGATTCAAGTTTTTGTAGTCCAGAGCCTACCGTTTGAACAACGGAACCTTTTTCAAGATTCAATTTTTGGTAATATGGCGCCCACTTGTGAGAACAAGTGAATATTTTTCAAGATTCAAGTTGGTAATCAGAAGCCCACCTATCCGAACAAGGGAATTTTTTTCAAGATTCAAGTTTGTAATCAGACGCACACCTGATACTACAAGGGAGTAATTTGCAAGATAATAGATTTGGTAATCAGGCGTCCACCTGTTAGAACATGCGGACATTTCTCAATTTTCAAGTATTGGCAATCAGGCGCCCACTTGTTAGAACAAGGGAATATTTTCAAGATTCAAGTTGGTAATCTGGCGTCCACCTGTTAGAACAAGGGAATATTTTTTTGAGATTCAAGTTTTGGTAATAAGGTGCCCACATAATAGAAAGATGGAATATTTTTCAAGATTTAAGTTTGTACTCAGGCGCCAATCAGCCAGAACAAGGGAATATTTCTCAAGATTTAAGTTTTTTACTAGGTGCCCATCTGTTATATTAAGGGAATAATTTTATAGATTCATGTTTTGGTAAACAGGCGCCCACTTGTTAGAATAAGGTAACATTTATAAAGATTCAAGTATTGGTAATCAGGCGCTCACCTATTAGGACAAGGGAATATCTTTCTAGATTCAAGTTGTTAATCAGGCGCCCACCCGTTAGAACAACGGAATATTTTTAATGATTCAAGTTATGTAATCAGGCGCCCACCGTCAAAAAAAGGGAATATTTTGAAAGAGTAAAGTTGGTAATAAGGCGCCCAACTATTAGAACATGGGAATATTTTTCAAGATTCAAGTTTTGGTAGTTAGGCGCCTACCGTTAGCACAAGGGAACATTTTTTAAGATTCAAGTATTGGTAATCAGGTGCCTACTTGTCAGATCAAGGGAATATTTTTCAAGATTCAAGTTTTGGTAATCAGAAGCCCACCTATCCGAACAAGGGAATATTTCTAAAGATTCAAGTTTGTAATCAGACGCACATCTGATAGAACAAGGGAATATTTTTATAGATTATAATTTTAGTAATCAGGCGTCCACCTGTTAGAACATGGGGGACATTTGTCAAGATTCAAGTATTGGTAATCAGGGGTCCACCTGTTAGAACAAGGAAATACTTTTCATGATTCGAGTTGGTAATCTGGCGTCCACCTGTTAGAACAAGGTAATATTTTCTAAGTTTCAACTTTTGGTTATCAGGCACACACCTGATAGAATAAGGGAACATTTTTGAAGATTCAAGTTTGTAATCAAGCGCCCACCTATTAGAACAAGTGAATATTTTTCATGATACAAGTTGGTAATCAGGCGGCCACCTGTTAGAACAAGGGTATATTATTTAATGTTCAAGTTTTTGTAATGAGGTGCCCACCTGTAAGAACAAGGTAATATTTTTAAAGATTCAAGTGTCTAATCAGGCGCACACCTACTAGAACAAGGGAACACTTTTCAAGATTAAATTTTTGTAATTAGGTGCCCAACCTGTCAGAACAAGGGAGTATTTTTCAAGATTCGAGTTTGTAATCAGGCGCCCATGTATTAGAACAATGGGATATTTTTTATGATTCATGTTTTGGTAATCAGGCGCCCACCTGTCATGATAAGGGAATATTTTTAAAGATTCAAGTTGGTAATAAGACGCCCAACAGTCAGAACAAGGGAATATTTTTCAAGATTCAAGTTGGTCATTAGGCGCCCATCTGTTAGAACAAGGGAATATTTTTCAACATTCAAGTTTTGCTAGTCACGCGCCCACCTGTTTGAATAAGTGAAAATATTTCGAGATTTAAGTTTTGGCAATCAGGCGCCCACCTGGTAGAATAATGGAATATTTTTTAGGACTCAAGTTTTGTATATCACATGCCCACCTCTTAGAAAAAGGAAATATTTTTCAAGTCTCAAGTTTTGGTAATCAGGTGCCCTCCTGTTAGAACAAAGGAATATTTTTCTAGATTCATATTTCTGTAACAAGGCGCCCACCTGTTAGAACAAGGGAGTACTTTTCAAGATTCAAGATGGTAGTCCGGCACCCACCTGTTAGAACAAGGGATTAATTTTTAATATTCAAGTTTAAGTAAGCAGGCGCCAACCTATAAGAACAAGAGAATATTCTTCAAGATTCAAGTTGGTAATCAGGCGCCAAACTGTTGGAGTAAAGGAATATTTTTTAGGATTCAAGTTTTTGTAATCAAGTGCCCACATATCAGAAGGAGGAAATATTTTTCAAGATTTAAGTTTGTACTCAAACGCTCACCAGTCAGAACAAGGGAACATTTTTCAAGATTTAAGTTTGTAACTAGGTGCCCACCTGTTAGAATAAGGGAATAATATCAAGATTCATGTATTGGTAGTCAGGCGCCCACTTGTTGGAATAAGGGAACATTTTTCATGATTCAAGTTTTTGTAATCAGGCGCCCACCTGTTAGAACAAGGGAATATCTTTCAAGATTCAAGTTGGTAATCAGGCGCCCACCCGTTAGAACAACGGAATATATTTAAAGGTTCAATTTTGGTAATCAAACGCCCACTGTCAGAAAAAGGGAACATTATTAAAGATTCAAGTTAGTAATAAGGCGCCCAACTGTCAGAAAAAGGGAATATTTTTCAAGATTCAAGTTGGTAATTAGGCGCCCACTTGTTAGAACAAGGGAATATTTTTCAAGATTAAAGATTTGGTGGTCAGGCGCCTACCGTTAGAACAAGGGAACCTTTTTCAAGATTCAATTTTTGGTAATCAGGCTCCCACTTGTCTGAACGAGGGAATATTTTTCATGATTCAAGTTGGTAATCAGAATCCCACCTATCCGAATAAGGGAATATTTTTCTAGATTCAAGTTTGCAATCAGACGCACACCTGATAGAACAAGGGAGTAATTTTCAAGATAATAGTTTTGGTAATCAGGCGTCCACCTGTTAGAACATGCGTACATTTTTCAATTTTCAAGTATTGGTAATGAGGCGCGCACTTGTTAGAACAAGGGAATATTTTTCAAGATTCAAGTTGGTAATCTGGCGTCCACCTGTTAGAACAAGGGAATTTTATTTAAGATTCAAGTTTTGGTAATAAGGTGCCCACATATCAGAAAGAGGGAATATTTCTCATGATTTAAGCTTGTACTCAGGCGCCAATCAGCCAGAACAAGAGAATATTTCTCAAGATTTATGTTTTTAACTAGGTGCCCACCTGTTTTTATAAGGGAATAATTTTATAGATTCATGTTTTGGTAGACAGTCGCCCACTTGTTAGAATAATGGAACATTTATCAAGATTCAAGTTTTGGTAATCAGGCGCTCACCTATTAGGGCAAGGGAATATCTTTCAAGATTCAAGTTGGTAATCAGGCGCCCACCCGTTAGAATAACGGAATATTTTTAAAGATTCAAGTTTGGTAATCAGGCGCCCACCGTCAAAAAAAGGGAACATTTTTAAAGAGTCAAGTTGGTAATAAGGCGCCCAACTGTCAGAACATGGGAATATTTTTCAAGATTCAAGTATTGGTAGTTAGGTGCCTACCGTTAGCACAAGGGAACATTTTTTAAGATTCAAGTATTGGTAATCAGGCGCCCACTTGTCAGAACAAGGGAATATTTTTCAAGATTCAAGTTTTGGTAATCAGAAGCCCACCTATCTGAACAAGGGAATATTTTTAAAAATTCAAGTTTGTAATCAGACGCACACCTGATAGAACAAGGGAATATTTTTCAAGATTATAGTTTTAGTAATCAGGCGTCCAACTGCTAGAACATGGGGGACATTTGTTAAGATTCAAGTTTTGGTAATCAGGGGCCCACCTGTTAGAACAAGGGAATATTTTTCAAGATTCTAGTTGGTAATCTAGTTTCCACCTGTTAGAACAAGGGAATATTTTTTAAGCTTCCACTTTTAGTTATCAGGCACGCACCTGATAGAATAAGGGAACATTTTTGAAGATTCAAGTTTCGGTAATCAGGCGCCCACCTGTTAGAACAAGGGAATATCATTCAAGACTCAAGTTGGTAATCACGCGCCCACCTGTTAGAACAACAGAATATCTTTAAAGATTCAAGTTTTTTTAATCAGGCGCCCACGTGTCAGAAAAGGGGAACATTTTTAAAGATTCAAGTTGGTAATAAGGCCCCAACTGTCAGAACATGGGAATATTTTTCAAGATTGAAGTTGGTAATTAGGCGCCAACGTGTTAAGCAAGGGAATATTTTTCAAGATTAAAAGTTTTCTAGTCAGGCGCTTACCATTAGAACAAGGGAATATTTTAAAAGATTCAAGTTTTGGTAATCAGGGGCCCACTTGTCAGAACAAGGGAATACTTTTCAAGATTCAAGTTGGTAATCAGGCGCCCACCTATCAGAACAGGGGAATATTTTTCAAGATTAATGTTTTTAATCAGAAGCTCACCTGATAGAACAAGGGAATATTTTTCAAGATTATAGTTTTGGTAATTGGGAGTCCACTTGTTAGAACAAGGTAACATTTTTCAAGATTTAAGTATTGGTAATCAGGCGCTCAACCGTTAGAACAAGGGAATATTTTTCAATATTCAAGTTAGTAATCAGGCGCCCATCGGCTAGAACAAGGGAATATTTTTGAATATTCAAGTTTTATAAGGCGCCCACCTCTCAGAACTAGGGAATATTCTTCAAGATTCAAGGTTGTAATAAGGCGCCCACCTGTCAGAACAAGGGAATATTTTTAAAGATTCAAGTTTGTAATCAATAGCTCACCTATTAGAAGAACGGAATATTTTTTAAGATTCAAGTTTTTTTAAATAGGCACCCACCTGTAAGAATAAAGGAATATTTTTCATCGTTCAAGTTTGTAATCAGGCGCCCACCTGTCGGATGAAGGGAATATTTTTCAAGATTTAAGTTGGTACTCTAGCGCCCACCTTTCATAACAAGGGAATATTTTTAAATATTCAAGTTATGGAAATCAGACACCCACCTGTTAGACAAGGGAATATTTTTCAAGATTCAAGTTTTGGGGAATCATGCGCCCACCTGTTAGATTTAGGGAATATGTTTCAAGTTTCATGTTTTGGTAATGAGGCGTCCACCTGTTAGAATGAGGAAAATTTTTTCAAGATACAAGTTGGTAATCAGGCGCCAACGTGTTAGAAAAGGGGAATATTTTTGAATATTCAAGTTTTGGTTGTTTGGCGCTCACCTGTCTGAACAAGAGAATATTCTTCAAGATTCAAGTTGGTAATCAAGCGTCCACCTGTCAGAACAAGGGAATATTTTAAAAGATTCAAGTTTGTAATCAAGCGCCCACCTATTAGAACAAGTGAATATTTTTCATGATACAAGTTGGTAATCAGGCGGCCACCTGTTAGAACAAGGGTATATTATTTAATGTTCAAGTTTTTGTAATCAGGCGCCCACCTGTAAGAACAAGGTAATATTTTTAAAGATTCAAGTTTCTAATCAGGCGCACACCTATTAGAACAAGGGAACACTTTTCAAGATTAAATTTTTGTAATCAGGAGCCCAACCTGTCAGAACAAGCGAATATTTTTCAAGATTCGAGTTTGTAATCAGGCGCCCACCTATTAGAACAACGGAATATTTTTTAAGATTCATGTTTTGGTAATCACGCGCCCACCAATCATGATAAGGGAATATTTTTACAGATTCAAGTTGGTAATAAGACGCCCAACTGTCAGAACAAGGGAATATTTTTCAAGATTCAAGTTGGTAATTAGGCGCCCATCTATTAGAACAAGGGAATATTTTTCAACATTAAAGTTTTGGTAGTCAGGCGCCCACCTGTTTGAATAAGTGAAAATTTTTCGAGATTTAAGTTTTGGAAATCAGGCGCCCACCTTTTAGAATAATGGAATATTTTTAGGACTCAAGTTTTGTAAATCACGCGCCCACCTCTTAGAACAAGGAAATATTTTTCAAGTCTCAAGTTTTGGTAATCAGGTGCCCTCCTGTTAGAACAAAGGAATATTTTTCTAAATTCATATTTTTGTAACAAGGCGCCCACCTGTTAGAACAAGGGAGTACTTTTCAAGATTCAAGATGGTAATCAGGCTCCCACCTGTTAGAACAAGGGATTAATTTTTAATATTCAAGTTAAAGTAATCAGGCGCCAACCTGTCAGAACAAGAGAATATTCTTCAACATTCAAGTTGGTAATCAGGCGCCAAAAGTTGGAATAAGGGAATATTTTTTAGGATTCAAGTTTTTGGTAATCTGGTGCCCACATATCAGAATGAGGGAATATTTTTCAATATTTAAGTTTGTACTCAGGCGCTCACCAGGCAGAACAAGGGAATATTTTTCAAGATTTAAGTTTGTAACTAGGTGCCCACCTGTTAGAATAAGGGAATAATTTTAAAGATTCATGTTTTGGTAGTCAGGCGCCCACTTGTTAGAATAAGGGAACATTTTTCTAGATTGAAGTTTTGGTAATCAGGCGCCCACCTGTTAGAACAAGGGAATGTCTTTCAAGATTCAAATTGGTAATCAGGCGCCCACCCGTTTGAACAACGGAATATTTTTAAAGGTTCAATGTTGGTAATCAAGCGCCCACTCTCAGAAAAAAGGAACATTTTTAAAGATTCAAGTTGGTAATAAGGCGCCCAACTGTCAGAAAAAGGGAATATTTTTGAAAATTCAAGTTGGTAATTAGGCGCCCACGTGTTAGAACAAGGGAATATTTTTCAAGATTTAAGTTTTGGTGGTCAGGCGCCTAACGTTAGAACAAGGGAACCTTTTTCAAGATTCAATTTTTGGTAATCAGGCTCCCACTTGTCAGAACGAGGGAATATTTTTCAAGACTCAAGTTGGAATCAGAAGCCCACCTATCCGAACAAGGGAATATTTTTCAAGATTCAAGTTTGTAATCAGATGCACACGTGATAGAACAAGGGAATAATTTTCAAGATTATAGTTTTGGTAATCAGGTGTCCACCTGTTAAAACATGGGGACATTTTTCAATATTCAAGTTTTGGTAATTAGGCGCCCACTTGTTAGAACAAGGGAATATTTTTCAAGATTCAAGTTTGTAATCTGGCGTCCACCTGTTAGAACAAGGGAATATGTTTTAAGATTCAACTTTTGGTTATCAGATACCCACTTGTTTGAATAAGGGAACATTTTTGAAAATTCAAGTTTTGGTAATCAGGCGCCCACCTGTTAGAACAAGGAAATATCTTTCTAGATTCAAGTTTGTAATCAGGCGCCCACCCGTTAGAAAAATGGAATATTTTTAATGATTCAAGTTTTGGTAGTCAGGCGTCCACGTGTCAGAAAAAGGGAACATTTTTAAAGATTCAAGTTGGTAATAAGGCACCCAACTGTCAGAACATGGGAATATTTTTCAAGATTCAAGTTGGTAATTAGGCGCCCATGCGTTAAAACAAGGGAATATTTTTCAAGATTAAAGTTTTTGTAGTCAGGCGCCTACCATTAGAAAAATGGAATGTTTTTGAAGATTCAAGTTTTGATAATCAGGCGCCCACTTGTCAGAACAAGGGAAAATTTTTCAAGATTCTAGTTGGTAATCAGGCGCTCATCTATCAAAACAAGGGAATATTTTTTCAAGATTAATGTTTATAATCAGACGCTCACCTGATAGAACAAGGGAATATTTTTCAAGATAATAATTTTAGTAATCAGGCGTCCACATGTTATAACAAGGGAACATATTTCAAGATTCAAGTTTTGGTAATCAGGCGCCCACCCGTTAGAACAAGGGAATATTTTTCAATATTCAAGTTGGTAATCAGGCGACCACCGGTTAGAACAAGGGAATATTTTTGAATATTCATGTTTTGCTAATCAGGCGCCCACCTGTCAGAACAAAGGAATATTCTTCAAGATTCAAGTTAGTAATCAGGCGCCCACCTGTCAGAACAAGGGAATATTTTTACAGATTCAAGTTTGTAATCAAGAGCCCACCTAATAAAAGAAGGGAATATTTTTCTTTAAGATTCATGTTTTTATAATTTGGCGCCCACCTGTCAGAATAAGGGAATATTGTTCATGATTCAAGTTGGTAATAGGGCGCCCACCTGTCGGAAGAAGGGAATATTTTTCAAGATTCAAGTTGGTGCTCTGGCACCCACCTTTTTGGAACCAAGGAATAATTTTAAAGACGGAAATTTTGGAAATCAGGCACCCACTTGTTAGAACAAGGGAATATTTTTCAAGATTCATGTTTTGGGGAATCACGCGCCAACCTGTTAGATTTAGGGAATATGTTTGAACTTTCATATTTTGGTAATGAGGTGCCTACTTGTTAGAATGAGGGAATATTTTTCAAGATAAAAGTTGGTAATCAGGCGCCCACCTGTTTGAAAAAGAGAATATTTTTGAATATTCAAGTTTTGGTAGTCTGGCGCCCACCTGTCAGAACAATAGAATATTCTTCAAGATTCAAGTTATTAATCAGGCGCCCACCAGTCAGACCAAGGGAATATTTTTAAAGATTCAAGTTTGTAATCAAGCGCCCACCAATTAGAACAAGTGAATATTTTTCAAGATACAAGTTGGTGATCAGCCGGCCACCTGTTAGAACAAGGGAATATTTTTTAATATTCAAGTTTTTGTAATTAGGTGCCCATCTGTCAGAACAAGGTAATATTTTTACAGATTCAAGTTTGTAATCAGGCGCCCACCTATTAGAACAAGGGAACATTTTTCAAGATTAAAGTTTTTGTTATCAGGTGCCTACCTGTCAGAACAAGGGAATATTTTTCAAGATTCATGTTTGTAATCAGGCGCCCACCTGTTAGCACAACGGAATATTTTTCAAGATTCAAGTTTTTGTAATGAGGCGCCCACCTGTCAGAACAAGGGAATATTTTTCAAGATTCACGTTTTGATATTCAGGAACCAACCTGCTAGAACAAGGAATTATTTTTCAAGTTTCAAATTTTGGTAATCAGGCGCCACCTGTTAGAACAAGGGAATATTTTTCAAGTTTCAAGTTTTGGTTATCAGGAACCAACCTGTTAGAATAAGGGAACATTTTTCAAGATTCATGTTTTGGTAATCACGCGCCCACCCCTTAGAACAAGGGAATATCTTCAAGATTCAAGTTGGTTATCAGGCGCCCACCCGTTAGAACAAAGGAATATTTTTAATGATTCAAGTTTTGGTAATCAGGCACCCATTTGTCAGAAGAAGGGGACATTTTTAATGATTCAAGTTGGTAGTAAGGCTCCCAACTTTCAGAACATGGAAATATTTTTCCATATTCAAGTTGGTAATTAGGCGCCCACGTGTTAGAACAATGGAATATTTTTCAAGATTAAAGTTTTGGTAGTCAGGCGCCTACCGTTAGAACAAGTGAACATTTTTAAAGATTCAAGTTTTAATAATCAGGCGCCCATTTGCCAGAACAAGGGAATATTTTTTTCAAGATTAAAGTTTGTAATCAGGCGCTCACCTATCAGAGAAAGGGAATATTTTTCAAGATTAAAAGTTGTAATCAGACGCACACCTGACATAACAAGGGAATATTTTTCAAGATTATTATTTTGGTAATCAGGCGTCCACCTGTTACAACAAGGGAACATTTTTCAAGATTCAAGTTTTGGTAATAAGGCGCCCACCTGTTAGAAGAAGGGAATATTTTTCAAGATTCAATTTTGCATTTTGTGAAGTAATTAGTAATTTGTGCATTTTACGAAAAGGAAATTAAAAAATAGTTTAATTTACACTTTAATTCTAATTAGGATATTTATGAGATTGCTTTTCTTATTAATTATGATAATTACTATTTATGGTTAATTAGCACTTCCTATATATCAATTTTGTATTTGTTTTGCTTTAATTTGGGATCTATAATTTAATTTTGAACATTATAATAATAATAAAACAAACATATAAAATCTGAAAAAGGGATATAAAGATACAAGGAGGAAAATATATTTCGACCAGTATCTATAATGTTCCTAGCCCAATCACACTACCCAAACCTAGCCCCTGACCAGGTCCGCCGCCTCTATTCCTAAACGACGCCGATCAGTCAGTAAATGCCCCGTCTCAGTCATATCACATCTGGATCGTTGATCTCAGGTGATCGAACCGTCTGGAATTGAGCAGCCCTAAAGTATTTAACTGTACGAACGCCTCTACCCCTTATTCACAATCTCATACACCCCTAATATCTCCGATGTAACACCATCGTCTACCACCCTCCTTCCGCCGCCAGCCGAAAATCCTCGCCGGCGATGGCGATGCTCCAAGCAACTCCAAATTAATGCCAATTGTTCCCCCAGCCTTCCTTTTCCATATTACACCACTACCAACCTTCAAATCTTAACCAACCTCCTCGAATTTTCAATCGAAATGGTGGCTGCTCCGCTACCTACAGCTGCGCCGCTCCCAAACAACCTCATAACAACACCCCCACAATTCCCATACCTTCCTCATGCCCCATATTTCATTATGTCCCCTCAAGATTGTCCAAAATTGTTCAAACTAAGATCTGAAGTCCAAAGGTCAATGGTTTGAGCTAGTCGACTCCTAGCTTTAGTTCTTTGAATCGAATCTATGTAAATCGATTCTATGTAACGATTGGCCTCAATTCTAGGTGAACCAGAGCTTCAAATGCCGTTCAAGTTATTTAGTAAGTTTAGCTAGTCATTTTCTATTTAAATTCAGGTCCAACCCCTTTTATGATTCAGGATTAATTCATCTTGTTTTTCTCTTTTCTTTCTTTGTTTGCCATCCTGTGCTTTTTCTCTTTATTTTTATTTTTCGTGGAAACATGAGTCCATATTCTTCTAGTTGTTTTGTTTTTGTGTTTGATTATGATCATATTAGACTGAAAATATGAATTTTTCCTTTTTAAATTGGCATTTGATTCAAGTGTTATAGGCTGAAAGCATGATTTTGTTCCTTCAATATTTAAATTTGGGTTGTTGATCCATGTTTGTTGATTCTGGGAATAAGGTATTGATTTTTCATGAATTTTAGATGGTCTAATTTAGTTTAATCATAGCTGGATAGTTCTAGTCCCCGGATAATCTATTAGGGCTACCGACTAAGGTGCAAAACGGGTTGGATTTACGCTTAACCATGGATAGTAATTTTTGTTAAACTTAGGGGCAATCTAGGTAGCCACAGTAAGTAGTAATGCAGGGATTGAGATGAGAATTTCCTAGAATCTTCTAGAAGGAGGTTCTAATTGGTATTTCAATGAATTGGTAATTATAGCTTGGAAAACAAGTTAAGAACAAAAGGACCAAATAATAAATAAAAGAAGGACTAGCTTGAAATAAAAGACTTGAAGGTTTCCCTATTGCCAAGCCTATATAAGATATCATTCTTTCCTTTCAAGGCAAGAACACGGGAGCTAAGAAAAACCAAAAACTGCGACTACTGAAAATTAGAAACAAAAACTAAGAAAGCTAGAACTTAGAAACAAAAACTGAGACTGCTGAAAATTAGTGAAGAATGCTATTCCATTGAACTCCTTAATTTTGAAAACTATCTTTTATTACTAAAAAAACATATGAGTTTCCTATTAGGTGAAATAATGGTTTGAACTTGGGTAATAAAAGAGTTGGGTTAATTGCATTGATTGGTCCCTATTTTCTTGAGTTTTCTGGTTGGATTTAATTTTTCCAGTGTTGAGTGACTTAAATCTGGGTTGAATGTTGTTGCGTGTATCTGATACTTCCATTTTCTGTTATTTTGGATTTCCAGGTATACATTTATGCACCTCCTCTAAAAGTAAAACTTGATTTGGAATCAATATGTATGAACATATTCGAAGACAGATAGTGAGGAGTTGATTGATTCTCGTGAAGTCAACTCTTATTGTTTAGCCTAGATACTTAGATTAATTGTGATATTTGTATTAATAGGTCTACAACTGATTATGTAGATTGTTTTTTAACACTTAGTCTATAGTTTGTTGACTTAAGGTCATTTCTCGTGTCAAATGTTAGTGGAAATAGTATCATGTTAGTTTGAATGGTTAAATTAGAGTGTAATATGAACTTGAAGCTGGTATTTTTAGAATCAATATGGGAATTCAACAGGAAATGTAAGGTTTGGGTTTAACGCATGGGCTTGAGTTTAAATTTTGATGTTTCTGATTTTGAAATCACGGAATCGACATTCAGCATGGCAAGTTGTTTTAAAATTGATATTTTTATATAGTTGAAAATCACTTTAATTTAATCGTTGATTCTTCTAAAAATGTTTGGAACAATTCATTAGCTTAGACACGATCTGAACAGGAGATTTGAATTCAACAATATAGAAGTTGTTGATTTGAATGGCATTACATCTCTTTTGCCACAAAAATCATTAAATCCAATTTGAGCAATTTAAAATAAGTTCAGTGGCCTTAAAACATAATCAAGGTCCAATTAGAATGGGTTTGGCTGATGGATCAAGGTTTGACAGCCTGCTTGGGCCTCTGTGCTACTGGCAAATAGCGTCGCGCAGTTTCAATTCACTACTCGTTTTGGCCTGGGCAAAGGCCCACGACTGGCCATTTTTATAAATCTGGATAGGGATTCCTCTTCTTTGGACTTTTCTCGAAGCCTAATGGTTTGAACTTATTTCAGGGCTATTATTTGATTTGCATTAGGCAGGTAGCTAATTAAATAGGCTTTGTGGAAACAATGCTCAATAGAAAACTAAAATCTTTTTAGGATATCCTTTTAAAATAAATTAGGTGCGCCGTGCCAAATAAACTCACAAATCTCGAGGCCCTTCTAAGTGTGCATCAAATATCTAGACCTTGGGAAGTGTCATTTAGTAAATTTCATGGCCTCCCGAAAAGTTAAAATACGGTAGTTGCTTTAAGCCCGACGTTTAATAATATTGCCTTCTTAAACTCTGGCCCGCATTTATGTGACCCAAATCCAAATTCCAAGAAGTTGAAATGTGTCAAAAAGTACGGGTGCATTTATGTGACGTGGTTCGAGACATGTTCTAATGACGTTGCAATTATCTTCCTAAAATAAAATAAAAGCGGTTGAAGCCAAAATTTGCACATAGGTTCATAATTATTTAATATTAGATAATCAAACCCAGTTTGACAGTTGAGCGACCGTGCTAGAACCACGGAACCTGGGAATACCTAACACCTTCTCCCAGGTAAACAGAATTTCTTACTCGGATTTCTGGTTCGCAAACTGTTAAAGAGAGTCATTCTCTTCCTCGATTCGAGATTAAACCGGTGACTTGGGACACCATAAATCTCCCAAATGACGACTCTATATTTTAATAATAAATCCCGTTTTGATTGTCCTTTAAGTGGAAAAACTCCCTTAACTACGCCTTTAGCGGGGTGTAGTATCCAAAAAGAGGTGTGACAATGATGGTTCGGGTCGTCAAAGTCCATCCATCCACACCCAACAAATAAACTTCCAGCAAATAGTCATCTTTCAATCTCCACTATAGTTATGTAATTAAATTGGGAACTTATGGCTTCCAATCACCATATCAAGACTTCTATTACATATTATACTTATATTTCCTTAAACAATCCGTGCATGTAAGTCTAACGTTGTAGGATTTCCTTTTTGGAAGATATCTTGCAAAATCCTTCTTTGTGTTTTTATAGAAATTTCTTGAATATCTAAGTATTTTATGTACAGTTTTCGTCAATATTTGTGTAGAAATTATGAAATTTCACATCAAGACAATGGGGATTGCATACATTTAAGATGGGAGGGGTTAGAGGTCTTGACAGAGTGGAGGAAAACCCTAAAATTCATCTAAAAGAAATGGGGAAAATAAATCTCAAAAGTGTGTGTCTTAATAATTAACGCCCTGATCCCCGATTAATTGCTTTCCCCAAGTTTATTTCTGCCAATTTGATTCTCTTGGATGTTCGGTTTTGTGTTTCTGAGAGTTTGAGGATACTTAGACCCTAAATAAGAGCTTAAGTGTTGAAAACTTATCGATAGTTTGAACAGTGTGGCGAAGGCCTCGAAATGGAAACATAATGGTTAATTCATATTCGTTAGGTGATTTGGGGGTTAGGAGCGTATTCGGATTGTGTTTTGGAGGTCCATAGCTAATTTAGTCTTGAAATACCTAAGTTTGAATTTTGGAAGTCTCCGGTCCAATAGTGAGATTTTGACCCGAGGGTCAGGATTGAATTCCTATAGTAGATATAGCTTAATTAGGTTATTTGGTATGTGTGTGCAAAATTTCAGGCCATTTGGACGTGGTTTGGTTAGGTTTTTGATCGAAAGAATATTTTGGAAGTTTTTGCAAAACTTATTCTTGAATTCGATGCAAATTGGTATATTTTGTGATGATTCAGGTGTTTTGATGATTGGAACACATTTTATTGAGGGTATAGGATGTGTTGGTGCTTTTAATTGAGGTCCCGATGGCCTCGGGTGAGTTTTGAGTTGTCACTCAGACCATTTTTTATGTTCAAAAGTTACAAAAATTTCAACAGCCATTGCAGATGATTTTAGCCTTCGCGATTTCGCGAGGTCCATCATGATCGCTTAGACAGAATTTGGGTTGGCTTGAGATTGGGCTTCACGTTCGCGGTTGAGGTCTCGCATTCATGGAGGGCCATTACCTTGTGATTCACGTTCGCATGCAGTGTTTTGCGTTCGTGTATAAGTATTCACATAGGTTTCGAATATAAGGTATCGCTTTCGCATAGTGCATTTTGGAGTCTATGAATTTTTTCTCTTCGCAATCACGAGGCTTAAGCCGCGATTGCGTTGAAGAGATACCGCAATTGAGCAGAGAGTTTATAAAACATTTCATCAGCAATTTGGAGCTATTTTTCCAGCATAGCTGAGTATTTTGAGAGCTCTTTTAGGGAGTTTGAAGAGGCATTTAAGGAGAATTGATTGTAGGTAAGATTTATGAACCTAAAACGTGATTCTATTTGAAATTAACCTAGAAATTCATGCAAACTTGAACAAAATTAGAAGAACTAGGGCTTTGAATTTAGGATTTTTAATCTTGTATTTGAGGGGTCATTTAGACTTTGATTTTTGTGTTCTTGTTATGTATAGACTCATGAGGGTATGAGGTTTTCGAAAATATAAGTTTCATCCAATTCCGATACGTTGGCTTGAGGGGAAATTTTGTTATTTTACCTAATTTCATGTCTTAACTTTGAATTAAATCATAGAATCAGTTATTGAGATGTTTATTATGATATGTAATTTAATTTCAATAGTTTTGGCCATTTGGAGTCGGATACTTGTGACAAAGGCGTGATTTCTAGTTGATTTTCAGCCGAGTCGAGTTAAGTGGCTTGTCTAATCTTGTGTGGGGGATCTTCCCCTAAGGATATGATATTTTGTAATTGAATGCCTTGTACGTGAGATGACAAGCGCGTACTTGAGCTAATAGTTGAAAAAGTTGGTTTTGCTTTATGTATCTAAAATTAAGTTCCTTTCTTACCTGCTTTATTATATTCTTGCAAATTTTAGCCTGATGTAGCTAGAGAAGCATTAGTTGATTTAAAATTGCCTATTTGCTAAATTGCCTTTGTTTCATTACATGAAGCGTGTTAGGCTAGAATTACTTGTTGCCTTGGTATGAAACTTTATTTCTTAACATCTCCTTGCTGTTGCTATGTATTTACATTGGGACTTTGGATGTGGGATTCTGGTAGCTCTCCCATTGTCTGTTTACTTTGGGACTGCGGGTTAGATTCTCGATAGATCCACCTGCACATTTAGTTTGGGACTACGGGTTAGATTCTCGATAGATCCCCCATGTACTTTTACTTTGGGACTGCGGGTTAGATTCTCGATAGATCCGTTGTACATTTGTTTTGAAACAGCGGGTTAAATTCCCAATAGATCCCCTTGCATATTTACTTTTAGGACTATAGACCAAGGTTTCGGTAGATCCCCGCACATTGAAAGTTAAACTACGGGACAATATCACGATATATACTTCAAACATTTATAAAATGATGGACTATGGGACGGTATCCCAAAAGATTTGTTGGACAGATGATGAAAGGGACTACAGGGCGGTATCCAAGGAGATCCTCATGTTACTATTGGTATTGAGCTATTCTAATTTCCGAGTTTACACTATTAATTGTATAACTATTACTGCAGGGTGTAATCTGTCTTATTAATTTTCATCAGAAAAGATGGCTAGAGCTACTGAAGGACAATGATATCACTTTTTGGTATCACCTGAGCAAGGACAATTTGGTAGCCGATACTTTGAGTCACTAGGTAGATAGTTTGGGGAGTTTAGCTTATTTACTAGCAGTAGAGAGACCCATGGCGATGGTTGTTCAGGCCTTAGCCAGCCAGCTTGTGAGATTGGATCTTTTGGAGCCCAGTCGGGTTCTAGCTTACGTGGTCTATTGGTGTTTCTTGTGTGATTGTATCCGGCAGCGTCAAATTTATGACCCTCATTTTCTTTTCCTCAAGTACAAGGTTTTTAATGGCAATGCCAGAGATATGACTACTGGTGATGATGGGGTATTTAGGAGGCAAGGTCAAGTTTGTGTACCCAATGTTGATGGGCTTCGAGAGTTTATTCTATTAGAGGCCTATAGCTTGTTGTATTCCATTCATCTGGTGCCACAAAGATTTACCGGGATTTGAGACAATACTATTTGTGGAGGCAGATGAAGAAAAATGTACTTGGGTTTGTAGCTCTGTGCCTTATTTTTCAGTAGGTGAAGTATGAGCACCAGAGATCAGGTGCGTAGCTTTAGCAGATAGAGATTCCATAATTGAAGAGGGAGCAGATCACCATGGACTTCGTTGTCCAGCTCCCAGGGATATTTAGGACGTTCAATGTCATTTGGGTGATTGTGGATTGGTTGACCAAGTCCGTGCATTTCATTCCTGAGAGTACTACCTATTATTCGGTGACGTTAGCAATGATTTTTATCTGAGAGATTGTCCGTCTGCGTGGTATTCCAGTTTCCATCATTTTAGATAGAGACACTTAGTTAACATCATAATTCTGGAGGGCTGTATAGAATGAGTTTGGTACTCAGGTGCAGTTGTGTGATAATCAGGGATTCTAATTCATTTTACACTCCTTTTTACATGAGTTTTGATAAAAAATATATACAAATAGTCCCAGAAGCTAACATATTGTACTTATTTGTAAGTTTTGGTCAAGAAAGTTACAAGAGGCCAAAACCACATCGAAAAGGAGTAAAACATGCAGAACTACAAACAACAAGTCAAAGTGCAGCTGTAAAAGACTCATCGTGGTTGCAATCTATTTTATGCAGTCTGCGGTGAGGAGATTCAGATAGGTGCAAATTTTGGAAGCTCAAGCAATGTAGCCACAAACCATTTTGCATGGACGGCAGAAGCCTCACCGCAGCTGTGATCCATTTTACGCGGTCCACAAATAAAAGATTCAGAGAACTAGGATTTTAGAAGTTGGAAGCATTACCGTCTCATCCCATTTTGTGCGGGCCACAGTGAATCCACCACGGCCGTAGTGCATTTTTCGCGGTTCGCAGTGGCCATATTCATAGACCCAAAAGTAAAGCTAAAAATCCTTATCGCGGCCACAGTGTACTTTCCGCGGTCCGCGGCACCTCTGTAGGGGCATTTTTTTCTAGAAAATTTGGCCTTGTATAAATAGATCTTTTTTCCGATTTTTAGGGTATCTAACTTGTAGTAGAAAATGTGAACGGCATGTTTTGACTTTTTGGGTAATTTCATAGTTGCTTTATCACCGAATCTTCAACTATTAGCTTATTAACATATCATATGGTTTTCAGTTGTTATGAGTGGTTGGACCTTTTAGCTAGGGTCATGGCTCAAGCTTAGTGTGGGTATTTGATGAGTCTTGTGTTTTAAGCTTAAATGGTTATGGGTGGTTGATATTTGGACTAATTTGTGTTTTCTATGTTGGATTAGTAGTTGTAAACACTAATTTATGCCTATTTATCTAGGGCTTTTCATCAGAAAGAGAGTTTGTGTCTAGGTAATCAGCCCAACAAGGAATTGGGGGGTACTCAAGAGACTGATTGCCCCACATAAAGGGTTAAATCTAGATATAGTAATACCCGACTTGAGCCTACATTTTTTGCATAATTTTGACACTTAATTGGTCTTGAGAAAGACAATTAGGGCAAAGTCACTCATTCTACTGAGACGTATAAAGTGAGTTGTGTCATGCCTTGGCTATATCGCGATCCAAAACACATCATCTCTACCTTAAACTGTAGAACCTGTTAGGTATTCAACTAGGGGAAAGTTACTTCCCTAGTGCCTCATTACCTATATAGCCATTTTAGCAATTATTGTTAGTTTAATTTATAATCTCATTAGTATTAAAGCAGAAGTAATCAAAAGAACAATTACAATTGGAAGCATAAATAAGAGCATTACACACTGCTAGTTTAGATAGGAATCCAATACCCAAATCTAGCTCCCTGTGTATTCGTTCCCTACCTATTCGGGTAAAAGCTGCATCGACCGCTCTCACTGCTCTATAGTTGTGTAGGGTTGGCACCAATAACCTTTTGGCGCTATTTCTGAGGAGCTAACGATTTTGGCTATTTATCTAAATAGTTTTATGCATTGTCTTTCTTTCTTTCTGGGACCTAACTTGTGTGTGACATCAATTCAGGTACAAAATGGTGGCAAACAACAACAATGACTCTCTTGGTAATGTGATTCCTCGGGAGGAGGTTGATGACATCGGTGAAGATGAAGAGCCTCTTGTACCTCAAGGACAATAGAGAGGCCGGTAGGCCAATGCCAATGAGAATATTCCAAACCCTCCCACCTCACCTCCAAGAGTGGCCCCTCAAGTGCTTCCCAACAAACGATATCCTAGTGCAATTATCCCACCCTGGATCTAGGTAGCCAATTTTTATGTTACCAATGTGATGCTGACCATGTTGGAGAAGCGAGCATATTTCACGCGTGCTCTTGATAAAAATGCTTACAAGCTCCTCAAGGGATTCATTAATACATGTTGGGGAAGCAAGTAAACGAACGTGTCCGAGTATGCCTTGTCGTGGACACTATTCTCTTTATCTCTTCGAAGGAAAGCATTAGATTGGCTAGAGAGACTCCCCAGCTACTCCATCCATATATGGGATGAGTTGGAGGATATATTTATTTGGCCTAGCTGAACCTCCGAGTTTCTGATTGAAGTATTCCGATGCTTTGTTAACATCCCACAATACTTCAAACAGAAACTCGGAGGTTCAGCTAGGCCAAATCGTACAGTCCTTGAATACTCGCCCTAAGGGGTCTCTACCTAGTGATACAATAGTTAATCCGAAGTGTGGGAACAATACCGGTCATGCAATGGCGTTAATTACAAGAAGTGGGCAAGGCATTAATGTGAATGCCTCCAAACAAAAGGAAGTTTTTAATGATGAAGATAAGTTGCGAGACGATGAAATCCCTTTGGTGGTTCAAAATGTTATTGACGAGAACATGAATGAAGAAGTGAGGATTGATACCAAATACACCAAGTTGGAAATACAAAATGATGTGAACGCGTCTAGGGATCACATAATAGACAAGTAGGAATCGGTTTTACCTAAATCCAAGGATCCTTTTCCAAGGCCTCCTCCACCTTATCCTCAAAGGCTTGCAAAGCAGAAAAATAAGAATTAGTTTAAGAAATTGTATTACATGATGAATAGCTTGTCCATTAGTGTTCCTTTGGTGGAGTCTCAAATGTTGGGCTTTGCTAAATTCATGAAAGACTTGGTGATAAAGAAAAGATCCATGGATTTTGAAACTATCAAGATGACACAGCAAGTGAGTGTAATAGTTCATATAATGGCTCCAAAGCTAGAAATTCCTGGTGCTTTAACAATTTCTTGCACTATTAGCAGTGCAAAATTTGCTAAAACTCTATGTGATTTGGGGGCAAGTATCAACTTGATACCCTACTCAGTTTTCAATACATTGGATTTTGGGCAACCGAGGCCCACTTCCATGAGATTGCAAATAGCGGATAGATCAATCAAAAGACCATTGTGTATTATTGATGATGTTCTTGTGCAGGTGGAAAAATTTATCTTGCTGGATGATTTTGTGATTCTTGACTACGTCGATTTTGAGGTGCCTATAATCTTGGGAAGATATTTCCTTGCAACTGGGAGTGCCTTACTAAATCTGAAAGTAGCGGAACTCACATTCTGAGTGAGTGATGAAAAAGTGGTCTTTTATGTATGTAAGTCAATGAAGTAGCCCAGTTGTACTGATGTGTGCTTATTTGGAGATCTTCTCACGGTAGTCATAATTGATAATACTAATGCAATGGTCAATGCAGGGGACCCTCTAGAGCTGTTTTTGTTGAATCTTGATGTAAATAAGGATGAAGGTCATGTCGAGTGTGTCAATTCTTTACATCGAATGGGCTCTAATTCGTATGAGTCTCAGAAGCTATATTTGGATCTAGAGAATAGGAAAACTCCACCAATAAATCACTCGAGGAACCTCTGATATTGGAGTTGAAGTCGTTGCCTCCATACCTCAGGAATAAATTCTTAGGCCGTAGTTTAACTTTGCCAGTTATTCATTTCTCTTTTCTTACTAACATGCAGGTAGATGCCAAATTAGCGGTGCTCCAAATGTGAAAGAAGGCAATTGGATGGGCTTTAGCTTATATTCGGGAAATAAGCCCCACCTTTCATATGCACAAGATTATTCTTGAAGATGATGCAAAGCCCTCCTTGGAACATCAAAGGAGATTGAACGAGTCAATAGAAGAAGTTGTGCAAAAAGGAGGTGATCAAGTGGTTGAATGTCGGGGTTGTGTACTTCATCTTTGACAGTTCTTAGACTTCTTCATTGCAATATGTGCCAAACAATTTGGTATGATCGTGGTTAACAATGCGCAATATGAACTAATTACAAACTCGAAAAGTTATCGGATGGACGATGTGCATGGATTACCGCAAGCTGAACAAAGTGACCCGCAAGGATCACTTTCAATTGCCTTTGCTTGACCAGATGCTTGATCGACTTGCTGGGCGTGCCTTCCACTATTTCTTGGATGGTATTATGGGCATAACCATATTTTGATTGCTTCGGAAGATTAGGAGAAGACTACCTTCACTTGACCATGTGGTACCTTTGCCTTTTCTCGAATGCCATTCAGGATTGTTCAATGCATAAGCTACATTCGGACATGGTGGATGTATTTTGGAGGTGATCATAAACAAATTTAGTGTCGTTGGTAACTTATTTAATGAACTGGTAAAAATGCCACTTCATGGTTGAGGAGGGCCTACATAAAATTTCAAAACGTGGCATAGACATGGAAAAAGCTAAAATAGAGGTTATTTCAAGGCTTCCTCCCCCTAATTCTATCAAGAGGGTTAGAAGTTTTCTTGGGCATGCAGGGTTCAACCGGAGATTTATCAAAGACTTTTTGAAGGTAGTGAATCCTATGTGCTAGCTATAGGAAAAGGATGTGAAGTTCATGTTTGATGAGAGATGTGTGCAAGCTTTTGAACTTCTCAAGAAAAAAATGACCACCACTCCTATTATTACCGCACCCAGTTGGAGTTTGCCTTTTGAGCTCATGTTCAATGCGAGTGATGTTGCAGTTGGGCAGTATTGGGTAAGAGGGTGAATAAAATGTTTCATCCAGTGTACTACGCAAGAAAGACAATGAAAGATGCCCAAATGAACTAAGAGATGACTAAAAAAGAGCTTTTGGATATTGTGTTTGCAAAGGAAAATTTTTGATCGTATCGCATAGGCGCCAAAGTCAGTGCATAACGATCATGCTGCTCTTCGGTACTTTTCGATCATTTGCCCTCATTTACCCTTTTCAATATTTTGCCCTCTTAAAGGTAAAGAATCACTATTCATCAGGCCCTAGTTGTGCAAATTCAATCTCTGATCTTCATTTATCTCTACTGCATCTCCTTACTGGTACTTGTAATATTTCCTTGTTTTTAACATTGTTTATTTTCTTTTAATTAGTTAGCTTTACTTCTTTTTATTCTCTTTTTCTTTCAATTTGTAGCATAGGTTTGCATCAAGCCATTTAGATTAGGGGTAATGAGTAAAAAAATGATGATGAAATACCTAGGGGATTGATAATGAGTGAATTTAAGCTCAAAAAAAGAAATTCATTGAAACCATAAGTTGGTATTGTTGAGTGATGTAACTTCTGACCGCGGTGGATTTTATGGAGTCTGCGGTGCCTCTTTGCGGTCGTGATTGTTTTTATGCGATTCACAATGGAAAACATTAATGGAGTCTATATTAGGGACCATGTCGTCAGTCGATTTTTTTGCGGTCCATGGTGCCCTTCTGCGGCCGCAGAACATTTCTTGCTGCTCCCTGGTGCCATGATTCAGTGAGCGTGTAGTCTAAATCCCACCTCATTGCGGACTCGGTAAAATTTTGTGCAGTGCGCAGTGGTTCCTTGCGGTCACACTACATTTTATGCAATCCGCAGTAAGTTGTTTTCCTGCATATTCTTCACTAATGCTTCTGATATTGTGATACTAACAAGTTTTAACTGAATTCCACTTGCAAATAATGGTAAAAAACAAAAGGGAAAAGTTGAGTCCTCCCGTGATACGCGATGAGAAATGATAATATTGACCCTGCAAGTTCAGAAAGCAATTGGAGAGACAAGGAAACTAATCAAGGCTACGGATAGAGCCATTTCCCATTCGGAGGGAAGTGAGTATGTACCCTCCCAGGAGGCATCTGAGTCTTATTCAGCACCTAAGTATGTCCCTAAGTTCCCGAAGAGGATGAGACTGAGAGATGAACCTACACCTCAGGGCTCTCCCACTTCTCAAGTTTAAATCTAAATTTCTTATGGGTCGTCTAACGGTTCAGCTCAGAGCAGTGACAGTGCCTCTTCTACCTCACCTACAGCTTCAACACCCAGTAAGGATCCCATAGAAGAAAGAGGAGAGGGTGATCCCCAAGTATGAGAGGTGGAGATAACCAGGAAACCGAAGGCTTGGGAGGATAGGTTTTTTAGTGAATTGGCACACCACAAGTTTAGAGAAGGGTTGCCTGAGATGAAGTTGCTACTTGAACGGACATTCTTCGATAGGGACCTTTTGCCTCACACCCATAATGTTGGAGGCAATTCTTAGAGAGAGCGGGATGGGAATTTTTCACATGCAATTTTGAGGATACAAATGAGCACTTAGTAAAGGAGTTCTACACTAACGTTTCCCACATCAAAAAGGGCACCAAAGTGACTGAAGTGCGGAACTTGACAGTGGAATTTGATGGGAAGACAATTAATGACTACCTGGTATTTATGGAGGAAGATAAATCTCTGTATTTAGAGAAGGTAGAAATTGGTGAGCCAGCAGGTCCGTGGTTGGGAAAATACCTAGCACTCCTCGGTACCCCCCATCATGGTTGACAACAGGAGTCCAAATTTTAAGGAGGACTCTAACCTTTGAAGGAAAGGGTTAGGAGACATTCGTATGTAGTGGTTGGACCCTACTACTCATGAGAAATCTATGCCTAGTTATACCGTAATACTAATGAGAAATATATGCCTTTCTCTTGGGAAATCTTTGTGGCTTTTAACATGGCGGGGTACACAATCAACATCGGGAATGTGATGTCTAGGGTGATCACATAGGTGGTCAATGAAGGTGATAGATCATATCAATTCCCACATTTCTTGACTATGTACCTTGATCACTTGGAGCTTGACAAGAGGATGTTTGATTTGAAAGTGAAGCCAAAGCCGCATTTTTTCCGGTATAGCCTACAGAGTGATGACAAATCCAAAGGTAAAAATCCTAAAGGCAAACTATTTACAGGCCAATCTAAAGATCCAGCAGTAGTAGTATCTCTTTCATTGCCCACCTTAACTACCACAATTACTTTCCCTAGGACCCCCTCGTACCACGGCCCCAAATATCCCCTCATCTTCATCCTATCCTTTGACTACCCACCGTTTGAGCCAAACATTTGATAGTATCAACAACTGGATGCAGGAAGCCACTTCTAAGTAGTCTGTGCTTTCTACCTTGGTGGGAACCCAGTCTGTACCCCCTCAGCCACAGGTCCCACATTCGGTGGAGGATTCTCTCAAGGAGCTTCTAGACAATTAGAAAAAGGTCCTGGAGAAGCAACAATTGATATTGGATGTTGTAGATTCTCATAAGAAAAGCATTGAAGGACATGGAAATGGAAACAAAGAAACTGAGAAAAAGCAAAGCATCAAATGAATCTATGAAAGAGTTGAGGGTCGAGGTGGAGAAACTGAACGTTGATGATTACTTTCCATTGGAGCAGTTATTTCATGACCCGACCCTAGTAGTCCAGCCTGAGCAGGATGTAAAAAGAGCACCAAAGAGGAGAAGGGTGATTCCCCATATTGATGATGTAGTTATTGAGTAGTTGGAGCCTTGCCAGCCCCAGGCTCGGTACAGGCTCAGGTCCTAGAGCAGACACAGGTTACAATGATCCAGTAATAGGTTCCCGAGCCATCCAAGGACCTAGCAACCCAGGCTTATGATCCTATGCAGACAGAGGACCAGTAGAGAGTTTTCTTTACTCTATATCTTATTTTGAGCTATTTATGGTTAGTTAGCACTGAGGACAATGCTAGCTTTCATTTGAGGGGGTACTCCTATTTTGATGATATGATATTATAAATAGGATAATATTTTCCTTTTACTACGCTTTGGTTTTCACTTTTGGTATGCATAATTTACCAGTTTATTTCACTTTTTGTATTTTGCAACTTTGGTTTGTATATAAAGTAACTTTCTGAGGTATATATTCATTCCCCCTTATATTTATTCATCTAAGTCTCCTCTTGTACATGTCATTTTACTTTTCACATTTTTCTTTCATAGATTTTTATTTCATTTTGGTAGCTTCTTATTTTGAGTTTCACGTTAAATAAGCCTTGGGTTTTCTTAATGCTACGATTCTTTCAAAGAAGGAATTTGTATGAACCGAGTGGCTCTTCCCAATGATGGATGGCGTGACAACCTTCTTAAGGGTTTGAGCCTATATTCTTTTTATCTTTGTGTAAATACTAGCTATTGAGTTATAGTGCATTAGGCAATCCTTCAGTTGGGCATAATACATTTCCCTTTGATCATAAGGTCAAAAACGAATTGGTGTGTATAGGATGGTGATACTTGTAACTTTGAGACTTTAGTGTTGTCCGACAATCACCAAGTGGTTTTTTGAGACCATTTGTGTAGCTCAAATCTTAGCTAAGTTCGTTGTGTGCCCTCGACTCTATCTTTTTAGAATTCCTATAGCTTGTGTGGTGAGAATTTAAATTGCAAGTCCAAGTCTTGAGTCAAGAACTTGCCCTAAATGTTTGTGTAGGCGAAATCCTAATTGTAGTTTGACATGAGAAGTCATTATAGGCTTCCTTGATCTGCATGATATCTTGAAAACATCCATAGCCTACCAATGATAACGTCCCTAGTCAACACCTTTGAGGCATAGCCCTTTTTCCTTCAAAAATACATGACATAAACCTTCACCCGTTTGGAAAAGACCCTCTCTTAGCACCCAATATTTTTTAGCATGTTGCAAAAGCATAAGTTTGTGGGGAGAGATAAGAAATGCAACAAAGTGGTAAAAGGTGCAAAAGCAATGAAAAGGATGGGCCAAAAAAAAGAATGAGCAATATAGAAGAAATGAGGGGATTGAACAAAAGTAACATGATGAAAGGCATGGAAAGCATAGAAATGAGAAAAGGGTTTTAAATGAACAAGAAAGAGTGACAGTGTGTCTCTCTAACCCCTAACAAAGAACTAAATGACTCAAAAAGTCAAGAGAATCTGTGCCAAAATAAAGCAAACGATGTGCTTAAGGGAAGTTTGAACCTACTTAGAGAAAATATTTCCTACCCTAAACCAAACGAATTCACTATATCTCAACAAAAGCCCTATATAATCTTTAGTTGAATGAATATCACATTAGTGGTGAATCAATTAAGGGGCAAGATTATGGTACTTAGAGCTAGACTTGTGACCTTTCTTTGAGAGAGATCAGTGTGTTTTCCACAATCCTTGTTCTAGGTTCTACAACCTAAAAGTGACATTTGCTTGTGGGGAGTTGAGGAGTATGAGTTTGGGTTCCACAATGACCAAAGTAGTAGAAAGAGTCTCTTCGATGAGTTGTGCCAATCTTGGTTATTTTGAGACACACTAAAACTATGGTATTTGAATGGTTAATGTTGTTAACAACTTATTTGAATTGAGGTCAATTTTTAGTCCCAATTGTTGCTAGATAAGGTCATTCTAGGTCAGTTGAATTTTCTTAGTTGTATTCTTAACGAGGTAGGACTTAATTTGTTTGATTGAGCACAAGCAAAAGTTAATGTTTGGGAGAGTGGATAACTAGAGATTCTAGTTCATTTTACACTCCTTTTTACTTGAGTTATGATTAAAAATGTATACAAATAGTCCCAAAGGCTTACATGTTGTACTTGTTTGCAGTGTTTGGTCAAGAAAGTGACTACAGGTCAAAACCAGCTCAAAAAGGGGTGAAACCTACACAACTACAAAAGAACAAGTCAAACACCGCTGTAACAGACCCACCATGATCGTAATCCATTTTATGTGGTCCTTGGTGAGGAGGTTTAGGGAGTGAAAATTTGAAAGCTCAAGTATTGTGACTACAAACAATTTTATACGGATTGCAGTAGCCTCACCGTAGCCGCAATCCATTTTATGCAGTCCGCGGAGAAGAGATTTAGAGAGCTGGGATTTTAGATGTTGGATGCCTCTACTGCCACATCCCATTTTGTGCAGACCGCAGTGAAGCCACCATGACCGCAATGCATTTTTTACGATCCACGATGGCCAGATTCGGAGACCCAAAGCAGTACCTCCACAGGGGAATTTTGTATCAAACAATTTGACCATGTATAAATTGATCTTTTTCGATTTTGTGTAACTAATTGTTAGTTGAGCACATGAACAATGATTTTTAACTATTTTGAGTAATTTCATAGTTGGTATATCATTGAATCTTGAATTATTAGCTTGTAAATATATCATATGGGTTATTCTTAATCTTAATACATGTTTTGTTCCATGATTATAAGTAGTTAGACCCATTTGCTAGGGTTGTGGCTCAACCCTAGTATGGGTATTTGATTCCTCTTGTGTTTTAAGGCTTAAATGTTTATAAGAGGTTGATATTTTGACTGATTTATGTTATATATGTTGAATTAGTGTGTTGCAAATACTAATTTGTGCCTATTTGACTTGGGCTCTTCTTGAGAAATAGAGTTTGAGTCTAGGTAATCAGTCCAACAAGGACTTACGACATACTAAAGAGATTGATAGCCCCAATTCAAGGGTCAAAATCTAGAGATAGTAATACCAGACTTGATCCCACATTTCTTGCATAATTTTGACACACAATTGTTCTTGATAAAGTTAATTAGGGAAAAGTACCTCAAGCTACCGAGAGGTAAAGAGTGATTAGTGTCGTGCATTGGCTATGTCGTTATTCCAAACATACTATCTCCACCTTAGACTGTAGAACCGATCAAGTATTCACCTAGGGGAAAGTCACTTCCCTAGTGCCTTGTTACCTAATAGACAACCCTTTTAGCAATCATTCTTAGTTTAATTTAGAATCTCATTAGTATAAAAGTAGAAGTAATTAAAATAACAATTATGATTGGGAGCGTAATTAAGAGCATTACACATTGCCAGTTTAGATAGGAATCCAAGTCCCAAATCTAGCTCTATTTGGATTCACTCCTGACCTATTCGGGTAAAAGCTGCATCGACCGCTCTTGGCGCTCTATTGTTGCATAGGGTTTGTACCAATCATCAAGCATAGCAGTTCACCTGCAGAAGGACGGACAGTGCGAGTGCACTATTCAGATTTATTAGGGTATGCACCATACGTATGTAATTCAATTTTGGAGGGTCTTCAGATTATTTCTTTACATTGGCAGAGTTTGCGTAGAACAATAGTTAAAGCTTTCAATGGCACCATATGATGCTTTATATAGGAGGCGGTGTATATCCTCAGTGGGTTGTTTTGTGACCGGCGAGCCTGGATTATTGGGCAAAAACATGGTTTAGGATGCTTTGGAGAAGGTTAAGGTAATTCAGGATAGACTTCGTACATCCCAGTAAAGACAGAAGGGTTACGCAGATCGAAAGGTTCGTGATGTTTCCTATATGGTTGGAAAGCAGGTTCTGCTTCGGGTTTCTCCTATGAAGGGTCTTTTGAGATTTGGGAAGAAAGGAAAGTTGATTCCTAAATTTATTAGGTCTTTGATATATTGAGGCATGTTGTGGAGGTTGCTTATGAGCTTACTTACCTTCGATCTTGGCAGGAGTTTCCGATATTCCATCTTTTGGTGGTCCGGATGTATCACGGTGATTCATTGCATGTGTTGGATTTTGGGGAGCTAGTGGAAATATTAGACAGGCATGTCAGAAGCTAAGTTCAAGGAAAATTGCATCAGTGAAGGTTGAGTGGTGGGGCCAGTCAGTCGAGGACGCAACTTGGGAGATCGAGCAGGATATGTATAGCCGTTACCCTAATCTTTTCACAACTTCATGTATGTCTCTATGCTCACTCGAGGATGAACAAATATTTAAGTATGGGAGGATGTAATGACTCGTTGGTAGTTGAAGAATTTACGCCCTTATCCCCTACCAACTGCATTCTCCGTGTTTGTTTCTACTTTTGTGAATTGCTGAGAGAATTTAATGTGAGTTTTGAAGTGTTTCGGGACAATGTTTAACTAAATGAGACTTTAAGATTGTTCTGTTAAGTTCTGTTAGGTTATTTCAGGTTTAGGAACGTGTTCGGATTGTGTTTGGAGGTCTGTAGCTTATTTTGGCTTGAAATGCCGAAAGTTGTATTTTTGAAGTTTCCGGTTCGATAGTGAAATTTTGATATCGGGGTCGTAATGGAATTATGAAAGTTTGATTTGTTCCGTAGTGTTGGATGTGACATGCTTGCTAATTTTCAGGTCATTCAAACAGGGTTTGGTAGCCTTTTTTCGAATGCATAAATTGGAAGTTTTTGAAATTCTTAGGCTTGAATTCGATTATGATTTGGTGCTTCATTGTTGCATGTGATGTTATGAAGGTTGGTATAAGTTTAGATAGTCGTATATGACTTATTCGTGCTTTTTGTTGAGGTCAGGGTGGCCTTGGGGTGATTTTCGATGGTTGACAGAAAGTTAGGAAATTGGGAGCTACAATTTATGTTTTATGGCTACTGTCATAACCGCATATACGGTTAGGAGGCCATAGGTGCGACTCCCACAAATGGAGAAACAAGCCGTAGAAGCAGCCAATAGGTAAGTCTGGAGGAACCGCAGAAGTGGGCATCAGGATGCATCTGGGATGGAGGTTGTGCGATAGAGTGACCGCAAGTACGGTCAAGACCTTTAAGTCAAAATCCACTTGTGCGGTGGGTTAGGCCGCAGAAGCGGAAAATGGAACGCAGGTGTGAAATCCCTGGGTCAAAGAGTATGTATTTATTCCTTCGCGATTTTCCGACTTTCTTCACATTTTAATGTGATTTTTAGAGCTTTTTGGGGAATTTTGATGAGGGAACTTCATTGAGGTAATATTTTTGAATGTAAGACTCGTTCCTATGGTGTTATTTCATTGATTAGGCTTGAAATTTATGGAAACTTTGTGGGTAGATATTGAAGAAACTAGGGCTTGAAATTGGAGACCTAGAATTTGAGATTTGAGAGGTCATTTGGTTGGATTTTGGTAAATTTGATATGCATGAACTCGTGGGAAGATAAGGATTCCATTAATGCTAATTTTACCCTATCCCGAGATGTGTGTTTGGGGCATTTTGGTCATTTTTCCTGATTTTGCATAGCTTAGAATTAATTAGTTGCTTAAGTTGTTATTTAGATTATGCAATAGATTTGAATAGATTTGGGCCAACTGGAGTTGAGTACTCGTGGCAAGAGCGTAGTTTCAGGTTAATTTTATGTCGGTTTTAGGTAAGTGGATTTCCTAACCTTATGGGGGAACTCCCATTAGGATTTGGTATTGTTGATATTTGAAATTCCTTGTACGTCAGGTGATGAGTACGTACTTGTGCTAATTGTTGAAAATCCATTTTCATTGAGTAACTACTTGTTATTTAAGTATGTTGTTAGCTTACGGAAGCATGTTTAATTGACTTAATTGCTTTACCTGCTCTATCTGCCTTATTTGGATTATGTGCAGTGGTGACAATTGGAACAACAACAATCAAAGCAACAATTGGGGAAATAAACAAGGTGGTAGTAATTGGAACAACAACAAATAAGTCGGTAATTTGGGTAATCAAGGTAACAATCAAGGCAATTGGAACGAGAAAAACAATAATTGGAGCAACAATAATCTAGAAGGGTGGAATAATCACGGAAACCAAGGCAACCGAATGCAAGGTTTTAAATGGTCCCCCGTGTACCAACAACCTAACAATCCACCCCATTTTCCTTCTCAAAGTCCGAGTTTTTCCAAGAGTGATATGGGGAGAATTGAAAGTATGTTCGAGCAAATGATTAAAAGGAACCAAGATTCTGATGCACAATTGGCTTCACATAATACATTTATCGGGAACATGGAAGTGAAATGTTGTCAAATTTCTTAAGCTTTGAATACCCGCCACAAGGGTGCCCTACCAAGTGATACGGTAGTGAACCTGAACGGTGGGAACAACAACCATGTAATGGTTGTTACAACTAGAAGTGGAAGAGGAGGTAATGTTCATGCCTTGATAGAAAATTAGGTTGTGGATGCCAATGTTGGGATCTAAGAAGATGTGTGCCGGTTGATTGTTGAAGATGTGGTTGAACGAAATTTGAATAATGATGTGTGGATTGATATTGATGATGAGGCCCAGGTGGTAACACAAGATGCCGTGAACCTATCCAAGGAAGACGTGATTCATATAGCCGAGCCGGTAGAGCCCAAAGCTAAGGCACCTTTTCCTAGACCACCTCAACCTTATCCTCAATGGTTAATAAAGAAAAAAAGTGACGATCAATTCAAAAAGATCATTGACATGATGAAGAGCCTCAAAATCAATGTCCATTTGGTTGAGGCACTTGAGGAAATGCAAGGGTATACAAATTTTATGAAAGATTTTATAACAAAAAAAAAAGGTCAATGGAGTGCGAAACAATTAAGATGACTCATCAAGTGTGTTCATTGTTCTTCTATGGCCCCGAAACTTAAGGACTTCCGAGCTTTTACTATCCCTTGCACTATCAGTAGTGCCAATTTTACCAACGCCCTTTGTGATTTTGGGGCTAGCATTAATTTTATGCCTTATTCGATCCTCAAGACCTTGGGAATCGGGAAACCTAGTCCAACCTCAATGAGAATTCAAATGGCAGATCAATGAAGGAAGTGACCCTTGGGCATAATTTGTGATGTTCTTATCTATGTTGATAATTTCATATTGCCGGCCGACTTTGTCATACTGGATTGTGAGGTGGACTTTGAAATGCCGATTATTCTTAGGAGACCTTTCCTAGCGATAGGGAATGACTTGTTTGATGTTGAAGTGGGTGAGTTGACATTCCGAGTGGGAGATGAGAAAGTGGTATTCCATGTTTGAAAATAAATGAGGCAACCCAATAGCATGTAGGTGTGTTTATTTGTTGACATTATCACAGCTGTGATAGTGCATGACACAAGTTCCATGATAAATGTTGAAGATACTCTTGAAGCCGTCCTTCCTAACATGGATGTCGATGATGATACTAGTAGAGTGGAGTGCGTGAATGCATTACGTGGTATGGGTTCATATTCATATGAACCCAAGAATTTATCGTTGGATCTTGAAAATTGCAAAACTCCACCAACAAAGATATCGATTGAGGAGCCATTGGTGCTGGAGTTGAAGCCACTTCCTCCATACCTCAAGTATGAAGTTTTGGGGTCTAATTCAACTCTTCCAGTTATTCTTTCTTCTTGCCATACTAACTTGCAGGTCGAGGCCACTTCAGAGGTGCATTAAAGGTGAAAAAGGTGTATAAGATGGACTCTGGCGGACATTTGGGGGATAAGCCCCGCTTTTTGCATGCATAAAAGTGTCTTAGAGGAGAATGCACAGCCTTTACTTGAACATCAAAGAAGACTAAATGAAGCAATGCAAAAAGTGATAAAGAAAGAGGTTATCAAGTGGCTTGACGCCAGTGTGGTTTATCTAATTTTCAATAGCTCATGGACCTCTCCAGTCCAATGTGTGCCAAAGAAAGGAGGGATCAAGTAGCTTGACATTGGTGTGGTTTATCTAATTTTCTATTTTGGGTTGTACATAACTTCACATTCAGCTACTTTTTCTCGTACTTTTTATTCTATCTTTTAGCCTGTATATAAAGTTAGAATTCTATATATATTCATCCCTCATTGCATATTCTACCCCCTATTGTACTTTTTTTTTTCTATTCACGCAAAAAAAAATCAGTTTTAGCTGTTTAGCTAGGCTTGTAGCCTCTTGTTTTGTTTTTTGGCGCTTCTAATAAGCCCTTGGTTTTCTTAATCTCGCGGCTCTTTCGAAGGGTGGAATATTGTGTGAACCAGGTGGCTCTTCCCAATGATAGATTGAACGATAACCTTCTTAAAGGTTTGAGGCTGTTTCTTTGATTTTGTTTTTTTTTATATTGTAGTTAAGGGTACCCCAAGCAAAGCTTTACTTGGGCGTAGCACATTTGCCTATGCTCTTTGTGTAATTTGCTGCGAAATAGTCCCAAAATGCTCACATGTTGTGCTTGATTGCAGGTTTGAGCGACAGGGGGACTAAATGTCGAAGATCGGCTCAAAAAGGAGTGAAACCTACTCTGTCAAATATTAGAGAAAAATGAAGAAAAGAGGACCTAAAGCGGACCGTGTGAAAGCAACTGCGGCCACACTAGGAGGTCTAGAGGCATGGCGTATTAAGGTTGATGGCTATGCGGTCGTGGTTGGATACACGCGGTCCGTGTTCAGGGTTCGTGGCCGCTTCACTCCTTTGTGCGGTCTGCGAGAACGAGATTCAGAGCAATTGTCAAATAACCAACTCATGCCATGTGGCCCGCAGTTGTCACCGCGCGATCTGCGTCAGAACCCTTCCGCATCTGCACTACTCATTTGTGCGGTCCACGTCCTCCAATTCAGAGGTTTAAAATTGCAAAGTCAAAGAGCCACTACGGATGAGGGTGCTTTTGTATAGCCCGCACTGACCCCACAAGGGAATTTTTGTCCAGATTTTCCAACCTAGTATGAATAGAATATTTTACCATCTTTAGGTCATGTTTTGTATCAAAAAATGCTGCTGAGCACCTGGGAATGATATTATAGCCATTTTTGGAATTTTTGACCTTCATTAATAATAGATTATTATAGTTTATTCTTAGTAATTAATTAATATGTTTAGTTATTCATCTATTTCTTCTGTTCTTTTTTAATTATGTGTAGCTAAACCCATTAGCTTGGGTTGTGCCTCAACCCTAGTGTGGGTAATTGATGGGTGTTGCCATGTTGGGTTAGCTTGATATTGGGTATTTGTTATTTCAGTTGATTTTTATGTTTTTGTCTGAGAATTGGTGGTTGCAAATATTGATTCAAGCTTAGTAGGTTTAACTCTTCTCAAGAAAGAGAGTCTATGACCCCAAAATTTACCCAACAAGGAATTGGGATGGACCCGTGAAAAATGGTAGTCCTAGTTAACGTGTTAACTCTCGAGAAAGTAATGACCCTACTTGAACCCTAATTGCGTGATCTAATAGGTCTACCTAATTGGCCTCTATAGAGTCAATTGTGCGAAATCACTCTCTCTACTCATATGTGTGAGAGCGGGTACAATTGACCAACAGTTATAGCATAAACCCCAAACATGTCAATCTATTCTTAGTAGTTCTAGCTGTTAATTAACCACCTAGGAGATTCTTTCGCCCTAGTGCCTCTCTCCTTATTAGATATAACTTAGATATATTCTCTTAGCATAATTTAGCTTCAATCCTTAGATTTATAATAATATTTATATATACAAAAAACCCAAGAATATTTGAAGTGATATTACAACTCCATTACTAGCTCCCTGTGAAAATTTGACCCCGACCATTATTCGGGTAAAAGATAATGCGACCCGCTTTCCTACCTTTGTGTAGCATCGGGTTGGCAGCTATCATCTTCCTCATGTTGTTTGCCTCCTTTGCAACCTCCTGTACTGAATTTTTATGAGAATCAATAGCCTCGTGTATCAATTTTTGGTTCTCTAGGAGCATTTTCTGGTTGTCCAAAAGCTCCTTGAGAGTGTCCTCAATGGACAGAGGGACCTGTGGTGGAGGAGGTGCTGATTAGGATACCACCGTGGTAGATAGTACAGACGGCTTAGAAGAAGCTATTTGCATCAAGTTATTGATGCTAGAGAGGGCATGGCTCAGACAGTAGGCAGTCAATAGGTATGTAGTGGTGGAGAGTATCTCTGGAATTGTAAAAGTGGATAGACCCGGGGCCATATATGTTGACGTGGAATGAGTCTGAGTAGGAGCCACTACCACTACTGGCTCTTGAGACTGGCTAGTTGAAGCAGTGGTTTTTCCCTTGTAGTGCTTGCCTTTAGGGTATTCATAACCTTGCAGACTATACTAGTAGAAAAATTCCTTTTGCTTCATTTTCATATCAAACTTCCGCTTATCCACCTCTAAGTCCCCCAGGTACATAGTCAGGAAGTTGGGGAAGGGATAACTTTTATCACTTTCGTTCACCACCAATGAAATAACCTAAGACATCACATTCCCGGCGTTAATCGGTCACCCTTCCATGATCGATGCAACCAATATAGACCGGTTAAGAGGGAGTGAGTTTTTGTTTGTATTGGTGTCTATCCTGCTGCACACAGATGTCTCCCACCCCTTGGACTCAAAATTCAATGTTCTCCATGAGATTTTCACACCCATGGTCAACCACTTGGGGGCAGTAGCTGGGATTGCCAAGTACTCTATCAATCAAGGACGAGCTTCCTCACCCAATTTTATCTTCTCCAAATACAATGGCTCATCCTCTTCCGGGAAGCCCAGGTAATCATTTATGGTTTTTCCATCAAAATTCATCGTCATGTTTTGAACTTTTGTGACTGTAGTGCCCTTTTTTATGTGGTCCACATTTGTGTAAAACTCCTTTACCAAGTGCTCATTGGCCTCCTCCACCTTGCCTATGAAATAATCTCATCCAACTCTCACTTTGAACTGCCTCAACATATTGGGGTTGTAACGCTCGAGGTCATGTATAATCAGTTTACACTCGGGTATTAGCTTCCTCCCAGGCCACCACTCTCTGAACTTGTGATAAGTAATCTAACTCGCTAATTAGTCCTTCCATTCCTCCAGATTCCTTGTTCTCTCTACTCGTCCCACTTGAGGCTCACCCTTTTCTACTTCCTCCTCTACTTCTGCTTTGGGGACCTCTCAGGATAGTGAACCTGTAGGAGAGGTGGAGTACTCATTGCCACTATGAGCAGCTGAACGCTCAGATGACTCAAAAGATACATGAATGCTCGAGCATTAGGTAAACCTGGAGTAGTGGGCTCATCAGTTAGTCGAAATATATCAGGGAAGTCATCTATATACTCCCACATGGAGTCAGAGTCATACTCTTCCAGGGAAGGCTCATACTCACTTCCATATTAAGAGAAAGCTGCTCTATCAGCAGCCCAAATCTCGAAACTTGTTGCTTTTATTGCTTCCGAACATGGGGAATCCCCGTCCTCTCCTGTCGGGAGGACTCTTCTTGTCCTAGTTGTTTATCATCTTTGCCTTGTGATCTCACCATTGTTTGCAAGCAATATGCATTTATGCTTTGTTAGAATCAATATAATCAATGAAATTAAAAGTTGTAGGAAAATTGTTGCAAACGGTCAAAACAATTGCACAATGCGGACCGCACAAAATGAAGTGTAGCCACAAAGAGACTACAGCGGACTGCACAAAATACATTGTGGTCCGCACATAGGTGGGGTTCAGACTACCCACTCTCTGAATTTGTGTACTGCAAATCATACAAAATAAATAGCAGTCCACATTGAGGCACCGCTGGATCGCACAAAATCCTTTATGGTTGTAGTCCTCAAGTTTCAGCTTCAAAACTTATTCCATCGCAGTCCACACAAAATAGTAGTGCGGACCGAAGAGAGGAACTGCGTACTGCAAAAAATCAACTACGGTCTGTATTGAGTGCCCAGCAACAGCAGCAACCTAGGGTTCAATATTTTGTCAATTTTTAGTCCAATTTTTTACCTAATAATGCTTCCATAGGTGTTGCATTAGTGTTGTAACTAATATGCCTAATTAGAATAGGATTAACTAACATATGCTATTAAATTAAAAGAAAAATAGGAAGAAAGAAGAAAAACTAAGAGAAAAATGAAAGACAAAAGACAATAGCAAAACTAAACAACTAAAAAGGAATTAGAGTTATAAGAAATGAGATTCACTAATAATTAATCGAGATTAAGTAGTTGAATTCGTGCAATTTAGAGAGTGGACAGTAGTGAATAGTGATTTTTGGGCTTCTGAGAGTAAAGAGATAGAAAAGTTAAAATGGAGAACCTCAGGTCCTATTTATACAAAATGGTCTTGGGCCTTATCTCACTTACCCATCATGGACCGCACAAAATGGCACCGCACTCCACATTACTTAGAAATATGAAAGTTTGAGAAGGCAACCATTGTGGACCGCATAAGATGCTCCGCGGCCACAATGGTCCACCGCGGACTGCAGAAAATATAATGATGCCATGGTGGAAAACTTCATTGAACCAGTTTTCAACATCAATTGTCAATGCGGTCTGCACTAATTTTTGTTCCCCCGCACTAAGTCCTTTGTGGACTCACAAAACATAGTGCCTTCCGCATTGCAAACTTCAGAGAGTGATCAATTTTCCACTTAGTCCTGCACTGCATCCAAGCAAGACAAGTGGTTTGCCATTTGGTTTTCACTACCTTTCTGGTCCATTATTTCCAAATGAAACTCATAAAGTAACAAGATCATTGCATAACCCTTGCTTTGCAGTCTTTTCTTGTCATTTTCCACTTAGTCCTGCACTGCATCCAAGCGAGACAAGTGGTCTGCCATTTAGTTTTCACTACCTTTCCGGTCCATTATTTCCAAATCAAACTCTTAAAGAACAAGATCATTGCATAACCCTAGCTTTGCAGTCTTTTCTTTTCATTAAATACCTAAGCGTTGCATGATCGATGTGCACTATGACCTTGGCTCCCATGAGATACGACAAAAAATTTTCCGTTACAACACAATTGTTGACAACTCTTTCTCAGTTTCCATGTAGTTTATTTCAGCCTTACTAATTGTGTTGCTCGCGTAGTACACCAGAGGAAAAATGTTGTTCACTATTTGACCCAAAACAGACCCAACCGCAACACCACTTGTGTCGCACATGAGCTCGAAAAGCAAGCTGCAGTTGGGTGCGATAATGATATGAGTGGTGGTTGACTTGTGCTTGCGAATTTCAAATGCTTGCATACATCCTCCACTTAGAAACCTTTTCTAATAGCTTGCACAAAGGATTCACTACCTTCAAAAAGTCCTTGACAAATCTCCGCTAGACTTCGTATTCCCAAGAAAACTTCTAAGTCACTTAACATAAGTGGGGGCATGAAGCCTTGAAATCACCTCTATTATAGCTTTGTCCACCTCTATGACATGCTTTGAAATTTTATGACCGAGCACTATTCCCTACTAAACCATATAGTTGCATTTTTCCCAATTGAGCATAACATTGGTGTCTTCACAACTAGACAACACTCTATCCAGATTTTTCAAACATTCATCAAATGAATCAACGACAACATTAATGTCGTCCATGGACACCTCTAAAATATCTTCCACCATATCGGTGAAAATGGCTATCATATACCGTTGGAATGTCGTTGGTGCGTTACACAAACCCAAAAGGCATTCGAGAAAAGGAAAAGGTGCCATATAGACAAGTAAATGTGGTCTTCTCCTGATCTTCAGAAGCAATCAAGATTTTTTTGTACCCAGAATATCCATCCAAAGAATAGTAGAAGGCACACCTAGCAAGATGATTAAGCATCTGGTCAAGGAAAGGCAATGCGAAGTGAACCTTGCGGTCACATCGTTCAGCTTGCATTAGTCCATGCACACCCTTCATCCAATAACTGTCTAGGTTAGTATTAGTTTATTTTAGAATTGGTCACCACGGTTATATCAGACATCTTCGACACACAGTGCACAGGAGAAGTACACGAGCTATGAGAGATAGGGTACACAACCCCAACATCTAACCACAGATTACCTCCTTTTTCATAACTTTTTGCATTACCTCGTTGTCCTCCTTTGATGTTCCAAGGAGGGTTTGGCATCATATTTATGAATAATCTTATGTATATAGAATGCGGGGCTTATTTCCCGAATATCAGCTAATGTCCATCCAATTACCTTTTTTCACTATTCGAGCACTGCTAATATGGTATCTACATACATGCTAGTAAGACAAGAGGAAAGAATAACTGGAAAAGTTGAACTAGGGCCTAAGAATTTATACTTGAGGTATGGAGGCAATGGCTTCAACTCCAACACTTTAGGTTTCTCTATTATAGGCTTTGTCGGAGAAGTCTTTTCATGTAAATAATTCACGCATTCTGCGTGGCCATCATCATCATTGACATCAAGATTTGACAATACAGCATTTAGAGGGTCCTCAAAATTGATCATTGCACCAGTATCATCAATTATCACAGCCTTGTCAAGATCCACAAATAAGCACATTTCAGTACAATTGGGATGCTTCATTGATGTGCACACATGAAAGACCACTTTTCAATCACCAATCTGGAAGGTGACTTCCCCTACTTCCACATAAATTAAGGCCTTCCTCATAGCAAGGAAAGGTCTCCCCAATATGATTGAAACTTCATAATCTACCTCACAATTGAAGAGCACAAAATTAGCTGGCAAGATAAATTTGTCCACCCGAACAAGCACATCATCAATAATACCCAATGGTCTCTTCATCAATCTATCTGCCATTTACAATCTCATGTAAATCGACCTCGGTTGACCAATACCCAAAGAATTAAAAACTGTGTACGGCATCATGTTGATACGCACCAATAATCACACAGAGCTTTGGAAAAGTCTACACTCCTAATAGTGCAAGGAATGGTGAAAGCACCAGGGTCCTCCAACTTCGAAATCATTAAAGGTATCATAGCACTAACTTGGTAGGACATCTTGATAGTTTCACAGTCCATGGATCTTTTTTTGTCACCAATGCTTTCATGAATTTAACATAGCGCGACATTTGCTCCAAAGCCACCATTAAAGGTATATTCATGGATAAGCTTTTCATCATGTCAATAAACGTTTTTAACTAATTCTCATTTTTCTGCTTTCCTAGCATCCGAGGATAAGGTGGAGGAGGCCTAGGAAGGGTGCCTTGGCTATTGGCACAACCGTCTCTGGCATGCCTATTGTCACACCTCCTTTTTATAGTACACCATGCGAAGGACATAGATAAGGGAGTTTATACAATTAAAGGACAATCAAAACGAGATTTATTTATTTAAGAGATTTTAGAGTCGCCACTTGGGAGATTTATGGTGTCCCAAGTCACCAGTCGAATCCTGAATCAAGGAGAAGTTGACTCTGCTTAACAGACTGCGAACATAAAATCCGGGTAAGGAATTCTGTTAACCCAAGAGAAGGTGTTAGGCACTTCCGAGGTACGTGGTTCTAGTACGGTCGCTCAATTGTCGTATTTGGCTTAGTTATATGATTTTAGTCCATTTGTACCTATGTGCCATTCTTGACGTTTAGCTGCTTTATTATTTTTTTAACGGAAAATTGCAACGTTATTAAAACAAATCTCGAACCACGTCACATAAATGTACTCATGACTTTTGACATATTTTAACATCATTGTGATTTGGTTTACGGTCACATAAATGCACACCCAAATTTAGGAAAATACATTATTAGTAAGCATGCCCAAAGAGACTAACGTGTTATTAACTTTGCGGGAGGCCACGAAAAATCACTAAATGGCACGTCCCAAATTCTACGTATTTTATTATAAACATTTAACGAGGGCCACACAATTTGTGAGTATTATTTAGCGTAGTGCACCTTGTTTATTTTAAGGATATCCAAAAGTAAGCTATTATTTTCAATTGAATGTGTCTCTAAAAGGGCTTGACTAACTAGAATTATAAAATTTGGGCCTCAAGTTGATGTTCGGACTCAAACAAGAGGGGGGAAAACTCTTAATTTGAATTCTCTACCTAACGCCAAGGCCCAAATTTATAATTCAAATCTATTTTTACAATCATCATATCAAACACTTAGTGAGTAGATTAATATCTTCCGTATATTCAAACCGAACGTCCAATACTTTGGGGGCTCAAACTATCCCAATATAAAAGGCGGTAACTAGGCCTTAGGCTTATATCTGCCTCTATCTTAATAGATTCGAAACAATACCACTAGGCCTAGTACTTGACCTGCCGTTTATGTCCAGGCATCATTGTTAATCAATATGGAACTATACCTACTACTTGAATCAATTTCAACAACAATAATAATTCAATTCAGGAGGTGAAGCAAAAACAGAAATCTAAATGATCCAATTCATGTGTCCAATAGCAATAAAATAACAAGTTAATCAACTAATTGTTCTGAAATCCCACGCTCCGATTTTATCCATCAAAACTAACTACAATATCAATTCTACTAACATCTAAAATAAGAAGTGATGTTGAACCAGTAAAATAATCATAACAAATCTAGTGTATTTTGTTAATATGTATGCGGTATTGCTTGGTGTTATCGATAGGATTATCCTTACTATCTTGAATCTGAAAATCCAACGGCAACTTAGCAAGTTATGAATCCTGGTGTTCACGAATAACTAACACGAATTGTACCAGAACTGAGGTCATAGTTATAAAAATTTGGAAAGTCCACATGGTCCAATATTCATGTGAATACAAATCAAAACTAAACTTCATTAAAAAAAATGTATATCATTTAACATTTATTCAACTACTGATACACAATTACTCAATCGAGCACATAGAAGGAAGCCAATTCGTCATGATGTTTTAATTCTATTGAAATTCAAGAGCTACATTGAGGCGAATTGGAGATATGTACTTGGAAATCGAAATACAATAAGAAGAAAGAAGAGTCAGCAGCAGATTGAGTAGATAGTAGTGTCAAACAGCAGGTCGCAGCAGCAGGAGAACAGTTTAAAGCACAAAACGATGTTACTGAAACCCAAGAACGAGTGGCAGAGGTACAGTACCAATAAAATACCGAGAACAACCTTGATTGAACCCAAATACACTCAAAATTAACCCAGGAAAATTCAGAAAACTTTAGCAACCAAACCTTAAGCTAGAAGTTTCAAATCAACCACAAAACTCGACATTAACCTAAACAATTTCAATAGAACACCGTTTTAGAGTTTTTTGTTATATTTTTTTTTGGTTTTTGCGAAGCTAATGATCTAATCTAAGCGAAGAAATTTTCAGTGGCTCAAACTAATAGTTTGTTTTTTTTTTCAAATTTTAAGAGATTCAAGGTTTATGAAAATTTTTAAGGGAAATATTAGATTGACCACCACCCCTAAATAAAGCAATAGGCATGCCGTTATATAGGCAAAGACGAGGGCTACCTTTAGATTGCTATTTACATCTTTAGTCCCTCTTTTATTTTTAGATTTCTGTTAATTAGTCCACAAGGTTATAGCTTGTTATCCACGTTAGTGCACTAAGTAATTGAAACTAAATTGAAGTCCTATTTTGGAAGATCCGAGAAGATTCTAGCTTCACCTACACTATTGTTATCCAATCCTGAATACCTAAGTTACCCCAGAACTTAATCTAAAATTACGAACCCACCCCAGCCTTGCTATCCTTCTTGGAATTTAACCATAGTTTAACCAAGTAATGCTAATAAGTTATATCCAATCACTTAAACAAAAACTAATTAGAAACTAACTAATAACAACATGGGAATTACTGATTAAAACAAACATAAATAACCAAAACTAAAATCAGATACTGACTCGACAGTATTGACTAAAGCCAAACAAATTAAAAGAAATTAAAGCTTATGCTACCAAGTGAAACATATATCAAAAAATATTCAAAAAAATTAAACTAATATAAAAAATAACAGAAAGAGGATTAATCAAAACAGTCACAAAGATGAAGCTAAAAGGAAATCGAGAACCCATAAGAACAAGATTATCTTAAATGAACCATACAATTATAACAAGGTCAGAAAAAGAAAATAAAATAGAACAAGGACTACATAACGAAAACCTACTAATTTTGGCTAAAACAATCACTAAGAACAAGATTGAAATAGAAAAAGGAAAAATGAATGAAATACCTCAATAACACAAAAAAGGACATCCGACTAGTCTTTTGCAAAATCCGAACTAAAACCGTCCTTTGTCGGGTGTATCCATGAGAAACACAAGATTGTGGACTATTATAGTCCGAAATCGAACGAACTGAACTTTGAGAACTTTGTGTTTTGGGTCAATCTTTGATTTGATATTCGAGAATCTCTGGTAATATTCGAAGGTCATAGGCCATGGATTTGAAAAGAGAGAGATGAGGAGGTTATGTGGTTTAAATTTTGAGCCGTTTGGTGGTAGCACCGCCGCAGGCGGCGGAGGCGGCGTTCACATATTTTAATATTCAGCTGCATAGGCTAACTTTTAAGGAAAACTAGGCATAGATTCCGGATAGGGAGGATAAAGGGGTGCTATGGTGAAATTGTGGGGTTAATTGGAGCTTCGCCGCCAGTGGAGGCGATTTCCGATCGGCGCCGAACGACGGAAGACTGTGATAATATTAGTGGTGCTAGATATGGTAATGAGAGGGGTAGGGGAAATCCGACAATTATATATTAATTTTACCCTTGTTCCTGGCCGTAGGATCAAGAATACGCGACGACCAAGATTAACGCTGATGAAACGACATTGTTTCAATCGGGAGAGGGGTTGGACCAGGTGACTTTGTGGACTGGGCAATTTGAACGGGTTTTGGGGGTTTGTTCTTGATTTATTTGACCAAGACTGCATGTTCTATTAAAACAAGTCTTTTCTTTTAATTCTTTTTATTGTTTCTCTTCTTTTCTTCTTTTTGTAATTATTTATATTTTTTCAGATTTTTATTAAATGCAAAGTTTAGAAATAAAGACCCAAATTGACTCTAAAATTATACTACTTAATTTCACAATACCCTAATTCCTAATTTATATACAACCGAAGACAAATTAAAAGTTTAAATGCAAAAGAATCATATTTGTTATTTTCTTCTTTGTAAAGTAACTTAACTACTAATTAATCCTAAATGTCAAATTAAACCCTAAATGCGAATGGCAAGTATGTTTTTTTATATTTTTCATTAATTAAAATGCATAAACAAAATTCAAACAATTAACATATAATGTCACAAAAATCCACAAAATTGCAAAATAATGAACGAAATCATATTGATTGAATTTCTGGGAGGATTTTATATTGGGCAAAAATCACGTGCTCACAGCTGCCCTTCTTTTCTCGAAAACATGAAGAGTTTTTGTGTAAAGATAAGTGAGCGAATACGAGCGATTTTTGCCCGTTTGAATACTTAGTATGAAGCATTTTTGAAAGAGTTGACCGCCGCGCTTCTGAAGTTGCATACATATCCTTGGCTAAAAGGAATCAATTTATTGTAGTTCAAGAGTGTTTGGTAGCTAGGAATACTGGAGTTGTGACCTCAATGATGCTACTGTTGCAGCTACTGCTGCTAGACCCACTTATTACAACTTGTAAAAAATAAAGAAGCTAATCTAAGATATGAACTATGGATTAAAAAAATAACCTATCTACATCTTCAATCCTGCTCTCAATCTGTGTTGCTTTGTTGCCTTGTATTTCATCCTGTAAACTCCGTTGTTGCTGGTACAACTCCCTGTTATAGCCTTGTTGACTCGTATTTCTTCATGCAGCTTCTTGTATCCTCTTCAACCATGTTGCCTGCCAAATTGTTGGACATGAAATGTATTCCCTTGTTTTGCAAGTGGACGCCTGATTACAAAAACTTGCTACTTGAAAAATATTCCCTTGTTCTATAGGTGGGCGCGTGATTACCAAAACATGCAACTTGAGAAATATTCCCTTGTTCTACTGGTGGCGCCGGATTACCAAAACTTGCAACTTGAAAATTATTCCCTTGTTCCCTAGGTGGATGCCTGAATAACAAAACTTGCAACTTGAAAAATATTCCCTTGTTCTACAGGTGTGCGCCTGATTACAAAATCTTGCAACTTGAAAAATATTCCCTTGTTCTACTGGTGGGCGCCTGATTAACAAAACTTGAATCTTGAAGAAATTTTCCCTTGTTCTACAAGTGAGTGCCTGATTGTCAAAACATGCATCTCCAAAAAAAGTATTCCCTTGTTCTACAGGTGGGCGCCTGATTACCACAACTTGCAACTTGAAAAATATTACCTTGTTCTATAGATGTGCGCCTGATTACAAAAACTTGCAACTAGAAAAGTATTCCCTTGTTCTCTTGGTGGGCACCTGATTGCCAAAACTGTCATCTTGAAAAATATTCCCTTGTTCTACACGTGGGCGTCAGATTCCAAAACTTGTATCTTGAAAAATATTCCTTTGTTCTATAGGTGGGCGCTTGATTACAAAAACATGTAATTGAAAAATACTTCATTGTTCTTCAGGTGGGCGCCTCATTAGCAACACTTGCAACTTGAAAAGTATTCCCTTGTTCTACAGGTGGGCACCTGATTACGAAAACTTGAACCTTGAAAAATACTCCTTTAGTTCTCCAGGTGGGTGCCTGATTACCAAAACTTGACGCTTGAAAAGTATTCACTTGTTCTACAGGTGGGCACATGATTACCAAAACTTACAACTTTAAAAGTATTCCCTTGTTCTAATGGTGGGCGCCTGATTACCAAAACATGCATGTTGAAAAATAGTCCCTTAGACCGCTGCCTTTGTACCTGATCACAACAAAACAAAACACAAGAAATTCTTTCTCCCCTAGTTTTGTGTTGGGTGCATCTATGAGCGTTGATCAAATTCCATTATCAACTATTTCTAAAACCTAAGCTAATTCCCATTATGGAGGAGGGTCATAACAACTCTTAACTGGTGACAACTTTTAAGATTAACCTATGTTTTCCAAAAGGTATGATTTCTTGTTATCTGATTTATATCTGATGGGATCTATTGGGGGTTGTTGATTAAAGCTAATTCCCATTATCCAGGAGGGTCCTGATAATTTTTAATTAGATGACAATTATGCATGCTGGGGATTGATACTTAGAATCATATCCCATTATCCAGGAGGGTCCTAACAACTCTTAATTAGACGGCCAAATATGCCTGCTCAGGATTAGTTTTTAGAGCTACGTCCCATTATCCAGGGGGAGGGGGTCCTGACTACTCCAATGATTAAATCTCATTTTCAAGGCGGGTCCTAATGACTCTTGTTTGGGAACTATTTGGCTTTGACCATACCACCTGATTTGTTTTGTTTTAGGCTCAGACCCATTATTCAGGAGGGTCCTGAGGGTTCTAGATTAAAAGCTAGCTCTAACTTCCGGTTGTTTCTTCTGGTGATCATTGTTCAAGAGGGTTTCGGTGACTCTTACCGGGGAAGATATTTTTCCTACCCATGTTACACGTGCTTTTTAAGTTTTAACTGAGTCCCACTTCCACAAGGGACATGAAAATTTCACATTGCATGCCCCTTTTAACTCTGGGTTGTCTCTGCTGGGCTTGCTAATTAAACTTTCATCCCACTGTACTCTTGCTGGGGAGAATATTTATGACGGATTGTGTTTCATTTGAATATTAATTGGGTCCCATTCTTCAGATGGGCCCTGAGATTTTGATTGTACTAGCAATGTGCCTGCCTTTCTCTATGGATGGCCTCCCTTAGGATCTTTCGGAATTTTTCTACCCCTGTGTCAATTGAAGAAAACTTCTCAGTTTGAAAAGTGGTGGTTAGCTTGCGGCATTCTTGCTTGAAGCGTCCTCCCGACTGTCGCATTTCGTTGTGTTCAATTTTCTATGTTGATGATGAATTGCCTGAGTTGGTTTTGCTGACCCCCGAACATTTATGGCATTACTCCCCCCCCCCCCCTCATTGTTGTGTTACACTCCTGGCCCTTTTGCCAGAATTCATACATCTTTTCTGAGATTACCAAGTCAATGTACTATGCTCGGTTGACCCTCTAACCCTTGTGGCTTTACTCTGCTCCCCATCTTTGTGTTGCATTTCCGACATTTTTTGTAGAACTCTTACATGTATCCTGAGATTGCTAAGTTAGTTCACTATGCATGGCCAACCCCTGCGACCTTTCCCATCTTTGTGTTGCGCTTCTGACTCTTTTGCCATAATCCTTGCATCCTTTCTGAGCTTACCCAGTTAGTGTGCTATGCTCGGCTGACCCTTATGGCTTTACTCTACCTCCCCACCTTTGTGTTGTGCTCCTTCAGTTGCCAAACTCTTGCCTCTCGAGTCAATTTTATCATTGAAGCTTTTGTGAATCCCTCCCATTGCAGTTTCAACCTTTACTGTCTTTCTTATCATTGAAGCTTTTGTGAATCCCTCCCCTTACTGTTTCAACCGTTGCTGCCTTTGTTACATTTTTTGGTGGCATGTGCTTTATCCCTTTGGGAGCTGGTAGTAAGCATTGAAATTGCTCTCCTGTTTTCTTAAGCAAAATGACTTTGGAGACTCGAAAGAAAATGAAATGCAATGACTCAGAACTGTTTTAGGGTAAAAGATTTCCAAATTTAATAACAGTTGAGGGGAAGAGAAGAGGAACTTATCTGAGGAAAAATAGCTGGTTTTCATGATCATGACATGCACTTAGTTGACCTAGTCTGTCCCAATAAACGGCCTTCGGTTGCCATGCTTTTGCTGTTCCAACCATTTTTAGCGTAGTTTCTTTAACCAAAACCTAACTCTGATTGACTTACGGTGTTTTGAATAGATTTCCACCAATGGCCTCTTTTTCCAATTGTTCGTTTATTGACATGCCTTCGCCTTATGGTGCCCGTGAGGGTTTTCACCAATAAGACTGTCTCATTTTTATTTCTCTCAACTCGCGTCGCCATACAGTGCCTGGGAGAGTTTTCACCAATAAGGCTCTCTTATTTTTTTATTTTACTACTTGAACAAGACTGTTGTCCCGAGGTGTGGTCTACCTCTTCTTGCTTGCCTCGGCATTTATAAAAGATTGATCAAAAGGTCTTTCTTTGGACTGTAATGTATGCTTTTGGCTTAGGTTTAAAAGAAAGGGGTATAAAGGGCTCAAAATCACTCATATGGGTTCAGAATTTACATCTTTTCATAACAAACACAATTTCCGCCCCAGTTTCTTGCTTGGGGACTTTCGATTTTATTTTAATATGATCGTGCTGTGAGGCTGCCTACGTATCCTTAAATGAAATCAGGTCAAACATAGTTACTGCCAATTCTTTGTTTTTGTTGTTATTTGTCTGTTCTCTTTTTCCTTTTCCTATTCTGCTTTTCAATTCTTCTTTTCTTTTATTTGTTTTTTTCTTTCTTTCTTATTTTCTTTCTTTTTCTTTTTTTTCTCCTTTTTTTTCCATTCGTTCCTCTCCTTTCATTGCTTTTTTGTAATCACGTTTCTGACTGTCATTACCGATTCCAAAAGATGCATATGAAAAGTAAGTAATTGAAGCTCAAAAGGGTTAGCAAAGGATGAAGTGTTTGGATAGCTTAATAAAATACATTCTTCATTTCAATCTCTAAAACATGCCAAGTACAAACAACTTGCGAAGTATAGACAATGATTCAAACAAGAGAAAGTCATACATAATGTCTTTTAACTGCATCTGAATTGATGGCCATTTCCACACATTTTCCTTCCACGTCTGTTAGATACAATTCCCCATTGGATAATACTCTTGACACGACAAACGGTCCTTGCCCGTTTGGGGCGAACTTGCCATTTGCCTCTACCTGGTGAGGGAGGATGCATTTCAACACCAACAGACCCACTTCCAACCTTCTTGGATGCACTTTCTTGTTATATGCTCTGACTGTTCTCTATTGATACAACTGGCGGTGACACAATGCTGCCAATCTTTTTTCATCAATAAAACTCAATTGCTCCAGAGGGATTTTAACCCATTCTTCATTGTCAACTCATGCTTCGGCCACAATCCGAAGGGACAGGATTTCGAATTCAGCAAGGATTCCTCGTCCGAAAAGTATGTCTTAAATGTTCATATTCTACGTTTATCGAATTTTTGGCTAAATGATCAGCCAATGCTTTTGCTTTCATTGCAGTCCTTGTCACACAGACAATGTTAATATCAGTGAGCAAGATTTGCCATTTTTCGAGCCTCCCTATGGGCATGGGCTTATGGAAAGTGTACTTCAATGGGTCCAGGCGTGAGATGAGATAAGTGGTATATGATGACAAGTAGTGTTTTAACTTCTGGGCTACCCACGTCAGGGCACAGCATGTCCTTTCAAGATGAGATGAGTATACTTAACCTTATTGGCGGTAAATTTCTTGCAGAGGTAGTATACGGCCTGCTCTTTTCTCCTGGTGACATCGTGCTGACCCAACATGCATGAAAATGAGTTGTCCAAGACAATCAAATACAAGATAAAAGGCCTTCCTGGTTTCGGCTGGATCAACACCGGTGGGTTCGACAAATATTCCTTTATCTTATAAAAAGCCTCCTGGCACTCTCCCTTCCATTTCACCGGAGCATCATTTTTCAATAGCTTAAATATGGTTGTGAGCTGAGCAATGAATCGACTAATGTAATTAAATCTCCCAAAAAGACTCATCACCTCTATTTTGTTCCTTGACGGAGGCAGTTCCTGTATAGCTTTGATCTTTGAGATATCTAGTTCAATGCCTCGTCGGCTGACTATGAACCCCAGAAAGTTCCCTGGGGGACCAGAAATGCGCATTTTTCCGACTTAAGTTTGAGATTGTACCTGCGGAGCCTCTAGAAGAATTTCCTTAGATCTCTGACATGATCGGATTGCTTTATGGACTTTACAATCACATCATCCACATAGACCTTTCCTTATGTATCATATAGTGGAATATGGTTGTCATCGCCATCATATTTGTTGCCCCGACTTTCTTCAAAAAAAGGCATGACCCTAAAGCAGTATGTTCGCCACGGCGTGATAAATGTTGTTTTCTCCACATCTTCTTCATCCATCAAAATCTAGTGGTAACCTGCGTAACAATCCACAAATGACCTAATCTCATGCTTTGCATAATTGTCAATCAATATGTGAATGTTCAAAAATGGAAAGTTGCCCTTTGGACTTGCTTTGTTGCGGTCATGATAATCGACACACACTCTAGTTTTACCGTCCTTCTTTGGCATGGGCACAACATTGGCTACCAGGTTGGATATCGTGTGACTCGGATAACTTTTGCCTCAAACTGCTTGGTCACTTCCTATTTGATTTTCATGATCACATTAGCTTTAAACTTTCTCAACATTTGTTTGGTGGGAGGACAGGCTGGGTCGGTAGGCAATTTGTAAACCACCAAGTCAGTGCTCAATCCAGGCATATCATCGTAAGACCATGCTATGACATCTTTGTATTCAAGCAGCTCTTTAATTATTTGGTTCCTAAGCTATGACTCCAGATGGACACTTTATCGCTCGGTTATGGTTTGGGCTTCTCCTCGAAGTGGCTCACTATTTACTAATTTTATCACATGCTCCTTCCTCGTCGTACTCTGATTCATCCTCATATGCTTGTTCTTGAATTATTATTTCTAAAGTAGAACGATTTTTATGATTGGGTCGAAGAGTCCTTATGCATGTCAGACCATTGGAACCAACAAAAAAATAACTTCACAAAAGATAAAAGAAAAATAAAGAAAAATGGAAACTATCAACACTGGTGGAAAAGAAATTGCCTTCCATTAGAGTAAAAAGATAACACAGTTTACACATCCAAATGAAAGGAAATAAAAATAGAATTAACAACCACGAAGCTAATCCAAACTAGACAGAAAGAAAAATCAAAGCCGACTACCACGGCTCCCTCCGGGTGGGAAGAGGAGTGGCTTCCAAGTTGTTTGCTATTGCACGTGCTCCTAAAAAATGCACATCTTTCCTGCTCGATCATTCTCCTGCCTCAACCATATTTACCTCAATGAACAGTCTCTCTAAACCCTTGTCAAAATCCTCATCTGTATCAATCAACAGACCGGGAATCTTTAGCAATAGGCACTTGCTAGTACTGGCTTGACAAACGATCTGGACAACCTTGGGATGGGTTTTGGGAGGGCCCAGATCCTCTTATTTAACTTTCTGGCTCGCCCTATGTCTGCTGCTATAGGCTTTAACCCTAGAGCAAAAGTGTGTAGATTTTTGGGGAGAGACACTGGTTGCACAATTAGTGAAGCCACAATTACAGACGCATGAAACCATTCTTTAACATTTCTGAAGCCACAATTACTGACGCGACTACTATCTTTGGAGTTGTGACAACCTCGCCTTCTAGAAATTTCTCAACTAACTTCGTGTCGAATGCCTGGTAGACCTATAGACCTTTGTTGTCTTCAGATTCAATAAAGCTACGATGGCATCACTCGAAACACAGTGATTGTCTTCAGCATGTACTGCAATCTCTTGTTTGTCCGATTGAAATTTGACCATATGGTGCAGGGTAGAGGGTACTGCATTGGCTGCATGAATCGTGGGTCTTCTCAGCAAAAGATAATAAGAAACTACCACATCCAGTACTTGAAACTCCATGGTAAACTCAATGGGACCTATTGTTAGTTTATAACTACATCTCCCACTAAGTCTTTGCCTCTGCCATCAAACCCCCAAACAGAAATGTTATTCTTGTGGATTTTTTTACTTTCCACCTTCAGCTTGCTCAATGTGGAGAGTGGGCATATATTCACACTGGACCCATTTTCAACTAGAATCCAGGTGACCACAGCATATTCACAATTCACATTCAAATAAAGGGCCCGATTATGCTCAGTGCCCTCCGTGTGCAGCTCATCGTCAGAGAAAGGTACCCGATTTACCTTGAATATCTTGTGTGTGATCTTCTCCAAATGACTCACTGTTATCTTGTCAGGGAAATGGACTTCGTTCAATATCTTCATCAATTCCCGGCGGTGTCCATCTGAATAGACTAACAAGGAAACTAAGTAGATTTTAGCTGGTGTTTTCCTCAATTGTTCTATGATGGAGTAGTCCTGCATTTTCATTTTCTTCAGGAACTTTTCTTGCCTCTTTTTATGATACAGCTTTCTTCACTAATTCTAGATTATCCATGGGGATTCTGCTCTTCCTCCATTCCTCAGGGGCGAAGTATCTCCCTGACCAAGCCAAGCCACGGGCTTCACAAACTTCTTCTCTAAATTCCTTCCCTTTATACATCAATATTTCTTGTTCATATCTCCAAGGAACGGCTTTTTTGTTGACGATTGGCGGTCGGATTACTTGTTTTACAATGATAGGCTCTATGCGAGCACCTTCCACGACTATGACGGGTTCCCTAGCTGCCCCGTGTACTATCACTTTGGCCTATTCCTCCTTTGGTTTAACCATGATTGATGACCTCCCTTGAACCACAATAGGTTTATTGTCTATTTCTTTCATCTCGATCATTGACTTCTCATTGCTCATACTCTCAATTGGCGTGAATTCACTAGATTTTATTATCATTATCATTTGTGATGGTTTTTTAAGATATCCCCCTTTCTGCACTATCTCAATCATGTTGGTGTCATGATGGGCCGGCAATGGGTTTTGGTTAATGTTTGGTGCCTCCAAAGCTTGCACTTCGATCCTGTGGGACTAGACTTCATCAAATGCTAGCCCTTTTCAGTATCATGCCCCGAGGCACCGGAACAGTATTCACAAATGATAGAATAATATAGATTTTTCAGGGGAGGGTTTGGCAATTTTACTTTGATTGACCTCAACATTTCTAGTTGCCTAAATATGTGGAACAAGCTGGTATACGACTCTCGCAATAGGGTGAAATTTTTCTTCCTCTACACTCTCTCCGTTTTTAGAACTTCGTTTTCCCGGAAAGCTGATCTGGGAGGTTGTTGGTAGGCTCTTGGAGGGTAGTTGTTTGGTGGAGTTGGGTAATTATTTTGTGGAGCTGGCGCACTCCATTGTGCGTGGATGGGAGGTTGGGTATATGCTTGTGCATAATAGACTGAGAAATAAGTTTTGAACAGTGGATAGTAATGTTGTTGTAGGCCATATGGAGTGTGTGGGTATGTTTGGTGGTGGGGACGGGGTTGGCTATCAAGGGATGGAGCCCGAGGCCTAAATTAAGTTCCCAGCTTAACGGTCGCTACTTCTTCCTTCTTCTTCTTACCGAATGTTCCCCCAATCCTGTCTGGATAGCCTAAGTGGCTGCTTTGATTGTAGAGTAGCTTATGATCTTGTTGGACTTGAGTCATTTCTCGACCATGCTTCCCATTTTAACTACCTCGTTGAACGATTTACCCACTGCCAACACCAGACGCCCGAAATATGTAGGCTCCAAATCTTGAAAGAAATAATCCACCATCTCACTCTCCTTCATTGGGGGGCCAATCCCTTATGCTTGTTCCCTCCAACGGAAACAGTATTCTCTGAAGCTCTCGTCGTGTTTCTATTCCATTTTTATCAAACATAGACGGTCTTGGACAATTTCGAGTTTATATGGAAAGTGACAGGCGAATGCTTGTTCCATGTCATCCTAAGTATACCATCGAGTGTGATCCCGCCAGCTGTACCATTCAAATGCTGACCCACTTAAACTTTGGCTGAAGTAAGCCATTAGCAATTAATCTTTTCCCCCAACTCCTCTCATTTTGCAACAAAAACCCCTTAGATGCGCGAATAGATTTCCATTTCGATCATATAAGTCAAATTTAGGAATCTTAATACCTAGAGGCAACTGCACATATGGTAATAAACAAAGGTCTTTGAACGCCACATTCACCTGGCCGCCGAATCCTCGCACATCCCGGAATGATTGTTCTAAAATTCTGACCTTCCTTGAGCACCTCCTCTTGCTCAGGATTTTTGACTGGTTTTTCAACCCCTACCAAGATTTCAAAATGGGGAGCATAGGAGTAAGGTTCATGGGCTTTGTAAGCGAGTTCTGTTGGGTAGTATTGATTGTCGTAAGCTTTAAGCAAGGGCTCACTTGATGATCTATAGAGTGTGGGAGGAGGAGGTGCTATATAAATGGGAGCAATTGGTGGAGAGGGGTAAGGAGCGGCTTTGGGCAGGGGAACTAGTGGTGCTTTAGAGGTCATACCATGGTGCTGCAAGTAGACAGGAAAACTTGGGGGTGGGTGAGTTGTGGATTGGTCATGAGCTTGGGCTAGTGGTGGGGTGAAGGTTCGATAAGCAGGATAGGTCGGTTGTTGCTGCCCTCTCACCCATGCCTGATATATCTCTATTATTTGGTCTTTCAATTTTACATTTCCTCCTTCATGGGATTAACATCCAGTTCCTCTACCCCTATCGAGGGGTCAATGGTGCTGAAATCGGTTTCCTGATTGGCCATGGTCTTCTTGCTCTTAGACCGCGTGTCGAAAGAGTGGATCGCCAGAATGCCGCAAGTACTAACTACCTGTCTGGTCTGGATACAACAACACCAAAACTTGTTAATGGTTAGGTTTTGACATGTAAGCAGTCACATATTTGGGGATGAATGCGCCTAAACAGTTATTTGTCACTACATGAATTGGTTGCTTGCGTCATCCCGTCTTTCCCTTTATTTATTTGTAATGCCCTTCCTTATCTTTATCCTCTTACGCTTTCCTCTTGTTTTTTCATTGTTCATCTATTGCTTTCCCTTCATTTCCTTTGCTTTTCTCTCTTATTCTCCCCTTCTTTCTTTATTTTCTCTTTTATTTCATTTATTTGATTATGGTCGAATCCAATGTAGATCACCTACGTATCATGACCCCGCATGAATCAGACTGAGCGTAGTTACAAAGACTTTGGTTACAAAGACTCGAAAAACTGATAGATTTAAACAAGAAACTAACAGACTCTGATGAAAGACGAACTACTGACTCGAAGAACAACTAACCACATAAAAAAATACAGTCTCCGAGAAAAATTGACATACTTTAATGAAAGGAAAATACAGTCTCAAGAAATCACGAATGCATGAGGGTTTGCATTGCTCCTATGACCCGCAAGGCATCAATCAGCCTTGCTGCGGGTCGACTAGCTAAATCCCCCTGGAGGTGATGGAGATCCTCCATTACGCGGGGAACAAAAAGCATCACGGTGGCGAAGAACATAGATCTAGGAATCTCCTCAAAACTTCTAAACTTCATGCGATGTAATGGGTGATCCTTTCGATTCTCTCTCGTATGACACCTTTCTCGTGCAATAAGTGCCCAATATGCTCAGTTCTGGCTCCCAAAGTTTGTTTGGCTACCTGATTCTGCTCTTGAAGTTGCTACAAATCCATTTCTAATTGCGGCAATGATGTGGAACAATGTTCCCTTTCAACTTTGAACTATTTTGCATGTTTGATCATTTCATTTTCTGTGATGATAACCCTTTTCTTTAATCTTGCAATCTCACCATCGAACTCATTTTTTAATTGCTTAACTAGACCTGCTCGTTCTGCCACATTTTCAGCCAATTATTTTCAAGCCCTAGCTAGTTCCCTTTCTGCATGGTTCAAATTAAAACTGCAGTCATTCACCTTCTGTCCCATGTTCTCCATAAGTTTTGCATCTTTGGCACTTCGCAAGGGGTTTTCCGCTGCTACTTTCATTTTCTGAATTTGGGCCCAAAGGGCCTCATTTTCTTTGGCCAGTTTCTTCTTTTCGCTCTCCCCTGCAGCGGCCTGCAAATATTTCTCAAATTGGAAATTCATGACCTGCTTCTCCAGTTTTCGTATTGTAGCCCTGTAGTCGCGTTCTTTAGCCAACCAATACCGCTGCTCTTGCAATGCTTTGACGAATTCCTAGATATGGGGCCTCTATGCTTGCCTCTCGAACTGAATTTCTCTCCCATACCAAGCAACGTATCTTGGCGACACTTCGCCTCTGTACCGATCCTGTATGCAATTGTTTGTTGTTAGGAATTGGCATTCATTCCAAATTTTGCGGACTGTTGCTTCAGGGAACTGACCTTTAGGTCCAATCTTGACTACATGGATACTGAGATCTTCATATTTTTGCACTATCTGGCACCTCCCCAGCTTTCTCAAGACCCGATGCAGGGCATATGGCTGGATGCTCCTACGATGCATCAGAAAGAAGTGAGGCCTCGTCGCTGGCATGTATATGATCTCGTCCATAGACAACCATCATAGAATTCACTCTATTTGATTGGCACCGAGGGATTGAAAGTAACATATCTATCATGTTACTCCTTCAGGAAAGCATAGCCATTCAATCCTTGTGTAAAATTCATGTGTACAAGTTTTCTCCGTTGACCCATAGCTCATAAACTGGGGACGGTGGCATAGATGTTCGATCATCCACATTTACAACAACAGATTGCACCCATAAAAAAAAAATTTCCTGGACCTGCAAGCTGTGAGGGCATGAAAGATCTCTGCTACTATCATAGGCACGGGTGTGCTCTTGGCTTGGGTGAGTAAAATGCTAACAACCCTTGCATTTTTTATGTCGATATTCTCGTATTTCCTCGAAAACACCAAGAGCCCCAAGAAAGCCACCATAAAAGTGAAGCGTGTATGTTCTTCCAATTTAGTGCGGTTTCCTTGGCTACAGATTTGGTTCTATGGTTTGTTGAACCACCCTATATCACCATATTTGCTACATAGGAATGGAAAGGTACAAAAACCTGCTGCCAAATCTGGGTTGTGCACCACTTTGCTTAATTTCAGTGAGTCTAAGAATCTGTGCACAGCTACGGTTCTTGGGGCAACCAAATTCGTATGTCTCAAAGGAAGCTCAATATTCCCAATGTACCTGGCTATTTCTTGTAAGATCGGGGTGAGTTCAAAATCTGAAAAGTGGACCACATAGTGCACCGGGTCCCAGCATGTGACCAGTGCCCTTATGATGTCTCCCCGTGGTATAATCTCCAACAGTCCGGGAAGGCCCTCCAAATATTTCTTGACCTCGTCTTGCCCTTCTCCACCTAAATCATTCCACCACACCCGCAACCCTGAAGGGATTTTGCTTATAAATGAGAAAGGCTCCTTTTGGATTATGCTCATCATGGACATTTATCAAGTTGATTTAGTAACTTATGATTTTATTCAGTTTTACTCAAAAATCAAAATTGACTTCTTCATTTTACATATAGATTTTTTCATTCTAAAACCAAAAACCCAACTTTGCAGATACGGCCTTTCAGCACTTCCGGAGAAAGATTTTGAAGGTTGTGCCCACTAAATTGCCAATAATAAAATAATAAAAAACAAAGGTGGCCGTTTGTGCAAAATCACCCTTCCGGCGTCCCTTTCGGGAACATTCGGCTATTCTTCAAAACAACGACACCACCTTAACTATTTAATATAATAACAACTTTTTCATATTCGGGCTATTTTTCTTATCATTTTTTTTTGCAAAAATGGAAGTTGGACCCGATGGGGGTTGCCTAGTATCTCACACCGTGTGAGAATCAAACTGGCATAGTTCTGGCAGATAGAGCAAAACCAAATATTTTGAAAACAGACTCTTTCTCTCTTTTTTTTATAGGCAAATAAATAAACTATTGTTGAAAAGGAGACTTTTTTTTATTTGCAAATACAACAAACTATTTTTTGAAAACAAATTTCTTTCCCATTTTCTTCTCTCTTTTTTTGTTTTCATTTTCTACAAAATTTGGCAGAGTTTCGACACTATTTTGACATTTGTTTTTCCCAGACAGGTGATTAACTCGCCTTACCCTTAAAAAGTCGATCAACATGCAAATCCAAAACAAATAAATGCACAAGTAGGATGCATCAGGAAGGTCCACTATTCGGGGTACACCTGTCCTAGACGGACCCAGCCGTTGTGTTGAGTCACCTAAGTCAAATGCATGATGCAAATAAGCGTCCTACTAGGGATCCGGCATGAGGTTAAGTTATTCTATGTTTAAAACCTAGATATTTGTTCTAGACTGTGTACCCGAGCAGACAACTCGAGTTGAGGAGGGGGCTACGTAACGGGAACCCGAAAGATCATCAGGCTTAGTAACTTGTCTGAGCCTCTTTCTTATTTCAAGGTATGATACTAACAGAATAAGGAGTCTCGACCAGCGAGCATATCCCCTAAGAAAAGAGTAGAAGGGTCTCGTAACAGTTTATATGTACATTCCAAATAATATAAAAGAAGTAAAATAACTTTTAGCTCATTGGGTACAATTATGCAATAAAATCAAATAATAATAAGGCCAAATACAAAAATTATATAAAGCTCAGTTTCTTGAATCCTGAACCAAAGATTCTGGGCTCGATCCCCAGCAGAGTCGCCAGAGCTTTCACACCTCCTTTATACACTACACCTCCAGGAAGGGCGAAAATAAGGAAGTTTTTCTAATTAAAGGACAATCAAAACGGGATTTATTTATTTAAGAGATTTCAAAGTCGCGACTTGATAGATTTATGGTGTCCCAAGTAACCAGTAGAATCTCGAATCGAGGAGAAGTTGACTCTTCTTAACAGTTTGCGAACCGAAAATCTGGGTTAGAAATTCTGTTAGCCTCGGAAAATTAGTTTGGCACTCCCGAGTTCTATGGTTCTAGCACGGTCTCTCAACTGTCATATTTAGCTTAGTTATCTGATATTAGTCCATTTGTACCTATATTCCAATTGACTTTTAGCAGCTTTATTGTTATTTTTAAAGAAAAATTGCTATGTTATTAAAACACATCTCGAACCACGTCACATAAATGCATCCGTGACTTTTGACATATTTTAATATTGTTGGGATTTGGATTTGGGTCACATAAATCCATACCCGTATTTAGGAATGTACATTATTTAATAGCACGCCCAAAGCGACTAACGTGTCATTAACTTTGTGGGAGGCCATGAAAATTCGCTAAATGGCACATCCCAAATTCTACATATTTTAATATAAACATTTAAAGAGGCCACACAATTAGTGAGTTTTATTTGGCGTGGAGCACCTTGTTTATTTAAGAATATCGTAAAGCAAGAAATTATTTTCAATTGAATTTGTCTCTAAAAAGGGCGTGATTAATTAGCATTATAAAATGTCGACCTCAAGTTCAAGTTCGGACTCAAATAAGAGGGGAAAACCTCTTAATTTAAATTAGCTACCTAACACAAAGGCCCAGATTTATATGTAAAATATATTTTGGTTAACATCATATCCAATACTTAGAGAGTAGATTAAGATCTTCTGTTTATTCAAACCGAGGGTCCAAGGCTTTGGGGGCTCAAACGAGCCCAATATAAAAGGCATTAACTGGGCTTTAGGCTCATAACATCCGTTATCTTAATGGATTAGAAACAATACTACTGGGCCTACTATTTGACCTACTACCGTTTAAGTCTAGGCCTCACTGTTCATCAAACGGGAACTATACCTACTACTTGAATCGAATTCAATAACAGTAATAAATCAATGCAGGAGATGAAACAGAAACTAGAATCTAAATGATCAAATTCATGTGTCAAATAGAAATAAAATAACAAGTTGATCAACTAATTGTTCTGACATCCTACGCTCTAATTTTATCCATCCAAACTAACTACGAATAAATTATACTAACACCTAAAATAGGAAATGATGTTGAACCAGTAAAATTATCATAATTAATCGAGTGTATTCTGTTAATATGTATGTGATACTGCATGTTGTTATCTATAGTAATATCCATACTATCTTGAATCTGAAAATCAACGGCAACTTAACAAGGTATGAATCCTAGTGCTAATGAATAACTAACACGAATTGTACTAGAACTGAGTAAATAGTTATACAAATTTGGAAAGTCCACACAGTCAAAATTCATGTGAATACAAATCAAAACTAAACTATATTAAACAAATGCATATCATTTAACATCTATTCAACTACTAATACACAATGACTCAATCTAGCACGCAGCAGGAAGCCAATTCGTCATGATGTTTTATTTCAATTCAAATTCAAGAGCCACATTGAGGCGAATTGGAGATGTGTACCTGGAAATTGAAATACAATAAGAAAGAGGAATCAACATCAATTGAGTAGATAGCTGTGTCAAATAGCAGTTCACAGCAGCAGGAGAACAGTCTCATGCCCAAAACGATGTTACCAAAACCCATGAACGAGTGACAGAGTTACAACACCAATAAAATACCCAGAACAACCTTGATTGAACCCAAATACACTCAAAATTAACCCAGGAAACTTCAGAAAACTTCAGCAGTCAAACCTTAAGCTAGAGGTTGCAAATCAACACCAAAACCCGAAATTAACCTAAAAATTTTCAATAGAACAGTGTTTCGGAGTTTTGTGTTATATATGTTTTTTTGTTTTTGAGAGGATAATGATCTAATATAATGGAAGAACTTTTTATAGGCTCAAATTAATAGTTTTTTTCTGGTTTTTTTGGTTTTTTTAATTTTAAATTTTTAGAGGTTCAAGGCTTATGGAAATTTTTAGGGGAAATTTCATATTGACCACTACCCCCCCCCCCCCAAATAAGGCAATAGGCATGCCTTTAAATAGGCAAAGCCTAGGGATGCCTTAAGATTGCTATTTACACCTTTAGTCACTCTTTTATTTTTAGATTTATGTTAATTAGTCCCCAAGGATATAGCTTGTTACCCAAGTTACTGCACTAAGTTACTGAAACTCAATTGAAGTCCTATTTTGATAGATCCTAGAAGGTTCTAGCTTCACCTACAACATTGTTATCCAATTCAGAATACCTAAATTACCCATGAACTTAATCGGAAATCACTAACCCACCCCAGCCTTGCTATCCTTCTTGAAATTTAACTATAGTTGAACCAAGTAATTCTAATTAGCTATATCTTATCACCTAAACCAAAACTAATTAGAAACTAACTAATAACAACAATGGAAATACTGAACAAAACAAACACTAATGACCAAAATTAAAATCAGATACTGAGGGGACAAGATTGACTAAATCCAAACAAATTAATAGAAATTAAAGCTAATGCTACCGAATTAAAACATATACCAAAACATATTCAGATAAAAAATTAAACTAATATCAAAAATCACCAAAACATGATTAATCAAAACAAAATCAAAACAGTTGCAAAGACTATGCTAAAAGGAAATCGAGAAACCTTGAGAACAACAACAATAGAAATGAACCATACGATTATAACAAGATCAGAAACAAAAAATAAAATAGAACATGGACTAAATAAATAAAACCTACTAATTTTGGCTAAAACAAACACTAAGAACAGGATTGAAATAGAAAAAGAAAAAATAAAAGAAATACCTCAGTAACACAAAAAAGATTTTCGGCCAGTCTTTTGCAAAATCCGGACCTAAATCGTCCTAATCGGGTATTTACATGAGAAACACAAGATTAAGGACTAAAACCGTCTAAAATCGAACGAACCCTGAACTTTGAGAACATAGGGTTTTGGGTCAATCTTTGATCTGAAATTCGAGAATCTGTGGTAATATTCAAAGGTTATAGGCCATGGATTCGTAAAAGTAGGGATGAGGAGGCTATGTGATGTAAATTTTGGGCCGTTTGGTGGTGGTGTCGCCGCGGGCGGCTGAGGCGGCGTCCACAGATTTGAATATTCGACCTGTTTGGCTAACGTTTGGGTAACACCTAGCTCAGATTTGCGATGGAGAGGATGATAGGGTCTATTGTGTAATTTTGGGGGCTCATTCGAGCTTCGCCGGCGGCGGCGGGCGGCGGAACATGGTTATAATACTAGGGGTGTTAAAAATGGAGATGAGAGGATTAGGGGGAATCCGACTATTATATTCAGCTTACCCTGTTTCCTAGCCATAGGATCAAGAATCCTAGACGTCCAAGGTTAATCTTGATGAAACAACATCGTTTCATTGTGGAGAGGGCCTGGATGGGGTAGATTTGTGGACTGGGCAATTTGAACGTGTTTGGGTGTATTGGGCTTGATTTTTGGCCCAAGACTGTGTGTTCTATTATAACCAGTCTTTTCTTTTAATTTTTTGTGTTGTTTCTCTTCTTTTTTTCTTTTTGAAATTATTTATATTTTTTCTAATTTTTATTAAATGCAAAGTTTAAAAATAAAGACCCAAATTGACTCTAAAATTATACTACTTAATTTCCAAACACACTAATTTCTAATTTAAATGCAACCTAAGATAAATTAAAAGTATAAATGCAAAAGAACCATTTTGTTATTTTCTTCTTTGTAAAGTAAGTCAACTACTAATTAATCATTAAATGTAAAGTTAAACCCTATATTCAAAGGCCAAGCATTTTTTTTCATTAATTAAAATGCATAAACAAAATGCAAACAATTAACATAAAATGTCACAAAAATGACAAAATTACAAAATAATGAACGAAATCATTTTGTTTGAATTTCTGGGAATAATTCATATAGGGCAAAAATCACGTGCTCACACATATTATGTGTTCCCTAGACGGGTTCACGTCATTTTTTATTTCCACCTCGGCATCTTGAATTTCAATCCTCGCTTCTTCATTCACATAATCATTTATCATATTTTCAACCACCAAAGGAACTTCATCTTCTTGAAACTTAACTTCTTTACTCAAAACTTGCTTTTGTTTGGAGGCATTCATATCACCGCCTCGTCTACTCCTTGTAGTTACTGCCATAACACGATTGTTCCCATCTTCGTTTAGCTACCGTGTCATTCGGTAGAGCCCTATTAAGGTGAGTATTCAACGACTATGAGATTTGGCCTAGCTGAACCTCTAAATATCTTATTGAAGTGTGGTGAGATTCCATCTACGCATCTGAGTCAACATTCTTTTTTATCGTCTATTCAAACATCATTTCAATTCTCCCCATGTCATTGTTGGATGAACTAGGTTCTGGGATATTAAATGCGGTGAATTGCTCTATTGTTGATACATTGGGGGCCTTTGAAAGAATTGCTACTAATTTCCCTGGTTGTTGTTGTTTCGTCCACCCTGTTTGTTGTTTCCACCCCAATTGTCGTTATTGCGCCAGTTTCCTTGATTGTTTCGATTGTTGTTTTGATTACCCCATTCTGGAATTTGATAATTGTTTCCCAAATTGTTGTTCCCTTGTTGTTGATTATTCCAATTATTGTTGCCTTGTTGTTGGTTACCCCAATTTCCTTGGGATCTTCATTGTAGTTGTTGGTTTGAAGAATTGCCCTTTTGGACCTGATAATTGTTCATGTACTTTACCTCTTCATTCTACCCATCATAACCATCATCTTGGAATAAACCACAATCATTGTCAAATTGATCCGAACTTCCTTCATTCAGTTGACCTCTTTGTCCTCTATTGTTCACTAGCATGATGATACCCTCCATGGCATTCACTTGGCGAGAATTTTGAACTTGTTGCAATTGTTCCTTTGCTATTTGGTTCAGTGTTGTTATCACTTCTGCTATAGACTTTCCATAGTCATGTAACGCTTTATGCAAGTGAGTGACCATGGGGTCACCCTGTGGCACATTGGCTCTACTTTGCCAAGTAGAGGACGTGTCAGCCATCTCGTCAAGAATGGCACAAGCTCTACCATAAGGCAGCTTCATGATTTTTCCCCCAGCAAATTGGTTCACTATGCATTGGTCTGTTGTGTTGATGCCCCGGTAAATGTTCTATTGTATTATTGCATCATCCATATCATGGTTAGGGAATTACTTCACAATGGTTCTATATCTCTCCCAAATCTCGTGTAATGGTTCGGTGGGCTCCTTCTTGAAAGCAAAGATCTCATCCCTCAAAGCTGTTATATTCCCTGATGAGAAAAACTTAGCAATGAACTTATCCGCCAACTCACCCCAAATAGTGATGGAATATTTGGAAAGTATCTCAAGCCAATCCAATGTCTTCCCTCTAAGCGAAAATGGGAAGAGTCTCAACCGAAGTGCATCCTCGGACACATTGGTTTGGTTGTTCCCCCAACAGGTATCTATGAACCCCTTGAGATGTTTGTAAGTATTTTGAGTGGGAGCACCTATGAAATACCCTCGATGCTCCAACAATGTTGGTGTCACATTAGTCATTTGGAAATTTCCCGCCCGGATTCAGGAGCGGGACAATTGCACTAGCATAGCCTTCGTTGGGAAGAGCTCGAGGAGCCACTCTTCGAGGCGGCAAAGGAGAGTCTGGAATATTTTCATTTGCATTGTTTTGGCGGAATCTACATTGTCCTTGAGGTTCACGAGACACCTCATCATCTCCCGCATCATCTACTTCCTCCCCCGCAACCACATTTCTAAGAGGGTCATTGTTGTTTGGTGCCATTTTGTACCTGGAGTTATGACAGACACAAATTAATAATGTGGATGGAAAGAAGAACAATACACAAAACTATTTAGATAGATAGCCAAAACCGTTGGCTACCCGAAAACGGCACAAAAAAGTGATCGAACCCAATCTGTACTACTATAAAGTAGCAAGAGTGGTCAAAGCAGCTTATACCCGAGAAGGTCGGGATCGATTTCCACAGGGAACTAGAGATGGGAATTGAGTTTCTATCTAAATTGGAGTTGCATAATTATTCCCTATTATACTTCTAAACATATTTGGTTTTGATATTACTTTTAACTTTATACTACTAAGATATTAAATTAAGCTAAGTGAAGCTAAGAGTAGACTATTGAAGGTTGTCTAATTAGTTAAAAGGCACTAGGGGTGACTTTCTCCTAGGTGGATACTTGACGGGTTCTCGTGTCTAAGGAAAGGTTATCATAATTGGGGTTTACGATATAACCATTGCACGATTCTACTCACTTTTAACCTCTCCGTAGTTGGAGTGATTTTGCCGTAGTTGACTTTTTCAAGATCAATTGGGTATGATCATTTGTGCATGAAATTGAGGTTCAAGTCGGGTATTACTATCTCTAGATTTAACTCTTTAATTGAGGCTATAAATCTCTAGAGTGCGCCCCTGAAGTTCCAAACATAAATACCACAGAAGGGGGTGATTTCTATGGTCCCAACATTCACATTAGAGCAATCTGGTTCTTCTAGGTGTACTTACCATAACTGCTTGCGGAATTAAGAGTGTATAAAGTAAAGAACACATGAATTTATACGTGTAGAAGACCTGGCTCAAAGGTGAAAAAAGCACGACCTACTTCTTAGTAGGATTTTCCCAAACATCCACTAAACTCAATAAGCCAAAGCAGCAGTTAAAAACTCATGTAAACAAAAGGATCAACTCTAATCCAAGTGTGGCATACAACCTCAACTTCTGCGACACTTTTAAGTTAACCCTAACTTGAATACTGAACGTACCTAATACAATTTTCTTATATGAAAGCTAGAAAGGTACAAATTTAAATCACCTACAACAATAGAACTAGAATAAGAAAAAACACAATGGAACTGGTTCTTCAATCTCGTTCAAGTAGCTGCAGTCGTGCACACTTGATCTCACGTAAATCGCTTGCAAAATAGTCTTTCTCTTTTGCTCTCAATTTAGCTCTAACTTCTTTGTATATGTGCATGCCTGTAAAAGTGAACAATATCACTTTTATAGAGTCAGTAATTAGAGTCTGACAAAAACCCGAATTGATGTTCCTTTATCAAGTTCGAGTCCTAGAACAGTTCAAACTCTAATTCCTTATCCTAAATCCGGACATAGTTCTCTTTATATAAGGATACCTCTTCTCCTTTTCTCCTATGCAATCTTTTTGATCAGTTCAGAAGATATTCATAAGATATGGCTAGTCGATCCCATTCTTCAAGTGCATCTCATGTGCATAGGCAGTAACAACTGAGTCACCTAAGATGGACCTGGTCCTTCACTGATTTCATTTGTCATTCTTCAAAACTTGAACTGAACTTGGGCCAAATTCCCTTTTTTGATGATGACAAACTCTATGCTTTTACTATTCAGGGAACTTGTGGAACTTAGCTTAATTTTAGCATATGTTCAACCTTCTCCAAACCAGCCTTGTCGTAAATGGTTAATTTTAGCCCTGACCTTGCTATTTACAGGAGTCTTTTGAGATGAACCGGTTTGAATGGGTTGGCATTCACCGGATAGTGGCAGGCCATGACAGTCTTTACACCAAAGTTTTGCTAGATGCCATCTCCCATTTCTTCAATGGTACATGTAGCTTTTCCAGAATAGCAGTCAATAGGGGCCCATAAGGTGTGGCATGAGCTTTAGAGCCATTGATGACTCTTTCTAGTAGTTTTACTATGAATGTAGGCCAATTAATCTACTTTCTTCTCACCAGACACTCTACCAGAACCAGGTCCATGTGGTTGGTTGTGTTCCTTATCTCTTGTCTGTGTAGCAAACATTTTTTCACAAACTCAAAAATCACTTTGTGCTTAGCCTTGTATCACTTTTCTGAACAAATTGAGCTTCAGGCTTATCTTCAAGAGTTGTAGAATTACAGAACTTTCTAGTGATTTGGAGTGTGTTAGGAAGAGAGTCCATGCAAGGCCACCTTTTCCTTGTATAATCATTATATCTTGCATAGGGAATCTCTAACATCTCACCCAATTTTGGAGCATCAAACCGTACCTTGACTCTCTCACCAGACTAGTAACAACCCCATTCACCACTGTGGAATTTTCCATAAACTCGATCAACTCTTTTCTTGCCAGTTTTCCATCTAGTTGAAGAGGCATGTTTTTTCCACCCTTGCGCATTCAGAGCATCAGCCAATCCTTTCATACCAAGCTCCTCCAAATCTTTCAGAATTCTCCCTTTCAAGATCTGTCTTCTACCAAAGATGTCAAATCTATCATGTTTCTTTTCAGATTCCTCCTCCTTTTCTTCTCCACTCCATTATTCCTCTTCTTCTTCAATAATCTTCTTTTGTTTTCTATTACCAATAGACCTAGTTCTTTTAGCCAACGAGGACTCAGCAGATAGGGGTTTATAGGAAGTCCTTTTCATCGAAGCCTTGTAACCTTTTAGTTTAGGAGATGGTACCTTTTCAGTTGTTTCTCTTTCTTGATGGACCAGGTCCATCTCATCTTCTTATTCCTCTTCTACCTCGATACTCTCCACCACTTTTGCCTTCCCTTTTTTCTCTCTTTTTCCTCCTACTTTCTTCCACTGTTTTCTGCAATTGTTACTCACTTTGTTTGACCTTGCTTCTTGGTGCTCTTGAGGGAAACTTAGGGGTAGATTTCTTGGTTTTCTTTGTTGGGTTGGAAGCAGTTGGAGCTTATAAAGAAGAAGCCTTACGGTTCTTTGGATCATAACTGGCTCCAATTTTCTCTAGAAGATCAGCTAAGGTTTCCTCACAAGATAAACCACTTCTATCTTGTTGTATACTTAGATGAAAAAGACCTTCCGCTGCATCCCTAGTGTTATTTCCCCTGACTTAATGCAACTTCCCTCAACATTTCCGCAAATGGCCAGAATCTCGTCTTTCTTTTTCCTTCCACTTCGAATAGATTAATCCCCCTAACATCTCTTAAAGTAACCACTGAAACAAACCTATTTTCCACATTATCGACTGCATCAGAAGAACCATCGCCTGTATTCACTTTTCTAGGGTTTTGTTGATTTTTATCTGCGTCAGAAGACCCCTGTTCTTCTCCGTCACTTGCAGAAAGATAAAGAATAGAAAAAAGATAGAATTGAACAACCGTACAGACATACGAAGATGTCAGAGTCAGAAAATGAGTCAGATGATTTCCTTTCCCTTTTGACTAGCTCTTAATTTTTCGTTTAAGGCCGTTCTCAGAGCACCAGTGGCTATAATATTTCTCGCCAACATCTTTTGCCGGTGGAATCTGGGTTTAGGGTTGTCGCTAGGGGGTGCAGATGAAGACATATTGGTAGATTCCCGGTAAAGGTTTCCTGGATTTTCATGAGGGTTAGACAAGGTGAATGATTTCTAGATATTTTTAGTGATTTAGGATAAGAAGGATGATCAGAACTCCAAAAATGGGTATTGATCAAATTAGGAGTGGAGTGGTTCAAAAAGGGGCATGATTAGTAATTGCAGCCTTTTGGAATGGCCAATCGGGAGTCTAATACCATTAAAGATTCAGTTTAATTTGCACTGGTTTATAAGGAAAAAGTCATGATATTATTTAGAGTTTTAGGAGAGGAAAATTGTTCCAATGCTTGGCGGTTATATTTTGGGAGTTTGGTTAGAATGGGACTTCTGCTCATAATTGGAATATTAAATTTTCTAGTTGTGTAAAGTATAGAAATGTACCTGACCTTTTCTTATGAGCATAGGCTTGATGAACCAGGTTCTTCAAGAAGAAATTCTCTTGAGTATGCCTCATGTATCAAAATAGAAAACAACTTTGTAAGAGATCAATGAATTAAAAGAAATATGTCACAGGAGTACACTTATTAGAGTATGAGTGTGAGTAAGAATTAGTCTAGATATTCATATAAAATCAGAACTTCTAACAAAATTAAATAAACAAATTTCATTGCATTCTGAACTGGACCTGATTAGGTGATCTTAATCATCTCTAATTCTAACATGTTCCTTTCAAAGTTTTTTCTACGTAATGCTTTAGTGAAGATGTCACCTATTTGTTTATCTGTAGCAAAAAATTCTATGGAGATTAACCCTTTCTCATAGTTATATCTCAAAAAGTTGTGTCTAACATCTATGTTCTTTCTCCTTTTATGATGAACAAGGTTCTTTGTCATACTTATAGCACTAGCGTTATCACAAATATAGGAATACATCCCACTTCTATTCCAAAGTCTACCAGCTATTGTTTGATCCATAGCAATTGAGCACAACAAGAAGCAGCTGCAACATATTCTGCTGTAGATAGGGCTATTGAGTTTTGCTTTTTCGTAGCCCACGATACTAGACATGACCCTAGGAAATGTGCCACACCTGAAGTACTCTTCCTGTCCACCAAGTAACCTGCATAATCAGCAAATCCTACTAGATCAAAGTTACTACCTTTGGAATACCAAAGACACATATCAGTTGTGCCTTTCAGATATCTCAAAATCTTCTTGAAAACTATCAAATGCCTTTGGACTTCCCTGGAAATGAGCACAGAGCCCTTTACTGAAGACAATGTCAGGTCTGCAAGCAGTAAGATACAAGAGTAAACCAATCATACCCCTACAAAACTTTTGATCAACTGATGAACCAGGTTCATCAATATCTAATTTAGTGGCAGTTGCAATAGGTGTATCTATTTCTTATGCATCCTCCATTTTAAACCTTTTTATTCGTTCTCTTGTGTACTTTTGTTGGTGGATCATGGTCCCATGTGGACTTTTTTTGATCTGCATGCCTAGGAAGAAGTTTAATTCACCCATCATACTCGTTTCAAACTCAATCTCTATTAGTTTTGCAAAGTCCTTACTCAGCTTATCAGTAGTAGCCCCAAATATTATGTCATCGACATATATTTATACAACAAGAAGGTCTTTAGCTTTTTCCTTTAGGAACAAAGTTCTATCAATTTTTTCAATTTTTTACCCATGCTCCAGTAGGAATTTTTATAGTCCCTCATACCATGCTCTTGCTGCCTGTTTGAGCCCATATAGAGCCTTGTCCAGCTTGTACACATGCTCAGTACATTCCCTTGCTTTCAAATCCTGGAGTTTGTTTTACAAATACTTCTTCCTGGAGGTAGGCATTTAAGAAGGCACTTTTGACATCCATCTATGGAGAATGAATTCCATATGTGCTACAAATGCAATGAGGAGTCTGATTTCTTTTAATCTAGCAACCGGAGCAAAGGTCTCATCATAGTCAATGTCTTCCTCTTGGCTGTAACCTTAATCCACCAGCCTTGCCTTGTTTCTTATGACAGTTCCACCCTCGTAAATTTTTTTCCTAAAGACCCATTTGGTACCAATGACTACTCTATCCTTAGGTCTTGGAACTAGATGCCAGACTTGACTTTTTTCAAATTATTAAGTTCCTCGTGCATATCATTGATTCAATCTGTATCCTGCAAAGCCTTAGCAATATTTACAGGTTAAATAAGAGATAAAAAAGCATCAAATGCGCATAGATTCCTTAGTTGTGATATGCTTTTGACTCCAAATGTTGGATTAGTGAGAATGTTCTAGAGAGAATGAGAATTTTGATAATTTTGAGGTTTTACGACCAACTTGTTTCTACATAATGTTTCACTCATTTTCTTAGAGTCAGGTTCATGAACAGGTTCCATAAAGGGGTTTATTTTACTTCCTCTTCGATTTATTCCCCCTATCAGGTTGCCCTGTAAGGAAGAACCTGCTAAATCACATGTTCCTTCTATAAGTGCTGCTTTGAAATGAGTTGATGCCTCACCCAAGTCCTTGACCATTCAATGGCTTCATCTTCATGTTCCTGTCCTTCAAAAAGAATGTTAATTTCATCAAACACAACATGACACTTTCTTATATAAACAAAGTTCTTTTATTAAACACTCTATATGCTTTGCTATGTGAAGAATATCAAAAAAATACTCCCTTATCACTTTTGGGATCAAACTTATCTATAGAGTCTTTTCCATTATTGTGCACATAGCACTTGCAACCAAATGCCCTAAGATGGGATATGTTTGGTTTTATCCCTTTAAGTAACTCATATGGAGTCTTTTCAACAAGAGGTCTACTCATGCATCTATTTATTATGTAACATGCAGTATTTACAGCCTCTGCCCTGAAGCTATGGGGTAAATTACTAGAGAAAAGCATGGTCCTTGCAATTCGTCAAGAGTCCTATTCTTTCTTTCAACTACTCCATTTTGCTGAGGAGTCCTAAAGGCAGAGAAGTTGTTATCTATACAATTTTCATCACAATACTTAGCAAATTTTGCATTTTCAAATTGAGTTACATGATCAGACCTAATAGATGCAAGTTGATTTCCTAATTGTTTTTGAGTTTTTCTAACAAAGGCAGTAAACATATAAAAGGCCTCATCTTTAGATGTCAGAAACAGTACCTAGGTAAATTTATTGTAATCATCAACAAGCACAAACACATATTTCTTTCCTCCTCTGCTCATGTTCTCATTGGACCACATAGATCCATATGAACCAGTTCCAACGTCTTGGACATACTTACCATTTTCTTCAATTTGAAGGATGACCGTACCTGCTTCCTATGTACATGCCTCACAAAATTTGTCTTCCTTAAACTTGATATTAGGTATTCCTATTACCAATTCCTTGGAGACTAATTTGTTTAGCTGATTTTGACTGGCAAGGTCAAGTCCTTTGGGCCATAGGAGGGGATTGTTGTCTAACACACTTAAGCAAGTGAGTTCATTTTTATAATGAGTCGACAAATCTATGATGTAAATATTGTTAACTCTTTTTCCCTGCAAAACAACTTTGTCAATGATAAGGTTAATCACAAAACATTTGGTAGAGGTAAAAGCCACAAGGTTGCCTCTATCACACAATTTTGACACACTTATTAAGCTGTATTTTAAACCATCTATTAGGCAAACATTCTCTATGGAGTGATAATCAATCTTGCCTACCTTTACAACCCCAATGATCTCACCTTTCTTTCCAAGACCAAAGGATACATTACCTCATTTTAGGTTCTCAAGTGACAGGAACTTGTCCTTGTCCCTACTCATGTGCTTCAGGAATTTGGCTCCTCCCTTTCACTTCGACCTGCAAAATTAAAATAAGGGGTTAGTATTAAGAACCAAAACTTGTTTGGGTCCCTTTCTATAAGAGAAAGGATGTATCAAATTCCTTTTTGCCCATCCTGGCAACTTTTTCTTTTCTTTAACAAAGATTTTGTTCCTTTGACTGGCCATTTCTTTTGCATTACATTCATCTTTGTAATGACCAGTCTTTCTGCAGTGTGTACAGATTTTGTTTTCAGGAAGAGTCAGCTACTTTCTTTTTGGATCCCATTTAGGAGCTTGAGTCCCATAGCCAAGTCCTCTTTTGTTACTAGTGTGATGCTCTTGCAACCATGAAACAGCATCTCAGGCTTGGTTCCACTTGCAAGTTCTGTCTAGTTAATGTTTTACCTTTCCTAGATCTTCTTTAACATTTTGATAAATTCATCTTTTCTTTACAATTCATCTTTCATTTCTCCCAGATTTTCTTCTACAGTAATATGTGAGTGATTAGCTATCTTCTTTCCTGTTCCTAATTTTAATTCTGATTCTCAGACCTAAGTTTTAAGACATTGTTGTCAAGTTGAAGAACCTGGTTTTTCAGCTCAGCATTTTTGTTATCACTCTCATTTTCTCTAGACTCTACACTTTTACATTTTGCTTTTAGGATGACACATTCGCTAGACAGAACTTCCTTCTCATTGTTGATTATCTCAGAGTCTTCAATGAAGTCTATTAATAGCTCAGCCAGTTTTTCTTTAGACAAGAATTTATTTTTGTCTTTGAGATGAAGAATACTTACCTCATGTTCATCGTCTAATTCTCTGATGGATATTAAAGCTTGATCCACCTCAGTTTCATCTTCTGATTCTTCATCTGAGGTTTTTCCCCAAGTAGCAACCATAGCTTTAGTTGAACCTTTGTTTCTCCTTGGTTGAACATGTTCCTTCTTCTTTCTTTTTTCCACTCAATTTCCCATTGAGGATAGTTTTTGATTATGTGGTCAGTCTTGCCACACTTGTAGCATCCCTCATTTGCCTGTTTTACTGGAGCTCTTGTTTTATTGAAGCTTGTACTTCTTGAAGAACCCTTTCCTCTCAATAGATACCTTTTGAAATCCACGCTGATCATAGACATTTCATCATCTTCCAGTTCTGCACCTTCAACAATTCTGACATCTAAGCTTCTCTCCCTTTTTGGGGGATCCATCTTCATGGTTTGTCACCTCATTTCATAGGCAGTTAAATTTCCAATCAGTTCATCCAGTCTGAGGGTGGCAATGCTCTTGAATTCTTGAATGGCACTCATTTTTCTTTCCCATGTGACTGGCAGAACTCTTGTCAGAATCTTCTCAACCTTGTCTTCTTCAAGGATAGTCCTACCAAGATATCCCAGCTCATTTTTTAACATGGTGAATCTAGTTACATCTCCTAGATAGTTTCTCCTTCATTCATAGAAAAATTTTATTATTGAGAGTACAGAAGTGTTCCTCTTGATCTTTTTACTTGAGGTGTCCCTTCATGAGCCACTTGTAAAGTCTCCCATATTTTTTTAGCTGTTGTGCATCCTTGGATCCTGTTGTACTCGTCTCACCCTAGGCCACATACAATCCACTTCTTAGCTTTGGCATTTTTCTCCTATTTTTTCAACTCTTCAGCAGTGCAATCAGCCCTTCTTTTTGGTACTTTAATTCCTCCATCATTCTTCTTAGTGGTTGCAAGAGGGCCATCAATGATTATGTCCCAGAGTTCATAATCTCCCCTATGATGTGACCTCTATTTTGTTCTTCCACCAAGAATAGTACTGGCCATTGAAAAGTGAAGGCCAGGCAGTGGATTGCCCTTCCCAATTTCCAGGTGTGCACTCATTGTTGATCTTCTCCTAAGGTGTTAGCCTCTTCAAGGATAACCTGCTCTGATACCAATTGAGGTTCCAAACGTAAATACAACACAAGAAAGGGGAGTGATTTGTTTGGTGCCAAATTTTCGCTCTGGAAGAACCTGGTTCTTCTAGGTGTACTAACTATGACTGTTTGTGGAATCAAGAGTGCATAAAATAAAGAATATAAGAATTTTTACATGGAAAACACCGGGCTCAAGGGTAAAAATACCACGACCTACTTCTCAGTAAGATTTTCCCAAAAATCCACAAAACTCAATGAGCCAAAACATTTTTTACAATACTCTTGCAAACATAAGGATTAACTTTAATCCCTGTATAGCACACGGCCTCAACTGCTGTGACACTTTCAAGTTAACTCTAACTTAAATACTTTACGTACCTAATACAATTTGCTTCTATGAAAGATGAAAAGTTAAAATTTTAAATCACCTACTACAATAGAACTAGAATAAGAAAAAATACAATGGAACTGGTTCTTCAATCTCGTTCAAGTAGCTGCAGGCGTGCACACTTGATCTCACGTAAATTGCTTGCAAAATAGTCTTGCTATTTTGTTCTCAATTTAGCTCTACCTTCTTTGTATATGTGCATGCATGTACAAGATAACAATATTACGTTTATAAAGTTAGTTATCAGAGTTTGAAAAAAACTCGAATTGCTGATCCTTCACCAAGTTCGAGTCCTAAAATAATTCAAACTCTAGTTTCTAATCCTAAGTCCGTACATAGTTCTCTTCATATAAGGAGATCTCTTCTCCTTATCTCCTATGCAATCTTTTCGATCGGTTTAGAAGATACTTATAAGATATGGTTGGTCGATTCTATTCTTCATGTGCATAGGCAGTAAGAACTGTGTCACCTAAGATGGACGTGGTCCTTCACTAAGTTCATTGTCATTCTTCAAAACTTCTACTGAACTTGGGCCAACAGCCCCAATTCCTTGTTGGACTAATTTTTAGAGATTTAGGATCTCTTTCTCAAGAAGAGCCCAAGTCAACTAGGCATAAACTAATGTTTGCAACAACTGATTCACATTAATCCCACAAATTAGTCCAAATATCACACCCCCATAGACATTCAAGCCTTAAAATACTAGAACCATCAATTACCCACACTAGGGTTGAGCCTTAACCCTAGATAATGGGTCTAGCTACTCATGATAATAGAGGAAATCAAAGAAATATATGAACAAAAACCCATAATATTTAATTACTAATTAAAACGTGAAGATTCAATGACAAAACTATTGTAAAATTGCCAAAATGGTAAAATAAAAATTATTCACGAGTGTAGCTCAGTATAAGATTATATCATATGATCTAAATATGTGAAAAGAGACTATTAATACTAGGCAAAAGATTCTGGAAAAGAATACCCCAATGGAGATAGGGCGGACAACACAATATCGGGTGCAGCCACACTAAGGCTCTTGGCTTAAGTTTTTGCTCTCTAAACATGGCCATTATGGGCCGCACAAAATGCATCGCGGCCGCGGTGGCTTCTTTTGCGGCTCGCACAAATGGACCACGGACCGATTGGAAATGTTCCTCCAACTTGAAAATTCTCTAAGCTTGACCTTTGTAGACCGTAAAAAATCGAGTACAGTTGCAATGAAATGCGGTCCGCGTGAAATGTTTAACAGCCGTATTGCTCGGCTACCTAAAGTGAGCACTCTCTGAACCTCCTCTTTGCGGACCGCACAGAATAGAGTGCGGGTTTTGGACTTGTTCTCGGTAAATATACCTGTTTCACTCCTTTTTGAGATGGTTTTGGCAAATAGTCACCTTGTTGACCAATCTCAGCAATCAAGTACAACATGCGAGCCTTTGAGACTATTTTGTACACATTTCTAATTAAAAATCAAGTAAGAAGGAGTGTAAAATGCTTCATAATCCTTAGTTATCATGCAGCGTCATAGGTTAGAATACATGTTTTACCTTGGTATGGAATTTGAAGTGAATTGAGTATTATTCGTATTATTGATGTGTGTTTACTTTAGGACTACGGGGTGGTATCTAGGTAGATCTCGCTGTATGTTTACTTTGGGACTACGAACTTGTATTCCAGGAGATCCCCTTGTACTTTTATATTAGAACTGCAAGACTGCACCCAATTGATTCTCCTAATACTGTGTATTTACATTTGGGACTACGGATCGGGATTCTGGTAGCTCCCGCACATTATGAGATAGACTACGGGATGGTATCGTGGGATATCAGTTGGATACTTATGTTTGTGACTACAAGACAGTATTATAGGTGTGAGCACGTGATTTTTCCCTCACTTGAAATATTCCTATAGAATTCTAAAAATTAGGAATTTTATTTTATTATTTGAATTTTTAGTAAAGTAATTGTATGATTTTGTGCTTGTTTGCTTTTTTGTGCATGTTTAATTGATATAATTCATAAAAATAAAAAAAATAGCATATTTGCATTTAGGACTCAATTTTATATTTTCTTATGTTTATTAGTAAATTGATATTGCAAAAAATAAGAGAAAATAGCAAAAAAATAATTAGCTCTTTTGCATTGTCAGATTTTTCCCTTTAAAATTAGGATTTTACCAATTTTGATGAAATGAGTAGTTTAATTTTAGGTTTAAATAAGGATTTAATTAATTTAGCATTTAAAATTATAAAAGGAAAAGAAAAAGTTTTAAATTTGGTCCCCTTAATAAAAGACCCATGTTTTGGGCCAATTTTAAATAGTAGCCCAGGCCAAACCCGTTAATATTGGGCATCTCCGGAGTCTTCACCTCAATCCTGTGAGAGTCAATAAGTTCTTGTATAGCGTTCTTTATATGTCAACATTTTTGGTGTCATGCCCAGGTGAACCAGCACAGTATTCTCAACTGATAGAATAATATAAATTCTTTGGGGGAGGGTTTGGCAGTTTTGCTTCAATTGGTCTCAACATATCCAGTTGTCGCAACCTGTGGAATAGGCTAGTGTAAGATTCTCCCATCGGAGTGAAAGTTTTCTTTTTTTTATACCCTCTACTTTCTCAAGCCCATATTGCCTCAGAAGGCTGGCCTCGGGGGTTGTTGATAAGCTCTCAGAGGCGGGTAGTGACTTTGTGGAGTTGGGTATGTGTTTTGAGGGCGTGGCGCACGCCATTGTGCGTGAGTAGGAGGTTGGGTATATTCTTGCGCGTGATGAACTGAGAAGCGAGGTACTGGTGGTGGATAGTAATGTTGTGGCGGGCCATATGGAGTGTGTGGATATGTCTGGTAGTGAGGACGGGGCTGCGTGTAATGAGACGGTGCCCGAGGCCTGAACCAAGTCCCTGACTCCACTATCGCTACTTATTCCTTCTTCTTTTTCTTAAAAGCTCCCATAGCTCCACCCTGGATGGCTTGAGTAGTTGCCTTAATTGTAGAGTAGCTCATGATTTTATTGGATTTGAGGCCTTCCTCAACCATATGTCCCATCTTGACCACTTTATTGAAAGACTTCCCTATTGATGATACCAAATGCCCAAAGTAAGTAGGTTCCAGAGCTTGTAAAAAATAGTCAACCATCTCACTCTCCTTCATGGGAGGATCAACTCTGGATGCTTGTTCCCCCCACCGAATAGCGTACTCCCTGAAACTCTCGTTATGTCTCTCTCCAGCTTTGTTAGAGATAGACGATCCGGGATAATCTTGAGATTATACTGAAAGTGGCAGGCAAACGCTTGCGCCAAGTCATCCCAGGTATACCACCGACTTGGATAATGTCAAGTATACCACTCCAATGCCGATCCGCTCAAACTCTTGCTAAAGTACACCATTAGCAATTCATCTTTTCCCCATGCTCCCCTTATTTTGCTACTAAACCCTTGCTAATGCGCGACTGGATCGTCGTGACCATCATGTAAGTCACATTTAGGCATTTTAAAACCTGGGGGAAACTGCACGTCCGGGAATAAGCAAAGATCCTTGAATGCCATGCTTACTTGGCTACCTAATCCCTGCATGTCTCTGAAGGATTGTTCCAGACACCGGACCTTTCTAAGCATTTCTTCCTGCTCGGAATTTTGATTGGCTTTTCATCTCCCATTGGGATTTAGGTACGAGGAACATAGGAGTAAGGTTCTTGGTTTTTGTAGGTAGGTTCTTGGGGATAATATTGAGGGTTATAAGCTTGAAGTAGTAGTTCACTTGATGACCTATGCAGTGTAGGAGGCTGTGACGACGTGAACAGTCGTTTCTGGTATTTCATGCCCTATTATCCCTGTTATATGTTTCCCCATGTGTTATTATATGTTTCGGGTAAGTTTGAAGAGGTTTGGATTGAAACAGGATAAAAATGAGACAAATAGCGTCTTTAAGGAAGGCTTAAGTTGGAAAAGTCAACCGAACGTTGACTTATGAGTTAAAAGGCTCGGAACGGATTTCCGATGGTTTGACTAGTTTTGGGGATGATTTGTGACTTAGGAGTGAAATCATAAATGAATTCGGAGGTCCGAAGTGAAAGTTAGCCTATTTTGGCGAAGTTACCATTTCGGAGAAATCCGATTGACATATGAAATTTTGATCCGAGGGTCGGAATGGAATTCTGAGAGTTGCATTAGCTTCGTTAGGTTAATTTGTGTATGTGTGAAAATTTTCAGGTCATTCGGACGTCGTTTGGTTGGGTTTTGGATCGAATGCGAAATTAGAAAGTTATAGTTTATCTTAGAAGAAAATTCAATGATTTTGGTGAATTTTGATGGTAAAGATAGCATTTTTATGCCCCGGCAAGATTTATTGGAGTAATAAGTCGTGTTGATGCTTTTGGTTGAGGTCCCAGGGGCCTCAGGGTGATTTCGTAAGGTTGACGGATGGTTTTGAAGTTGAAAAGTGCTGCAGATTTTAGGCTTCAAGTGTTGCAGACGGGTTGCTCTATGCGTTCACAGGTATGGCATTGCGATTGCATAGAAGGTTGGGCTATGGGCTTGAGTTTGTTCCATGCGATCGCGAGAAGGGCGATGTGATCGTGTAGGTTGAGGTTATGGTTCTCTGCGATCGCAGAGGAGAGGCTGTGTTCGCGTAGGTATGGGCAGCGAAGGTATGCGATCGCAGGTAAAAAGTTGCATTCGCATAGGTCAGCAGGAAGGCCTAGGAAGCATGCATTATGCGATATACGCGATCGCATAGAGGAAGTCAGAGCTGGGTAGAGGGTTTTAAAAATCATTTCATCCGCGAGTCTCTTCACGTTTTCCTCCATTTTTACGATATCGTGAGAGCTCATTGACGGATTTTGAAGGGGGTTTCGACGAGAAGTGATGGGAGGTAACTCCCTCGGCCTAGAAACTTCATTTAATCATGGTTTTAGCCCTTAAATTTCAGAGATCAAATCAAATTGGGGAAGAACTAGGGCTTGAAACTTCAAATGAAGATTTGGGATTTGGAGGAGCAATAGGACTCCGATTTAGATGAACTTTATATGTACGGACTCGTGGTGAGACGAGGATTCCAAAATTATAACTTTCTTAATTTTTCGAGAAGTGGGCCCAGGGCTCGGGTTTTACAAACTTTGGGATTTTTAATGTTTTTTGAATAGTTTCAATTGGATGATGTTTGTGTAGCCTATAATAACCTATTCCTTGTGGTTTTGAATTGATTCGACGCTCGTAGGAGAATATTTGAAGGGAAAGGGCATTGCATACTAGGCTACGACCAGTTAGAGGTGAGTAGTTAGTATAAATGATGGCCTGAGGGTTTGAAACCCCGGCTTTTAACATCGTGACGCTATATTAGGGCGTGACTCGCACCCCATGGAAGGTGCGGGGTTGTAAATGATTGGGGATTGTGACTTGGTGCATCCCTTGAGTTGAATAAATTATTGGCGTCTGATACGCACATTGTGTTGTTGATAATTGGGCTTAATGCCATGTTTGGGGCATTGTGTTGATCTATTGTACCCGTCTAGGGTTAATATCCGTGTGATAACATGATTGCATAACCATGGATCTCAGTCCTATGTTTAATCACCAATCACCTTATTTCCGAAATTGATTAATTAAATTATTTTCACCATAATAATTGGAAAAACGGGAATTTAAATTGATTCTGTTTATGTGACTCATATGCATATTGTGTACTGAGCTTCAGTCAGGATGCACGATCTGTAGCGGATATATATATATATATATATATATATATATATATATATATATATATATATATATATATATATATTCATTTTGCTAGGACTGAAGGAGCCCCTCCGGAGTCTATACACACCCCCAGTGAGCGTCGTCGACGTTAAATGGATCGAGTTGTATGTTCTGCAGCGAATTCACGTGCATTGCATTGCATCTTTATCTGACACTTGGTTGTTGTTGTGATACTGTTATGCTGTTAGCCTGTAGCGAAGTAATAGGATTGTTAGTTATACCTTTGCGTTGTGGTACTTTGTGGATTTCCTGCTTTCAGTCATTTTCTATACTTATTATTCACTGAGTCGGTAGTACTCACCCGTACTCCCTGCACCATGTGTGCAGATTCAGGTACTCCAGAGGATTTTGTGCATGCGTTTGCTGATTATTAGTTTGGCAGAGTATTGAGGTAGCTGCCAGCGTCCGCAAGACCCATGTCTCTGATCTTCTAGTTATTTTCTAGTTATTTTGACACTTGTATTTCCCTCATTCTGACATGTATTCATTATTATTAGAGGCTCTAAAACTCGTGACCCCAGGTCTTTGGGGAAGTTATGTTGTTCTGTGAGATATTCGGGATGCTTTTTTAAATAACAGTTTATTTTTGTTTCCTTCACTATTAATTGATTAAATGAAATAGTTTATGATCTCTAAGCTCGGGTTGAGAGCACATTTGGTTGGGCTTGCCTAGACATTGGGTTGGGCGCCATCAAGACCGGGTTTGGGGTCGTGACAAGTTGGTATCAGGGCCTAGGTTACTTGGCCTCACGAGGCATGAGCCGGTTTAGTAGAGTCTAGTTTATGGGTGTCGTGCACCGCACTTATAAGCAGGAGGCTACAGAACCTTTAAGAAATATCCACTTTCTTGAAATCTTATCGTGCGTCCTTGATTCAGTTTGAAAGAGCAACCCTTGAAATTCCTTCCTCACGTTGTATATGTCCGTGAGCGTCCAGTATTATATGTGCCTTGCTGGCCGGTGATTCCCCTATCGAGGGCCGAATTATGCTTCCTATGAGTTTATGTTGGGCCAGTTTAGAGGACTTGAGGCCAAATCTCTGTCTATGGCTTGAGCACCAAGGTGTTGATTGAGCGAGCTAGTGTTATGAGCTTATATGTTCGGTATTGTCCCTAATAGTTGTGATGGCGGCTGGATAGATACGTGGTGTGTATGTTGGTGTTGTGTAATGTGTCCATATGACTTGGAAGTGTTGAAGAAGGTCTTCTAGGTGGTAGACAAACCATTAAATGTTTGATTCTCATTGTGAAATGGAGATGTGGCCCGAGTTATGGGGGCGTGAAGAATTTTTTCGAGTCTCCTAGTTGGGACTGTGTGTGGTGGTATGAGTCCGGACTAGGAAGACTAATTGATTGCGGGAAGAGTATGACGATGGATGATGTACCAAAATATTATATTGAAGCAAGCAGGTGGGTATCTCGCACAGATTATTCTGAAGTTGTATGATCATTAAGTGTATGTTAGAAGACCGTATGTGTAATTAAGATGTTTGTTTCTATATGTGATGATTCGAACAGGTGCAGCGCTTTTTCAGGTATCAATTTTGATAATATAATACATGAAGTATCGAGATTAAGGTAGTTGTTATACATTGTGATGCTACGTCGAGTTGTGGACGTGTATTTAGGATGATTTTGGCAATTCTCTGACAAGTGGATATGCTCAATTATAATGGAAACTCTGCCGGAATTTCTGGAAAAATTTGAGACTTAGTAAAAATTTTGTCGCCTTAAGAGTGGGCTTGTCAGTTGTGTGCATGAATGCAAGAATTGGAGAAAAGTTAGAATTTCATATAATTTGTGTTTCCACAAGCTTATGAAAGAGCGAGTTAAATCTCGCCACAATGTTTCGAGGGCTATAGTGTATGTGTGTTTTATTTTATATATATATATATATATATATATATATATATATATATGACTTCGAGCTATGTTGGGGAGGTTGTTGTTGATGATATGGTGATATGGTTATGTACGGTGTTAGTTCTGATTTGAATGCAAGTTAGAGAGTAAGTTCTGGTTGCAGAGAGTAAGCCGAGGGTGGCACAAAACAAAATTTACCAAAGGTAATATGGTGCATCGTAGATGCGAGAAAATAAGAGAAGGTCTTGAGTTGTTGATAAGGAGTGCTTAGAGTAAAGGGAAGGATGTTTGGTAGTATCGGAATGAGCTCTCGTCTTGTAGTGTCAGAGTGCTGATAAGTCCGGTGTGGTTCAATTCATTAAGTCAAGTGAATTGCAGTGTGTATAAGAGTGGATGGCATTTGAGAATGGCTTTGGGGGTGTTCGAGATTGAATTTGTATCACTCAAGTGTTTTAAGGTTGAGTATGTGACTCAGGCAGTGTTTTCTTTGGAACGGGTCAATACTCGTGGTATTTTCATGTTGATTATAGAAATTCTAGGTATCAGAAATTAGGAAGTAATGGAAACTAATTCAGAGTCGTAGGAAGTCCTTCGGGTAAGGTACTTGGAAATGTGGTATTTCTTAGAATGTTGGAGGAAGTATTCAGTGACCTGTGGGTCTTATACAGTGTGGTCTGGTGTTCGGGTCTCATGTAGTGAGCCTGGCTTGAGACACTGTGGTGGTGCAGCAAGAGAGTACATCTAGTTGAATATGAATCAGGTGGAAATCTAGGCAAATGAGTAGCTTGTTAGTGGACCGGATTTGGCATGGTAAGGGTATGGTTAGTTCTCGCTGTTTATTCGAGGTAATGGGTTAGCACATGTAATTTTTGCGGCAATGTTCATGGGAATTGACGATTCTCTTAGCGTGTTGTAATTAAAAAGGATTCAGTCACAGCGGTTTAGTTGTGCAGATGGAATTGGGAGAGTTCTTATTGATCAAAACAAGGTTGAAGGGATGCATTTCTAAGGCTGTAAAGATGGCTTGAGGGTTTAATGATTTTTCTTCTAAATGGGATCAATTAAAGTTCTAGACTAGTTGGCTGCATCGATGTCTGCGGCGCATAAGGGAGATAAAAGTTCTCGTGTTATCCTTGGGAGGATATTGTGTATGCGATATGTTGTAAAGAACCGAGATAGGCGTGTGCGAGTTTTACACTCAGTTCTGAACGGAATGGTGGATTTGGCTATGAATTAGGTAATGAGTAATTGCAGGTAATCAAGAATTGGTACTGTTAATTGGAAATTATTTGACGATGGCTTATGTTTTGGAAAGAGGGTAATTCCGCAACTGATACATTAGAAGTGTTACGGTATTTCCATATGGGATCTACTGCGGGTATCTGAGTGGTTTGATGGCAAGGGAGTTTTAGAGTATCTTTCGTTGAATAGTTGGGTACTTGAGATGTAATCAGTATTTTGATTGTGTAAATTTTGATTAGGTACAGTGATTCGTGTGCTATGAGTCAGAGACTGGGAGTTCTCTGGTGCAGTCTATGCGGTGATTGAGGATCGTGTATGTTGTATTGGTACTGTCAGCAGCTATTGGAAATTCGAAATCCGGGAGGATCTTTCCGTGCTTAAAATATTAAATTCTGGATATTTATGGGGATGTAGAGTGATTTTCTCAGCGTCGAATTATTCTTAACAATTGTGTTATGAGTCATGTTGGGAAATGCCACAGGTTGCGTGGTGGGGTGTATCAGACCATGTTATAGATGGAGAATTGTGTTCCAGAGACTAGCGGTTGGCTAGGAAGGATTGCGTTCCATAATTGGGCCTTCGAGGCGGATGTTAGCATAGAAGTTTCTACCATTGGTTCGTTTCCAGTATTGAGGTACTTTTAAGATGCGTCCTTGTGGCCGAGCATGAGGCCATATGTGTTTATTGTAATGAGCAAATTTGACTCGACGTGCATCTTCTTTTGTGAGGTATATGTGTGGATCAGGTGGCACGCCTCCACGAATATGTTATTTGTATCGGCTGGCACGCCGCCACGGGTATGTAATTTGGATAGGATGCCATTCCGCCACGAGTATGTTATCTGGATCGGGTTGCACGCCGCAACCGTGTGATGCTGAGAATGGATATCCATGTGATGATTTGTATTCCTTGATCCCTGGCTTCGGAGGAAATGTCTGTATTGAGAATCGCTTGGCGGATTAGCGTATTGTTCGTGTCCTTCCAGGACAAAATGGTGTATATTACTTGTTTCACCATGAATGTGATGGGTGATTGAGTTTTAGGCATCGATCTGTGCATGGTTGTCTATTGTGAGCATGGTAGCACGAGTTAATTCATGTGTAATAGAGTTAAGTTAGGATCGCGTGATGTGGCGAGGCCACGTGGAATTAAGACCCCTCGAGGAGGAGTCAGGTACTCTATCCCTATGATGTGAGACGGAGTCTCAGCTTGGTTTTGTAAAGGTATTGATGAACTTGAGGTATAACTCTTCCGCTTGAGTCATTGGCCCTGATTTGGGCAATGTTTAGACTGATTCATATTGGCGCGTGTGTTATGCAATTGTGTCTTAGGCCTATATTGAGGTATCATATCACCAGAAGTGGTGTGTTAGACCCGAGGTGATCATTGGGTTATTAATGAATATGAGAAGATTGGATTTCAGCGGGTTAGAAGATTAATATCCAGGTTTGACTCGAAAATTTATTGTGGTAATAGTCAACTTGGAAGTGACTTCATAATGATTGATTTGAAGGGCTTCTACAGTTTGTTGTGTATTAGTTATCGTTGGCAATATGCGGAAGTGTTGAAATAAGGCTCCAGATAAATAAGAGGTCATCTATTGATATTGAGTACTATGGGCAACTGCCATGAGTAAAGACTATCGTTTCGAGTGTTGTAATGTGTGGTATATTACATGAACGCACCTGAGGTTATCATTTGGCTTTTGGGTTGCTTCTAGTACCGCTCTCGATACCCTCGAGGACGAGCGTTTGTTTAAGTTGGGGAGGAAATGACGACCTGACCCGTTGTCTCTGGTATTTCATGCCCCGTTATCCCCATTATATGATTCCCCGTGTGTTATTATATGTGTCGGGTAAGTTTAAAGTGGTTTGGATTGAAATTGGATAGAAATGAGACAAATAGCCTCTTTAAGGAAGGCTTAAGTTAGAAAAGTCAATCGGACGTTGACTTATGATTTAGAGGGCTCGGAACAGATTGCTGATGGTTCGACTAGTTACGGGGGATGATTTGTGACTTAGGAGTGAAAGCGCAAGTGAATTCGAAGGTCCGAAGTGAAAGTTAGCCTATTTTGGCGAAGTTAGAATTTTGGAAAAATCCGGTTGGTAGGTGAAAAATTGATCAGAGGGTCGGAACGGAATTCCGAGAGCTGCATTAGCTTTGTTAGGTGAATTTTAGTATGTGTGCAAATTTTCAGGTCATTCGGACATCGTTTGGTTGGGTTTTGGATCAAATGCAAAATTAGAAAGTTATAGTTTATCTTAGAAGGAAATTCAATGATTTTGGTGATTTTTGATGTTAAACATAGCGTTTTTATGGCCCGAGCAAAATTTAATGGAGTAATAAGTCGTGTTGGTGCTTTTGATTGAGGTCCCGGGAGCCTCAGGGTTGTTTCGGAAGGTTGACGTATAGTTTTGAAGTTGAAAAGTGCAGCAGATTTTATGCTTCGGGTGTTGCAGACGGGATACTCTATGCGATCGAAGGTATGGAATTGTGATCGCATAGAAGGCTGGGCTATGGGCTTGAGTTTGCTCAATGCGATCGCAAGATGGGCGATGCGATCGCATAGGTTGAGGTCATGGTTCTCTGCGATCGCAGAGGGGAGGATGCGTTCGCGTAGGTATGGGCAGCGAAGGTATGCAATTGCAGGTAAGAAGTTGTGTTCGCATAGGTCAGCGGGGAGGCCTGGGAAGGATGCACTATGCGATCGCAGGAGTTGTTACGCGATCGCATTGAGGAGGTCAGAGCTGGGCAGAGGATTTTTAATATCATTTCATCCGCGAGTCTCTTCACTTTTTCCTCCATTTTTACAATATCTTGAGAGCTGATTGACGGATTTTGAAGGGGATTTCGACGGGAAGTGATGGGAGGTAAGTCCCTTGGGCTAGAAACATCATTTGATCATGATTTTAGCCCTTAAATTTCTATGATTAAATCAAATTGGGGAAGAACTAGGGCTTGAAATTTAAAGTGAAGATTTGGGATTTGGAGGAGCAATTGGACTCCCATTTTGATGGAATTTATATGTACGGACTCGTGGCGAGACGGGGATTCCAAAAATATAACTTTATGAATTTTTCGAGAAGTGGGTCCGGGTCTCGGGTTTTACCAACTTCGCGATTTTTAATGTTTTTCGAATAATTCAATTTGGTTATGTTTGTGTAGCCTATAATAGCCTATTTGTTGTGGTTTTGAATAGATTCGACGCTCGTAGGAGAATATTTGAAGGGAAAGGGCATTGCAGACCAGGCTACGACAAGTTAGAGGTGAGTTGTTAGAATAAATGATGGCCTGAGGGTTTGAAACCCTGGCTTATCACATCTTGACACTATGTTAGGGCGTGAATCGCACCCCATGGTAGGTGCGGGATTGTAAATGATTGGGTATTGTGACTTGGTCCATCCCGTGAGCTGAATTGATTATTAGCGTCTGATACGCACATTGTGTTGTTGATAATTGGGCTTAATACCATGTTTGGGGCCTTGAGCCGATCTGTAGTGCCCTTCTAGGGTGAATATCTTTGTGATAACACGATAGTATAACCATGGATCTCAGTCATATGTTTAATCACCGAAAAGAAATGCTAAGTCACCTTATTTCGAAATCGATTAATTAAATTATATTCACCGTAATAATTAGAAAACGGGAATTTAAATTGATTATGATTATGTGACTCATATGCATATTGTGGACTGAGCTTGGGCCGGGCTTCACGATCCGCATCGGATATATATATATATATATATATTGATATTAAGCTTGGGCTGAAGGAGCCCCTCCGGAGTCTGTACACACCCACAGTAAGCGCCGTCGACGTTAAATGGATTGGGCTGTACGTTCCGCAGTGAATTCATGTGCATTGCATTGCATCTTTATCTGATACTTAGTTGTTGTTCTGATACTGTTATGTTGTTAGACTGTAGCGAAGTTATAGGATTGTTAGTTATTGCTTTTGCATAGTGGTACTTTGTGGATTTCTTGCTTTCAGTCATTTTCTATACTTATTATTCACTGAGTCGGTACTACTCACCCCTACTCCCTGCACCTTGTGTGCAGATTCACGTACTCTAGAGGATTTTGCACGTGCGGTTGCTGATTATTAGTTTGACAGACTATTGAGGTAGCTGCCAGCGTCCGCAGGACCCATGTCTCTGGTCTTCTAGTTATTTTCTAGTTATTCTGACACTTGTATTTCCCTCATTCTAACATGTATTCAGTATTTTTAGAGGCTCTAAAACTCATGGCCCCAAATCTTTGGGGAAGTTATGTTGTTCTGTGAGATTTTCGGGATACTTTTAGAACTAACAGTTTATTTTTGTTTCCTTCACTATTAATGGCTTAAAAGAAATGGTTTATGAGCTCTAAGCTCGGGTGTAGAGCACATTCGGTAGGGCTTGCCTAGGCGTTGGGTTGGGCGCCATCACGACCGGGTTGGGGGTCATGACAGAGGCGGAGGGGCCACATATAGGGTGAGGAGTGACTTTGGGTAGTGGGGCTGGATGCTGAGAGGTAGCACCCTTATGCTGTGAATATATAGGAAAACTTAAAGGCGGATCAATAGCAGACTGGTCAGGTGCTTGGGGAAATGGCGAGATGAAGGTTAGGTTGGCAGGATAGGTCGGGGGTGGCTGTCCTCTTGTCATGCCTGGTACATCTCGGCCATTTCGTGTTTAAGCTTATACACTTCCTCCTTCATAGCATTAATTTCCAATTGCTCTGCCTCTTTCGAGGGGTCAATAGTGCTGACATCAGTTTCTTGGTTGGCCATGACTTGTTTGCTTTTCGACCGCGTATTGTAGGAGTGGGTTTCTACAATGCCGCGAGTACTAGTCAGATGTCTAATTTGGAACTGAACATCACTACACTAACAACTTGTTAGTGGTTAGGTTCTATCATGTAAGCGGCGACATATGGGATATGCATGCACATAAATGACAGTCAGCCCGTACATGCATTGATTTCTTGCGTCATCCCGGCTTTTATTTGCGAAGCTTCCTTTTGTTTAGGCCTTATTCTCTCCCTCTCCCATACTTATTCAGTTTCTTATTCAATTATGGTCGAATCATATGTAGATTGCCTACGTATTATGTCCCTGCATGAATCAGACCGAGCGTAGTTCTTGCAAGTAAAAAGCGTAGTATAAAATATTTTGGAAACTTTCCATTTTCATAATAATAGACTTCAATTACAAGGCTCGAATGGTGAAATATTAAACAAGGAACTAATAAGTCTTGATAAAATGAACTACAGACTCGAACAACAACTAACTAAGCATAAAGAAAATGCAGACTCCTAGTAGACCTTAAAATATTTTTCGCCAACAGGTAATGCAATCTTTATGAATACATTAATGCTTCAAGTGATCTCGGACCTCGCGGGGCATCTTTAGGCCTTGCCGCTGGCTTGCGTGCCAAGCTCCCTTGGAGGTGGTAGAGGTCTTCCATCACTTGCTAGACAAAATTCATGGTGGTGGCAAAGAACATGGATCTTGTCATATCCTCGCAAAGGTTGCACCTGGTGATGATGTAGTGTGATTGCCCATACTCTTTTCCTTATAACACCTTTTTTCTTGCAACATACACCCAATTTGTTTAGCCCTCGCCTGTAATGTACTCTCAGCTACCTGATTCAGTTACTGGGATTGCCACAAATCCATCTCCAACCTTGCTATTGCTGCATAACAATGTTCTCTCTCGGTTTTGAGGTCCCCGACTTGCTTGGATACTCTGATCTCGACCACGATGACTCTCCGTTTTAACCCAACAACCTCATCGTCATTCTTTTCCTTTAATTTCTCAATGATGCGTCCTCGTTCCTCCATATTTTTAGGTAACTGTTTACGAACCCTGGATAGCTCGCCTTCCACCTTGTTCAAGTCAAACCCATATTCGGTCACTTTTCGCCTCAAATTATCTATAAGTTTTTCATCCTTTGCGCTCCTAGGAGGATTTTCTACGGCTGCTTTCATTTTCTAGATTTGGGCTCACAGCGCATCAGTTTCATTGGTTAATCTTTTCTTTCTCCCTTATCTACTGCGGCTTGCAAACCATTTTCAAACTGCAGTTCTTGGACTTGCCTTTCCAATCTTCCTATGGTGGCCTTGTATTCATTTTCCTTTGCTAGCCAATCCTATTGCTCTTGTGACGTTTCAATAAATTCTTGGAGATGCGGTCTATTAGCTAGCCTTCCGGGCTCTATTTCTTTTTTGTACCAAGGAATGTATCCTGGTGGAACCTCGCCTTTAGATATGTCACGTACTCGAGTACCTACGGTCAAGTACTGACATTCGCTACGGATTTGACGCACGATAGCTTCAGGGAATTTACCATTGGGGCTAATCTCAACCGCATGGAGACTAATGTCCTCGTCCCGGGGAATCATTTAGCATCTAACCAATTTCCTTAGCACTCTGTATGGCGCATAGGGTTGGATACTCCGGAGACCCATCAGAAGGAAATGAGGCTCGATGGCTGGCATATACACAATTTCATCCACAGGGAGCCACCCGAATGACCATTCTATTTGATTTGCACTGACATCATGGAGATGTAACACCCATTATGTGAAACCCTCAGGTAACCTTAACCCATCAACCCTATTGTAGAATTCTTCTATGCAGCTCTTTGTTGGTGACACATAATTCATGAACCGAGGTCGGTTGCATAAATGCTCAATCATCCATATTTGTAACAATAGGTTACATCCCTCAAAGAAGTCTCCTCCCGCTTTACAGGTGGTGAGAGCACAGAAGTTCTCGAATAAGATAATAGGAGCCAGGGTGCTCTTGGTCTGAGTCATTAAAGTGCTGACGACCCCTGCTATCCGTATGTCAATATTTATGTCCTTCCGCGGAAACACCAGAAGGCCTAAGAAAAATACCATGAATGAAAAACATTGATGCTCCTCCCATTTGAGTTTGTTTCCTTTGCTACAAATATAATTTCTCGGGTTATTTAATCCCATTATATTCTCGTACCTCTCACATACAAACTGCGTAGCACAGAAACTGGCTGACAGGAACCTTCCTACTGATTTTCAAGGAGTCCAGGAATTTGTGCACGGCAAGGGCTCTTGGTGCAATCAGGTATTTGTGTCTTAAAGGAATTGTAGGGATCCCAATGTATTAAGTTATTTCTTCCAACGTCAGTGTGAGCTCAAAATCTGAGAAATGGAAGACAGTGTGAGCTGAGTCCCAGAATGTGATCAATGTCTTTATGATATCCCCCCTCAGGTTAATTTTCAATAGCCCAGTAAGTACTCCCAGATGCATGTTGACCCTGTTTTGCCCGGCTTCCCCTAGGTCATTCCACCACATGTGCAGCTCCAAGGGAATTTTTTTCACGAACATTATCGTGCTCATTCTGCACATTTATTAAGGTGAATTAGTATCTCAAAATTTGACTATTTGACTCCACAAAATATTAAAGCCGGTATTTGAAATTTATTTCTTAAAATCAGGGCCAGCTTTGCGAATACGGCCTTGCGGCACTTTTGAAGGAAGGCTTTGAGGCTGTGCTCACTGGCCAAAGTATGACTGAAAGATGGCCATTTGTGCGAAATCAACCTTCCGACGTCCCTTGTAGTAACGTTAGGCTATTTCTAGAAATAACAACATCACCCGATTTATTTGAAAAAAAAAAGTGAATAAAATTGGACATTTGTTTCTCTTGTTTTGGTTATTCTGCAAAATAGAGGTTGGACCCGATATGGGTTGCCTACGCATCTCGCTCCCGACGAGGGTCAAACCGGCGTAGTTCAAGAAAAACAATTTATCAAAACTAAAACTTTAGAAAGCCTCCCTTTCGCCTGTTTTTTTTTTTTTTTTTTTGCTTCTTTTTTTCTTTTTGTTTCTTTCTTTTTTAAAAATTCGGTAGCATTTCGGTGCTATTTGAGCATTGGTTTTACAAGATAAACGACTAATCTCACCCAACCCTAATGCTACTATTCTTCTCAATTTTATTTACTTATTCGCATGGCGGTCAACATGCTAATCCCAAGCAGTTAAATGCAGAAGTAACATGTAGCATGTATCAGGAAGGTCTTTTCATTTTGGGTTACCTGTCTTAGACGGACCCAACCCCTGTGTTGAGTCTTCTAAGTCAAATGCATGATGCAGATAAGCGTTCCTACTATGGATCCGGCATAAGGTCAAGTTATTCTAAGTTAAAACCTTGGTATAGGGTCTAGATTGTGCGCATCCGAGCGGACGACTCGAGTTGAGGAGGGGTTATGTACCGGGAACCAAAAGGCAATCCGGCTTAGTAACTTGTCCAGCCTCTTTTATATTTCAAGGCATGAAACTAACAGAATAGGGAGTCTCAACCGGTAAGCACATCCTCGGAGGTGAGAAGAGAAGGGTTTCGTGGCAGTTTATATGTACAGTTCAGATAATATAAAATTTGTAAAAGCATCATTTTGCACACTAAGACAACATGTAAAATAATAATAAACAAATCCATATGAACCAATTATTTTAAGCACGAATTCTTGAACCCTGAACCAGAGATTCTGGGTTTGTTCCCTAGCAGAGTCTCGAGAGATGTCATACCTCATTTTCGGCTACTACAACCTGGCGAAGGGCGTAGATAAAAGAGTTTTTCTAACTTAAGGAAAACCGAAACGGGATTCAATTTTTTGAGAGAGTTTTAGAGTCGCCACTTGGTAGATTTATGGTGTCCCAAGTCACCGGATATAATCCCGAGTCGAGGAAAGGATGACTCTGTTTAGCAGTCCGCGAACCAAAAATCCGAGTAAGGAATTCTGTTTACCCGGGAAAAGGCGTTAGGCATTTTATGGTTCGTGGTTCTAGCACGATCGCTGAACTATTATATTTGGCTTAAATTATTTGATTTTAGAACATGATTTAGCTTATGTTCTTTTTAGCTTTAAACCGCTTTTATTATTATTTTAAAGAGAATTGCAACGTCATCAAACATGCCTCGAACAACATCACATAAGTGCACCTGCTGATTTTGACACATTACAACTTCGTTGAGATTTGGATTTGGGTCACAAAAATGTGCACCCGTATTTAGGAAAGTGAATTATTTAAGAACGCACCTAAAGTGACTAACGTATTATTAATTTTGCGAGAGTCCATGAAAATTCATTAAATGGCACGTCCCAAATTCTAAGTAGTTTAGACTTAGAATTTTACAAGAGATAATCTAAAGGACTGTTTGTTTCTAGTCGTGATTCTAAAAAGCTAACAACAAGGGTTTAGTGTCAATGCCACATCTAAGTGGACTGAATTCATGTATCTACTGGGCCTCACGCAAAGCCCATCCTGGCAGTCCAATCCTTTGGTCGAAGAGCAGCCCTTTCACTTAAGCCTTCAATTGAAGTGGGTTAATATTTGTTACCATATTTTGGGCCCTATCGAGGACCCAAGCGGAGATACAGGGAACTTGTGTGTAAAACAACTGAAGCTGGTTTGCCATGTTGCCCAGTCAGCCCAAGCAGACTTAGCATTGCACAAATAGCTGTTACTGCTAGCTTGTATCACAAAATGGATGTAAACAAAATCATCTATCCAACTCAGATTTAGTTAACATAAATCATCTATAAAATTCAAACTTATTTAACACAAATCATCTATCAAATTCAAAATTAACTAACACTTAGGAAACCTAGAATGAAATTACACTACTAACAATAATCATATAACGAATTTAACAGTCCAAACAATCCCATTGTCTTTTACAATGAGTATTAGATGGAATCAAAGCTATCTAAGAAATTAAATGATATATTTGCAAAATAGCTGAACACAAAAACTTCATTTCATCTCAAGGTTGACTGTACATGGATGAACTTTAAGAAATGTACTTGGAAATCACAAAGCAATAGGAAAAGAGGGAAGTCAGCAATTTCACCCAACAACAAATTACAAACAGCAGTTTCACAGCTCGAATGTATGCCCAAAATCCATATAGAACCCCAGTAACTTCAAGTTTTCACTCTCAAAGGAAGGAAAACAGTCAAAATAATGGGATTCAAAACAGGCTGGGACTACAGCAACTTCAGGACCAAATTTCTAAAAGCCAAGCTCAACTTTTCTATATTAATTGATGCAAAATGGTCTCAAAATATGATATGACCAAAGGCTACTAAAAATGAGTAATGGCACAGGAAAATTGTTGAGATTTCAAGGATTTTAGCATCAGAATTCTGAGAGAGTTATAGAGATACTTTTCCAAATTTTCCAACCCCCTTTTTTGAGTGATTTTAACCCCTTTATATAGCCAAAGACTAGGGCATCATTTTTACTGTGCTTTACCCTTAAGTCCCTCTTTAATTTTCAGATATTACTTATTTGAACCTGCATTTCATTACTTGTTTCCCAAGCTACTGCAGTAGTACTATTGATTTTGTATTAAAGACCCAATCTAGAAGGGTATAAAAACTTCTACTATTTTATATCATTTATATTCTACCTATATTTCCCTTGTTTGTTCCCAATGATACCATAAACAACCTGCAAAAATAATATTGCCCTTAATAGTCTTAAATTTATCAGAAATGACTGTACAAATCTTGTGCTACCCTTCAATTATCTATTTGGTGTCAAAATTAACTCCTAAGACTAATTTCCTAATCCTAACACCTATAATCAATGCAAATAACACTACTCAAAGACAAAAAATCCAAATTCAGTAATCAAATTAGAAACTCAAACCCAATAGGGGAAATTATTATTCAAAACATGGCAATTGTATATATAAACTGCTACAAAACCCTTCCTCTCTCTGATTCTTCTACATCATGGAGAAGGGTGCACTTCATGTGACTTCTCTTCTGTTTAGAGTCTTATCCCATTTTAGAACGAGGTTCTGACAAATTGCTAAGCTGGTGAAACTTTCGTATTCCCGGTACGCTGCCCCTCCCCCCACCCCCCAGACTCGAGTTGTCCGCTCGGGTAAGCTAGGTCTAGAACAAAAAATCCAGGTTTTACACCTAGTATAACAAAGCCTCATGCCGTATCCCTAGTAGGAACGTTTGTTTTGGATCACGTGCATTTGACTTAGGAGACTCAACACAGGGGTTGGTTCTGTCTAGGATAGGTGTACCCAAGTTAAAATGACCATCCTGATGCATCTTACGTGCTACTTGTGCGTATGTTTGTTCGGCTTGCATATTGACCGGCTTATACAATAGAGGAAGAAAATAAATAATATCTAAAATAAAGAGAGTAAGAGGTAGGTATCTAGAAAATTCTGAAACTCTACCGAAATTTTTGAAAAAAAAAGTCATTTCAAAATTAGCCAAAATTTCAAGTGTCATGTTTCCCGTGTTCCGTCAAAGCTTCCAGAACTATGCAGGTCTGATTCTTACCGAATGTGAGATACGTACGCAAACCTCATCGGTTCCAGCCCCCAATTTTCAAAAATCTAAAAGAAACATTTCTTTTACTTTCTTGTTCAGGAAGTTATTCTTTGAGACCCCAATTTTAAAAAAAAATTCTTCTTTCGAAAATTCAGAAGAAAAATAAAGATTCAAAAATATCTTTTCTTTTATTTAGAAGTATTTCTTTCAAAAATTCAAAAACAAATCCAAAAAAAATAATATTTTTCTTTCTTCTTTAGAAGTTTTTCTTTAAAAATTTCAAAAAAAATCTAAAAATTCAAAAATATTTTCATTCTTCTTTCGAAAATTGAAAAGAAAGTTCAGGAAATTCAGAAAATACTTTCCTTTTCTTTTGAAATACTTCTATCCTAACTTCAAAATAAAAATCCATAAAATTCAAAAATATTTTCTTTCTTCTTTAGAGGTTTTTCTTTCATAATTTAAAAAAAGCAATAAAGTAAAAAAAATAAAAAATATTTGTTCTTTAAAAGTCTTTCTTTGCAAAAGTACTAGAGAAATCAAAATCTCAAAATGTTGTCTTTATTCTTTATAAGTCTTTCTTTTGGAAAAAAAAAGTGAAAAACAGAGAAAATTCAAAATCAAGAAAAAAATAAATTTAGTCTATATTCTCTATTCGTAATCTTTCCGAACTACGCAAGATCTGATTCATACGTCATCATGATACGTAGGCAACCCACATCAGGTTCGATCAACCATGGAAAAGGAAAAAGAGAAAAATGAAAAAAATGAAAAACAAGGAAGAAAAAGAAAAATAAAAGTGAAAAATGTTGATAATAATAAGGACTGACTGAGTCCATTGTAACATGTATGTTATTTTGAATTGTGAAGAAAGTTTGAAGTTATCGGTTTGTGGTAAGCAGACAACACAAGATTCAATGAAAAATGATAACTGACATCGAAGCTGTTATAATTGCTCGAGAGACTCTGGGTTAGAGGGTTCGACAAGAGTCTATTTTGATTGAGGAAAATAGAATACTGAAATAGCAAATGACCAAAATGTGTCAAGCATGGGCCAATGGCCAAGGAGAACCTTGTCGTAAGTCACAATCTACTGCACAGCAAGAGCAGTACCACTCTCCTAAATACAAGTCGTACTCATTTGATCTTCCTGCAAACATTGAGAAGCATGCCCAGAAGATGGTACAAGAAGAAATGACCCAAAGAGTGAAAATCTTAGAACAACGGTTGGAAAACATACAAGGGTTAGCGGGTCAAAAGAGTATTATCTTCAAATATCTATGTATGCTCCCTGATGTCCACTTGTCGCCTGGTTTCAAGACTCCCAAATTCGAAAAGTATGATGGACATGGAGGCCCCATAGACCACCTGAAAAGGTATTGCAATCAGCTCTGAGGTGCGAGAAGAAATGAAGAATTGTTGATGGCTTAGTTTGGGGAAAGCCTTACAGTAGCTTCCGAATGTTTTATGGATCAAGAAACATCTCGATGGTACGTCTAGGATGACATGGCACAAGCATTTGTCAAACGATTCTAATACAATATTGGCATTGCGCCAGGCCGTAATTCCCTTTCAAACATAAAGAAGAAACCAAGTGAAAGTTGTAAGGAATATGCTATTAAATGGAGAGAACAATCAGGTAGAGTTAAGCCACCCATAGATAACCACGAGCAAATCACTGTCTTCCTTCTGCCTCAAGAGCTGGATTATTTTCAAAACATGATATCCATTGTGGGTAAATCCTTCTCGGAAGTAATCAAAATGGGGTAAATTGTTGAGAATGGTCTTAAGACAGGCAAAATTAGAAATCAAGTAGTTCTCAAAGCCACAACTCAGATTGACTAAATTGAATCAAATAATTTTGGTAATATTGGTGACCTGAATGAGAAGGTTGAAGGATTCTTGATGACATAAGGGTCAAGAAGAGGTCCCAGGAGAACATCTCAAAGGTATGATCAACCTCCTCATGTTTTCCATGACTCCCCTGAGCAATATTATCCACCTCAGAACCCTCAATACTCTGTTGGTTCACCTCAATATGATGCCCAGCCACCCTAGAAGGCGAGCATGAGCACGAGCACCGAAAAATCTCTATCAGCCACCACAAAATTTTCAAGTGCCTTATGACCCACATCCAAGCCAGGGGTATAGAAGGGAACAAAGGGTGAAGGACAATTTTACACAAGTACGAGAGTCCTATTCAAGCTTATTTGAGAAGTTAAAGCGTTATGACATGATTGCACTAATTCCTTCAAATCATGTGGACCCACGTGCAAGAAGCTTTGACCCTTCCAAAAGGTGTGAATACCATTCCAATGCCCAGGGGTACAATTGAAAGTTGTCGGGATTTGGAAAGAGAAATATAATGGATAATCCAGTAAAACCTGATTGTGATCAAAGAAAGTGACATCCAGAATATCACACAGAATCCTTTATCTGCACATGATGATGCACAATTTGTGGGGATGATGCCTTGTGACATGGAGTATGAGAATCCTCTCGGGAACTTGTTGACTAAAATTAAACAAGGCCATGATGATTCTTATGAGCAATTTTGAGGCTGAATGTCAAGCTTAGCATTTGAAAAGTCATTCTCTCCTAACTAGGAAGGAATCTTGGTAGCTTGTTTTGATGTTTTGATGTTTTTTCTGTTATCTGGGTATTTTCAGGGTTGTGATCCAGATTTTATTTGTTTTATTGATTCAAACCCTTCTATCCTGTTTGTATGAGTCATGTTTGTATGTTTTGTTGCTATTTTTGTTATCCGAGTTATTTTAGGTTTGTAATTCAGATCTTAGGTTGTTTGTCTTGTGGTCAAATCCTGTCATCCTTTACTCAATAAAATAGAGATTGTCCTTCTGTGTCATTTTGTTCTTAGTTCTTTTCGTGATAGTTCTAATAACATGACATGCATGCGGAAATTTTGGCCAAATCTTAGAAAATGATTTAATTGGGAATTGGATAACTGAAAAATAAAGAGAAGCACTTTTGTGGATGAACAAAGAGTTGAAATACTTGGGAGTTAAGGTCGAGTAACAGTCACCTTCGAATCATTGCGAAGATCGGGCTTGAGGAAGAATTAGTTGAAGATTGTTGGAAAGTTCGACGTTAATGGATGGAAAGTGTGTTGTGACCACGACACACCAACAAGATAGGCATGTTTCTCAATGCCATGACAGCGAAAGGATACCCTCTTTTGGAATTAAGTTTAGAGTAAAACAAAAAAATATGAAGAAAAAAAAGAAATAAAAAAACAAAAAAAAGAAAAAGAAAAGAATTATCAAAGGTCAATGCTCTCAAAAATAGAAGCCGGGGCAAACAAAAAAAATAGAAAAATAAAAGCAAAAAAAAAGAAAAATGAAAAGAGAAACAGAAAGAAAGATGAAAAATAGTTCAGATTAGATGTTTGAACTACGCTAGACCTGATTCATTTAAAAAAAGGATACATAGGCAGCCTCACGGATCGATCTGACCAAATAAGAATTCAAAAAAAAATCCCCAATAATTGAAACTGGGGCAAAGGTTTTTATTTCACTGTTGAAGAGTCGATTTCGAGAGTTGTATGTCTGTAACCCCTTATTTTTAAGTCTACTTTGAGCCTTCATTACGACCTTTCTTTCCATCCCTATCTAAAAACCTTCCCAATAATTCCTCCCGATAAGCGTTCAAGCATGCAAAGAAAGCATACAAAGACCAACGGTTGTCACGCGACATAGAACACTGTCAACTTGACCACACAAGAAGCAAAAGAAGAAGAAAAAAATAATAAAAATAAGAGTCTTACTAATGAAAAAACTCATGGGTACTGTAAGGCGACGGTAAACAAAGATGAATAAATGAGAGAGACTTGCTGGTGAAAACCCCTCGAGCACCACAAGTCGAAAGTGAGGCATGAAGTTGATGCAAAGGATTGACATGGACAAGCCCGACTTCAAAGTTTATAAGAATGGTAAAAAAGAAGATTGGTTTAGTTTTGATAGATTAGGCCGTTGAATAAAAAATGCATGTCATGACCATTAAGGCTAGTTATTGGAAAAAAATAAAAAAAATGAAAAAGAAACTCTTCCTTCTGTCCTTCTGACAGGGGGGGATTTCTTGTCAATATTGGTTTCTTTGCATCATTTTGTCCTTCACTTTGGGTCCATCCTTGTCAAAACAAGCAAGAAAAGATTTCAAAATCAACTACCAGCTTTTTAGTTGCACAATGTAAATTTGGCCAGCGCACTTTGTTGTTACTGTCGCATGCCTTTGGATTCATGCAACGGCTTCCCCAAAATAACTTTTGTCAACCTTCTTGGTGCAAGCAAAGATAACTTGTGAGTCTCTCTGACATAAAAATTGCTCAAAAAGTAAAACGTCATTGAAGATATCAAAAAAGGTCACCTGAGCCATGATCTCCAATTGGGACGAAGCTGATTGAGCCACAAATACAAATGGTACTGGGTGTCACACCTCCTTTTGGACATCTACACACTGCGAATGGCGTAGATAAGGGAGTTTTTCCAATTTAAGTGACAATCGAAATAAGATTCATTTTAGTTAAAAATAAGAGTCGCCACTTGAGATAATTTATGGTGTCCCAAATCACAGGTTGAAATCGCGAGTCAAGGAAAAGAATGACTCTGTTATTACAGTCTGCAAATCAGAAATACGTGTAAGGAATTCTTTAATATGGGGGAAGGTGTTAGGCACTCCCGAGTTCCGTGGTTCTAGCACAGTCGCTTTGATCCTACTTGGCTTGACTAAATTGTTTAATTACCGATTTTTAGAAATAATGTGCTTATTCCTTTTACCTCTTTTAATATAAGGAAATTATCTTGAAACGGGCTACACTTACATATATCCGCCTGCTTAGCACGTCAAAACTCATGTCATGCGAACGTCTCCACAATTGATAACGCTTAATTATAATTAAGAGTGTTTGGGCCGAAGTTGCGTGAACACATACTCTGGTTTTATTTTTAGAAATGTAGTTATGTTACGCTAATGTATACGCAACTACACTTGGTATTTTTAAACGGCCTTAAAGGATATTCTATAAAATATTGTTTCTAGTCTACGAAATTACTAAAAGACATGTGTGATTTTAATGAACTTACGAACTAGAATAAGTAAAAGCTTGCGACCTATTTTATTATTAATAAGAGATTGGTCGAAGTTGCGCGAACGCATACTCCAAATTGATTTAGGATCATGGTCATATTATGCAAACGTATACGCAACCACCTTCGTGTTCTTAAACGGCCCTAAAAGTTTTTCTACGAATATTAGTCTTTTTTTAAAAAACATAAGAAATTGATATGGGGCCCAGCAATTTGTGATTTTATTTGGCACATCAATCCTCTAATTCTAATATTAAAGGGTATGCAAAACTAAGGTCATAAGGGCAAAATGGTCTTCGACGTATAGGCCCAAAAGACGCAAACGCTGGTAAACACATGCAATTTATCAGAACCATATACCAAATTCATAGGCTTTCAATTAGATTTTAATCTATAACTACGTCTACAGCATTATACTTGGGAGGTTTTATATAAGCATGAACATCACTAAACAAAATTGTCCTTAAACAAAGGCTAGCTTAGAAATAACCCGAACCATTTTACTATTTAAACACGTCTAGTTATGCATTGTATGACTCTAGCATTATTTCATTACACCAACATATGACGGTAAATTAAAGGAAACATAACATGATAATAAACATCCGATGAACTTCACACTAAGTCAATTATCCTAAATCCTCATCTTAAACTTTGGACCTCCATATGAGGTATATCATCAAAAGCATACACAATTACACTAAATGACTAAACTAGAACAAATATAAACCTATGATCTTACATTGCATTAACACGTATATAACATCCATGATGAAAGACATAAAATCAAGTATTCCAACCACATAATCTACGTGTCACAGTCCACTTTCAACAAATTAAAAGTCTAAGTTCTTCCAATCAGCTGAACCTTTATAAGTTCGAATACAAACTTAACAAACAGTCTCTCATACAAAATAAAACTATACTAGCAAAAAACCAAGCCCAATCTGATAATGGATAAACAATAGAAGACTGTTATTGCTCCACAACTTGAACTACATGAGCTCATACGTGCATTTCATATACAATGGGCCCTAGGCATACCTGGATTTCAAAACAAAAGCAGAAATGGATAGTTCAGCAGCAGGATCAGCCCCAGGAAATAAAATCAATCCAGAAATAACCAAAAAGAACAGTTTTGCAGCCAAGTTCAAACCAGAAAAAAGAAGAAATGATACCCAACAACCAAAACGAAACCAAAATTTGAACTAAAACACTTGAAGACTAACAAGTTTAAATCATTTTAGACCTCTGATTATCCAGGAACTGTTTTAGAAAACCAAAACCTCAAAAATATCAGAAACTATTTACGGAATTGTAAAACTCTATGATTTTTTTAGCTGCTTGTGTTTTCTATGTTTTTTTAGTTCTCTCCAGGATTGAATAAAATAGTAGAGTTTTACAGGTTTTGTTTCTGGATTTCTTATAGCTATCAATTTTTTTTTCTAAAATAGCAGCTTTGTCTCTGGATTTTCTAGCTCATAATACCTTGTCTTGAAAGGCAAGAACACCATCTTATATAGGCTCCGCTATAGAGCAACTCAGAAGATTTTGTTTTGCATTTTAATCCCTTTTAATCTCTTGTTTTTAGCTTAGGAAACCCCTTACTTATTGACTTGTTGCCCAAGCTATAGCACTATAATTCTAAAATTACAATTAGAGCCCCTTCTAGGTGCTTCCAGGGACTTCTAATTTCTGTTACCAAAGATTCCTGAGATGATTTCCCTAAACGTACCTTTTTTTATTCTGAAAATTACCAAGTTAAACCAGACCCTCTCTTACCCTGATAACTGGTCAAGAATTGACCATAGTTAAACAAGATTCTATCCTATTCAACTATAACCAGACAACTCTAAATATTTACTAATGAAATTAACTCTAAGATAGTAGGCTGACAATTAGGCAATTGGAGTTAAATTCAAGTAATTAGGAATCAATTAATCACGACCCAGCACAACATCAAACTAGAAGAGAAGAAAAAGAAAAAGAAAGGAAAAAGAAATCGAAACAGAACAAAATTAAATACGAAAATAGAATCAATAAAAAAACCTAAAATTTCTAAATCAATTAATCATGGAGAACATTGATCAAGGAGAGAATAACGTATGCAAAGTAAGGAAAAGATCAAGAGAAAAAGAAAGTTTACTGAGGAGAAGTCAAACAAAAGGACTCCGATTTGAGGTCCGGAATGGTGTGAACGTTTGTTCTTCACCAAGAACAAACGAGCATATTATCTCGTATCTCAAATCGAACTCTGGACTAAGAAAAATGGGAAGAAATCGAGCCAATCGGAATTCAGGTTACGCTACTCCTACCATCTGATAATCGAAGAGCTCCGGCAACATTCGAAGGCTATAGGTTATTGATTCACAAAGAGGGAGGTGAAGAGGCTATTTGGTATCAATTTGGGCAGCATTTCCAACGGATTTTTATTCGAGACGATTGGTAAGGATTCGAGACATGGGAGTTTGGGTTTGGAAAGAGGAGGTTATGGGGAGTATGCAATGTAAATTTGAGAGGGATTGGAGACTTGCTGCCGCCAGTGGAGCGGTGGTGATATTAGGGTTTCTGTGAGGTGCAAGGTTAGAGACAGGCAGGGGGGTTGAGGGTCTTTAGGAAATATTTATATTAATGATTCCACAGTTCCTGGCCGTTAGATTAAAAAACCTAGAGGGTCAGGATTAAAACGCCCTAAACAACGATGTTTTGTTACAAGAGGCTGGACTGGGTTTCCTGAGGCGGGTTGGGCTAATTGAAACGGTTGTGGGACGTTTGGGTCGGACTTGAGTAGGATTGGGGGGAAAAATGGCCCAAAAATTGGATGTTTAACAAGACTAACCTAATTCTTTATAATTTCTTTTCATTTTATTTGTTTTTCTTTTCTTTTCTTCTTTTTGTTTTTATTTATATTTTTCTAATTTCATTAAATGAATTTTTTTTATAAAGACCCAAATTGACTCTAAAATTATATTACTTAATTTCCAAATACACTAACTCCTAATTTAAATGCAACCTAAGACAAATTAAAAGTATGATGCAAAAGAATCATTTTTGTTATTTTTTTCTTTGTAAAGCAACTTAATTACTATTTAATCCTAAAATGTAAAATTAAACCCTAAATGTAAATGCCAAGTATATTTATTTTATATTTTTCATTAATTAAAATGCACAAATAAAATGCAAACAACTAACATAAAATGTCAAAAAAATCCACCAAATTGCAAAATAATGAACGAAATCATTTTGTTTGAATTTCTCGGAGTAATTCATATAGGGAAAAAATTACGTGCTCACAGTTGGTGCGAAACAATTAGGGTTGATGCAGAGTAAAGATCTCTTAAAACCGACTCAAGTGAATTGAAGCAGAAGCCAAGCTGCCCAAGAGCCAAGGCCAGAAACCGACCATCATTTTCAAAACTGAAAAGTTTTTCTTTGTGTGAAACAGGAACAAAGCAGTGCAAGGAAAGTGGATCAAAAAAAAGAATAAAATAGAGAAAAAGACAAACAAAAAAATGAAACAGAAGAAAAAGAGAAGAAGAGAAGAGCGGACAAAGGAAGTTTCTCGAATCTCTGCCTTTATTCGTATTGCTATTGTTGTCATTGATCCTCAAATTTTTCCTCCTAGGATAAAGTCCTGGTATGATGGATTTCCCTCCCAATCAAAATCTTAGTTTGATGAATCTTTCTCCTAAGATACAAAAAAGAATTACCTACTCTGATGAACTTTCTCCTAGGATCAAAATCTTAGTCTGATGATTTTTTCTCCTAAGATAGAATACCTAGTCTGATGAACTTTCTCCTAGGATCAAAATCTTATTCTGATGAATCTTTCTTCTAAGATAGAAGACCTAGTTTGATGAACTTCCTCCTAGGACAGAAATCTTAGTCTGGTGAATTTTTCTCCTAAGATAAAAGAAAAAAAAGACCTAGTCTGATGAACTTTCTCATTGGATCAAAATATTAGTATGATGAATCTTTCTCCTAAGATAGAAGACCTAGTCTGATGAACTTTCTTCTAAGATCAAAAGCTTAGTTTAATGAATCTTTCTCCTAAGATAAAAGACCTAGTCTGATGAACTTTTACCTAAGATCAAAATCTTATTCTGATGAATCTTTCTCCTAATATACCAAAAAATAGAGACTTAGTCTGATGAACATTCTCCTAGGATCAAAATCTTAGTTTGATGAATTGTTCTCATAAGATAGAAAACCTAGTCTGATGAATTCCTCCTAGGATTAAAATCCTAGTCTGATGAACTTTCTCCTATGATCAAAATCTTAGACTGATGAATCTTTCTCCTAAGATAGAAAACCTAGCTTGACAAATTTTTTCGTAAGATAATTTTAAAAAAAGGATATCTTGATTCAAAAAAAAAGTGTTGTTGGGGCAATTTGTTTAAAAGAATGATTTTCACAAAAATAAAATCATGGTAGCATAGGACCTTTTCCCTTTTATCCCGGCATAACCCGTGACCTCTCCGGCATAACCCAAAGACCTTTTTCCTTTTCTCACTAGCATAATCGAAGGACCCCTTTTTCTTTTTTCCCGGCATAACCCGTGGACCTCCCTGGCATGACCCAAGGATCCTTTTTTTAAATCCCGGCATAACCTCTAGACCTTTCTGGCATAAGCCAAGGAGCCTTTTTCTTTTAATCCCAGCATAACCCGTGGGCCTCCCTGGCGTAACCCAAGGACCTATTTTCTTTTAATCTCGACATAACCCGTGGACCTCCCTGGCATAACACAAGGAGACTTTTTCTTTTATCCTGGTATAACCCAAGGATCTTTTTCTTTTATCCTGGCATAACTCGCGGACCTTCCTCGCATAACCCAAAGAGCCTTTTTCTTTTAATCCTGGCATAACCCGCGGATCTCCCAGGCATAACCCAAGAACCTTTTACTTTTCCAGCATAACCTGGTTATTTTCTAGCATAACCTGGTATTTCTCTCATTTCAATGCTTCTTTCCCAAGGATACACAATCTTGATTTTTATTGCTTTCAATGTAAAAGTAGCTTAACTTTGTTTTGGAAATAACTCACGAAATTTTTCTAGTGAAAACTGGGGCAAAATATTCCGTTCGTTTGTTTGTTTTGCTGTCCGAACAGATTTTTCCTCAGGGCATAGAATTCAAGGTGACCATAAGATGAGTCTCAATCCGAAATAAAGAAAAGAACAAAAGAAGTGAATTCAAAATGCTGAAGCAGACAAAGATGCGGACTGCTCAAAATTTGCTTGAAGTCACAAACTTCGCCTGTCCCAGTTTGATAAAATACTGAAGAAAGAACCAATACCTACAGCTTGCGAGCATCAAGATTCAGATCAGGGTCCACCGTAAAATCCGCTAACACTCAAGATTAAGCTTCAAGAGATTTATAGATAGGAATCTTGTAATTCGTAGTTAATAGGCTTAGTTAGTCTCTTTCATTTTTGATTTTGATGTAATAATGGAACCACAGACCGGAACCTTGAAGGCACCTCGCTCGGCTCTCAACCTCAGTATTCCATCACCTCATTCACATTTAAATTACACGTGGCCTGATTCCTTTATAGCCAAGGATATGCAGGCAACTCAAATACTAGGGCTCGATCACACTCTCTTTTCTTTTAGTTTTTAGTCTTTTCAAATAAGAGTCGGGTCAAAAACCTATCTATGTCATTCTTTTTATGAAAACTCTTCGCGTTTCCAGTCTAAGAGAGGCAGTTGTAGACATGTGATTTTTGATCCTATCCAAAATTTTACATATTTTAGCATATAAATATTTAATTCAGGACTACTATCGATATTTTAGCTAGGTGTAACCCTTTTACTTTATTTTATCCCAAAAACAAAAACTAAAGAAGAATATTTTTTTCCCGTTAATCTACTTACTTTTAATTTATCTACTCTACATAAAATTCAAACAAAAATACAAAAATAGTTTCATTTAATTTTAGGAATATTACTTTAATTTTACAATGATTTTTCAGTTTTATTTTATCTTTTACTATTATATTTTAAAAATACAAAAAATAGGTTTGTCTTAATGAGTAGTTTTGTTTTAATAGTTATTTTATATAAATAAGATTAATTAATAAATGGTGTACTATTTTGGTCTAGTTTTACAAGAAAGAGTGTGAATTTTGGGCTAGTTTTATTTGGTCTTAATTGAAAAGGCTCAATTTAAAATACCCCAAAACATTGAGCACATACCCCATTATTCATTTGACCTAACCTAATTTCTACCCATATATAATAATACCTATACCACAAATTGATAGATGAACGCCCAAAAATCTGTATCAGCGCCGCAATGGTCTAAAAATACACAAGACCATCAACATTCTCCTTCTTCCATAAACAAAATTAGAAAACACCTAAGACACCTAAGACCCCTAAGCAAAAATCTGATAAGCCGTTTCCAATTTTTTCTCCAGAAGCAGCTAAATGCTGCACACTCACACACATCTCTAAGCTTTGATGCCTTTCTTCTTTTAAACACCATAAAAATGCAGCAAGAACTCGATGAAAATCAGTCTACAAAATACCCCAAAATCAGCTGGAATTTGCAGCTGAAACTGACCCAAAACCACCAAACACAAATAGCCTCGAAATTGTCCAAAAAGACACCAGAGGTGCGACTCGAGTCGATCAGCTGTCCATGTGTAATTCCGAGAGGTTCTGTTTGACTTTTCTCCGGTGCGGTCATAGTCGTTTGGTTGAGCTTAGTTGCCGATTCATCTTAACTATTGTGTACGTGGTTGAGGTTTTACTCTTAAATTAATATCAAGCTTCGATATTTAAGGTGTTATCCCTTTCGTTCCTTAGTGTCTCAGTTACTTGGTTAACTTCATATTTTTTTAAGTATATGAATGCTGCCCCTATGTTGTAGATTTAAGTATTTTGGGCCAACTGATTATTTGGAGTATTTAATGTTTCTTTAAATAATATTTCCTCAATGATTCCTTTGATAAAGAAATTTCCACATGAGATTGTAGTAATTGTTATGAATATGCTTGTTCGAGTTTGGGTTAGATTTTGACTTGTTGATTTTTTCGCATTTCCTTACTTTATGTTAAATGTTGACTGGGTAATATTTTTGAGGCTATCAAGTTTGGTTTAAACATCGGCTTAAAATAAATTTAAATTTCTTTAGGTCTTTTAAGTTATTAATTCGGGATATGTCATATTAGCCAAATATATAATTTATGGCCCTCAAAAGTAGTTAGAATATCCTTTGAAATTAGAATCGAGCTGTGCCATAGTGCAAAAAATTAGATAACTCAATGCCCTCGGATAATTAATATGAACTCTTTAGAATTGAGGTGTGCCATTAGTTGAATTTTCTATGGCCCTCGCAAACTTGAAAGTGCGTAGTTGCTTTAGGCACGCTATTTAAATTAACTTTCTTAAACTCGTGTATGCATTTCATGTGACCCAAATACAGATCATAAAACATCAAATTAAATGTGTTTCGGATTGTGGGTTCATTAAATGTGGCACGATCCAAAGACATCTTTTAAATGACATCAAGCGGTAAATAATTTAAAACTGCACTATAGGTTTTAACATATACTAAAATCAGATAATAGGCCAATTATGATAGTTTAAGTGACCGTGCTAGAACCACGGAATCTGGGGGTACCTAACACCTTCCGTCAGGTTAACAGAATTCCTTATTCATAATTTCTGGTTCCCAGACTATACAAGGAAAGACGAATTTTCCTCGATTTGGGATTTCAAAATAAACCGGTGACTTTGAACACTAGAAAAAACATATCCCAAGTGGCGACTCTGAACAAAAATTGAATGAATAATCCTATTTCGAATAGTGTCACATAAATTGGAAAAACTCCCTTATACACTATCCTTCAAGATGGTGTGTAAAAAAGGAGGTGTGACACTAACCTTGTTTTCTTTTTTGCAGGAAACGTTACTGTATTCATGACTTCTCACAATTTTCAACTTCAATGGGTGGTATTAGTACACTGGAAGAATTCGTGCATGAATGACAAAATATTAATAGCTGGAAGAAGTTTGATCATAACATGGTTCACTTGGCAGTAGTATTCGTGCATGAATGGCAAAGAATTGAGCATCTCGAAGGAATGGCAACACAATAGAATACACCAGGAAGTTCTTCAAGCAAGGGTCTCAAGAGGTAAGCAATGGAAGACCACCAAAAATCGAAGCAAAGTTGGTGCAAATAAAGTGAATAAAGGATATTTCTGGGCAGTGATTCATATTAAAAGCAGGTGCAGACATAAGCAATAGCACATCTGAAATGGAATGACATTATTCAGAACATTACAAATGAAAGGAAAAGGATCAAAACTCAACAGCAAATGGAAAAAGAAGATACTAACTAAGGAAATGGACTACTATTACAATATTAGGATCTGGGCAGCATTTGATATAAAAAGTTGTTACAGATGCAAGAAGCGTGATACACAAAAAAGTTAGTCCTCATTGGACTGGAAAGAAAATGCAGAAATGATCATCTTTGGGCTGGTGTTTATTTATGCAATTTTTAATATAGATAATGTAATATCAATGTTGAGTACACTACTCAATATTGGTAATAGATTTAATGTAATTTTCAAATTTTATTCGTTTCATCTCGTAAGACCTCCGGACAAACTATGTTGCTTATTTTTAGTATATAAATAAAACTAGCCCTATGCACGTCGCCTATTGGATTGATAAAAAAATACTCAATCATTGATATCCTAGGAAATCATAACTCTGCTTGCGTTACTGACCCTTCTTCCTTCTTAAATTCTCCAAATGTTAAAGAAGATGTTAATAATTCCAATCTCAGTAAGAAGACGTTACCGCCACATTCAACTACAACCAGTAACTTTCAACATAAACATGGCACACAACCATCCTCATAACCCTCAGAACCAAAGTAGTCTACCAAGAAGGATCTTGATTTTACTTCCCCTCCCACATAACCACCAACCACTATCGTGTGTGAAGATGGGATTACTGGGCCATGTAATCTCCTTCAACATCACATTGGAAGGACTAAAAATAGTAATACTGATCCAAAACTCCCACTACATTGCTTAACTGATCTCCGAAGGGGTTCTCTTGGCAATAAACAACTATATCAACCAAGTTTAGTTGAACAACATCCTAAACCCTATAGCCCCGAACCCCACTTCCAATCAAATCCAATCTATGAGGGGAGATCGGAACATGCTACTGAACTATATTCCAATCCAGAACCCAACTCCAGCAGTGGAACTCCCATTATTCACTCCGAAGTTTCTAACCAACATCAACCCAGTATTCACCCACTAGATTGCTCATGCAAACCAGCCCTACCACCAGTTGCACAATATGCACAAACCATGGAAATCCCCCACCCTTAACAAACTCGAACCAAATGGAGCATGCAATGAAAGAAGAAAGAGATCATGTAAACTTGATCCCTCAAAACGTGGTTGAGGATTCAAACCCAGATGAGCATAGAAATATAATATGGAATAATTGCTAGATATGCATAATGTTATTAGAGGTTCCTGGGTAGTAGGGGTGATTTGAATGATATCTTAACTTCAGAGGAAAAAATAGGAAGCAAGAATGTTAGACACAAGAGAACCAAGATCCTTTGGGACTACATCAACACTTGTGACCTAATTGACTTAGGTTTCAAAGACCCTAAGTTTATGTGGTCAAATAAAAGGAAAAAAAGTAAAGGCCTCATTCTAGAAAGACTGGACATAGTTTTTGCTAATAAGGACTGTATTGATTTATTTTTAGAAGCATCCATTACCCACCGCTTAAGGATCACTCGAACCATAACCCCCTCTTAATAATTTTGTAACCCAAAAAAATGTAACAATTAAAAAACCTTTTCGACTTGAAATTTTTTGGTGTTGTCATCCAGATTTTATATATCTAGTTAGAGATAGTTGGAATAACTCTAGCTACGTCCATAGCTCCCAAAAATTTCAGGACAACATTATCTATCGGAGCAAAAAATACTTTGGTAATACTCACTTAAAAAAGTTAAGGAGAATTGCTAAACTTAATGGCATACAACCCTCCAATAATTACCACTCTAGTCCTTTTCTCCAGAATTTAGAGTCAAAATTTCAACAAGATTATAGAGAAATTCTCAAATTAGAAGACGAGTACTGAAAAATTAGAGTTAGGATGTCATGGGTCCAAGAAGGCGATGGTAACACGAAATTCTTTCATAATAGTGCGACCAATAGGGCTAGGAAAAATAGAATAGTTTATTTCAAAGACAATTTTTGTAATTGGATCAATGAGCCAAATGATATCCTAGACCATACACTCAGTTACTTTGAAAATAACTTCAAAACTAAGCATTGTGCTACAAATTGGTCTTCTATAAGAAACAAAGCCTTCACTAATATTGATCTTTCAGCCCATTGATGATCAATTATCTAAGGGTGAAATTCATAAAGCAATCTTTTCCTTCAAGATTTTTAAATCACTCGGACCGGATGGCACATACTTTTTTTACCCAAAATATTGGTGCATGGAAGGCCAATCAGTTATAGAACTATACACTGAAGTATTCAAAACCCAAACTCTTCCCTCGGATATCAACAATACTTTAATCTGTCTAATCCCCAAAGTTCCAAATGCCAATAACCTAAAAAATTTAAGACCCATAGGTATTTGTAACACCAATTACAAGATCATACCAAAAATCACTGCAAATAGAATTCAACCCTTCCTTAATCAAATCATTAGCCCTTTCTAGGCTAGTTGTTTTAAAGGATAGAAGGCCGTCAGACAATGCTATCATAAATCAAGAATGGATATCCCAATTCAAAAAATTGAAAGGAAAAAGGGGTCACATGATCCTTAAACTGGACCTGGAAAAAGTCTTCCATAGATTTGAATAGTACTTCATCTATTTAACACTCTTTCACTTCCAATTTCCAACCAAAATTAAGTACCTTATTATGAACTGTATTAGTACTAGCAATAATGTTATTTTGGTAAATGATGTTACAACATCCTTCTTTGCCCCAAGTAGGGGGATCAAATATGGTTGCCCCCTATCACCCTTTAGTTTTATCATGTGTATGGAAATGCTATCATGATTAATTTTCCATTAAGTACATACTAATGTTTGGGACCCTATTAGTCTAAACAACCAACACACTAGTATAACCCATTTGTTCTTTATAGATGATCTAACCCTTATGGCAGATGCCAATAAGAAAAACCATCATGCCATCATAAATTATTTTAATACTCTTTGCAATATGTCAAGGGCAAAAAATTATAAGGCAAAATCAAAAGCTTTGTTCTCCAAAAATTGTCTTGTCTAGTTATCCAAAGAAATTGCCTTAGGGTTCAACATTAAGATCACCAATAAATTTGGTACTTATCTAGGCTTTCCAATCCTCAACAATGCTCCCAAGGCATCTGGCTACCAATTCATTATCGATGAAATGTGGTCTAAGCTCTCCAACTCAAAAACAAACTTCTTCAACATAGCGAGAAGGACTACATTAGCTCTTGCAACCCTCAATTCAGTTCCAAACCATGCTATGAAATACAGCATGCTCCCCAAAAAAGTTCTTAAGCAAATTTATCAAATTCATAGGAATTTTATTTGGGGTGAAAAAGCTTCATCTTATTAATTAGAATATTGTTACTAAGCCTAAAGTTCTAGGAGGTCTAGGAATGAAAGATGCCCAGTAAAAAATTAATGTCTTGTTAAGTAGCTTAACTTGGAGATTACTTAATAATACTTCCTCCCCCAGCCAACCTCCTAATCCGCAAATATTATAACAAAATTTACAACCAATACTCCTTTATATGGAAAAATATCCTTAGTAGTTGGAAAATCTATAGCCAAGGAATTTAATGGCTCCCTGGCAAAAATTCTAACCTAAACAGTTGGGAGTCTCAATGGATCCCACAATTACAAACATTAAGAGCACGCATTGAAAGCCCTCTTCAATTAAATGAGGACACCAGTCCTATTAAGTAATTGCACCATAAAGGAAAATGAAACTTTGACAAAACATCCTTTATTATTCTTCCCTCAATCTTTGATGAAGTCAATTCAATACTTCAACCCATTCAAAACATTGATAAGCCTCTTGGAGACTTAGCCTATACAATTTATTTAATATAAAATCATGCTATAAATTACTGAACCATGGGGACAGAGATACTAATCATGAGTTTGAGTGGATATGAAAACTGCCTTGCGCTAATAAAATAAGATACATCATATGGCAAACTCTTCACAATAAAATTCCTTATCGTTTGTATCTCCACCATATTGGCATCAACATAAACCCAAACTGCTCTAATAGCCAAGATCTTACTCACATCTTCATACCCCATTGTCTCGGGCATATGAAAATATTTACAAATTACAAATCTGATTTCCAATGACGACACTCATTAGATCATTAAGTTAAAGAATAAAAACATCAAGTCCCTCCCCCTAATACTTCCTTGGAGTAATATTTTCCTTTCCTTCTATGGAAAATTTGGATTAACATAAATAACAACAATGTCAACGACACCCGCTACCCTCATCGCATGAATGACATTTGCAATCTGACCTTTGAATTCCTCTCTTTCAACTCTACGGATACTATCTCCATGGATAAACCCATTATTACCATAAAATGGCATCCCCCCCATAACGTGAATGGTTTAAACTTAACATTGATGGGGCCTTCAAACATGAACGCAACAAATCAGGTATTGGAGGAGTCTTTAGAAACCATAAGGAAAATGGATATTAGGGTTTTAAAAGATAAATAACGCTTAATCTCCTTTACACTAAGAACTCGAAGCAATCCAAGAAGGATTAAGAATAGTAACAACCTACAACATGTTTCCACTAGAAATAGAAACAGACTCCATCGAGGCTATCACTGCAATAAACAAAGACCACTTTGTTGTAACTAATACTATTTATTCATATGGGTTATTGATGCTCCAGCATAAGGACTTGTTCCTATGGCATAACTTTCTGGAAGGAAACCAAGTAGCACACCTATTTGCAACAGATGCATGCAAAGTTCTTTTTTTCTGGCAACCAGGTAAGGAAATAGCAAAACTACATCCAATTCCGCCTCATTTTGTGAGCCCACAACTAGCAAAGGATCTGGACGATGTCCACTACTACAAGACGCACTAGACATTTCAGCTTGTAATAGACTAAAACTACTAGAAAATCAAAATGTCACAAATATTGGTTCACCAATTTGTGACGATTTTTACTTCGAAGCATATGTAACAAGAATAGCTTCTAGTCTTTACAATTTAACTATCCGTATTATAAAAATAAGGATTTAAACTCTTAAATATTAGGGCCTAATTCAATAAGGAAAGATTTAATAACCAAAACTTAGTAGATTTTAAAGTTCTAGTATTATAAAAATAACTAAATTTTTTTTTCAATGTGACATATGTTTTAAAGGGTGAGAGAACAAAGATACTTCGCTAAACGTGTTCGTGCTTTTAATATAGTATAGAAATCGATATTGATATCTAGCTAATTACTAGCTTTCCTTATGTGAAGTCTAAGGGTAAAAATATAAATGACAAATTGCTAAGGGCTTTCGTTGTTTTTATATATATATATAATTGTTTATATATATATATATATAATTGTTTATATACATACATATATATATATATATATATATATATATATTGCATGTGTATGTTAGCGTGTGCAATTTTATTTATAATATTTATAAATATTATCAACAAATGTACTTGAATTATAACTAATAAAGAAATAATTCAAGAAAAAATGATAAAGATCGATATTATTTAGTGACTCAGTGGGTTCAAAGAATAAAAGGAATTTTATAATACTATATAGTAATTAAATGAAAAATATTTCCTTTTCTTTTTCTCTTTCGACACTTTTCTCTTATTCTCCAACTTTCTCCTCATATCTTTTCATAGTTTTATTGAACCAAATGAATTATGTAAGTTGTGCGCTGGCTTTCAAAAGCTTTTCTAGTGTACGGTAAACAAAGCAGCAGCTCTTTTTTTAATGTTAGGGTCATAAATATTGTCTAAATATTCTTGTTACATGCAATTCTAAAATATTGTGCATAACCTTCCGTAGAAAGGTTACAGTTTGTTTGGATGGTTGTTACATATTATTTTATAATGTATTATATTATATAATTATTACTTTCGTTTTATAAAACACTGTGCCTAGCCTTCAGTAGAAGTATTTCCCTATGTAATTAATAATGGAAAGGAGTTTCGTTAGGTAAAAATATGCATAGCATAGTTCCAATATCTACGAAGAAAAGGATTTATGAAAAAAAACAAAATAAAAAAAAATAAGGACTATTAAGCGTAAAATTTTATAACCAAAAAAGTACCCATAACCTAGAAAAGGAATTAAAACTGAAGAATAAAAGAAAAAGAGGGACTCCTAACAAATTTAATAACAAAAAGCAATATCCGTGGTCCTAAAATATCTACTCCTATAAATGCAGTTTATAGTGAAGTACCCTTGAAAAGGAATGAATGAAATATGATTTTTCAAATCAACGTCATGAATATTAGATATATAATTAAATGACTATTATGATTTTTTAAATTAAAGTCCTAAATATTAGGCAAATAATTGAAATAAATATTTCTAATATTAGAAAAATAATAAATGATTATTCCTACATATTAGAAAAATAAATAAAATTACTATCTTATCCAATATAAAATTTATTTTAAAATGGTATAAAAGGTGAACGATATTTTTCCAAAGACGAGAAAGAGGAATGTACCTACCAATCCAATAAGGAGATAGAGTGGAAGAGAAGGGAACCTTATTCTTAGTCAAAGTCTATTCAATATACCCCATAGTCTAGTGGTTAGGACACCTCTCTTTCAAGGAGGCGGCGGGGATTAGAATAGATAGATTCACATTTTGTACACTGCAAGTGCTCAAAAAATGCGTGTATGCAAAAGAATGATAATCGCAGTTATAAAGCCCATTCGGACATACAATTTTTTTCCTTTTTTTTCAATTTTTCTTTTGTCACGATCCGAACTTTCCACCGTCGGGAGCGTGATGGCGCCTAACATGCCACTCGCTAGGCAAGTCAACGTTAGAGTTCTATTCACCTTGTTATTATATTTTATAGTTAAAATTAACAAAATTAAATTAAATAGAAATAAATGCGGAAGTACATAATAAACCGGTTATCTATATACTATTAACAATACCGAAGCTATTACCACCCAGAAGCTGGTGTAATAATCCACGAACATACTTCAATTACTATAAATACTGGTTTGAAAGAAGTACATCTGTCTCAAAAGAAAAGAAAACAGGGAAATAGAAACGTAGGAGCACACGTAAGAGCCTGTGAATGCCAGCAGTACTATCCTGGGTCTCATGGATAAAGTATCTGCAACCGACCTCTCGATCAACCACTACCAGCTCCGAAATCTGCACAAAATATGTAGAGTGCAGTTTCAGTACAACCGACCCCTTATACTGGTAAGTTCCAAGCCTAACCTCGACGAGGTAGTGACGAGGCTATGACATGGCATTTACAATATAACGTACATATAATATATATAATAAAGCAAGAGGAAGTAAGGTACAAAATGGAACAATAACTTGCAGCAAAAATAAATACTAAACAGTATTACCTTGCCAGTATTCAGCTATAACAATTCTTTAAGAGAGTTTCAATACTACAAAATTAAATTAGAGCAGAGGAAGATACATAAATAACAAAATTATGTAACGCGCATCTCAATCCCACCATATCATCAGTAACAATATGAACATTCACCCTTATTACTCCTACTGCGACGTGCAACCCGATCCTTCCAGTCCATCCTTATTACTCCTCAATATAAAACCTTTATTCCTCTAGTTGCAGCGTGCAACTGGATCCCAACAATTCACCATTATTACTTCTGTAGAGGCGCACAACCCGATCCCACCTGACAGCACCCATCACACAATAAGAACATGTATTTCATAATTTAGCTCAAAACCCTTTACAATATTTATGCCTCAAACCAAAGCAAATAGAAAACAATACAATTATGAAACTTCGCTTAATTGCTACTACACATCGAAACCACCCAAAATATACCATGAAACACCGACAAACCAACTTTACCAATAATGTAACACAATGAGACGACAGAACAATTACTATCTTAAACAAGGAAAAAAATTTTAACAAGAAGCAATTAAACATGCAAGAACCAATAAGTATGTAACGGTTAAAATAGGAAGACATTATATTAGGAACGGGAAAAGGGACTGGCTAAACAGATAATTTTGCTGCGTATGAGTACTCGTCACCTCACCTATACGCCACACATATAGATTTTCACATAGCAATTAAGATGGAGATCCCTAATCCCTCAAGTCAAAGTTAGACACAACACCTACTTCAATCCAACGGCCAACTCAAAGCTCAATCACCGACTTTCCTCTAGATTCCAATTCCAATATACTCATATCTAGTCATAATTAACTTAATAACATCAATTATGACTAAATAAATCAATTCCAATGCATAAGCATAAGTTTTCCAACATTTTTCCCAAAAATATCAAAACCCGACGCTGGGCAAGCTTTGTCAAAACTCGAAATTTGAACAAGAACCCGATTACACATTTACCCTGATCCTGGATATACAGTTGATTTGGAATCCTATCTCAATTTGAGATATAAATCTCCAAATTTCGAAATCCCTAAGTTCACCCAAAATTCTGTAATTTCACTATGAAAAACCCTAGATACTACACTGAAATCTTGTGAAAAGATATAATAGATTTTAAAAAATGAGATAAGAATAATTTATCTATGATTTTAGGAAGAAATAGCCTTTGGAAAATCGCTTCTTAGGGTTTAGGTTTTGAAAAATGAGAGAATAAATGAAAAATCTCATCCAAAATCATTTTTGAATAGTTACAAATAATGCATTTATAATTAGGGGTTTGTGAGCATGTGATTTCTTCCTTATACGAATTACTCCCATAAATTTAAAACAAAATAATTTCGTTTGCTTATTTGCAATTTTTATTTTCGTGGCATTATTCTGTTAATGGTTTGCATTTTGTGCATTTTTAAATAACGAAAATACAAAAATACATGAGACATGTGCATTTAGGAGTAATTTTAAATAATTAGACATAAATTGTAATTGGAAAACGAAATTAAACAAAAGTGGCTTAATGCGTATCTAAGATTTATTTTGAGTAATTTTGTCCATCTTTTATTTGTTAATAATTTTTGGTTAATTAAGTTTTGTAGATTAATTAGGATTTCGTTTTAGGAATTTAATTAATAAAGAAAAGATTAAGAAGCCTGAAAGTACAAGATCAATATATCCATCTCGGCCATTTTTGATATAAAGTCCAGGTCGAAATACCCAACCCACTTGTCCCCTACTCAGTCCAGCTCCAGGGATTCCAAAACGATATCGTTTGGTTGCCTCTCATCTGGGCCGTTCCTCACCCATCATCCAACGCCCCCAAAACTCCCCCCAAAACCAAATAAAAATGTCCAAACGCGTGTAACAAAATCAGAGACCAAAGGCTCCGTCCTCGTACAGTTCCTCACCGATGTAACGCCGCCCATGAGCCACCCTAACCCCCACCTTCCGCCGCCGGCAGAAAATCGCCGGCAGCGGCGGCGTAACTCCAATGCCTTCCAAATTTACACCATTGAAGCACCTCATTCTCTTCTTACCATTCCCATGAATATCATCCCTCGAATCACTGCTGATGTGCTCGATATCCGATGAAAACACGGCAGCGGCTGGTGGCAAACCACTCCCAAATCAACTCCAATAACTCTTCTCACCACCCTCACCCTAACCTTACTAGTGGATACCCTCAAATATAGCAGCAAAACGCCAAATATTCGCCTGAAGATGGCAGCTCTGCCATGCACAGCGGTGGCTGCCATCCAATACTGTCAAACACCACCTTGTCAACACCCCATAACCCCTTTTGACTCCCTCATGACAATATGTCCGTGGACTCCTTCAAAACTACCCAGAACTATGAATTTCCTGAATCTGGGATTCCTGAAGCCAAATCTTGAACTGATTTTTTGAGTTTTTATCTCGAGTTGTGACGAAAATCTACCTCAAGGAATTCTCAACTAGGTAAGTCTTTCCTACCATGTTTCAGTTTGTTGTTGTTCTTCTCCTCGTCTTCTTTTCATTTGATTCATACGTCAAAACTCAAATTAAAACTCTGTTCATCTTGTTGAATCAGCTACATAGGTCTTACTCTTTGGGTTTGTTTTAAGTTAATTATCTTAGGTCCGGAATTTTTTGATTATTCTTTAGTTGCGACAAATATGCAATCAAGTCCCCGTTTATAGGATTAGTCTAAATGACATTGGAAATGCTGGTTGTATTAGTTCAATTGCTAACAAGTTTTCTGCATGCTTATCTGGATCCAATTGAATCACGGTTAGTATAATGGTTACTACTGACTTATGTTTGCCACTTTTTATTAGCTTTTAGTTATGTGTTTAGTGATGAACCCAGTAATCTTTAGGTTCAAACTGTTTAAACTTTACATTTTGATTTGCGCATAGTATTGTTGTGATGGTGTATTGGGTTTGGGACAATAACTTTTGTGTTTATCATGATCGTTTTGTGTTTGGTAGACAGTCTGGGCCTGATTGGCAGCAGCATGCCCATTTATGGGGTTAATTCAGGGTTTTATGACCCAACTAGCTGAGCCAATTGGCGGTCAGGGTAAAAACATGGGTCCTGGGAGGGTAATTTGGGTGTTTAGGTTTAGGGAATCTTTGGTAGTTAATATAAGAAGCTTCTAGCAGGGGTCTATTAGTAAAAACTTTAGCTGTGACTTGGCTAGTAAGTAATAAATTCAAAAGGACTTAAAGGAAAAAAGGGATATCTGAAGTTTCCCTATGACTTTGCCTATAAAGGAAACCCTTTCTTCAATGATGGGGGGCTGGAAAAGACCTTAGAAAATACACACATTGGTTTATTTCCAAGAGCTTCCTGCTTAGATAGAAGATTAGGAGCAGCTATTAGACTAAGTCCTGAGGTATTGTTGGCACAATTCGAGTATTTGTTCCATTGATTGTATCGTGTATTGATATTCCGCTGGGTTTAGATGGCTTTGCAATGGCAGTGATTTGTTGCTTTGTCCTCATTTCCTATTTATACTTTCCAGGTACATTTGCAGAGCCTGAAGCAAATGTGGAATTCCGACGTTTTAACTTAGAAATATTGACCTCATGCCAGATCCGTAGTAGGAATGCTTATTTGCATCGTGAATTTGACTTAGGGGACTCAACACAGGGGTTGGGTCCGTTTAGGAGTGGTAACCCGGAATGAAAAAGACCATCCTGATGCATGACTGTCTGTGCATTTAACTGCCTGGGATTTGCATGTTGACCGGCTTGCGAATAAGGAAAGAAAATAGAAAAATAGCAGTATTAGGGTTGTTTGGGATTAGCCATCTGTCTTGTAAAAACCAATGCTTAAATAGCGCTGAAATGCTGCCGGATTTTTGAGAAAAAAGAAAAGAAAAAAAAAACAATAACAAAAATGAGGTTGTTTAAAGTTTTGAATTTGATAATTATTTTGCCCGAACTACGCTAGTTTGATTCTTGTCGGGAGCGGGATACGTAGGCAACCCCCATCGGGTCCAACCTATTTTTTGCAAAAATAGCCAAAACAAGAAAAAACAAATGTTTCTTTATTCATTTTACTTTCCCAAATAAATCCGATGATGCCTTTACTTCTAGAAACAGCCGAATGTTACAACAGGGGACGCCGGAAAGCTGATTCTGTGCAAATGGCCATCTCTGAGTCTTATTTTTGCCGACGAGCGAGCACAACCTCAAAACCTTCCCCAAGGAAGTGCTGAAAGGCCGTGTTTACAAAGGCAGGACCGGGTTTTAGATAATAAATTTCAGAAAAGGAAGAGGGAAGTTTTGATATTTTGTGGAGTAAAGTAGTCAAATTTTAAGATGCTAATTCACCTTAATAAATTTGTAGAATGAGCACAATAACATTTATGAATAAAATTCCCTTGGAGCTGCATTTGTGGTGGAATGACCTGGGGGAAGCAGGACAAAGCAGGGTCAACGCGCATTTAGGAGGACTTGCCGGGCTTCTAAAAATTAACCCAAGGGGAGACATCCTAAAGGCATTCATCACATTCTGGGACTTGGCTCAACATGTCTTCCATTTTTCAGATTTTGAACTTACACCGACGTTGGAAAAAATGATTGGATATATTGGGGTCCCTACAATGCCTTTCAGACACCAATACCTAATTGTACCAAGAGCGTGCACAAGTTCCTGTACTCCTTGAAAACCAGTAGAAAGGTTCACAGCCCAGACTTATCAGCTATCTTCTGCACACCGCAGATCATACATCAGAGATACGGGCTTATATTTGTAAGAAACGGAATCGACTCAAATGGGAGGAGCATCGATGTTTTGCGTTCATGGTATTCTTCTTGGGTCTTCTGGTATTCCAGCGGAAGGAAGAAAATATTTACATACGGATAGCAGGGGTCGTCAACACTTTAATGACTCAGGCTAAGAGCACTCTGGCTCCTATGATCTTGTCGGAAATCTTCCGTGCCCTGACCATATGCAAAGCAGGAGGAGACTTCTTTGAGGTATGTAACCTATTGTTACAGATATGGATGATTAAGCATTTATGCCACCGGCCTCGGTTCATGAATTATAGGTCACCAACAAAGAGCTGCATAGAATTATTCCACCACAGGGTTGATGGGTTTATGCTACCTGAGGGTGTCGCAGAATGGGTGTCACGTCTCCGGGTTGTCACTGCAAATCAAATAAAATGGACATTCGGGTGGCTTCCTGTGGATGAGATTGTACATATGCCAGCCACCGGGCCTCATTTCCTTCTGATGGGTCTCCGAAGTATACAACCCTATGCGCCATACAGAGTGTTAAGGCAATTGGGTAGATGCCAAATAATTCCCGGGGACGAGGACATTAGTCCCTTGAGGTTGAGATTAGCCCCAATGGTCAATTCCCTGAAGCTATCGGGCGCCAAATTTGGTGCGAATGTCAATACTTGACAGCGGATACCCGAGTACGTGACATATCTGAAGGAGAGGTTGCACCAGGGTACACTGTCTGGTATAGAAAAGGGACTGAGCTTGGGAGGCCAGCTAAAAGACCATATCTCCAAGAATTTGTTGAAACATCGCAGGAGCAATGGGATTGCCAAGGAAAATGAGTACAGAGCCACCATAGGAAGATTAGAAAAGAAAGTCCAAAAACTACAATCTGAAAATGGTTTGCAAGCCACAGCAGATGTGGGAGAAAAGAAAAGATTAACCAAAGAAAATGATGCGTTGCGAGACCAAATCCAGAAGATGAAAGCAGTCGCAGAAAATCCCACCAGGAGTGCAAAGGATGAAAAGCTCATAGACAATTTGAGGCAAAAGGTAACCGAATATGGGTTCGACTTGAATAAGGCCGAAGGTGACCCATTTTGGGTTCGAAGACAATTAGTTAAAATTACGGAGGAACGATTCTATATCATTGAGCAATTGAAGGAAAAGCGTGATGATGAGGTCGTTGGGTTAAAGTGGAGAGTTATCAAGCAAGTTGGGGACCTCAAGGCCGAAAGAGAACATTGTTATGCAACAATAGCAAGGTTGGAGATGGATTTGAGGTGATTCTAGGAACTGAACCAGGTAACCGAGCAAATGCTATAGTGAAGGGCTGAGCAAATTGGGAGTTTGTTGCAAGAAAAGGGTGTTATTAGGGAAAGAGTACGGAGAATCTCACACTACATCACCACAAGGTGCAGCCATTGCGAGGATATGATGAAATCCATGCTCTTTGCCACCGCCATGACTTTTGTCCGGCAAGTGATGGAAGACCTCCACCACCTCTAAGGGAGTTTAGCACGTAAGCCAGTGGCAAGGCCGCCCAGGAGCACTTGAGGCGTTAATGTACTCCTAGAGATAGCACTATTAGTTTATTAGTTTTTAAAGTCTAACCGAGTCTGTATTTTCTTTATGCATAGTTGGTTCGAGTCTGTAGTTCTTTTACCAGCACTTGTTTAATCTGTCACCTTTCGAGTCTTTGTAATTGAAGTTTGTTGTTATTTTCCCAAAAATGTATTATGTTCCGCTTTTTATTTGCAAGAACTACGCTCAGTCTGATTCATGTGGGGACATGATACGTAGTCAATCTACACAGGATTCGACCATAATTGAATAAAATAAGAAATCGAATAAATATGGAAAGAGAGGATATGGCTAAAACAAAAGAGAGTTTCGCAAACAAAAGCCGGGATATCACTAGCAACCAACGCATATAGGGACCAATTGCCATTTATGTGCATACATATCCAATGTGTGGACACTTATGTGTCAAGAACATAACCAATAACGAGTCTTTGGTGTTGTGATTCCAGTTTGAAATTAGACAAGTGACTGGTACTCACAGGCATTCTGGCAACTCACTTGTCAACACGCGGTCGAAAAGAAAACAAATCATGGCCAACCAAGAAGCTGATGTTAGAATTATTGACCCCTCAAAGGAGGCAGAGGAATTGGAAGTTAATGCTATGAAAGAGGAAATGTGTAAGCTTAAAAACCAAATGGACGAGATGTACCAGGCATGGGCAAGAGGACAGTCGCCCCCCGCCTATCCTGCCAACCCAACCTTTATCCCGCCACTAGACCAAGCGCTTTACTAGTCTATCACTGATCCGCCTCCAAGTTTTCCTATATACTCATGACATCAGGGTGCTACCTCTCAGCCACCAGCCCCACTACCCAAAGTCACTCCTTACCCTCTCCCGCCAATCGCTCCTATCTATGTGGCCCCTACGCCTCCTGCACTGCATATGTCATCCAGAAAACCACAGCTTCAACCTTATGACCCTCAATACAATCCCCCAGAACCCGCCTACAAATCCCAGGAGCTTTACTCCTATGCTCCTCGTCTTGAAATCTCAATGGTAGCGGAAAACTCTCTAAAAAATTCCGAGAAGGAAGAAATGCTTAGAAAGGTCCGGAGTCTGGAACAATCCTTCAGAGACATGCGGGGATTATGTGGCAAGGTGAGCGTGGCATTCAAGGATCTTTGCTTATTCCCGGACGTACAGTTTCCTCCAGGTTTCAAAACGCCTGAATTTGACTTATATGATGGTCACGGCGATCCAGTGGCACATTTGAGAGGGTTTTGCACTAAAATTAGGGGAGCAGGGGAAATGATGAATTGCTAATGGCATACTTTAGCTAGAGTTTGAGCGGATCAACATTGGAGTGGTATACTCGATAGGACCCCAATTGGTTGTATACCTAGGATAATTTAGCGCATGCGTTTGCATGCCACTTTCAGTATAATCTTGAGATTGTCCCAGATCGTCTATCTATGACGAAGCTGGAGAAGAAACACAACGAGAGTTTCAGGGAGTATGGTTTCCGATGGAGGGAACAAGCAGCCAGATTTGATCCCCACATGAAGGAGAGTGATATGGTTGATTATTTTCTGCAAGCTTTGGAACCTACTTATTTTGGGCATTTCGTATCAGCGGTAGGGAAGTCTTTCGACGAAGTGGTCAAGATGGGAAGTATGGCTGAGGAAGGCCTCAAATCCAATAAAATCATGAACTACTGGGTAATTAAGGCAACTACTCGAGCCATCCAAGGTGGAGCTTGGGGAACTTTTGAGAAAAAGAAGAAGGAGGAAGTAGCGACAGTTGAGTCAGGAACCTGGTCCGGGCCTCGGGCACCATTTCATTGCGGTCAGCCTCGTCCTCACCACCTGACATACCCACACACCCCATTTGGCCTTCCACAGCATTACTTTCCACCACCAGAACCTCGCTTCACGGTCCATCACGCGCAAGCATATACCCAACCTCCCGCTCACAAACAATGGCGTGCACCACCCCCACAAAACACTTACCCAAATCCACAAAATCAATACCCACCTACAAGAGCTTACCAAAAAACTCCGAGGCCCACCTTCTGAGGAAATCCGACCCTGAGGAATGAGAGAGTGCAGAAAAACAAGACATTCACTCCGCTGGGAGAATCTTACACTAGCCTATACCCTAGGCTTCGACAACTGGATATGTTGAGACAAATTTAGCCGAAGCTGCCAAATCCTCCCCAAAAGAATTTAGATTATTCGGTCAGCTGTGAATATTGTTCTGGTGCACCTGGGCATGACACTGAAAAATGTTGGCATTTAAAGAACGCCATCCAAGAACTTATTGACTCCCACAGGATCGAGGTGCAGACTCTGGAGGTGCCCTATATTAACCAAAACCTGCTGTCGACCCACCAGAAAACCAACATGACTGAAATTGAGGAGAGAAAGGGAGAGTCCAAAAGACCTTCACAAACAGTAATGACGATCAAAGCCAGTGAGCCTACCAAGGCCGCAAACGATGAGAAGGTGGTAACCAGGGCAAAATAAGGCAGTAAAACTGTTGTAGTTCAGGGGAGCTCAACATGCGTGGTTGTACTAAAGCAAGAATAGGCAAAGGTAATAGTACATGGGGCAGCTAGAGAACCCGTCGTGGTTGTAGAAGGTGTCCGCATAGAGCCAATTATTGCGAATCCGGTAATCCAACCCCCAATCATCAACAACAAAGCCGTTCCTTAGAGATATGAACAAGCCATAGTGATGTACAAAGGGAAAGAAGTTAGGGAGGAAGTGTGTGAGGCACTAGACTAAACTCGATCAGGAAGGTACTTTGCTCCAGAAGAGTTGACAAAGGGCAGAATCTCTAAAGATAACCCTGAAGCAGTGAAAAAAGCTGTATCAGAAGAAGAGGCAGAAGAATTCAAGAAGAAAATGAAAGTGCAGGCTTACTCCATCATAGAACAGTTGAGGAAGACACCAGCCCAAATCTCTTTGTTATCCTTACTAATCCACTCAGATGAGCACCGCCGGGCATTGATGAATATTTTTAATGAAGCTCGTGTCCTAGATAAGATAACGGTGAACCATTTGGAAAAGATTTCAAACAAGATATTCGAGGTAAAATGGGTCACATTCTCTGACGATGAATTTCCTATGAAGGTTAAGGAGCACAACCAGGATCTTTATTTGACTGTGAAGTGTGAAGATGCCGTGGTCACCTGAGGTTTGGTCGACAACAGATCTAGGGCAAACCTTTGTCCACTATCAACATTGACCAAGCTGATGGTGGAAAATGAAAGGGTCCGCAAGAATAACATGCGTGTTCGAGGCTTTGATGGTGGAGGAAAGGACACCGTAGGGGATATAGTCCTGTAAGTAACTATAGTACCCGTCGAGTTCATTATGGAATTCCAAGTGCTTGATGTATCAATCTCCTATAATCTGTTATTGGGCAGGCCTTGGATACATGCAGCCAAAGCAGTGCCATCTCCACTGCACCAGATGATCAAATTTGAATGGGACAGGCAAGAGATTTTTGTGCATGGAGAAGATAATCAGTGTACCCCAGGTGATGCAATCGTGCCTTTCATTGAATCTGAGGACATCAAAGGGCCATGGTTTTACCAAGTGTTTGATGTAGTGCCAGTTCATAAGGTTCCAGAAGGAGAGTTTGTTGCAACCCTAAAAATAACTACCGTATCCGTTATGGTAGCTTCAGAAATTTTGAGAAATGGTTTCATTCCCAGCAAAAGGTTGGGGGCTTCTCTGTAAGGCATCACGCAATCAGTATCCTTTTGCAAGAATCCAGTCACATTTGGCTTAGGGTTCAAGCCCACAGCTGAAGACATAAGGTGAGGCAGGAAGATGAGACAGAAAGCGTGGGTTCTCCTAAAACCTATCCCAAGGTTATCCAAGTCATTTGTCAAATCCTGTAATGTCCCCAAACCCAAGACTTCCGGCCCGCTGATCAACGCGGACGGAGATCTTGATAAAGGGTTAGAAAGGCTGTTCAATTAGGTGAATATGGTCGAGGCGTACGAGGGATCGAGCGGTGAAGATATGCAGTTTGTGGGAGCGCGCGCAAAAATCAATAACTGGGAAGCCACTCCTCTTCCCACTCAGAGGGAGTCATGGTAGTCGGGCTTGATTTTCCTTTCATTCTAGTTTGTATTAGTATCAAATTGTCAACTCAATTATATTTCCGTTCGTTTGGATGAGCAAACTCTGTTATCTTTGAGTCTAATGAAATGCAATTTCCCTTTCAGCAATGCTGATAATTTCCATTTCTCTTTACTTTTCTTTATTTTCTCTTTTGTACAGTTATTTTTATGCTGGTTCCAGTAATCTGACATGCATAAGGACTCCTCAGCCCAATCTTCAAAACAAGTCTATTCTAGAAATAATAATTCAGGAAATAGAACACGAGGATTAACCACTGTATGATGAGGAAGGGGCAGGGGATGAGGTTAGTAAAGAGATGACCCAATTTGAAGAGAAACCCAAACCAAACCTGAATGATACAAAGGCAATCAATCTAGGAAGTCCGAATAATATCAGAGAAACAAAAATAAGTGTCCATCTAGAGCCACAACTTAGGGAAGAAATAATCGAAGTACTGTTGGAGTACAAAGATGTCTTTGCATGGTCCTACGATGACATGCGCGGAATAAGCACTGATTTGGTAGTCCACAAATTACCTACTGACCCGACTTGCCCACCTGTTAAGCAAAAGTTGAGGAAATTCAAAATCTATGTGAGCGTGAAAATAAAAGAAGAGGTGACCACGCAGTTTGAAGTAAAAGTCATTAGCATCACACAATATCCTACCTAGATATCTAACGTTGTGCCTGTTCCGAAAAAAGAGGGAAGAACCAGGGTATGTGTTGATTATCGCGACCTCAACAAAGCAAGTCCAAAAGATAACTTTCCCTTTCCTAACATCCATATACTGATTGACAACTGTGTGAAGCACGAGATCGGGTCATTCGTGGATTGTTACTCCGGGTACCATCAGATTTTATGAATGAAGAAGATGCAGAGAAAACTGCATTCATCATGCAGTGGGGGACGTACTATTATAGAGTCATGCCTTTTGGTTTGAAAAACACGGGGGCCACATACATGAGGGCTATGAAAGCAATTTTCCATGATATGATACATAAGGAAATTAAGGTCTATGTGGATGATGTAATAATCAAGTCTTGGAAGTAGTCTGATCATACCAAAGACCTGAGAAAATTCATACACAGGCTCCGCATATATGACCTCAAACTTAACCTTGCAAAATGTGTATTCCGGGTTCCCTCGGGAATGTTCTTAGGGTTCATAGTAAGCCATCGAGGCATTGAGCTAGACCCATCAAATATCAAAGCTATGCAGGAGTTGCCGCCACCCAAGAACAAAACAGAAGTAATGAGTCCACTGGGAAGATTGAATTACATCAGTCGGTTCATCGCCCAACTCACAACCATATGCTAGCCCATTTATAAGGCGTTGAACAAGGATGTTGCGGTGAAATGGATGGGGGATTGCCAGGAAGCTTTTGATAAGATAGAGAAATATTTGTCAAACCCACCAGTATTGGTCCTGCCAGAACCAGGAAGGCCTCTGTTATTATATTTGACGGTCCTGGACAACTCATTAGGGTGCGTGTTGGGTTAGCACGATGTCACCGAGAAAAGGAGCAAGACATATACTACCTCAGCAAGAAATTTACAGCCTATGAGGTTAAGTATACTCATCTTGAAAGTACATGCTGCGCCCTGACGTGGGTAGCCTAGAAGTTGAATCATTATCCGTCGTCATATACCACTTATCTAATCTCACGACTGGACCCATTGAAATACATTTTTCAGAAGCCCATGCACACCGGGAGGCTCACACAGTGGAAAATCTTGCTCACTGAGTTTGACATTATATACATGACTGCTATGAGGGCACAAGCATTGGCAGACCATTTAGCAGAGATTCCCATAGATGAAGAATATGAACCCTTGAACACATATTTTTCGGATGAGGAAGTGATGCACATCGATGAAATGGGAAAATATGAGAAGTCGGGATGAAAATTGTTCTTTGATGGGGCTGCCAACATCAAAGGCGGCGGGATAGGAGTGGTACTCATTTGTGAAGAAGTTCATGATTACCCAGTCACAGCTCAACTCTGCTTCTATTGCACCATCAACATGGCTGAATATGAGGCATGCATTTTGGATTTGAGATTAGCAACGGACATGGGTGTCCTTGAAGTCTTGGTATTGGGAGACTCGGACCTTCTGATACACCAGATTCAAGGAGAGTGGGAGACAATAGATTTAAAACTCATACCCTACCGGCAATACTTGTAGGATCTTTGTCAATGATTTCTGTCGGTAGAGTTTGGGCACATTCCCAGAATTGACAATGAGGTCGCTGATACCTTGGCTAGTTTGTCGTCAATGTTACATCACTCGGGAAAGGCTTATGTTGACCCGATATATATCCAGGTCAATGATCAAAATTCTTATTGCAACATGGTGGAGGAGGAGCTCGACGGTGAGACTTGCTTCCACGACATCGAGGAATATTTTAGAAAAAATGTGTACCCGATGCAAGCCACGAGTGACCAGAAGAGAACAATCCGTCATTTGTCAAGTGGATTTTTCTTCAGTGGAGGGATATTATACAAAATAATTCCAGATCTCGTTTTGCTAATATGCGTGGATTCTAGGAAGGAGACAGTCACCATGAATGAGGTGCATGCTGGCGTCTGCGGGCTGCACATGAGCGGATATATTTTGGCAAAGAAGATTATCTGGGTAGGGTATTATTGGCTTACCATGGAGCGGGATTGTATCAGCTTTGTGGGCAAATGCCACCACTGTCAAGTACATGGAGATCTAATTCACTCTCCTCCGTATGAATTGCATACGATGTCGGCACCATGGTCTTTCGTCGCTTAGGGCATGGATGTCATTTTGCCCATCGAGCCAGCAGCCTCTAACAGACACAGATTTATCCTAGTTTCTATTGACTACTTCACCAAATGGGTTGAAGCCAAAACCTTCAAAGCAGTAACTAAGAATGCCGTGGTCGATTTCGTGCACACAAACATTATTTGTCGGTTTGGAATCCCCAAAACACTCATCACTGATAATGGGGCAAACATTAACAGCCACTTAACGAGAGAGGTATGTCAGGAGTTCAAGATAACATGTTGAAACTCTACCCCATACCACCCCAAGGAAAATGGAGCAATCGAGGCAACCAATAAGAGCATAAAGAAGATACTTCGTAAAATGGTGGAATGATCCAGGCAATGGCATGAGAAGCTGCCTTTTGCATTGTTAGGTTATCGCACCACTATCCGCACATCAGTGGGGGATACTCCATACTTATTTGTAATGGCACGTAGGCGGTGATCCCGGCTGAGATTGAAATCCCCTCTCTTACAATTGTTGCCGAAGGAGGAATCAACGACGAAGAATGGGTCAAAGCTCGGTTGGAACAACTGAATTTGATTGATGATAAAAGATTGGCGGCGGTCTGTCATGACAAGTTGTATCCACAAAGAATGGCCAGGGCATATAATAAAAAGGTGCGCCCCAGAAAGTTTGAAGTGGGTTAGCTAGTACTAAAGCGAATCCATCCTCACCAGGCCGAGGCAAAAGGCAAGTTCGCTCCAAACTGGCAAGGGCCATTCATTGTATCAAGAGTGTTGTCAAATGGTGCATTGTATCTGACGGATGTGGAAAAGAAATATGTGAAAATTGATATCAATAGGATGCAGTCAAAAGATATTATGTTTGATTTTCATTAGAACATTGTTTATACTTGACATCTATTTGTACTTGGAAAATTTTGAAGATTGAAATGACGAAGGCATTTTGTTCGACTACCTAAACACTTTATCCTTTGCTAACCTTTTGAAATTTAATTATTTTCTTTCATATCTCTCTTTCGGAATCGTTAACAAAGTCAGAAACGCATATGTGAGAAGGCAATGAAAGGAAAGAACGGAAAGAATGAAAAAAATTAAGTAAAAGAAAAGAAAAAGAAGAAGAAAAACCAGAGAAAAGAAAAAGAAAAGGAAAAAAACAAAAGAGAAAAGGAAAAGGAAAGAAAAAGAAAACAAAACAAAGAAAAGAAAAGTAAAACAAAACAAAATAAATGAAAAAACAAGAAAAGAAGAAAGGAAAACAAAAAAAGGGAGAAGAAAAAACAAGAACAAAAACAATGAATCGCATGAAATACGTTTGGCCTAATTTCTTTTAATAGGATACGTAGGCAGCCTCACGGTTCGGTGTCATCAAAATAAAAATCCAAAAGTCCCCGAGCAAGAAACTGGGGCAAAAGTTGTGTTTGTTAAAAGAATTAGATTCCGAAAGTTGCAGTTTAAACCCATTTGAATTGATTGTAGCTCTTGATACCCTTTCTTTCTAATTCCTTCCAAAATCTTACGTTACGGTCCAAAGAAAGACCTTCCGATTAGTCTTCCAAAATGCCGAGTCTAGCAGGTAGAAGTTATTCATGTCAGGGACAACACTCTGAGCCAGATGAGAGAGATAATAAAATAAGTGATTTTTATCTGTAAGAACCCTCACGGGCACCATAAGGCAACGAAAGTTTGAGAGAAAATAAAATGAGAGAGTCCTATCGGTGAAAACATTCACATGCACCGTGAGGCGAAGGTAAGGCAAAAGCAAAATGAAGAAGGGAGCTATTGATGGATGAACACTGCAGGGCAAGATGAGTTAGGGTTTGGTTAAAAGGATTGGTTCAGAAAGGTCACAACGGCAAAAGCACGGCAGGGGAAGGTTGGTCATAGAAAGAGATTGGGTCGACTAAGCCGAAGTGCATGTCATGATCATGAAAACCAGTTGTTCCTCTTCAGATAAGTCTTCTTTCTTTTCTTTTCAATAGTCAGCGAGTCTGGAATTGTTTACCTTAAATACCATTCGAAGTCTTTGCATTTAATTTTCTTTCAAGTCTAAAAACTTTTATTTAAGTCGACGAAAGGAACGTCAAGGCCGATTATCAAACTCCCAAAGGAATAAGGCGCATGCCGCCCAAATGCGCAACAAATATGACAAGTAAAGAACAGCAAAGGGAAGGATTCATAAAAATTGTATTTGATGGAAGAAACAAGAATCGGCAAAGTGAAGGAGTACCACACATAAAGGGGTATGCAAATGAAACCACAAAGGTTCTGGTAAAGGGTGAAAAATGCAACGCAAAGATGAGGAGCAGTGTGAAGATGAGGGTCAATCAAACATAATACGCTGACTTGGTAATCTCAGGAAAGATGTAAGAATTTTGGAACATGGGCCAGGAGTGTAAAACAACAATGGGGAGCAAAGTAAAGTCATAAAGGCTCGGGGTCAGCCAACCCACTCAGGAAACTCATCGTCAGTAGATGAATTTGAACACAACGGAACACGGCAATCGGAAGCTGTTTTCAGCAAGAATGCTGCGAGCCAACCACCACTTTCCAAATTGACAAGTTTTCTTTGATTAACATAGGGGTAGAAAATTCCAGAAGAGCCTAAGGGAGGCCATCTACAGTGGAAGGCATGCACACAGATATGATCAAAGTCTCTGAACCCACCCAGAAGTGGCACTTAGTTAAAATTCCAAAGGGACATAGTCCATTATAAAAACCCTCCCCAGCAAAGAGCACAATAGGACAAACTGTGACTAGCAAAACCCAATAAAAACGACCGAGAGTTAAAAAAGGCATAGAAGTTGAGATGGAGCGCAGTCTAAAGCTCAAACAGGTACGGGTAACATAGGCGAGTACCAACACCTCCCTAGTAAGACTCGTAGAAACAACAAGAAATTAAAATTGGCATTTAAGTTGGAACCTTCAGGACCCTCCTGGAAAATGGGACTTATTTAAGGATAGGAGTAATCATAGATAACAAAGGGCATAAAATGACTTGCATGTTGAAGTAGGATTCAGTTAAGAGTTGTCAGGACCCTCCTGGAAAATGGGACTTAGCTTAAAACACAACAGTCGAGTGGCAATGGTCAAACCCAAATACTTCCGCAACCAGAGTTAATTAGAGTCATCAGGACCCTCCTGAAAAATGGGACTTAAAGCCAAAATCTCCTCAGCTAGAGTCAACAAGAGTCCATAAGAGTCATCAGGACCCTCCTGAAAAATGGGACTTAGAGCAGATATTCCCCCAGCTAGAGTCAATAAGAGTCAAGAGAATCCACCACGACCCTCCTGAAAATGGGATGTAGAAGGAAAATTTCAAATCTCCCCAGCTAGAGTCAATAAGAGTCAAGAGAAGCCACAGGACCCTCCTGAAAAATGGGATGTAGAAGGAAAATTTCAAATCCCCCCAGCTGAGTCAGCAAGAGTCATCAGGACCCTGCTGAAAAATGGGACTTAGATTAGATACTTCCCCAGCAAGAGTCAACAAGAGTTGTCAGGACCCTCCTAGATAGTGGGATGTAGCACTAAATACCAACCCCTAACTGTCACCATTTTGTCATCAAATTAAGAGTTATTATGACCTGCCTGGATAACGGGAGGTAGTTTTAATTAGTCACCAACAGATCCCCAACGATTACAACTCATAGCAATACATAGTGGAAATAATAACTTTTCAGAAACACAACATAGTTTTGAAATTGTCAGCAGTTGAGAATTTTCAGGACCAGTTTTAGCAGTTAGGCGCCCACTTGTAGAATAAGGGAATATTTTTCAAATTTCAAGTTTTGACAATCAGGCGCCCACCTGTAGAACAACGAAATATTTTTCAAAAATTCATGTTTTTGTAATCCGGCGCCCACCTGTAGAACAAGGGATTATTTTCAAAAATTCAAGTTTTTATAATCAGGCGCCACCTGTAGAACAAGGGAATATTTTTAAAAATTCGAGTCTTGGTAGTCAGGCGCCCACCTATAGAACAAGGGAATATTTTTCAAAATTTCAAGTTTTTGTAATCAGGCGACCACCTGTAGAACAAGGGAGTATTTTTCTAAATTTCAAAGTTCTGGTAATTAGGTGACCACCTGTAAAATAAGGGAATATTCTTCAAAGTTCGGGTTTTTGACAGTCAGGCGCCCACTTGTAGAACAAGGGAATATTTTTCAAAAATGCAAGTTTGGTAATCAGGTGCCCACCTGTAGAACAAGGGAATATCTTTCAAATGTTATGTTTTGGTTTTGAAAATCAGGCGCCCACTTGTAGAACAAGGGAATAGTTTTCAAAAATGCACATTTGGTAATCAAGCGCCCACCTGTAGAATAAGGGAACATTTTTCAAAAATGTAAGTTTAGTAATCAGGAACCCACCTGTAGAACAACGAAATATCTTGCAAACGTCAAGTTTTGGTTTTGACAATCAGGCGCCCACATGTAGAACAAGGGAATATTTTTAAAAAATGCAAGTTTGGTAATCAGGCGCCCACCTGTAGAACAAGGGAATATCCTTCCAATGTCAAGTTTTGGTTTTGATAATCAGGCACCCACCTAAATAAACAAGGGAACACAATTCGAGTTCAACAATCAGGCACCCACCTGGAGAACAAGGGAATATTTCTTGGAAGTCAAGTTTTGATGATCACGCACCCACATGGAGAACAAGGGAACACAATTCGAGTTCAGCAATCAGGCACCCACCTAGAGAACAAGGGAATATTACTCGGAAGTCAAGTTTTGATGATCAGGTGACCACCTATAGAACAAGGGGATATCTTTCAAATTGTGAGTTGAAGAAGCCAGGCGCCCACCTGTAGAATGAGGGAATGCTTTCAACAGAGTACATCTTAAGACCACCAATTCAGCATCAAACATAGAGGAGGAGAAATACAAGACAACAAGGAAACAAGGATTTCCACACGAAGGATTACCAGACAACAAGGAAACAAGAAGTTCCACAGGAGGAAACACCGATTAATAAAGCAACAAGAAGTTCCACATCAAGAAATGCAAGACAACAAGGCAACAAGGATTCAGAGCAAGTCAGAAGATGTAGATAGGTTTTCTTATCCATAGTTCATATCTTAGTCTAGCTTCTTTTTTTTCATAATGGTGTAATAAGGGGGTCTAGCAGCAGTAACAGTAGCAAGCGTAAAAATCACAACCTAGGTAGTCCCAGCTACCAAATACTCCTGAACTAGACTGACCTGATTCATCTTTAGTCGAGGATATGTAGGTAACCTCTAAACTAGGGTGCGGTTAAGTTTTTCAGAAATGCTTGTCACGGAGGGTTCAAACGCCGGTGTGCCCAGTCATGGCATGGGTAGGGGATTTGCTCAGTCATCTGGTTCTTCAGCCGCCACAGCATCCGCGTGTCCTCCAGCTCCAACACGACATGGTGCAATTAGGGGTTGGGCACATGGTAGAGGTGGACCAAGCTGGTTTTATGCTTTGAGTGGTCGCTAGAGTGTAGAGGCTTCTCCAGATATAGTTAAAGGAATCTTGTCTATTTAATCTATTGATTGTTATGCTCTTATTGATCCGGGTCATCTTTTTCATATGTCACCCCGTTCATTGCTTCAAGTTTTGGGATATAACCCAAACTACTTTATGAGTTGTTCTCCGTATCGACTCATGTTGGTGATTCTATTACAGCCGTGCGAGTTTATAGGAATTATGTTGTCACGATATGTGGTCGTGTTTCCACGGCCGATCTTATTGAGCTTGGAATGGTGGATTTTGATATTATTATGGGAATGGACTGGCTTTATTCGTGATTTGCTATAGTTGACTGCCTGATGATAGTCGTAGCACTCCAGTTCCCTAATGAGCCGGTTATTGAGTGGAACGGGAATGGTGTGGTGCCAAAGGGTAGTTTTATTTCCTACCCTGAGGCTTAAAAAGTGATTAAGAAGGTGTGTATCTATCATTTGGTCGGGGTGGCGGACACCAATTCAGAATTCTCTGTCCCTGAGTCCGTGCCAGTCGTGAATGAGTTTCTTGAAGTGTTTCTGGACGAGATTCCAGGGATTTCGCTAGATAAGGAGATTGATTTTAGGATTGATGTATTGCCAGATACACAGCCAATATGTATTTTACCATACAGAATGGCTCCAGCGGAGTTATGGGAAGTGAAGGAGTAGCTGAAGGATTTATTAGAAAAGAGGTTCATTCGGCCAAGTGTGTCGTCGTGGGGTGCTCCGGTTCTTTTTATCAGGAAGAAGGATGGGTTGCTCCAGATGTGTATTGATTACCGACAACTCAACAAGGACACCATCAAGAATAAATGTCTTTTGTTGTGGATAGATGATTTGTTCGACCAATTGCAAGGTGCATGGTTCTTCTCCAGAATTGATCTACGGTTTGAGAACTATCAATTTAAGTATAGAGAGTTGGATATTCCTAAGACCACTTTCAGAACTCGCTATGGTCACTTTGAATTGTTATTCATGTCTTTTGGGCTAACCAATGCCCAGGCAGCTTTAATAGATCTTATGAATCGGGTCTTCAAGCTATTTCTAGACTCCTTCGTGATTGTTTTCATTGATGACATCCTTAATTCTTTGCGGAGCTGGAAGGATCATGCTGATCACCTCAGGGGAGTTCTGCAGACTCTTCATCAGTACAGTTATATGCAAAGTTTTCAAAATGTGAATTTTGGTTGGAGTCCGTTACCTTTCTGGGACATGTTGTTTCTAGTGAAGGGATTCAGGTGGATCCCCAGATGATTTCAGCAATGAAAGATTGGCTTAGACCTACTACCCCGCCAGAGATCCGTAGCTTTTTGCATTTAGTATGGTAATATCGGAGGTTTTTGGAGGGATTCTCTACCCTCACCTACCCATTGACTAAGTTGACTCAGAAAGCGGTTAAATTCCAATGGCCCGATGCTTATGAGAAAAGTTTTTAGGAATTGAAGTCGAGATTAACCTCGGCGCCGATATTTACCTTGCCGAAAGGCACGGAAGGCTTTGTGGTTGATTGGGATGCCTCCAAGGTTTGCTTGGGGTGTGTGTTGATGTAGCATGGGAAGTTTATAGCATATGCTTCAAGGCAACTTAAGAATCATGTGAAGAACTACCCGATGCATGATTTGGAGCTCACAGTAGTTTTGTTTGCCTTGAAAATATGGCGTCATTATCTTTATGGGGTCCATGTGGATATGTTTTCAGACAACAAGAGTCTCTAATATTTGTTCAAGCAGAAGAAGTTGAATTTAAGGCAGCGACAGTGGTTAGAATTGCTCAAGGATTACGATATGAACATTTTGTACCATCTAGGGAAGGTAAATATGGTGGCCAACGCTCTCAGTCGGAAGTCTATCAGTAGTTTGGCTCATTTGGGAGTAGATTAGAGGCCCTTGGCTCGAGAGGTTTATTAATTAGCCAGTTTGTGGGTTTGTATTTTGACCTCAGATGAGGAGAATGTTAGGGTGCACAATGGAGCAGAATCATCACTTGTAGTGGAAGTCAAGGAAAAACAGTTTATTGATCCAGCATTGGCACTAATGAAGGAGACATTTTTGAATAATAAGACTTCGGCATTTTCACTCGGTAGTGAGGATGGTGTGTTTCGCTATCAAGGTAGGTTATCCGTTCCAGATGTGGGTAATCTTCAGGAGAGGGTAATGTCAGAGGCTCACAATTCCAGGTATTCTATGCACCCAGGTTCTACAGAAACGTATCATGATCTCAAGGAAATTTATTGGCGGAACGGTACGAAGAAGGGTGTGGCAGACTTTGTATCTAAATGTCCGAAATGTCATCAAGTAAAAGCTGAGCATTAGCGGCCCAGTGGGTTAACTCAGCTTATGGAGATAACAATGTGGAAGTGGGAGATGATCAACATGGATTTTGTGGTAGGGTTACCCCGCACTCAGCGCAAGTTCGACTCGATTTGGGTAATTGTGGATCGACTCACGAAATCAGCTCTCTTTTTGCCAGTCAAGTCCATCGATACTGCAGAACAGTATGCTCAGTTGTACATCAAGGAAGTAGTCAGACTTCCCGGCACTCCAGTGTCTATTATCTCCGATTGAGGGGCCCTGTCACAACTATTTATTGGAAGAAGTTTCAGCAAGGTTTGGGTACTCAGATGAATCTCAGCACGACCTTCCATCCGCATACTCATGGTCAAGCGAAGCAGACTATTCAGACGCTTGGAAGATATGTTTCAGGCTTGTGTCTTGGATTCAAAGGTAATTGGAATGATCATTTGCACTTATAGAATTTTCTTACAATAACAGCTTTCATGCTACCATTCAGATGGCCCCATTTGAGGCCTTGTACGGAAGGAGGTGTAAGTCTCCGGTTGGATGGTTCAAAGTGGGTGAAGCTGAACTGTTAGGGCCAGATCATGTGCATTAGGCAATGGAAAAAGTTAAAGTCATTCAAGAGAGGATGAAAGTTGCTCAGAGTCGTCAGAAATCCTATGCAGACGTGCATCGAATAGAATTGGAATTCCAAGTTGATGATTAGGTGTTCTTGAAGGTATCTCCCATGAAAGGAGTCATGCGATTTGGGTAGAAAGGGAAATTGAGCCCAAGGTATGTCGGGCCATATCAGATCACTCAAAGGATAGGGCAGGTGGCTTATAGGCTGGAATTGCCGCTTGAGATTTCATTAGTGCACCCGGTATTCCATGTGTCTATGATAAAGAAAGTGGTTGGGGATCCATCCACCATCGTGCCAATTAGACTATTGAGGTCAATGAGGAGTTATCGTATGAAGAAATTTTGATTGCCATTCATGATAGGTAAATCGTAAATTTAGAAACAAGGAAGTCACTTCCGTTAAAGTATTATGGGAAGTCAACGAGTCGAGGAAGACACGTGGGAAGGGAAAAAAAAATAAAAAAAAAATATTCCCATATGTTTGAAAGAGTCTATTAGTGATCGTTCGAACAATTTTCTTTAAGCAATTTGAGGTAGTGTTCAGATTTGTGTAAAGGCACCCCATTATTATTTTCAAATTGCCGTATTGTTGTATCTTCCCTATATGTACCAAATTGCAAATGTTGTTGCTATTTGGGTAATGTGCAACCCTTGAACTAATTGAAAATTTGGAGAAACTTATGCCGTAGGTAAATTATTAATGATAGTGTAGATTGGTTAAAGTGAAGCATTTTAGGCATGTTAAAGTGATTGAATTGTATGGGGCTCATTGAAGTGACCCATTTGTTTGCAAGTAAATAACATTGGTTGAACAATGTGCAATTTGTGGTGTAAGGAGAATGACGTACGTGTATGTTATTTAAAGTGTACGAATATGTATAAGCAGTTGAGGTAATAAATTATATATTAGTTGAAGGGATAACAAAAACTGTGTAATAGTACTTGGAAATATGTTGTAGGGGCTCTCTGATAGGTAGATAGGCCTAATTACAAAGAAAACTCTAGCCAAATTTCTGAAAAATTTAGGAGTTAGTCGAAAAGTAGGGACTTGAGGTAGGATAGACAAGAAATATGTTATGTTGGGTGTTTGGGTCAGGCTCTACCTCTCATTTGAGAATTTTTTTTCTAGGCGATAGGTAGACTAATTGTAATATATTATGTGCTTTAAATATGATGCAAATGAATTGGATGTGGTGAATAAGTGTACGAGCATGAAATAAGTGATGTGAGGTCTAAAGGGAAGCCTACGTCTAAGCCAAGTTAAATAATTTCATAATACGCTAATATTTGAAATAAGTTTGCACAAGTCTTCACTTTGGACGAGCATATCTTCGTGTATATGAGGAGTTGTGGGATGCACAATCTATCAAATTAAAGCTCTCTGAGTCTAATTTCCGATGCATCAAACCGTTCATCATTTGGAGGTGAATATAGAAAGTTATGAACATTTTTGTATCCCTTCCGTTGCTAGAGCCCTAGGTAGCGCTGGGAGCTAGCCGTGGCACGAGATATTATTGAGCTGCTGGAATTAGTGCCACAGGCAGCACCCATCTCCACATGAAAAATTTTATATACACAATTTCGTGGTTCATTTTTACCCTTTTCATTTGGATGAACTTAGGGTCCTCCTTTCTTCTCTAGACCTTAAATTCCCCAAATCTTCAAGGTAAGCAACCTCCATTTACTTACTGTAAAATTCCATCATTCCTACACTAGTATTGATGAAATCTTTTCATAAATCACATATATTTTCAAGAAATTCCTTCAAGAACTCAAAGGAGGGTTTTGCAAGATTTCTTCCATAGGAAAATTCTATGAAAGTTGTTACTAATATTGGCCCTATTGAATGTTGTATTGTAGACTGAAGTTGTATAGGTATATTGGATCATTGCAGTATCATTAAGGGGCGAATTAGAGGTATGTTATGCTAACTTTAACTCTTGTGGAATCCGCTTGTTGTGACGAGCATACAGTATGTGTACCTTATTTGAAAATATGTGCATTGATTGTCTTTGTTGATTTCCAAAAGACCATGTTATATGTGATTGTGAGAAGTGATTTGATGTGCCTACCTTATTATGTGCAAAGTTTGTAAATGCTTGAGGATACCAACGTGGAAGTATTTGTTAATAAATGAAAGGATGTTAACGTGTCCAATTGTGGGCATGTGTATAACGGCTAAAAAACACTACGTGTTAAGTAATGAAAAAGCCTATTGGGAATGATGTAAATAAGTTATAAAATTATGACACACCTTGTACATGAATTATTATTTGGTAACAGTTACGGTGGCTTGGGCCCAAATGTATGAATGGATGATATGAACTTCTGTTTCCTTGAAATGATGATTCTTGTGATGTATTGTTTGTGGTTGTGATTACAAAATGTGATTATCAGGCGGGGCCGGGTTGTGCGCCGCAACATGAAGTAATAAGGTGTGGGTTGTGGTGATAAGGGTGGCCGAGGTAATAAGGGTGGAAAAGTGATCGAATCCCTATTGAAATGAAAATATGTGAAAGTTGTGAAAATCATTGATGTGATGGAATAATATCAGATAGGGGAAAAGGAGATTGTGAAACTTGTTTGGCTATGGTTGTTCCTTTCTTGTGTATTTGATCGTTGATTCTTCTACTGTTTGTTATCCGTGCATTGCTTGATTTTACTTTGGGTGAAGTTTGTTCATACATACCAGTACAATTCAAATGTACTGACTTCTCTTTTGCCGGGGGAGTTATATTCGTGTTATGATAGTAGGTGGTTCTATTGTATGGACTCCAGTTCACCGACAGTAGCACTCCTTCACTTTCCGTCAGTTGAATTGGTGAGCCCCTTTCCCCTCGGGGCCATGCGTGGCTCATGCTGCTTTTTTTTCTGGAGACATGTTTTGGTATATGTGTAAGCTACAGCTAGAGCCTTGTTAGCGGCAAGTATTGTATCACCCTTTTGTATCCTTAAACGCTCCGTATACAGGAAATGTGGGTTATGGACTTATATAAATATGTAATTTATATGTTGGGCGGTGTAACTTGTAAACCACGCAAAGTAACCATATATATTATGCATATCTCGTAAGAAGGTGTTTAAATTATAAATGGCTATTTCTCTTGATTAATGAGTAATGAAAGCACAGGGTAACACATGGGATAGGAAAGGCACCCAGTTCCACTTGACTAGGGCTACCTGGTCGAGTGCCGGTCGCATCCCTCGATTTTGGGGCGTGACAAAACTATTGATGATGTAATTTTTATTTCCGTAGCACTTCCTTATTGTGTTACAATAGGCAGCTAATTGGTTGCATAAGAGATAATGTGTCTAGTAATAAACTAGTTATTTGGTTGTGTAGTTGAAATATGTATAGTACTAATAACTTGATTAAATATAACATTGTATCATGCATAACCTAGAGATTGCGTAATATACACTGGATCCATCAATAAACTAACTACTTGGTTGCGTAATAGACTAAAAGTAGCGCCTAATAGCTTCAACAAATTTAACATTACACCAGTATAATATTACATGATCCTAAATATTTCCAACAAAACAAACTTATAGTAATTAAACTATTCCTACTAACAACAAACCAATATTCCTTCTCACTTCATCAGCCAATCTGCCACAAATTCGAAAATGAAGTTGTCAAGATCCAAAACCCGACCCATCATGGAACTAGGCCAGCCTCAACTCAATTAAATCAAACACAACAACACTAAGGTTGAGAAGAAAACACTTACGGATGCTTTTAACATTTAAGGGGAAACTGTTTAAAACATAAGACAGTTCCATAATACGATATAACCAACCCAAAACCAGGGTGTCGCTGAGTGCATGAGTCTCTAAAGGATAACGTAGTCTATTCCAACATTCAAGGAAATAAACTAAAATGCACCTAGAGATAGATATGGAGAGCCAAGGCCTTCAAACTCCGTGTAAATACCTCAATAATTTCCTAAGCCTGAAGCCTTGATCAACAACCGCTATTGGGTCCAAAAGTGCCTAAATCTACACTCACAAGGTGCGGGAGATAACATGAGTACACCAACTAAGTAAGTAGTGAGTCCAACCTATGGACTGAATGGTAGTGACAAACTCCACCTCAACAAATATAATAGAAACAATGTAAAGAAACGTAGGCATGCTTTTTGTTAAATAGACAACAAAAAGTGATAAGGTATATACAGATCTAAATTTTTAAGGATATATAACATATCTTATTCTACATAACAATGCATCAACTATATGAAATGCACAATGTGCTCCTACTCTCAAATGCTCGTCGACTTAGCACTATATATGGCTCACACGGCCTAGGGAAGATCCATCCCGGAATATATACATCTCTAACAACAGTCACTCAGTATTGAGGAAGGCCAATCCAGCCCTATGGAGAAAATCCATCTCGAGATAATGATAATAACCTCACAAGCACTCGGTACTGTATATGGCTCACACAGCACATGGAAGATCTATCCCAAAATGTATATATATCACTGACAACAGCCACTCAGTACCGAGGAAGACCATTGCATCCCTATGTAGAAGATCCTCCAAGTATAAATGCTTCGTAATAAGATCGATCCTATCAACTGTGCTCACTGGGTGTGTAATAGACTCTGGAGGAGCTCCTACAGCCTAAGAGTTATCATAATCGTCAATATAAATATTTCGGCATGTAGCCCGATCCCATATCTATCACTCATAACAAACCCTTGGCCTCACTCAGTAATCAACCTCTGTAGTCTCACCACTGGCTCACAATGTCATGAAAACAACTCGGAACGATCATATGATGAATCAATCAATAACTGAGACTGAGATAGGATATAAAGATGCATGATCATGACTAAGTATGGAATATTAAATGAACTGATGAGGGAAGAACAATAAATGACCGGCAAGGGTTCCAACAATACCTTCACGAATCCTAGACGTGATATCTAGCATGGTTTACAGCTCAACTACTTCATCACATAACGGAAACAGGGATATTTACAAGATAGAGTCACCAAATGATACCATGGAATCATCCATTCCAGAATTCTCACAGTCCACGCCGGCACGCCCATCACTTGGCATGTGCGTCACCTCAATGCTAATCACATAACATATGGTTTGGGGTTTCGAACCTTCAGAACTAAATTTGGAAGTTTTACTTACCTCAAACCCAGCAAAAATCTTACTTGGTGATGCCTTCACCTCTCAAAACGGTACCTAATCGTCTCGAATCTAGACACAAGCAATACAATGCAATCCATATAGGCCATAGAACCAATTCCACAAGAATAATTACTTAATTGGACATGAATTCCAAATCCACTCAAACCTGGCCCCAGGGCCCACATCTCGAAATCCATCAAAACTCACAAAACTAGAAAGCCCATTCATTCCAGAGCCATACATATGAAATTTATCAAAATCTGACTCCATTTGGTCCTTCAAATCAAACTCTCCAAAATCCCTAGACCTAAATCCTTATTTTCACCCATAATTCCACTGATTAATCTATAAAACAACGTGAAAAACACCATAGATAGGATTAATGAAGCTCAAGCAACTTACCTCACTGAAAACCATTGAGTCTCCCTTCGAAATCGCTCCAAAAGCTCCAAAACCGACTTGAAAATGGTGGAAATAAACCAAAATTTGCGAAGTGTCCTATTTATACTTTTTGCATAGGTCTCCGCACCTGCGCCCTAGTTTCCACACCTGCGCACATCCTTCCGCTTTTGCGGAACTGGCCATCCTCTCTTCTTTCTCATTTGTGCCCCAAGTCTCGCACCTACGGGCTCTCAGATGCGACCAATCTTCCGCTTCTGTCGACCCAACCCTGGCCTTACATATTTATATCTATGGCCAACCAAACACACCTGCAACCTTGCACCTACAGTTCCCACACTGCAAGTGCGATAACATCATTAACAGTGGCTTCGGCTGCATTTTCCAAATTCCAAACTCTCCGTTAACCATACAAAAACATCCTGAGACCCTAAAAAACTCAACCAAATATACCAACAAGTCACATATCAACCTACGAACTTTGTCAAACCTTTGAATCACGCAAAACAACATCAAAACAGTAAATTACACTCGAATTCAAGCTTAAGAACTCCTAAACTTCAAAAATCCGCAAACGATACTGAAACCTATCAAATCGTGTTCGAATTACCTCAATTTTGCACACACATCACAAATGACACCACAAACCTACCCTAACTTCTAGAATTCCATTCCGACCCCGATATCAAATTTCTACTACTGACAAAAATTGCCAAAATTGTAACTTTTGCCAAGTCAAACATAATTCTACAATGGGTCTCTAAATCATATACCGAACACGCTCCTAAGTACAAAATAACCTAACAAAGCTGACAGAACTATCAAAATTCAAATTCGAGATCGTTTACACATAAGTCAACATCCGGTCAACTTTCCCAACTTAAGCCTTCACAAAAGAGACTAAGTGTCTCAAATCCTCTCTTAAACTACTCAAGACCCGAACTAATTACCCAAGAGGTCATAATGTAGTTGAATAACACCAAAAAGAAATAGAAATGGGGAAATGAGATTGTAACTCATGAAACAACTTGCCGGGTCATTACAGAAGCAGAATAGCATAGCCTACTTATTCAGCCTCATTTCACTCATCTTAACCGTCCCTCTAACTGTACAATTTACAAGAATATGCCTCCTCCTGTTCATTTAATCCAATATCACCATCTTCCTCAGGAACACCCAATAAATAATAATGAGCAACATAAAATAATAGTTATACAACCCAAAAGAATAGTCTACCAATGTTTGTGCCAACACCTGGTGTCACAAGTATATGGGCATCTAGTAGAACATACAAAAGAATAAATCTATCCTACTGTCTGAAATAGAATAGACAGTCAAAAACAAAGAGAGACTCCATCATGCTGCTGAACGACATCGGAAGGGAGTAGTTCACGATGCAATCTCAGCCTACTATCAATAATGCGCACCAGACTGGTAGCCAGATGTACCTGTCTCAGATCCTGTACAATTAAGTACAAAAGCATAGTATGAGTAAATAAACAATATGGACCTAGCATGTATGTAGTCTAACCTCGAAGAAGTAGCAACGAGGGGTCGACTAGACACTTACGGAGGTCAATACATATAACAATTAAAGATTACACTAAGATGCATAAAGTTAACATAATGGCAAGATCTGAATTTACAGAGAACAGTATATTAGTTCTAGTCATGTCTTATAATAGTTGCACTTCAAGGCATTTAACATAGTAAGTCATGGACAAGATTTCACCTAAATATCATGCGCACATTATGCCAAGGTCGCAGGACCCAGTCCAACATAAGAGAAACTATACATCGCCAGAGGGTCAAATGGCAAGAACAATAGATGCATCAATCTCTACCGAGGCGATTGGCCCGAATCACAAATATCAATCATCATCAAAAAGCACATAAAGGCGCATTCATAGTCAAATAAATTCATACAAGTTATCAAGTAAGTGCATACATTCATAAATTTATTTATTTTCAATCCCTAACATGTCCTAAGTGATCTCATTAGCATGAAAAGATACAAACATTTGCAAGTATGGCATGATACGGGTCCTAAACTACCTAGACAATTAACATAATAGTAGCTACGGACGAACTCTCGTCACCTCATGCATACGTAGCCCCAAAAAATGGGAGCACATAATAAGTTAACTCACCTATGGGGACAATTCCCTCTTACAAGGTTAGAAAGGAGACTCACCTTGCTCGAAAGCTTACTTCCAATATCAAGAACTTGCACAAATTTGGAGTTGAACAATCCAAAACTAATTAAACGAGGTAGGAACTAGTCAATACAATCTCAAGAGTTCGCATTCTAAATATTAAGGTAATTTCTAACCCTAAACACAAGTTTCCTAAAATCCATTCCCGGGCCCACGTGCCCGGATTCTAGAAATTTTTTAAGAAAGTTTTTCCCTATAACCTAAGGATCAAGAACATATGATTTCTACTTTATTCCATAACAAATTTCGTGGTTAAATTTTATTTTTTTCAAAACCCTAGGTTTTATGCTAATCCCATGATTTTTCAATAATCTCAATTTGATAATCTTTCTAAAATCCAAGTATTTAACATACGATAAGTATAAATAACTTGTTTCAAGATGCTAGGTGAAAATCTTCTTTCAGGAGCCCCAAAATCGCCCAACTTATAAATGAAAATGAGTTAAAACGGCTAACAACCACAACAAAAGAAGGTCAATCCCTTGTATACCGACAAGTTTGAAATCATAAAATGGATTCGATCGAACCCTCGAAATGCCTGAAACAATGCAAAATCTATGAATAACCCCCTAAAACCAAATGAATCAAACTTATGAACTTCAGTTACTTCAATTTACTTCCAATGTGACAAAACACCCTTATACTACTTGGATTGACACCAAATTTTGTGTGCAAGCCTTGAATGACAATACAGAACTATTCCCAGCTAGAAACTCCATTCGAACCTCGATAACATAAAAACCCATTCGAAACCTAATATTTAAGACCTTCAAAATCCATAAGGAACCAACATTCACTATTATGCACCAAAACGCTCCCAAGTCATCAAAAACCTGATCCGAACATACGCCTAAGTACGAAATCATCATACAAACATTTTGGAACCTTCAAATATAGATTTCGAGGCCGTTTACTTCAAAAGTTGACCAAAATCAAACTTGACCTTTTGAACTAACCTTAAGGAACCAAGTGTTCTGATAAACTCTTCCTCCAATTAATGAACCAACCATTTTCGCAAGTCATAATTGAATAAAGCAACCATAAAAAGTCTTATCTAGGGGAAAAGGGTAATAAACAGCAAAATGACCAGTCGGGCCGTTACACTCTCCATCCCTTAAATAAATGTTCGTCCTTGAATGGGTTTGATTCATACCTGAAGTGTCGAATAACCATGGATATGTGCTCCACATGTCCTCCTCAGACTCCCAGGTAATTTTCTCAACTGGCTGGCCCCTCCACCAGACCTTTGCCGTAAAAATATTCTTGGATCTCAACTGGTGATCCTTCCTGTCAAAAATGGCAACTTGCTCTTCCTCAAAACTCAAATTCTCATCCAGCTGAATAGTACTGAAGTCTAACATATGGGAAAAGTCGTCATGATACCTCCGGAGCATAAACACATGAAAAACTAGATGAACTCCCGATAAGTTGGAAGGTTAAGCAAGCTTGTAAGAAATCTCTCCAACTTGCCTCAACAACTCAAATGGGCTAATAAACCTTGGGCTCAACTTGACCTTCTTCCTAAGTCTCATATGACTCTTCATTGTTGATACTTTCAAGAGAACCTTCTCACAGATCATGAATGATCCATCACGCGCCTTCTGATCCACGTGACTCTTCTGTCTGGACTGAGCTGTGCGGAGCCTTTCCTAAATCAACTTTACCTTTCCAAGGCATCTTTCACCAAATTTGTACCATACAACTTATTCTCACCGGGCTCAAATCACTTGATAGGAGAACAACATCGCTAGCTACATAAGGCCATAAATGGAGCCATCTCGATGTTGGACTGGTAACTGTTGTTGTAAGCAAACTTGGCTAGAAGCAAGAACTGATCTCACTGTCCTTCAATGTCAATCACGCATGTTTTATGCATATCCTCCAAAATCTAAACTGTTCGCTCTGACTGTTTGTCAGTCTGGGGATGGAATGATGTATTGAGCTCCACATGGGTCCTTAAGTCACTCTGAACAGCTCTCTGGAAATGATAAATGAACTGATGGCCCCTATCTAATATGATGGAAACGGGCATGTCGTGCAACAAAACTATCTCCTGAATGTAGATATGTGCCAACCTCTCAAAAGAATATGTAGTCATCTCTGGAATAAAGTGGACAGACTTGGTCAATCTATTGACAATGAACCAAGACACATCAAACTTGCACAATGTCTGTGGCAACCTTACTAGAAAGTCCATAGTAATGCGCTCCTACTTCCACTTATGTATAGGCATCAGCTGCAATAGTCCAACTGGCCTTTGCTACTCATACTTAACCTACTGACAATTAAAAAACCGAGAAACGATGTCTTCTTTATTCATCACCACCAATAATGTTGTCTCAGGTCACGATACATCTTCATAGCACATGGGTGAATAGAATATCACGAGCTATGTGCCTTTTTAAGAATCTTCTGCCTCAAGCAATCAATATTTGGAACACATAGGTGACCCTGGAGTTGCAGGACGCTATCCTCGGCAATAGAAACCTCTTTGGAACTATCCTATAGCATTGTCTCTCTGAGAACAATCCAATACGGATCATCGAACTACTGAGCCTTGGCTGAGCAACAACACATGCAAGGACTTAGATGGGCTCTAAAATATTAAACATTATAAGTCTGTTAGCCAAGGACTGAATGTACAAGGCTAGTGGCCTCTCATCCGTTTAAATGAATGCAAAGCTATTATGAGGTCCGTATTTGTCTTTTGTTGTGGCATCTAAAATTGTGAGATCCACACAATACATGTGCAATCCGCACTTTTTCATACATAGCCAATTTTTCTGAGCACAGTTCCTGTAAGCACACTCATTCCTGCAACACACTTCATATCCAGTTAGCACAAAATAAGACCTATCTAATGAAGAAGAAAAGAAAAAAGAAAAAAGAAAACATAGGTTGACTCCTAAGAAGTTCTTGATTTAACATCGCATCACGACGCAGATAAGCATCACTTGAAATGATAATCGCCACGACATGGCCATCACCAACTTTTCCCAAATAATGCTTCACCGGGTGACCATTGAATCTAAACACCTTATCATTTTTAATCTTTATATCTAATGTACGAAAGGGTGTCACACCCACAACCTCAAAGAGGCCACTCCATTTAGTCTTTCACTTTCAAGGAAACATCTGTAATCGAGAATTGAACAACAACACAAGATCACTTTCTTTAATCTCTTTGTTCTGAATGTACTTATCATGAATGTATTTTATCTTCTCTTTTTATAAAAAAGAACTTGTGTATGCATGCCAGAACTCATCCAACTTATTCAAATGTGCCACCCTCAAGTTGGCGACGACATCCCACTCAAGATTCAACTTCTATAAAGCCTACATTACCTTATGCTCAAATTCCACCGGAAGATGATAAGCTTTTTTGAACACGAAATGGGATGGAGGCATTCCAATAGGTGTTTTGTAACCCGTCCGATATGCCCATAAAGCATCATCAAGATTCTTGGACCAATCCGTCCGGTTAGCATTCACTATTTTAAAAAAATACTCTTTATTGACTGGATTGTCACAAGCAAGAAGAGTATTGATGCCAAAGTTTTCCTTGCTCAAGGCCATTTCCCATTTCTTCAGAGGCACATTGAGCCTATCCAGAACTGTGGTTAGAATAAAGCAATTTGGAGTAGCATGAGCCTTGGAGCCATTTATGAGTATTATATGACCATGTCTAGTAGCTAGATAATGAAGGCAGGCCATTTGATTTGCTTTCCTCTCTCCAAGCTCTCCATAAAAACTAGATCCACGTAATTAGTAAGGTGCCTTCTCTCATGTATGTGCAATAGACATTTATTGACAATTTCAAACAAAACCTAGTGCTCAGGCCTCGTTTCACTTTTCTGCACAGCTCTGGCTTCATTTAAATCTTCTGAATTATAGAATCTCCTGGTAATTGCAAGAACAGTAGGGAGGGAGTCCCGATAGGGCCACCTTTGCCTTGTATAATCATCAAACCCTTCAGAGGGTATGCCCAGAATTCCTCCCAGTTTCTTTGCATCAAACTGTAATTGAACTCCTTTCACCAGACTACTAACAATGCCTTACTGAATCGCAGAATTTGCCATAAATTCAACTAGCTCATTTTTGGCTACCCTACCATCCATCTGAAGGACCATGTACTTCCATCCGTGAGCAGCTAAAGTATCCACAAATTTCATCATTCCTAATTCTACCAGGTCTTTCAGTAGTCTACCATTTAAAATCTTTCTTTCACCAAACATGGCAAGCTTATGACGTTCCTTCTATGAATTATTTCTTTTCTTCTTCTCCACTCCAGTCATCATATTCAGAAATTTTTGATTGTTTGTTTTTCACTATAGATCTTGTCCTCTTGGCAAAAATAGGTTCAACAGCTTTAGACATAGAGGAAGACTTCTTAGAGGAAGTCCTGGGCTTTTTGGGCTTGGGGGTAGGAACCTCCACTGATATACCCCTTTCTTGATGGACAAGTTCCTTCTCTGCTTCCTCAACAGCCTCTGAGGATTCTGCAATCTTTCCCATTCTTTTATCCATTTTCTTTTTCTTACTTTCAGCTAAAGCCCTTTGTAGCTCAACTTCACTCTGCTTCTTGTGGCTCTACCCTTTGGCAATGAAGAGGAAATGGGTTTTGGGGATGAAGCCTTTCTTTTCTTGGAAGGCTTAGGAACATTGGGAGTTTTTGTTGTGGGAGTTCTCTGTTTCTTTGGATCATAGCTTTCCCCAACCTTTTTCAGCAGGTCTACTAGAGTCTCTTCAGTAGATGAAACAAATTTATCTCTCTGTGTGCTCAGATGAACCGACCCCTCAGCAGCTTCTCCAAAACCACTTCCCCTGACTTTATGCCACTCTCTTTTACCTTTCCTTGTTCAACCCAACTAATAGCAGACACTACTTCATTCCCAATTCCCCTCTCCTCACCACCTACACCCTCTCTCTATTTTTATTTTTCAAAATTCTTTTTACCTCCACTCCTTCCTATCTCAGGAAATTCAACATCCCTAATGGTTCCAATCAGAACAAACGTAGTCTCTGTGGTTTTAGTCACAAATGAACGTACCTTAGAAGGAGATTCTTGAGTCTTTTTAGAGTCAGAAGACCCACGTCCTTCCCCCTCAGTAGAGGATTGATAAGATTCAGAATCAGAGTTGGAGTCAGAGTTTTGCGCCTGTCTGGCTTTCACACAACTTGCTTTCAACCTCTCATTTAATGCCTTCCTTAGAGCCCCAGACGCTACAGTCTTTCGAGCAAACCTTTTCACCCTTTGTACTCTAGGATTTGGATATGCACTGGGTGGAATAGTTGAGGATGAATTTGAGGGAGATAATGGTGGAGAAGTTCCAGGATTGTCTTTTGGGTTAAACATGATCGTTGGTTTCTTGAGAGAATTTGGGATTTAGAGTTTTGGGGAAGAGGGAAAGTGAAAGTGAAGAAGATTTTTCGACGGTTTGGAATTTTGATGACGGCAGGAGACATGAAGTGTATTTCAAGAGAAATACAGATTTAATAAGTAACTACAACCTTTTGCAGTGGTCAATTAGAGGTCCAATCAACCTGAAATTCTAGATTTTGAATGATCGGTTAGGATTCCCTAGATTTTAGGCAAGATTTTTGGATTAGAGTTCTAGGCAGACAAAACTGGATCAATGCTAACAGATAGAACTTTCTAGGAATTGAAAAATTATAGGAATTTTTATCATGATTGAGATATTAATCTTTCTAATTGTGCAGAGTACAGAAAATATACATTAGCTTTCATCTGAACCCATACTGATGAACCGAGTTCTTCATTTAGAAGTCTCTTAACATGCCTCAAATGCCATAATAGATTTTTTTTTGTATGAGATCAGTGAGTCGTATAAACACATGTCACAGGAGTATGCTAAATGAAGTATGAAGCTGAGTAAGTATTAATCTTGATATTTACACAAGTTCAAAATTCCTATGGTAAAAAAAACTTTTTTTTCATTTTTCAATTTTTTCCATTGTGCATTCTTATCTAGACCTAGTAGGTAATCTTAATCATCCCTAATTCCTACCTGTTCCTCTCAAAGTTTTCTCTACTCAGTGCTTTTGTGAAGATGTCAGCAATTTGTTTATCAGTAGCACAAAATTCTATGGAGATTAATCCTTTCTCATAGTTATCTCTCAAGAAGTGTTGTCTACATCTATGGGCTTAGTCCTCTTATGATGAACATGGTTCTTTATCCTCTTATGATGAGGGTAGCAAGTAATTTTGCTTTCCCAAGTCACTGGTAAGACTCTTGTCAACATTTTCTCAATTGTTTCTTCTTTAAGGATAATTCTCCCGAGAGATTTAAGTTCATTTGTTAGTGTTGTGAACCTTGTGTACATCTCCCAGATTGATTCTCCTTCATTCACACTGAAATTTTCATATTGAGAATATAGTAGTGTTCCTCTTGATCTCTTTACTTTTTCATGAGCCACTTGTAAAGTGTCCCATATTTAATTTGCAGTCGTACAACTTTGAATCCTACTGTAGTCGTCTGGACCCAGTCCACGCACAAGCCATCTCTTGGCCTTGACATTCTTCTCCCATTTCTTCAAATCTTTAGCAGTGCAGTCATTCCTTGTTTTGGCACATCTACTCCTTCAGCATTCGTCTTTGTAGTTGCCAGAGGACCATCACCGGCTATGTCTCAGAGTTCATAGTCTTCTCCTATAATGTGATCTCTCATCCTGTTCTTCCACCAATAATAGTACTGACCATTAAAGAGTAGAGTCCTAAGAGTGGATTGCCCTTCCCAGTTTCCAGGTGGTGCACTCATTTTGATCTTTTCCTAATGTGTTATCCTCTTCAAGGATAACCTGCTATGATATAAATTGATGTTTTAAGCATCAATACTACACAAGAGGGGGATGCTTTGTGTGGTACCCAATTTTTTGCTTATCTGAACAATAGAAGAACTTGGTTCTTTTAAGTGTTCCAACTATTACTATTTATGGAATAATAAATACAAAAAATAAAGAACATAGATATTTTTACGTTGAAAACAGCTGGCTCAAAAGGTGAAAAAACCACGACCTACTACTCAGTAGGATTTTCCCAAACTTCCACTAAAATCACTGAGCCAAAATAACATTTACAAGAACTCTTTGTAAACTTAAGGATGAATTCTAATCCTTGTGGCACACAGCCTCAACTGTTGCGACAACTTCAAGTTAGATATAACATGAACACTCTAGGTACCTAATACAATTGCTTCTATAAAAGATGAAAGGTACAATTTTAAACTACTTACTACAATTGAACTAGAATAAAAGATAGACACATTGGAATGGTTCTTCTATCTCATTCAAGTAGCTTCAAGAGTGCACTCTCAAATCACACATAAATTGCTTGCAAGATCGCACTCTTTTTCTCTCAATTTAGTTTTACTTCTGCATATGTGCATTACCTGTAAATGAGATCCATACTGACATTAAATGTTAGTAATCAGAGATCGATTGGGACTCAATCTTTATCCTAGATTGTGTTCTCTTTATATAATGAGACTTTCTCCCCTTATCTAATATGCAACCTTTTCGATCAGATCAGGAGATATTGTTTCTTAATCAGTAGGACTTATCTCCTTCACGTGTATCTCACATGAATAGATTGGTCATGAGTGTGCTTCACGAGATGGACCTAGTCCATGAGTAAGTTCTTTTGTCAATCTTCAAAACTTTACTTGTTCTTAGGCAAACACAAACCCTTTACCCGTTTTGTAGTGAACCTCTCTTGGTACCCAAGCTTTCATTAACACTCTTGAGAAACAATTGGCCAAAACATAAGTTGGGGGAGAGACAAGCAGTATGAAAAATGTATCAGGGCACCGAAAAAGGGAAGAAAAGGAAATACAACAAAAAAGGTAGAATAACAAAAACAAGAATGCAAAAAGAAAGTGAATTAGTTTAAGAATTGAAGTGATTCAAATAAAATTAATGATGCAAATCATGGAGAAAGAAATGAAGGAGAAAATGAATATCATGACCAAGAAAGAGTGATTTTAGTATCTCTAGTTCCTCTAAGGAAAAGGAAAATGCCTCAAAGAGCCGGCAAAGGATGAACCGAAAGAGAAAATGGAGTTCTTAAGGAAAGTTGAACCCATTCTATTCCAACATATCTAACCCTAGTCCAAAAGACTTCATTACATTCCAAAAAATCCCTAGGTGATTTCAATCCGAGTGAACTTACATTAGTGGTGATATACATGAGCGGCAAGCACATGGTACATAGAGCCATACTTTTGACATTCTTTTGAGAGGGATGAGCGAACTTTTCTCAAATCTTTGAATTGAGTGGTACATTTTTAAGTTACTTATGCTAACGGAGAGTAGAGGAGGAGTTTGGGATCCACAGTGACCTACATTAAAGAGCGAGCTTCCTTGATGGATAAAGCTAACTCTTGATACTTAAGTGTCACATTGGAACTATTTGAGCTTAAAAACTAAAATCATTGTCTTGTTGATAGTTCATAAGTGTGATGGGTAATTGTTGGTCCCAATTGATGTGCGATTGATGCATTGTAGATTAGCTGGAATAGCTCTTGCTTCTGGAGGTGGGATTACCTTATTTTCTTAAGGAGAAGTAAAATTTTATGTTTTGGGGAGTTGGTAAGTGGGGTTTTTGACTACTTATTAGCGCATTTTAGCCTTCGTTTTAGTCCAAAAGTGTTTAATTGTATTTCTGTAGACTGATAAAATATGCTTAATTGCAGGAGTATTAAGAAATGAGCCACTAATGAAATCCAACTCAAGAGGAGTGATATGAACCTTAGGACAAAATCAAACACATATGCTCAAGTACAGAGCGCAGATTTCCATATGTGGCCGCGGATTGTGAATGATATTTATCAAAGACCAAGTACAAAGTGCAGTCCGTATATAAAATGTGCGGCCGCAGAAGCTACGCAAGAGCAGACGTTCACAGAGTGTACATGTCAAGAATATAAGGAAATGTGGACCGCACAATTATTGCACGACTACAGAAGTCAGCTACGCAGCCACACTTAGAAATGTGTGTTCCGCATAAGAGCCATGCACGGTTGCACTCAGAAATGTCAGACAACAAAATATGAGAGATGTGCCTGCATTTCAGAATTGTGCGGCCGCAAATTCAACTCCTGTCAAAATTGAAGCAAAGTGTGGACCGCATATGGAATTGTGTGGACTGAGAACCTCTGAAAGGGCAATTTTGTTCGAAAATTCAAATTTTGCATATATTGAATAGTTTCACGAATTTAGGTCAAATTTTGAATATTCAAAGTGATGTAGCCATTTCTTCTTGCTTCTTAATGTAACTTTAGCTTTTCCATACGGCCCTCTATAAGGCATTATATGGTAGACGGTGTCGATTGCTTGTTGGGTAGTTTGAGGTGGGGGAAGGCTTGATTGTTAGGTACTGATTTAGTACAAGATGCCTTGGATATGGTTATGATTATTCAGGATAGGCTTTCATACAGCTCAGTCCAGGCAGGAGAGTTATGCCAACTGTATGGTTCCTGATGTGGCATTCATGGTTAGAGAGCAAGTGTTGCTTCGGGTGTCTCCTATAAAGGGAATGATGATCTTTGGGAAGAAGGACAAGGTAAGCCCTAGGATCATCAGGCCTTTTTACATCCTTGATCGAGTGGGGAGGTGGCTTATAGACGTGCGTTGCTTCCAGGTTTATAAGATGTGCATCCAATATTTCATGTGTCCATGCTTTGTACGTATCACGAGGATCCATCCCACGTGTTAGACATTAGCATTGTCCAGTTGGAAAAGTATTTGGCCTACGAGGAGGAGCCGATAGCTATTTTAGACCGGTAGGTTCGATAGTTAAGATCGAAGGTTATTCGTTAGTACGTGTGTAGTGTAGAAGTATGTGTAGTGGAGTGGTCAGTCTCTTGAGGCAACAACCTGGGAGTTTGAGTCTGATATGTGGAGCCGATATCCCTATCATTTCACTGACTTAGGTACTTTTCTATATCCGTTTAAGGACGAACGATTATTTTACAGGTGGAGAATGTGATGATCCAAAAAGTCATCTCTTGTTTTTGAAGTCAAATCCGTGTTACGAGGCCTTAGAAAACTCCTTTTGTCTCTCTTCCATTTGCGTGGACAGTCCAGACGTGTATCCGAAAAGTCCTTATCTGAAATTTTTTAAGAAATAATGATTTTTGGCTTAAATGATAATTTTTGTTGACCGATGTTAATGTTTTGGGTAAACGGACACGGATGCGTGTGCGTATGCCTGGAATCGAAATCCGAAGTCCCTAGACCGAGAGATGAACTTTTAAAGAAAATTGTTAACTGACAATATAAGGAGTTTATGGAAATTGAATAATGATTAATCTTGTTGGTATCAAGCCCGTATTTTGGTTCCGTAGCCTAGTATATGTCGGTTCTAATATTTAAACCATATATGTAAAATTTGGTGAGAACTGAAAGTGATTTGATGTGATTCAGACCTTTTGTTGAGAAAATCGGAAGTTTGAACTATTTGAAAATTTCATGACTTTTGGTGTTATATTCGTTGTTTAAGATATTATTTGGCGATTAGATCGCACGAGCTAGTACGTATGATGTTTTTAGACTTGCGTGCATGTTAGGTTTGGAGTCCCAAGGGCTCGGGTGAGTTTTGGATAGGCTACGAAGTGCTTTGAGCCTTAAGGAATTTGTTGTTGTATTGCATATCTGCAGACTTCACAATGGCTCGCAAATGCGAGAATCGCATTTGTAAAGAATCATCATAAGTGCGATGATTGGACCGGGTGGGGATCTTCGCATTTGTGAAGTTCATCGTCGCAAATGCAACTTGAACAATGGTCGCAGTTGCGAACATTTATTCGTATTTGCGAAGGGATTGGTCGCATTTGTGAACTTGTGATCGCAAATATGATATCTACAACTATGTAAAACATAACATAGATGAAATTTTAACATATGTCTCAAATTTTCAAACCCTTAGCTCCCACAGGGTATTTTCTAAAGAAAAGTCTTCCCCTAAATCATAGGTAAACAATTTCAAACTCATTTCTTTCAATCTATTTCATCTTTTTACAAGATTTCATTATAAAATTTAGGGATCTACATGGGAGAATTAGGTGGTTTTTGGATAGAATTTAGGAATTTTGAATTTAGGGATTTGGACCTCAAATTGAGGTCGGATTCTAAAACTAACTTTATATCTGGACTCGTGGATGAATGCGTATTCGGGTTTTGGTTCGAACTTCGGGTTTTGACCAATTAGGCCCATGATCAGCTTTTGATTTTTTGGAAAAAATATTTGAAAATCTAAAATTATGCATTGGAATTGATTTATCTCGCATTTATTGATGTTATTAAGTTAATTATGACTAGATAAAAGCGGATTGGAAGTAGAATCGCGAGATAAAGTGGTATTTGAGGTTTTATTGTGGCCATAGAATCGAGATAAGTGTTGTGGCTAACCTTAGCTTGAGGGATTAGGTACTGTTTTCTTATTTTCTACTTGTTTAGTTTGTTTTGTTAAGTACGACGTATAGGTGTGGTGTCGAGTACCTATAAGTTGTTTTTGGGTCATAGCATGCGAGCGAGTCTTATACTTATGATCATTGTGTTCTTTTATACGTATTGTTCTTGCTGAAACTAGTTATTACTCATGTTATATATGTCATACTATATTTTACTTGGTTTTGGATATTGGTTGAGTATTGGCTCAAGTTGAGATTTTTGTAGTGAAATTAAATAATTAAATTAAGTTATTTGATTGTGATGCGCTTGCCGAGTTGTTATTGCTTCTGTTGTTGCTTTGTGAGGAAGAGTGATAAAGCACGAAAGGTGATGCCATGCACATGCATATTATACATATAGTGAGAAAAAGTGATAAAGCACGAAGGGTGATACCGTGCATATTTACATTTATATTTATGCATATGGCGACGAAGAGAGATAAAACATGAAGGCTGATACCGTGTACATTTCTATTATTCATATGGTGAGGAAGAGCAATAAAGTACGAAGGGTGATGCCATGCACAATTCTATTATTGATTGCATGGTGAGAATTGATATTAAAAGCACAAAGGGTGATGCCGTGCATTTTCAATTTGCTGCGTTTATTTGATGTTATCGATTCAAGCATTAATTGTTTAATTTCCTATACGAATTTAATTTCTTATTTTGGTACCCCTACAATATGTTGCCCCTTCAGGTTAATTTCTGTTTAACTTCTATTATTGTTATTCTGTTAGTATATCATTTAACTGCATAAATTTATATTATTTGTCATGTTCTAGCCTCGTCACTACGTCGCTGAAATTAGGCTCAGTACTTAACAGTACATGGGGTCGCTTGTACTGATACTGCACTTTGTACTTTTGTGCAGATCTCGGTACTGGACCATACTGATCGAAGTTTGAGGCTGCTGCCTTTAGTCCACAGGAGACCAATGGTAGATCTGCCGGCATTCGCAGACACTGGAGCCCCCTTTCCTCTATCTTAGTTCCTGTTATCATTCATTCCGAAAAAAATATATTTTTCTTTAAACTACTATTTATAGAAATTTTTAGACATTTTTGAATTGTGGCACTAGATCATTAGGGTAGACGTATTTTAGATTTTTGAGCTATAATAATACTTCGGGATTTCATATATGTTTAACTTAAATTAGTATTTGTTATTGTTTTTGTTAATGATTAATGTGTTAGACTTGTATCTGTTGGTTTGCCTAATATTCAAGAGTTAGGCGTTATCACCATTTTAACGGTGGAAAATGTAGGCCAAGACAATTGTTTAATAATATTTGTATAATTTTTAAACTTTAATACTCATTAATATAAGGTGCACTTGCACAACATATACCCTAAAACTAAGTATAACATTGCATATTAGTAATTTTCTAGAAGACGATGTAGTTTAAAGAAATTTTTGCACAAATAACCGATTATATTTGCTGTTGGGAGGGTTGGCTCTGATCTGCCAGCAACGTTCTTTGTAGCCTTGTAGGGCTGTGTATTCGATTTATCGATTAGATTTTGACTTTTATCGATAATTACTTTCCGATTATCGATTTGTAAATATGCTTGTTGTAATCGTTTCAATAAGGTTTCACTTTTTTCGATTTCGATTTATCGATTCTGTGGGTTTATCGATTACACCAATAAAAAAATTTGCGAGCTTCCACGAAAAGTATATCGCTATAAACGCGCCTAACTAATATGGACAAAAGGAAGCTAAAATAAGACGAACACCATTTATAATATAAAAATTATATCAACAAGCACATGCAACAAAACTAAGGGATCAAATGTATGCCACCAGCACTCCAATGGTATTAAAAAAAACATCATCATGGCTAATTCTGTTTTCCATTAATTTGAACTTCATTCCCTTGATCTTTAAATGTGATCATTCCTTAAAAGTAGTAGAGGAAATAATAGGGTATGGACTTAGGGTAAAGAAAAGTGTATAAATTAGGGAAAATAATATTATTCTTTTAACAACTATCTACAGTAATTTTATCCAACATGGAAGGTAGCTTATTAGTTTTTAAAGGATAAAAAAGTCGATCAATATTTTATAAATATTTTAATTGTTTAATATTTAGCATTTTAACATTTACGCTTTTATAATAAAATATAAATATAGATATAAATAGATAAATATAGATTCGATAACTTTTACCAGAATATATTTATCTATTAAAAACTTAGAAATAATTTGTTGTACACTAATAGTAAAACGGGATGTCTACATGACTATCCCATTAAGCAATATAATAATATTTTAATTTTGAAATGTTTAAGGTATGATGAATCATGACAAAGAACTAGGGGTGTGTATTAGATTTATCGATTCGATTTTGACCCTTATCGACAATTACTTATCCATTATCGATTTGTATATATGCTTATCTTTATCGTTTCAATACGATTTCGATTTTTTTGGATAACAAATAATCGATTCGATTTATCGATAAATTGATTTGAATGAACGACCCTAATTATATTCTCCATTACCATTTTAATACTACATGAACTAATATTAAGATTTTCAAGTTGACCAAGGATTCGTTACTTTCAGTCTCCTACTAAAACTGTCTTTGATTTTCAGTATTAAATACTCTTGCTTTCTCTCTGGCTTATTGGACTGCAAAAGTCACTTCCGTGATTTGTTGTTACTATCCATTATCTTTTTTTTCTTTTTTGGTCGCATTTGGTTTCTATTTTAAATTGATATGTAACAAAATATTTAGATGTCGAAAGTAGGTATAGTTACAATTGTATGTGAACATTGATATTATACCGAGAAATCATGGAAAATGTAGAGAGAGAAACTAGAGAGAAGGAGGAGCGTTTGAAACTCTCTAGAATAGAGAGAGAGTTTATTACAGAAAAATAAAATGAAATGAAGTCCGGTAGGTGAGAAAATATCTCACCTACACTATATACAGGTTACAAACTAACGGGTCGGGTGATCCGGCCCAAAGTTAAATAACAGCCTGGGCTCAGATACACAATCATCATAGCCCAATTACAAGATATACCATGGATATACCGAAAATATACAATGAGTATATACAAAATGTACAAGGCTATACAAGGCTGTATCATGTATTTTCTCTTATCTCAACACCTCCCTTCAAGTTGAAGGGGGACACCACTTGCAACTCGGGCAACAATGGATGAAGTATGGTGCCGGGCAAAGGCATGGTCAGAAGGTCAGCGAGCTGGCGAGTGGTAGGGACATGGAACAGTTGAATAAGGCCACTCTGGAGCAGATCGCGCACAAAATGACAATCCACTTCAATGTGTTTAGTCCGTTCATGAAAAACAGGATTCGTGGCAATGTGAATGGCTGCCTGGCTGTCACAATACACAGAAAAGGGAAGAGAAACAGGAACACCAAGATCAAGAAGCAAACAAGACAACCAAGACAGTTCAGCAACAACCTTACTTAAGGCCTTGTATTCAGCCTCAGCAGAAGACAGAGAGACCACTGGTTGTTTCTTTGATTTCCAACTAATCAAAGAACCACCCAAAAGAATACAGAACCCAGTAACAGACCTCCTTGTATCAGGGCAAGCAGCCCAGTCACTATCAGAATAACCAATTACATTGAAATCATTGCAATCAGAATAAAAGAGACCCTGAGAAGAAGACCCCTTTAGATATCTCAAGACACGAAGAGCAGCAGTCATGTGGGGGAGTCTGGGGCATTTGAGGAATTGACTCAGATATTGCACAACAAAACAGATGTCAGGCCTAGTATGGGTCAGCAATAAGAGCTTACCAACAAGACTCCTATACTGATCAGGAGAAGGTAAAAGATCACCAGAATCAGCATGTAATTTTGCATTAATGTCCAAAGAACAGACAATAGAAGAAACATTGACACAGTCAAACTGTTGCAGCAAATCACAAATATATTTGTGCTGATTAAGGATCATTCCACCAGGAACAGATGACATCTGAATGCCTAAAAAGTAATGTAAGGACCCAAGGTCCTTAATATTATACCGACCATCCAGAAACAGTTTCAGAGCAGCAATTTCATCACAGTCATCCCCAGTAATAATAATATCATCCACATAAACAACAACAATCACAAGGGACCCTGGTGTACCTTTGAAGAATAGGGAATAATCATTCAAAGAATGTCAATAGCCTCTGGAGTATAGGGCAGAAGACAACTTGGCATACCATTGACTGGAAGCCTGTCTGAGCCCATATAGGGATTTGTTTAACTTGCAAACAAGGGGAGCAGGAGAGGCAGGGGGGGCAGAAACAGAGGCAGGAGCAGAAACAGTTAAACCAGGAGGAAGTTTCATATACACCTCCTCATCCAAATCACCATGCAAGAAAGCATTATTATCATCAAGTTGAAATAAATTCCAATGTTTTTTCACAGCCACAGCAATAAGAAACTTAACAGTGCACATTTTAATCACAGGGGCTTTATACCTTTCAACACAGCCATCAGCCTTGTACTTTATTTTATAAACCCATTTGCAACCAATGGGTTTCTTACCAGGAGGAAGAGGGACAACATCCCAAGTATGGTTAGTGTCCAAAGCATCAAACTCCTGTCTTATGGCAGCTTGCCATGCTGGAACAGATGCAACCTGAGAGTAATATAGAGGCTCATATTCCAAAGAGGAGGAAGATGAACCAGAGAATGCAGGTAGTTGACAGACATAATCCTTAAGATAGGAAGGAGGATTATGCTGTCTTTGAGACTTTCTGGGAGCAAGAACAGAAGGAGAAGAAGGCAAAACAAGAGGTGAGATGTCAGGATTGAAAGGAGAAGGGAAGGCAGAATCAGTAGAGACAGAGACAGAATAAGGCACTTGCACAGATGAGGGAGAAGAGGGAGGAGAGAGGAGTATGGGAGAATCAGAATCATCATCATGTTCTCCAGAAGGAACAAAGGGAAAAGATGAAGCAGAAGGAAGAGCAGAAGAAGACACAGATTTAAAAGGAAAGCATGATTCATGAAATATGACATCCATGGAGACCAAATGCTTCTTTGAAGCAAGATCATATAACCTATAACCCTTTTTGCCAAAAGGATATCCCAAAACACAAGGAATGGCTCTTGGCTTTAACTTGTCCTTTTGAGGGATAGGGACACTGGCATAGGCAAGGCAACCAAATGTCCTCAAGTGAGTATAGGTTTGAACTTTCCCATACAAGATTTCATGAGGAGACTTATTATGAAGTAATCCGGTGGGTATTCTGTTAATTAGGTAGGTAGAAGTCAACAAACAATCCCCCCAGAAAGATACAGGCATGCCAGATTGAAAAAGCATACCCTACAGGTTTCAAGGAGAGTTCTATGCTTCCTCTCAACAACACCATTTTGTTGAGGGGTATGAGAGCAGGAGGTTTGGTGTATGATCCCCTGGCTGCTAAAAAAGGAAATACCCTCAGAGCTAGATCCCAATTCTAAGGCATTTACATTTCTAATAGTCTGAACCACATCATTAAATTGGGTTTTAACCAGAGAAAGAAATGACTTAAGCATAGAAAAAGCATTGCTTTTGGATCCCATTAAATGTGTCCATGTTTCCCTTGAAAAATCATCAACAATTGTAAGGAAATATTTACAACCAGAAGAGGTTGGAGTATGATAAGGTCCCCAAGTGTCCACATGAATCAGTTGAAAGGGTCTAGAAGTCTTAATGGAACTATCAGGAAATGGAAGCCTAGTCTGTCTGGCCATAGGACAGACTGAACATGGAAAAGGTTGTTCGGAAGCAAATGGAAAAGACAGACAAGAAATACATTTCATATTTGCAAAAAGAGTATGAGCAAGTCTTCAGTGCCAAATGTAATTCATGTCAGATATATGATCATTATTACAGATGGAACTATTTACATGTGAAGGCAATGGAATAGCCTTGTTATCAGACAAAATGTCATCATTACAAGAAACAGACACAGAAGGCAATGCAACAACCTTGCTATCATTACAAGAAGCAGATACAGTACAAACAGAAGTAGAGGAACAACTAACAAAGGAAGAAGGGGAAGGAGGAATCCAAGCCAGTTTATAAAAGCCAGCAGCTTCTCTACCAAGATCCAGAAGCCTCCTCAGAGAAGGGTCCTGTATCATGTGTAGTAAGCAGGAATGTTCAGTGAACATAACTATACAATGCAACTGCTTCACTAACTTGTGGACAGAAATCAAGTTGTGTTTAAAAGAAGGAACTAGCAGTACATTGTGAAGAGTGATGGAAGGAGTCAATGCAAAAGAGCCTGTGCATGTCACTTTCACGTTATAGCCATTAGGAAGAGTGACAAGATATGGCAGAGTTAAAGGTGTGATGTTGAAAAGTAACTGTTTATCATGTGTCATGTGATTAGAGGCACCTGAATCTATAATCCAGGTGACAGAGTTGATATTAGTAAGTAAACAAAGTTTGGAATCAGAAATAGGATTCTCATTTAACATAGTACCAGCAAAGTTTGCAGCATATATGGGAGGAAGAGTTTGAGCAGTGGAGTCCCCTAACTTGGTCTTGTCTAATAAATTCATCAACTGGTCATAATCTTGTCTGCTCAACCCTGGTATCAGAGAACTCTGGCCATCTATTTTTGCAACAGGTTGATGGCTTTCAGGAGGATTCCCTTGAGGAATAGATTAAATTCCTTCAAAATGAGGAAAATCCAGACCAGTACTAAGATGAGCAGCAGCAGGTCTACTCCCCTTGTTTAAATTTGTATTTTGTGGATACCCATGGATCTTGAAACACTTATCAATTAAGTGTCCAGATTTTTTACAGTATCTACAGAATAAAGGTCCTCTTGCCTGGTCAAAATTGACCCTCTGTCTGAAAGGAGAAGGAGGAATAGGCACTGTGGCCTTGTTAAATCCAACAGGCTGCCTATTAGTATGGACATTGAAAGAGACAGAGTCTGGATTATAGTGAGAAGAAGACTGAACTTGTCTTTGCTTCTCATCATTGAGGACCATATTATAGATGTCAACAGAAGGAGGAGGCTGCATCATCAAAAGATTACTCCTGACCCCCATATATGCTTCATTCAGACCCATTAAAAACTGAAAGACCTTATTGTCATCACTTTCCTGTACTATACCATCTTTTGCAGCTCTAAGGACCCTTAAGAGGTGTGGGACAACTCTCTTTTCAATTCAAAGATTTTGGTCCTATTTGCAGTGCCATATGTAGCCTGGAGTTGGGACCATATGCTCTGTGCAGTGTCAGAGTACTGCACAGATTCAGCAATCGGAGGGGAGAGGGAAGCAGTTAACCAAGAAATCACCATGTTGTTGCACCTATCCCACAACCTTTGTTGAGCCACATTAATGGCATGTCGGGAACATGTGCCATCAACAAAACCAATTTTGTTTTTGGCTGATAAAGCAACAATCATTTTACGTCTCAAGCCCCCATAACCACTACCCGAGAAGGGCTCAGATAAGGACAGAGTTACCCTCCTTCTTCGCGACCGGAGAAGATCGGCCTTCAAACAACAGAGAAAACCCAGGTACAAAACCCTAGGTTTAACCGTCAAAATCCTTACTGGAAGTGTGGTCAGTGATGTCGGAAAAACACCCTAAACATCCACTGAGTGAGAATCGAGCCACCGGAAAGCAGTAAAACTCTAGGTTAAACCACCAGAAACCCTAGAAGCCGATAGGTCACCGAAAAATCGCCCAAATATCATCGGAAAACCTCCCAGAACGTTCGAGTGGAGAAGATATACTCAAATATCATGAAGAAAATCTCAGAAAAGCACCGATTTAGGTCGGAATCATCATCGACCATAAGGTCTCAGAAACACCCCCAAAAATCTTTAAACAAACTTCATCCAAGACAACGAGATACAGATAAACACAGTGGGATCGTCGTCTAGGCTCTGATACCATGTGAACATTGATATTATACCGAGAAATCATGAAAAATGTAGAGAAAGAAACTAGAGAGAAGGAGGAGCGTTTGGAACTCTCTAGAATAGAGAGAGAGTTTATTACAAAGAAATAAAATGAAATGAAGTCCGATAGGTGAGAAAATATCTCACCTACACTATATACAGGTTACAAACTAACGGGTCGGGTCGGGTGATCCGGTCCAAATTTAAATAATAGCCTGGGCTCAGATACACAGTCATCATAGCCCAATTACAAGATATACCATGGATATACTCAAAATATACAATGAGTATACACAAAATGTAATAGGCTATACAAGGCTATATCATGTATTTTCTCTTATCTCAACATTCTATGAACTAACAGAAGTATTTCCACACGTTATATTAGAAGGATGTGATATTATGAAAATCCACTTGTCTGTAATTTATTGATCCAATTACAGGAAATTTTGGTAGAAAAATTTCAGAATTAATCGTTAATTGTTATTATAAATTCATATTACCCGCGGAATTGATTATTGTATTTTGTTTTGTCATGACTCATAATTCACTAAGGATCGTGATAGCACCGGATACTACTGTCAGGCATGCCAACCAAAGTACCTAATTAAATTCTCATTTTAAAAATTTTGAAAACCAAGTTTTCCTTTAATTTTAATACTAGAAGATAATCTATACAATGTAAATAAAAGAGTGTTGGAAGTAAATACAAGACACCTCATAATCATCTCAGAACCCGGTGTAACAAGTGCACGAGCAATTTCTAAGAAATAAAATATGATACAGCAACCATTCGGAATACAATATTGGACAGAAAACAAATATTGATAACAAAAACAGACTCTGCTGGCTGCGGGTCACCTCGAGAAGTGCAGCTCACCTAAGTCTTGGTATACCATGCTGTTACGCCCGGTGGGCCACTAGAGATACATATGCCCGTGCAACAAAAATGCACAGAAGTGTAGTATAAGTACGAAAACAATGTGTCATCAATGAGTATCCCGTCTAATCTCGAAGAAGTAGAGACGAGATGGTTGACTTCGATACTTACTAGTGGTCTAAAGATGATATATTATTAATGTGAATAATCAAAAAAATTTATTAAGAATGACAGTAAATTTCAAGTAAGTCATTGAACAGGTGAAAGTTCCTTTTATTATTAAAAAGTCTCAGGATTCATAGTCCGTCGGATTCCAATTATCTCAAGTCGGGGAGAGAAAATATCAATCTCAAAAAATCTCAAGGTAATCAATAGAAGCATGCGCAAATCAGATCGAGGTCGTACGACCTGAACCAACAGAAAATTAATATGTGCAATGCCGATGGTCGAACGACACGGACCATAGAAGCATCTATTACCCCACTCCCGTATCATACATGAGTTGTGGTCAACATTGAATAAAGAAATATCCCGCTCGCGAATCATACATGCAACGCAGGAACACATAGAAACACATAGTCAAACAACCAATTAAGAGTTTATCGTGGAATGTTTATTCCAATAAAGCCAATTTTCTTTTAATGATTTAAGAAAAATGAAGTTTAATCCTTTTTGAAATTCATTTACTGATTCAATTTGATTTGAGCAATTCAAGCTATCAATAAGTTTACAAATGATCCAATTACAACGTGCTTTTGGGTCCTAGACTACCCAGACAATTGCATAATAGTAGCTACGTACGAACCCTCGTCACTTCGTGCGTAGGTAGCCCCTACAAATAGGAGCACATAACCAATTAACTCATCTATGGGGACATTTCCCTCTTACAAGGTTAGAAAGGAGACTCACGTCGCTCAGTAGATCCATAACCGACATCCCACGCCCTTCCGTAGATTGGAATCAATGCTACATGCTTCTAAACAAGCCAATAATTATGTAAATCCATCAATATATGCTCAGTTACTCATATAATCCAATTCATAACAATTCCTATCCCTAATCGAGAAGTTGACAAAATTGCCCTCCGACCCACGTGCCATGGAATTTGAAAATTTTCTAAGATAAAGTTTCCCATGAACTCACGAACTCAAATATATGATTTTCTCTTAATTCCATACCCAAAACTGTGGTCAAATTCCGAGAATATTAATTTTCTAGGTTTTTCCGCAAACCCAAGTTTTCTACAAATTTCCTTGTCAAAATCCATATATAAATATTGTATTTACTCAACACTAGCATAAATTACTTACCTCATAATGAATGACGGAACACCCTCTCCAAAAGCTCCAAAAATCGCCCAACCCAATAGGAAAATGGGTAAAATAATCTCAAGCCTCGATTTTAATAATTCTGCCCAGCCCAGGTTCGCCATTCTTCACTTTCACGGCCTGTTGATCAAATTTGCGAAGGCTAGTTAGCCAGCCCATTCGCGTTCGCATACCAGGCCTCGCATTCTCGGCCAATAACCTCAGGCCCAGCTTTTCCTTCAACGCATTCACGATCTCCTCCTTTCGTTCACGTAGTAACTAGCTCGACTCCTTCACGTTCCCGACCTACACCTCACATTTACGAAGGCTAAAACCAGCAACCTTCCACCTTCCTCTTCGCGAATGCGGAACTCCTTTCGCGTTCGCGAAGAAGGAAGCCTGAAAAAGAAATCTGCAGTAACGACACAACACAAAATGATCCGAAACTACCCCGAAACACACACGAGCCCCCCGGGACAACAACCAATCATGCCAACTAGTCCCAAAATAGATTACGGACTCGCTCGAGGCCTCATATCAGACCAACAACATCAAAATCATGAACTGACCTCAATCCAAGCTTTATATACTTTAGAACTTCAAACTTCTACTCTCGATGTTAAAACATATCAAATCACGTCAGATTGACATTAAGTTTTGCACAGAAGTCATATTTGACGCTACGGACCTTCTCCAATGTCCGAAATTGGATCCCAACCCCGATATCAAAAAGTCAACTTCTGGTCAAACTCTTTAAAAACCTCCAACTTCTGTCCTTAGCCAAATGAATCCAAAATGACCCACGAACCTCGGAATTCACTTTTGATCGCGCTCCTAACTCCAAAATCACAATAACGAGCTACTCTTAGCCTCAGAATCCCAAGTGGACATCGATAACACTGAAATGCACTTCAACCCAAATTTATGATATCCAAAATCCGATTCCGGCATTCGCCCAAGTTTGAAATAATCATACAAACTAACTGGAACCTCTAGATCCCGATTCCGAGGTTGTTTGCTGAAATCCAGTCGTAGTTAATTCTTTGAACGTTAAGCTTCCAAAATGAGAATTCTCTTTCCAATTCAACTCCGAACTTCGTGAAATTCAATTCCGACCACGCGTATTAGTCATAATACCTAAAGTGAAGCTACTCATAGACTCAAACTGCTGAATCACATGCTAGAGCTCAAAATGACTGTTTGGTTTATTACATTCTCTCCCACTTAAACATACATTCATCCTCGAACATGCTAAGAGCTATGCTGGAGTTTTCCAAATTCACGGTTGAACAGCTCGTGCACTTTCCCGTGCTACTACAACCCATCTTAACAACTACCACAACACCAAAACATCACTGCATACCTTAGCTGAATTCACACGATGCACCAATTTACTCACCAAATCATAATGACATTCTCTTATTAAATAAACAAAAATTCCACGAACCTGATGCTCCCATTGCACCTCACGACCTACTTAGGTCTTGCTCTAACTGTGCCAATACCGCCGCTACGGATGAGATAGGTAGAAATTCATAACCACTGCTGAACCAACAATTCATTGGGTCTATACTTCTGGAAGAACTATCACCCCATTTTGAACAAAATGATAGTCTTAGCTCCTTAATATACTTCATATAATCAAATTGCACTAATCCCGAATTTAATGATCTCGTTTCACCAAATACGAACTGCTTTGGCAATAACCCACCCCGAACATGAACAAAAATTTCATATGACGCCACAAGGAGCCAATAGGCTACCAATTCGAATGTGATACAATAGGAAAACAAACACTGAAAAGGGAAACCAATTACACTGCTCGCGAATCATGCATGCGACGCATTCAACATAATTTAACAAACAACCAACTCGCAAATCATATATGCGATGTGGGTGTCTAATATGAGATTTTCTTACAAAAATAAGAAACCAAACACATAAAAACAGACACGGGGAACTGTACCTAACATCACTCCGGTGCGGTGCACAACCCAATCCAAGCAACACAAGCATAGTGGCATGCCCCCGATCCACACATAGATCTCACATAAGGAGATATACATCGAGCTAAATTGCTCATTACAATAATATGTTGAATATAGGTCACCAACACGCTAAGCTCCTAATACCATCCTTAGGGAGACATATAGCGCCATAAACAACAAAACTCAAGCACACATGAGGTGCGATATACGATCTGAATCTCAAGAGCCATCCTACTCATATAATCTCACCTCTGTGCGGAACCTCAACACATAAGAAATTCACTAAGCTATCTCACAACTCATACGGTGCAATATATCATTACATGAAATCACTGACGAAGAAATAACACCCTAACTACTCTTCCATAAGGGGCACATTGCCGAAATGAACACCTCTGGCCGGATATAGAACCCATATTCACATTTAATTCCATCGACCGACCTCAAGTCGTTCCTGATCGTACCAACTAGACCAATAACCTTTCAATTTAGCGATATCACTACAATCTTCATACTTGGTTTAAATCTTTAATCAATCAAGTGATTACATGCCACATACAATCTTCGTACGAGACATGCTAACCATAACAAATAACTGGGTTGTACCTCCAAAGCACCGGCCACACTAAAGCTGAAGAGCAATCAAGAATTATTAACCAGTATGTAAAGCCCTTTTTTTCTTCACAAAATACCGATCTAAGGTGACGCTAAAGACTGTTGAAACACGTTCTCAAGGCACTAAACTAATCGTGTGTTCATATTTGTAGGTTTTGATAAATGACAAACGACATGCAATTGACATATGACGAGGTCCAAGCACAAGCGCGCAATTGACACATAACGAGGTTCAAGCACAAGACGAACAAAGATCAAGTTTAAGCAAAGAAACAAGTTATACATGAGTCGTTCTTTAATTGTGATCTTGATCCGACAATTGACTCAAGACTTGGCTTCTCTTGTAAAATCATTTTTATCAAATCATGCATATTTAACTTAAAGCAAAATGATTTTCAAACATTTTATTTTAGCCAAAATGATTTTTAAACATGCCTCTCAAATCTGGACAAAGATAATCGATTATGTACTTTATGATAATCGATTATGTTAAGACAATGTACACCAGATTTACAAAGCTGAACAATAATCGATTATGTACCTTATGATAATCGATTATGTTAAGGCAGTGTACATTAGATTTTTCAAAGCTACAAGATAATCGATTATGTACCTTATGATAATCGATTATGTTGAGGCAGTGTCCATCAGACTTTTCAAAGCTGTAAGATAATCGATTATGCACCTTATGATAATCGATTATGTTGAGGCAGTGTCTATCAGATTTTTCAAGACTGTAAAATAATCGATTATGTACATTATGATAATCGATTATGTTAAGACAGTGTAGTCTGAAGTTTTCAAAACATCAAAGATAATCGATTATCCTTATAGCATAATCGATTATGTAAATGACCGTTGCCAAAGTATTTTTAATCTATGAAAGATAATCGATTATGCACAATCTGATAATCTATTACCTAAGTAAAAATCTGCATATGATTTTTTGAACGTTGTCAGGTAATCGATTATACGATTTGGTTAATCGATTATTCAGCATAAAATCTGGGAATGATTTTTTGAACGTTGTGAGGTAATCGATTATACGATTTGGATAATCGATTATTCTGCTTAAAATCTGGTAATGATTTTTGAACGATTGGAAGATAATCCATTATGCAAATCAGATAATCGATTATCTCAGCACAAAATCAGCAATTCATGATTGGCAATTAAGCAACGGTTTTGGATGTTTTGTACACTATAAATACAACTCAAAATTAGTCTTTTAAGTAAAACAACTGATCACATTCTTGCTAAGGCTTACATACTCTCATATCAATCATTTTCTATTCATTTCATAAGTTTTTGAGAGCCAAACTCTTGACGAAAATTGTTGTGTTCTTGAGCGTATTTATTTTACTCATATCTACTCTTAAAGAGACTCTTGTCTTGACTGCTAAGTGTTTGTATACACTTGAAGGGAAGTGTTAATCCCTTGTGTTTGTAGGAAGGAACGTTTTCATTCCTTCTGTTGAAGTCTTGAAGTGTGGTATCTTCGAGCAAAGGTTGTTGAGGCTTGTGTGACTCAAGTTCTTAGTTTGTAACGGTTTGTTAAGCACCTGTAAGCTTAACGGAGTTAGTGGAATCTCGAGAGAGTCTCTCGGGGACTGGACTAGCCACAAGTTGTGGTGAACCAGGATAAATTCGGTGCGTTCTTTCCTTGTTATTTATTTTCCGCACTTATTTCAATCCTGCAATTTTTAATTCCGCAAGTTTACATTGTTTTTTATCATAACGCTATTCACCCCCCCTCTAGCGTTAAGCGTATATTCTAACAATTGGTATCAGAGCCCAACTCTCTGAAAGACTTAACCGTTTGAGAGAAACAATCCATGGCTTCTACTCGTGACTTTAATGCAGGAATAGGTGAAGGACAATGCTCCACCAGACCACCACTATTCGATGGCACAAACTATACGTACTGGAAGGAGAGGATGAGAATATTCATCCAATCGAATAATTTTCATCTATGGCAGGTTATAACGAAGGGAGAACAAATTCCAACCAAAAAGGTTGAAAATGAATGGGTTCCAAAATCCGAAGATGAATACGATGCGGATGATATCCGAAAAGTGCAGAACAACGCTAGAGCCATCAACTTATTGTATTCAATAATCGTCAATGACCTACATGCTCTTAAGAAGACCTTCACGGATAAGGAACATGTCCGAAAAATTCTCCGAAGTCTCACTCCGGAATGGCGCTCCAAGGCCGACGCGATTCAAGAGTCTATCGGCATTTCAAATGTCACCATCGACGGACTAAGAGGTAATCTTAAAACCTATGAATCTACTATACTTATCCCTCCTTTTAATGATCAAAGGCAAGCACGGCTCAACCTCAAAATGATGAGGACTCAAACAACGGAGATAACGAGTTCGGACTCGTTATTAAGAGGTTTCAAAAGTTCATGCGAAAAGAGTATGAACTAAAAGGCAAACAACAAGGAGATCAAGTAAAGTGCTATGGATGCAGAGAAATCGGGCGCATTAAATCAAATTGCCCAAATGTCAAAAAGGAGAAGAAACCCTTCAAGAAACAACAAGCATACATATCTTGGGGAGGCGACTCCGCAGACGAATCAAACGATGATGAAGAATACGAAACCGCAAATCTATGTCTCATGGCACACGAAGACAATCAAGAAGAGGTATGTCAAATTTCTTCTAAAAATTTCTTTTCTCTTGAGGAAATGCAAAATGCTTTTGATGAATTGTTTAGTGAATTCATTAGAGCTTCCGAAACTGTTAGAGACGTAAAGAAAAATTCTTCTTTGAAAGAAAAAGATTTTGAAAAACAACTCTCTTTGAAAGAAAAGGATTTGGAAAAATTGATTTTGGAAAATGAGAAGTTGAAAGAAGAAAACAAATTTTTCGGCAACAGAAGCGCCGACAAACCCGAGAGTTCTAGTAAAAATTGTATTTCTTGCACGCATCTAAAAGATGAAGTAGAAAGACTTAACGGCACCCTATATAAGTTCAATTCTTCTCATAAAAATTTGAATGATGTTCTTGTCAATTTGAAATCTACCAAACATGGCATAGGTTTCAAAAACGAGCCTAGAGAAAAAGTTGAAACCATCCCCCAACAACCTAAGGCTCAACCTAGGATAAATAAAATAAACGTTCAACCTACATATAACAATCCTAGAATCAACATGCATGCTAGACCAAACACTAGAAGAAACGTTGAACAATTTAGAACACCTAGAAATGGCTTTCAACAATCGCAACCTAGACACACTCGACCTAGAAATAATTATTCTAGAAACGCTGCATATCCTAGAAAAAATAGTAGGAGAAATAATTTTCAAGAATTGCGCAATAGCCATATTGTCAAAAATAGAGCAAACGATTTTCGTACCTCCAACTACTACCAACCTAGAAGAATGCATAATCCTAATGTCATTTGTCATTATTGTAGTCGAATAGGACATATTGCTCCTGCTTGTTTTACTAGACACAGACACTTCACCGCATGTCAACCACACCACCACGTTACACCTAACTCACAAGGACCCAAAACAACTTGGGTACCAATAATTCATTAATTTGTCTTGTAGGTGTGTTTGAAGGGATCAAGTGTAGTTTGGTACCTTGATAGTGGATGCTCCAAACATATGACCGTAGACGCATCAAAATTCCTTCAACTAAAACACAAGGAAGGAGGAAGCGTTATTTTTGGAGATAATAACAAAGGAAAAATTATCGGCATTGGATCGGTCGGTAAGGATGAATCTTCTTCCATTAAGCATATATTGCTAGTTAAAGGTCTAAAACATAATCTCTTGAGCATAAGTCAATTATGTGTCAAGGGAAATCTTGTTTTGTTTGATTCGGAAGAATGCTTAGTTTTCCGTCGGAGTGATTTTAAAATTATTCTTCGTGGTATTAGAATTAATAACATCTATATGGTTGATCTCGAAAATTCTTCATCAAAGTATGTGAATTGTCTTGTGAGTAAAGAAGATGATATGTGGTTATGGCATCGTAGAGTAGCTCATAGCAACATGCATCTCTTAAACAAATTGGTTTCACAAAATTTAGTTATTGGTCTTCCAAATTTGAAATTTGAAAATGACACTATTTGTGATTCTTGTCAAAAAGGGAAACAAACAAAAGCATCTTTTAAATCGAAAAATATTGTTTCAACTACTAGACCTTTGCAACTTATTCACATGGATCTTTTTGGACCATCTCGCATTGAAAGTCTTGGTAGAAATCGATATGCTTTTGTTATTGTTGATGATTATTCTAGATTCACACGGACACTATTTCTTGCTCACAAAAGTGAGGCCTTTCATAATTTTAAAAGTTTTCTTAAACGTGTTCAAAATGAAAAGAACACAACAGTCACTTCCATATGAAGTGATCATGGGGGAGAGTTCGATCACAATTTCTTCGCGGACTTTTGTGACGAACTCGGTATTGAGCACACCTTCTCTGCTCCACGTACACCACAACAAAATGGAGTGGTGGAACGGAAAAATAGGTGTCTCGAAGAGATGGCTAGAACCATGCTCGATGAGGCTAAGATTCCCAAACAATTTTGGGCAGATGCCGTGAGTACCGCATGCTATTTTTGAACAGAGTAGTCATTAGACCAATACTCATGAAAACTCCCTATGAACTCTACAAGGGAAGGAAACCTAACCTATCCCATCTTAGAGTCTTCGGTTGTAAATGCTTTATTCATAACAACGGAAAAGATAACTTGGGAAAATTTGATGCCAAATCGGATGAAGGAATTTTTCTTGGTTATTCATCACGTAGCAAAGCATATAGAGTATTCAATAATAGAACCGAAACTGTTGAGGAATCTCCTCATATTGTGTTTTCCAATAATAATGCTCGCTTGACGAGCAAGGATTCTGGTTTTGATCTTGCAGGTATTTTAAACACAATAAGTCCTCAAGACAAAGTACAAGAGGAAAATCCAAAGGAAATTCAAGATGAAATCTTGGAACAATTATTGGAGGAAGCGCCACCACTGGAGAAAGAAACGAAACAGCCTAACGCGTGGAGGACAATCAAAGACCATCCTCTCGACAAGGTAATTGGCGACATTGAACATAAGGTAAGTACTCGAAACACTCTTAAGAACACCTTAGGACACACTTCTTAAGAATCACGTTCTCAATTGGCCGACATCTTCTCAAAGCCTTTAGAGAAAGAGTCCTTTTCCGAATTCGTAGTGAGCTCGGAATTCTTGACTCCACATTGATCTAAGTCATGCATTGCATTTTTTTCACACAATTACTAACTTGAGCGTCGGAGGCGCCTAATTCTCTTTTGCAGGTATCGCCCTAAAGGCAGGGGAAATTATGAGGCGATGGTGTAGAATAATCGATTTTTTCTATAGTCGATACTCGATTATCATTCCTTTATGTCTCATGCTTACTATGCCAGAAAATCGATTAGCAAGTATCACTAATCGATTATTTACGTTTTATGTTTATTATGCCGGAAAATTAACATAATCAATTAGGCTACACTACAATCGATTATCTAACAGTTTTTGCTTTGCAGGTTGTTGGATGGTAAATATAAAAATCGATTATCAAATTACATAATCGATTTTGTTGACATTATTTGTTTTATTGTCCCTTTTATGTAATTGCAATATTGGTTAATCATTAAACTAGTTATTTACTTATTTTTTGCTAATGTCAAAAGGGGGAAGAATAAGGGCTATGCACGTAATATTTATTGGCATAAATTGAGGGGGAATTCATATATTGAGGGGGAACTAATTGCATATCTATATACTTGTCTTGGATCGTCATTATGAATTATCTAATATGCATATCCCGATATTGGTTTGCCATTATCAAAAAGGGGGAAATTGTTGAAACACGTTCTCAATGCACTAAACTAAACGTGTGTTCATATTTGTAGGTTTTGATAAATGACAAACGACGCGCAATTGACATATGACGAGGTCCAAGCACAAGCGCGCAATTGACACATAACGAGGTTCAAGCACAAGACGAACAAAGATCAAGTTTAAGCAAAGAAACAAGTTATACATGAGTCGTTCTTTAATTGTGATCTTGATCCGACAATTGACTCAAGACTTGGCTTCTCTCGTAAAATCATTTTTATCAAATCATGCATATTTAACTTAAAGCAAAATGATTTTCAAACATTTTATTTTAGCCAAAATGATTTTTAAACATGCCTCTCAAATCTGGACAAAGATAATCGATTATGTACTTTATGATAATCGATTATGTTAAGACAATGTACACCAGATTTACAAAGCTGAACAATAATCGATTATGTACTTTATGATAATCGATTATGTTAAGGCAGTGTACATTAGATTTTTCAAAGCTACAAGATAATCGATTATGTACCTTATGATAATCGATTATGTTGAGGCAGTGTCCATCAGACTTTTCAAAGCTGTAAGATAATCGATTATGCACCTTATGATAATCGATTATGTTGAGGCAGTGTCTATCAGGTTTTCAAGACTGTAAAATAATCGATTATGTACATTATGATAATCGATTATGTTAAGACAGTGTAGTCCAAAGTTTTCAAAACATCAAAGATAATCGATTATCCTTATAGCATAATCGATTATGTAAATGACCGTTGCCAAAGTATTTTTAATCTCTGAAAGATAATCGATTATGCACAATCTGATAATCGATTATGCTAAGTAAAAATCTGCATATGATTTTTTGAACGTTGTCAGGTAATCGATTATACGATTTGGATAATCGATTATTCAGCTTAAAATCTGGGAATGATTTTTTGAACGTTGTCAGGTAATCGACTATACGATTTGGATAATCCATTATTCTGCTTAAAATCTTGTAATGATTATTGAACGATTGGAAGATAATCGATTATGCAAATCAGATAATCGATTATCTCAGCACAAAATCAGCAATTCATGATTGGCAATTAAGCAACGGTTTTGGATGTTTTGTACACTATAAATACAACTCAAAATTAGTCTTCTAAGTAAAACAACTGATCACATTCTTGCTAAGGCTTACATACTCTCATATCAATCATTTTCTATTCATTTCATAAGTTTTTGAGAGCCAAACTCTTGACGAAAATTGTTGTGTTCTTGAGCGTATTTATTTTACTCATATCTACTCTTAAAGAGACTCTTGTCTTGACTGCTAAGTGTTTGTATACACTTGAAGGGAAGTGTTAATCCCTTGTGTTTGTAGGAAGGAACGTTTTCATTCCTTCTGTTGAAGTCTTGAAGTGTGGTATCTTCGAGCAAAGGTTGTTGAGGCTTGTGTGACTCAAGTTCTTAGTTTGTAACGGTTTGTTAAGCACCTGTAAGCTTAACGGAGTTAGTGGAATCTCGAGAGAGTCTCTCGGGGACTGGACTAGCCACAAGTTGTGGTGAACCAGGATAAATTCGGTGCGTTCTTTCCTTGTTATTTATTTTCCGCACTTATTTCAATCCTGCAATTTTTAATTCCGCAAGTTTACATTGTTTTTTATCATAACGCTATTCACCCCCCCTCTAGCGTTAAGCGTATATTCTAACAAAGACAATACCAACTTTCCATAAACATCAAAACACCTTTCCTGCTCATCCGTGCACGTGCCCTCCTTGTCAACACCGAACTGCATATTTGATCCTCGCTTCAAATTCATACCACTCACTACAACAAACATGCAATATACGATAGAACACGTTCTTCATCCTAGCTTCAGAACCACTATTTGATTAACCCTTTATCATATAAAGCTTTTCACTTAACTCATTTCAGGAGACCCATAGCAACACACAAGTGAATTCTCATAACCGTACGATATGCAAATCGCTAAGTAGTAATCTAAGCCACCATATCCCTTTCGGGATCCACCTTCAAATGACATGCTGTAATAGAAGAATACTCCTGCATAATATCAATTATGGCGGCCGACAAGCCTCACACCTACCATCACAAATCACTAGCAAAACATGATCACGCCGAAGGAACTAATCACTGCCAGCAATATGCCAATTCGATTGGGGATAACCAATCCATCTTCTTCCAATTTATCCTTGATTTCCATAGAAACAATAATAACTCCATTCAACACTTAACACACTCCGTCTGCACTCATCCCGAGTGACCTTGAACCACGAGACTATATCATCTCAAATCCTGCGAACCATTTTATACCTCTCAATTGCTACACTGCAAGTCAAAACATCATAGAACATTCTAGTCCTTTCTCATATGCTACTACAAGGCTTGGTTCTTAACTGTACCTATAAGCTCGAAATCATTAGGCACTACACTTTACCTTTTTGATTCCACTATGACCATTGCTGAGAGCCGCTACTTTGACTTGGGTCGAATATAATCAACTCCATGATTCTTATAGCACAAACACACCCTCTCGATGGAGCACCCGACAGAATCACTCACCAAGTCTGAACATGAGCCAACAAGGCCAACAATAACACACTTTTAACAATCCCTTCGCTCAAATTACCACTTATGTCCTTTTCTCGTAGCTGAAATAACCCATCAATATGCTAATAAAGAGAAAACTCGCAAGTAGTTAACCATGCCATCTAATCATAGGATGTAAGACTCCCACTTAGCTCAAGGCCACTACTACACGACTCTGGAAATCACCAGGATTCATAGTCTCTTATTGACATAACCTTGTGCAATCAACCGCGAAAAACCTTGGAATCTTTTTGTAAAACCCCCTTTTATACTCTAAATCGTCAACCAGATTCGCATAACCGACCTCATTGCTTTATAACCAATAGAATTCTTCACAAAGCTTCGCCAACCACACGACCGCTAACATGCGTATAGGAAATAACCCACATGTGGACATTACTCCTCGACATCTTCCAACGCTGCTGCGCGGGGTACAATCACTACGACATCAATAACTCATCCTGAGTCTGAGCTCACTCTCTAGCTGTGCAAGTCCATTCACCCCTCGTAGACATCAACTAAATATGTGGCAACATCCTTCAAATTCAAGTTATATTGTATCCTTCTTCATTTCGAGCAGCTCGTTCTCGTTATATCATATCTTCTGTCGCATAATATCCTATGCTTCAAGTTAACTCCATCGGCCCCAACCACTAATCTCTGAAATTCCCAAAAGATTACAAACTCTCCTTAAGGTGCATATTCCTCCTACCTCAATGCTCTTATGCAACTCCGCCACTTTTCCACTTTGGCGGAACTCATCCGTTTAATCAATTCGTCCTTTGCTTCTTATACTTGGCCTTCCAAAAATTTTAGCCACTGCGTGACACCCCCCACACGTCTTCCTCATCATTTGGAGCTCAGTTTTGCCTTCGATAAAATCTGTATTCCAAGCACTTGAACCCATAAACTGCTACTAACTTTAATCCTTTTGGGAGATCATCTTTCTCGAGCCATCCACATTAGAAACACTAATTCAATCTTGAACCATCGTACCCGCGATATCTAACAGTCGCTTCTTAAATACTAACCCGCATTAACCTACTTAAAAGGTGTATTGTAGAAGATCACAACACCGACAAACTAAACATATATAATCGAGGACGACGATAACACGTCACAGATGCAAAAACACTTGAAGACACCAAGTCTCGTTACTTCGTTGATCCAAATCTAGACATTTAGAGGCCAATTGCTTTTGCCCAACCGGGAATAAAATGTCAAATTTTTAGATCATTCACTAAGTAAACCACTCTTCAAGTCATTCACCGCCCCGACATTTAAGCAAACATCCTACCATCATATCAATAAGCATCACAAAACTTGTGCCTAGCCTCAGAGCTCTCAAAAGTACCACTACTGAGTTAAAACAATACAATATCCTTCCACAAGGCGACGATAAAGCTCAAACAACCCCACTGGGAGAAACACCCCACATCACATTCATAATACACTTATTATACTTCATTCTCGATTTATAACCAGCGTTTCGTGTAGCATAAGATTGAGTAAAAAGGAAACAAGGGCATACGCTTCAAGGAAACAAATCGCACGGCAAAGAATCAAGAAGGGAAGAAATCCTAACAGCCCTGTAGTCTCCTAAATATAAGTACAAACATCTCAGTAACGATTCGGGAGACTCTACTAGACTTGCTCATGACCTAAGAGAACCTAATTCTCTGATACCATGTTGTCACGACCGAAATTACACTAAGGTTCGTGATGGCGTTGGACACTGCTGTGAGGAAAGTCAACCAAATTAGTTGATTAAGTTCTCATTTTAAAAATTCTGAAAACCAAGTTTTTTCTTCAATTTTACTAGTAAGACAATTTGTACAATGTAAATAAAGGAGTGTTGGAAGTAAGTAAAAGATACCCGATAATCATCCTAGACCGGTGTCACAAGTGCATGAGCAGTTTCTAAGAGATAATATAATATAACAACCATTGACAATACAATATTGGACAGAAAATAAATACAAATAACTAAAACAGACTCTGCTGGTTGCGGGTCGCCTCGAGAAGTGCAGCTCACCTAATATAGTGGGCCACTAGAGATACATATGCTTGTGCAATAAAAATGCACAGAAGTGTAGTACGAAAACAAAGTGTACTCGATTAGTATTCCATATAATCTCGAAGAAGTAGAGAAGAGATGGCCGATTTCCGCACTTACTACTGGTCCAAAGAAGATATCTTATTAATGCGAATAATCAAAAATTAATTAAGAAAGACAGTAAATTTCAAATAAGTCATGAACAGGTGAAAGTTCCTTTTATTAGTAAATGTCTGCGGATTCATAATCCAATAGTTTCCGATTATCTCAAGTCGGGAAGAGCAAATATCAATCTCACATAATTACAAGGCAAGCAATACAAGCATGCACAAATCATGCTGAGGTCCACGACCCGACCCAACAGAAATGTAAAATGTGCATTGACGAGCGTCGAACGACATGAACCATAGATTAATCTAGCACACTGCTCGTGTATCATACAAGCGAGGTTCAACATTAAATAAACAAATATCACGCTCGAAAATTATACATGTGACGCGAGCACACAAGTTACACACAAAAACTGCCAATTAAGAGTTTATTTGGATATGTTTAATCCAATAAAGCCAATTTTCTTTTAATGATTTAAGAAAAATGAAATTTCATCCTTTTTGAAATTCATTTACTGATTCCATGTGATTTAAGAAATTCAAGCTGTCAATAAGTTTACAAATGATCCAAGTACAATATCCTTTTGGGTCCTAGACTACCCGGACAATAGTATAATAGTAGCTACGCATGGACTCTCGTCACCTCGTGCGTATGTAGCCCCTACATATAGGAGCGCATAACTAAATAACTCACCTATGGGGACAATTCACACTTACAAGGTTAGAAATGAGACTCACCTTTCTCCGAAGATTCATAATCGACATTCCAAGCCCTTCCAAAGAAACGAATCAATGCTAAATGCTCGAATAGCCTATAATTATGCAAATCAATTAGTATATGCTAAATAACTCAATACAATCCAATTCAAAACAATTCCTAACCTCGATCGAGAAGTTGACAAAATTACTCTTGGGCCGATGCGCTCGAAAATCTGATATATTTTGAAGATAAAGTTTACACATAAACTCACAAACTCAAATATATGATTTTCTCTTAATTCTATACCCAAAATCCTGGTCAAATTCCAAGATATCAATTTTCTAGGGTTTTTCTCAAACCCCAAGTTTTTTACAAATTCTCTTGTCTAAATCCATTTAAAAACATTGTAGTTACTCAAATGCATAAATTACTTACCTTATAATGAATGACCGAACACCCTCTTCAAAAGCTCCAAAGTCGCCCAAGCCAAGAGAAAAATGGGTGAAATTGACTCAAACCCTGATTTTAAAAATTCTGCCTAGCCCAGGTGCACCATTCTTTGCGTTCGCGCTACGTTGATCACGTTCGCGAAGGCCAATTACCCAGCCCCTTCAAGTTAGCATACCAGGCGTCACGTTCACATACGCCAATGACCTCAGGCCCAACTTTTCCTTCTACGCGTTCGCGATCTCCTCCTTATTTTTGCATAGTAATCAGCTCGACTCCTTTGCATTCACGACCTACGCCTCGCGTTTGCGAAGGCTAAAACTAGAAGCCTCCAACCTTCCTATTCACAAACGCATAAGTCCCTTCGCATTCACGAAGAAGGAAACTAGCAACAAAAATCTGCAGCCAAAACACAACCCGAAATGATTTGAAACTACCCCGAAACACACCCAGGCCCCTTGGGAGCCCGACCAATCATGCCAACAAGTGCAAAGACACATTACAGACTCACTTGAGGCCTCAAATCACATAAAACAATATCAAAATCATGAATCGATCTCCAATCCAAGCTTTATGAACTTTAGAACTTCAAATTTCTATTCTCAATTTATAAACATAATCACGTTCGATTGACCCCAAATTTTTCCCACAATTTATTTGACGTTACGGACCTGCTCCAATGTCTGGAATTGGATCTGGACCCCCATATCAAAAAGTCAACTTTCGGTCAAACTCTTTAAAATTCTCCAACTTTTGTCTTTAGTCAAATGGCTCCCAAATGACCGATGAACCTCCGGATTCACTTTCGATCGCGCTCCCAACTTCAGAATCACTATACAGAACCACTCCAAGCCTTGAAATCCCAAATGAACATCGCTAACACAAAAATGCACTTCAACCCAGACTTATGAGATTTCTTCTAAAATGCTAACTTCCAAAATAGGCGCCAAAACTCTCCATGGTCATCCAAAACCCGATCCGGACATACGTCCAAGTCTGAAATCATCATACGAACCTATTGGAACCTCAAGATCCCAATTCCGAGGTTATTTACTCTTAAATCCAATTGTAGTTAATTCTTTCAACTTTAAGCTTCTGAAATGAGAATTCTCATTCCAATTCAACTCCAAACTTCCTGAAATTTAACTCCGACAACGCGTACAAATCATGATACCTAAAGTGAAGCTACTCATAGTCTCAAACTTCTGAACAGTGCGCTAGAGCTCAACATGAGCGATCGGGTCGTTACACATTTGGTGCGAACAATTATTTCAAAAAAAATATATATATATATATATATATATATATATATATATATATATATATATATATATATATATATATATGTTATTTTGGTATGCGTTTTATAGTAATTGTCGTAAGATATTCGTGCAAAACACGAAAATAGAAACTAGTTATTATAAAAATAGGAACCCTATAAGTTAAAAGATAAATGACCTTATTACCCCTTTAAAACCTAAATACCGTTTTTATATTATAGCATAAAGAAAGACGCTAGCTTAGCAACCGTCCTGAATGGCCAAACCACCTTTCATGCGGAGGGCTACGACATTTGAAAACCATTTGTTATTCACTCAATTCCGAGGTTGTTTACTCTTAAAACTCGGGTTACTGATAATCAAATATATAGTGAATAAAAGAATTTGACTTTCGTAAGCAGAAGAAAGCACAATAGATCAGTATATTGCAATAGTATTCCGTGTCCTTACAAAAGTTCAGTCTTCTCATTTTAGAGCTATTGCTAGGTAATACGTTGTGCTTCTCTCATAATAGAGCCATTATGGGTAAGTAATGGCATTTAATGTAACGTTATAATTGGTAATCATATTTGACTTGATATAGATTTCCTAACATTTTTCGTATTTAATTCCTATTAATTTCTGACAATACGTATCTATATCCCTTTTTGCTATCCAGATTCATTCTCTTAATACGACCTTCGAATATTAATAGGTTCGAGCATCTATCCCTCCTGATTCTCTTGAACTATTCTTTACCAACTGTCATTCTTTGACGAGTCCACGTGTGATAACGTGCCATCTTGCAATTAATTCAATATATGAACTTGATTATTACCAATACAGATAGTCCTTCCACTTGTCATTTATTCATCAATAGAATATTTGGGAAGCGGATCTCATTAAAGCACGAATATTCGCCGCCATTAATTCTTCTCTAAAATCGTTGCTTTATCTGTGACTTCCGGTTAATTTCGTAACACGTGGCATTCCCTGGTTGGTTCTGCAACTTTTCAGTGCTTTTTAGGGCTTTTTACAGCTTTACCAATTATGAAATGACAGTTCCCATCATGACGTTTCCATCATGGTACCTTTTCCTTTAAAGTTTGCTTTTTAGTATAAATATAACTTTTCATCTTTGTCTTTCTCATAAAAGGTTTAGAATACTCAATTCTTGTTTTCTTCTTCCTTGTACTACTAGGTCTTTTTCAAAACTTAACCCTCAGAGAGTTCCCATCGTTGATAACCTTTCTCTTGCTCCTTTTAAAAGTAGGAGAGGAGGACGACTTCGTACTTTAGGATTTTCATCATCACGAGGCCCTTCCTCTTCCTTCAACGATTGCTACTACACCTTTTAGAACCAGAGTTTCTCTCTCTCAAAGGTATTCATCTAGAAATAAAGAATCCAATGAACCTCTTTGTGAACCTTTGGTAGATGAATTTATTTCTGCTGAACTATCTTTTTACAATGTTTGAAAGTCCATCAGAAACCAAGTTTCCTCTATGTCCTCGTTAAATCGTGCTAGCATTTATCCAACTGAGATCACTAAAGGCTTGATTTCTATGGTTCCTAGAGGTTCCATTGGAGTCATGATTTCCCCATTATAATTCCCAATGCAAACAAAAGAATCAGTTCTTACTTGACTAGGTTTTCTTCGTATATACATACCCTTTCACATTGAATTTCAAGCCTTATATTTTCCCTGTTTTCATCAAATTCTATCGTATTTCGATGTTTTCTTAGGTCAAATTGGCCCCATCGTGTGGGGGATGTCACTTGTTTGAGACATTTGGCCAACACGACTGGCTTGCCTTTTACTTTGTTCAATTTAATCCACCTTTATTTTCCCAAACTCTTCCGTCGCGGAATTCTCACTTTACTAGTGAGAGGCAAGAGAGTTCTGGTCAGCCCAAAAGATGATAAAGATCGTTGCTGGTATGCCAGGTTTGTGCTGCCTACACTATTGGTTTAGTGGTTGAAGAGAAATTTCCATTTCCTGAGAAGTGGAATTTTGCATATGAGTTTTCTCTTTATAACTTTTCTATACCTTTTTCTCAATTTTGATGTTTGTCATTTTAACTTCCTCTTCTTTTTTAGCAACCATGGGAAGTGTGGATAAGATTTTCAATTTCCATGATCGGGTAGGAAAGTTGTTAAGTGTTGCTCTTATGGAAGGTAGATCCTTGAAAAATCTTTCTCATCAGCTTAGTTGGAAAGTGAAAACTCACGGTAAGTGCTTTTTCCCTTATATCCTTCGTATTTCCATTCACTTCTTTCCTTAGAACTTATTTTGATCCTTCTTTTTATTAGAATTTCCCATTTGAGGCATAAGTGATGAGGCCGCCGTAGCTTCCAGAGTTTCTTTTAAAAGAACCTAGGAGATAATTCTGTGTTCTTTATCGAATAAAGAAGGCTTCTATGACCATGATTCTGAAGAAGAGGAAGAACAAGATGGAGGTTCTTTGATAAAAAGGCCACGAGCTAGAATACACATTATTTCAGATTACGAAGCATCTCCTCCTTGTTCTATTCCTTTAACCAAAACTGTTAAAGCCACCTTGGTGATTTCTGATGATAACACTCCCGCGGCTGCTCATGATTTTGTTGATCAGCTTTTTGCTTGTGGGTTTGATAGAGAAAGTTTGGGTCCGGTTTCTGATGAAGATCCTCTTGCCTCATTTTCTATGTCTACTCCCGTAACATCTTCCTTACTAGTTGTGACTATTTCCATTGCTGCTCCGCCCAGGCTGTTTTGACTCCTTCCATAGTTTCTCCTGTAACTATTCATCATACTGAATTTGGTTGCTCAAGTGAAAGTGGAGCTATGAAGCAAGTTATCATCGAGGTTCCTGCTGATGGTAATCTTTTGAGAAAATCAGGTCGGGCAGATGTGTGTTTGAAACCTCTAATTGATCCAATTGAGAGATCCAAGCTTGAGAATCACAATTCTTTGACTTGGATGAATGAAATAGTGCAATCATCACTAAAGGTAGTCATTTTTGTACTTTACCTCACTCTTCTTCAATTTAAGGTTCTTACCCCTTTTTTGGTTGGCACGGAGATGATGAAGAGAGTTTCCCACATTGAGCAATTAATGCATGATTATCAAGTTGAAGCAGACAAATGAAGAGAATAGTATGAAAGCCTTCAAATTGACATTGAAGTGTTAGAAGAGAGAAAGTGTACCTTGGAGCAGCAATTAAAGCCGTCAATATGGGCTTAGCCTGTTGGGCTAGCCCAGTCCAGCACTTGATTTAGTAGGGATGGGCTAGAATTTTGGAACCCATTTAAAAATGACGCTTTTAAGCCCGGCCTGTGGCCCGTGTGGCTTTACTAATGCTGGGTTGGGCCGGCCCGTGGGCCTAATAAAAATATGTATTTAAAATATATAAAATATAAAAATTATACGACATAAATTATCAAGAACAGTATTTCAAGCTTAAAGTTGATTAAGCATATCACATTAAAAATCAAGGTCTTAAAATGTTAATTAGATATTAAAATTTAATTATTTTTAATATTTAACTAACTAATATTGTATACAAATTGTAGATATCGATGAAAATGAAGATGTTAAGACAACTTTCTCACAAGCGGATTTGATGTATTTGATGAAGATGATGTGTTGGATATCCCATAAGCCTCATGGACGCTCTCTTGAATAGTTAGTTTTGAGTTTTGACTTTCAGTAAATGAATTATAGTCTTGTCTTTTACTTTTAGTATTTATTGTGATATGTTGGAACAATATAAGTATTAAGTTTTGTGAAATTTTAACAATAAGATCTTTTAACTTTTAAAAACTAATCTTGTTTTAAGATAAAACTTAACTATATTTTAAAATATGATGGCCGGCCCATAGGGGCCCGCAGCTCACATAGGGCTTGGGTGGGCTAACCGTTGTAAGGCGCATCAAAATGATGGGCTACCCACCCAGCCAGTTAATTGCTAAAGCCTACGTGGGTTGGGTTGGGCTGGCCCAGCTCGACCTATATCGACAACTCTAGTAGCAATTGAAGGTTTTGACTTCAGAGTTGGCAGTCGAGAAGGCTTCCTCGAATCAAGCTAGCAATGCTAAGGATCTCCTCGAAACATTTTTTTCTAAGCAACTCTCTAGGGCTAGTGAAGATATCAGAATTGAGGGCCTTGTTAAGTGAGAAAAACGTTTATCCCGGTGAACTTGTGCAAACTTCGACTCATACTCAAGAAGATCCCTATGAGTCTTCTGATAAAGTCCGTTCTTTAGAAAGTTCATGTGCTTCTCATCAAAATTCATATGATTCTGCCTTGGTTGAGAATAAAAAGCTCAAAACTGAAATTGATCAATGGGAGAAAGATTACGAGATTCTTGAGGAGAAGACCACAATTGAAGTGAGTTGGGCAATTTTAAACACTCTACATGACACCCTTATGGAGGCTAGCCAAGAGGGCTTTATCTTGAAGGCTGAATTAACTAAGATAGAAGAAACAATTGAAAAGACTCAGGAAGGCCAACACTTATCTTCTACCATAACCGATACCCCCCACCATATTAAAGATTATATCGGCAAGGTGAGTGCTCCAACTCCTTCACGCCAACTTGAAACTTCTACTGCTGGTGACCTTGCTTTAAGCCCCTCTTCAACTCCTCATTGACAAGTTTATGAAATATGACTTCTCTTTTTCTTTTTTCTTTTGGTGGAATGTGATTATAACCCCCGGTGCCATTTGGAGGTTTAGTTATTTGGAAATGATAAGTCCCCAGACCTTTTCGGGGCGGTTTTGTACAAATGACAAATAGTTTATGACTAAGTTCATACTTAGTCTAAACTTTTTGTATTAAAAATTTACGTTTTTAACTTAGTTATTTTAAGCTTCTGTTTCGCTCGTCTTTGCCTTTATACTTAAGGACTTGTTAATTAATTCATGGGTTTATGTATTACCTTTTTTTTGTATTTTTTTTTTATAAAATGCTTTATTATTTTCATGTATGTTTGAATCACACATGAATTTCATAAAAGATGCCCTTTTATTTTCGATACTCAATGAAGAAGACATCTCAACTTCATAATGGTATAAATGTACGACAAAAGAAATAGGAACACATACGTTTCTAGAAATAACTTTAATAAAGTTTTTATTCGAACTTTGTCAAGTTTAAATAACATCTTACATGTGTTTAAATAACTTCTATAAATTTTTCTTAACTATTTTATCTACCATAGATTTCAAAAGAGGAAATAAAAATCAAGGTTTCCCTTCATAAAACCCATTTCTATATATTGCCTTTAACCTCCTCAACAACAACAACAACAACCCAGTATAATCCCACTTAGTGAGGTCTGGGGAGGGTAGTGTGTATGCAGACCTTACCCCTTACCCTGGGATGGAGAGGTTGTTTCCAAATAGACCCCCAGCATCCTTCGCTCCAAGAACTTCCCACCTTGCTCTTGGGGAGACTCGAACTCACAACCTCTCGGTTGGAAGTAGGGGTTACGTACAATCCGAGCGACCCCTCTTTTCTTGCCATTAACCTCGATTTCATAAAATTTGGAATCTATAAGGTTATTCGATTGGCTTTGTGTTATCGGCTCGTAACTTTGCTATGAACTTGACTCACTTAATGAGTAGCCTTTGAGGCTTTGATTTGTACTTTCGACTATCTTCTTCAGTCCTTTTTACCTTATTTATACATGTGCTCAACGTATATTATATAGTCTTTCAAGTGTTTGAGCTTTGAAGTATGAAATCTTGAGAACTTGATTACTCCTCTCATTCGGTCATATTCCTGAAAAGGAAAAAATGAACTAGACTAGGAGGTGTTTGAATTTCTATAGGAAAACTATTTTCTTTAGAAATAGTATTTCCTCGGATAAACGACATTCCAATATAAAGGTAATATCTTGCAATCCATTGTTTCCAGCTGGTATGCTCCTTTTTCTACGTTACCATGAATATTATAAGGTCTTTCCCAGGCTGGACATAACTTTGCCACAATTAGCCGCTCTAGTGGATTGAAAAATCTTCTTGAGTACGAACTCCACAGTTAGGCGAGCTTGCCGATTATAATATCGTTCCATAACTTGCTTTTGTGCTGCCATTGTTATTAATATAGCTTCATTTCTTTCTTCAAGTAAATCTAAGTTTATTCTCATTTCTTCTTCGTTATATTCTTCAGTTGCTTGTGCATATCTCATGCTTGGTTCCCTTATCTCGACCGTGATCAAGGCTTCAGCTCCAATACCAATGAAAATGGTGTTTCTCCAGTACTTATTTTTGCTGTCGTGCGATAAGCCCATATAACACCATGTAACACCTTCGGCCAATGCCTTTGGACTACTCCAATAGTTTCTTCAAATTGTTACTAATGACTTTATTTGTCGATTTAGCTTTTCCATTACCCACTAGATGGTAAGGTATTTAGGTAATCCTTTTTTATTTTCCAACTTTGAAAAAATTCTGTGATTTGTGCAACTATAAATTGTGAGCTGTTGTCACATACGATTTCTTTTGGTATGCCGAATCGGCAAATGATACTTCACCAAATGAAATCTCTGACATCATTTTCTCGTACCTGTTTAAAAGCACCTACTTCCATCCACTTAGTAAAGTAATTAGTGAGTACTAGCAAAAATCTTACCTTGCCTTTTGCTTGTGGTAGTGGACCCATGATATCCATCCCCCACTTTATAAAAGGCCACCGTGTAATGACTGGATGTAACAATTCCGTGGGTCTATGCATATTGTTACCATATTTTTGGCACTTGTCACAAATAGCTACCACTTCATCTTCCATTTTTGGCCAATAATAGCCTGCTCTAATCATGGTTTTCACTAAAGATCTTCCTCCCCCATGGTTTTCGATAAAGATTGTATTGCTTTATGCAGTACCAAGCAGCTTTTTTGTGAAGTGCATGAGCCTTTTATATTCAGGGACGGTTCCGTACAATAAAAAAGTGACAATCTCGTTCCTCCAATCCTAAGTTAAATTATTGAAATTTACTTCATTTCTATCTTGATCGAGTACTGAATGAAATAGATGCATTACAGAGGCATTTTCATCATTTGTTACTGCTGCCGCAGATGCAAGATTAGATAAGGCGTCTGCCTCAACATTCTCCGCTCGTGGTATTTGCAGAACCTTCCAGGTTTGGAATTGTCTAACCAGATATCGCGCCTTCTCCAGGTATTGTTGCATTCTTGCCTCCCATAAGACCCCAGCATTTGGTTAACTACAAGTTGCATATCGCTTTTGATTACGACCTACTCTATGCCAAGTTCGCTTACCATTTGTAAACCTATAATCACATCTCCATACTCTGCCTCATTGTTAGTCATAGGATGACATTTTATAGCTTATTGTATGGTTTTATTCGTAGGTGGTAATAAAAAAATTCTTAGACCTGTCCCTTTCACATTCAATAAGCCACCATTAAATAAGGTCCATGTTCATAGATTAGATGCATTGATTACTCGTAGTTCTTTTATTACTTCTAGTTGCATCCCTCGGCTAAAATCAGCCAAAATATCTGCTAACACATGTGACTTTATTGCAGTTCTAGGTTGATATGTGATGTCATATTCACTCAGTTCTATGGTCCATTTGGCTAACCTACCCGATAATTCTTGTTTGTGTAATATATTACGTATTGGATAAGTAGTCACTACAAGGATAGGGTGGCATTAAAAATAAGGCCTTAATTTCCTAAATGCCATGATTAATGCAAGTGCAAGTTTTTCTAGTTGATGATAAGTGTCTCCGCATCTAATAACAATTTTCTAACTTTATAAAATTGGAGACTATTTACCTTGGTCATCACAAACCAAAACAACACTCACCACTACTTTTGAATCAGCATAGTAGATAAGCAACCTTTCCCCATTTTTTGGTTTTGTACGCAACAATGGATTTGATAAGTAGACTTTCAGGTTTTGGAGTGTTTGTTGACATTCCTTAAACCATTCGAATTGATCTTGCTTTTTAAGAGCTGAAAAGAACTTAAAGTATTTTTCTGATGAGTTGGAAATAAATCTTCCCGAGGCCGCAATTCTTCCCGTCAGTCTCTACACCTCTTTCTTACTTGTAAGCATGTCAGGAATTTTTTCAATGGCTTTAATATGATTTTTGAAAGATCCATGCTTTCTTTTCTTTTGTTTTATAGGTGGATATGATGTATCTTCATTTAAATTGCGAGTCATTACTTCCGGGGGTATGCCTGCCATATCAGAATGGGACTAAAAAGGAAATCATGTTAGTTTTCAAAAATTCAATCATCTTACCTTTCATTTCGTGGCTTAAGTGGACCATGTAGAGTTTCTTTTTAGGCCATTGTGTGAAAAGTTCTACAGTCTTAGTTGATTTCACACCACCATGTTATATGTGATTGTGAGAAGTGATTTCATGTGCCTACCTTATTATGTGGAAAGTTTGTAACTGCTTGAGGATACCGATGTGGAAGTATGTGTTAACGAATGAAAGGATGTTAACATGTCCAAATGTGGAAATGTGTATATAACGGCTAAAAACCCTGCGTGGTAAGTAATGAAAGAGGGTATTGTGAAATGACGTAAATAAGTTAAATGATTATGATGACACCTTGTACATGAATTACTACTTGGTGACACTTATGGAACTTTGGGTCCAAATATATGAATTGTTGATGAACTTGTGTTTCCTTGAAATGATGATTCTTGTGATGTATTGTTTGTGGTTGTGATAACAAAATATGATTGTGGGCGAGGTCGGGTTGCACGCTGCAACTCGAAATAATAAGGTGTGGGTTTTGGTAATAAGGGTGGCCGAGATAATAAGGGTGGTCGAGGTAATTAGGGTGGAAAAGTGATAGAAGTCCCTATTGAAATGCAAATATGTGAACGTTGTGAAAATCATTGATATGATGAAATAATGTCGGATAGGGGAAAATGAGAGATTGCTTCTGATTTGATTTCGCCTGAAACGAATCCGATCATTGATTCTATTACTGTTTGTTATTTGTGCATACTTATATGATGGTAGGTGGGGTAAAGATTGTTTATACTTTTGCCGGGGGCGCTACATTCGTGTTATGATGGTAGGTGGTTCCATAGCAGGTACTTCAGTCCATCGACAGTAGCACTCCTTCACTTTCCATTAGCTGAATCGGTGAGCCCCTTTCTGCTCGGGGCCCTGTGTGGCTCATGCCGCTTTTCTTCTGGAGTCTTGTTTTGGTATATGTGCAAGGTATAGTCGGAGCCTTGCTAACAGCAAGTATTGTGTCACCCTTTTGTATCCATAGAGGCTACGTAGAAAGGAAATGTGGGTTATGAACTTATATAAATAGGTATTTTGTATGTTAGGCGGTGTTACATGTAAACCACGCAAATTAACCATGAATGTTATGTATATCTTGTAAGAAGGTGTTTAAATTATAAATAGTAGTTTCACTCGTTTAATGAGCAATGAAAACACGGGGTAACATGTGGGATAGGAAAGGAACCCAAGTCCGCTTGACTAGGGCTACCCGGTCGAGCGCCTGTCGTGCCCCTTGGTTTTAGGGCATGACAAACTTGGTATCAGAGTCTGAGGTTTTAAAATAGTGCTAGGATGTCTCAGAGCCGTGTCTAGTAGAGCCGTTCTTATCGATGTGTTGTTGACCACATTTATAAGTAGGGGCTACATGGAAATTTAGGAAATTACCCTCTTCTTTCTTAGTCTATATCGTGCGGCAAATGAATCTGACATTTTCTGTAATGGCACCTAAGACGACAGCTAGGCTTGGCCTTGGGGCCAATGCCACCCCAAGTGTGGCGATGGATCATGTACTTGATGCAGTGGGCGAGAGTGAATTCCTGGTCTTTAATCTACCTGGACTATTTTTCCCAGATCAAAATGTTCCTATTCCTTCTACGGCAGAGGCTGCTACCATCCCTCCCGTTGATATTCCTGATCTTTCTTCAGTTCCAGCTTCCAGTCCAGGTAGTTCCAATGAGGACCTTAGGGGAGTTATTCATATGTTGGCTCAGCTGGTGGCCGCTCAGGCACAGAGATCTCATGCCACCTCTGTGCCCTCTAGCGGATTAGGAGATTCCTCTGGTTCTAGAATCAACCAATTTCTACGGTTAACCCCTCCAGATTTCTCCGGTACTGATCCAGAGGCCGATTTACATGATTTTCTAGATGAGATGTACAAGACTCATTGTGTGATGAAGGCAATCGAGATAGAGGGGGGTGAGTTAGCTTCTTATTGGATGAGAGGAGCAGCATATTCCTGGTTCGAGATGTGGGAGGATTCCCGGGGTGAGGGAAGTCTTACAACAAGATAGGATGAGTTCGTGGATACTTTTATGGATCATTTCTTGCATGCCGAGACTATGGCAGCCCATGCCACAACGTTTGAGGCCCTCAAGTTGGGCAATATGAGTGTTTGGGAGTACCACATAGAGTTTGTTAGATTGTCCAAGTGTGCTCCTCAGTTGGTGTCAACAATGGATGCCAGGGTTCGACGGTTTGTTCATGGCCTTAGTCCCTTGGTTTTGAATGAAACTGCTACAACGGCCTTGCACTCTGATATGAATTATGGTAAGATAGTGGGATTCGCTTAGGCTATGGAGGCTAGAAAGTTGAAAATAAGGGCAAAGAGGGACAGTAGCAGTAGGGTCCGTTCAGTGGGTCACTTAGGGAGACCAGTTCAGGGGAGAGGGCCATCCAAATCATATGCTCAATCCTCTGCGAGCACACCATCATCCAAACATATTTATCATCAGAGTATTCACTTGAGACCAGGTTCAGACAGTAGGAGATCCCATCAATCCGATCGTTCAGGTGGGAAAATTCAGCAGCGGGGTAGGTTTCCATGCCCCAAGTATGGGAGATTTAACGTAGAGACTTGTTAATGGGATATCCCGGTGTGCCATAGATGCAGGGTGAGAGGCCATATCCAGCGGGACTGTCGTGTGCCCAGTCATGGCATGTCTAGGGGATTTGCTCAGTCATTTGGTTCTTCAGCCGACACATAGTACGCGTGTCCTCCAGCCCCAACACGGTATGGTGCAATTAGGGGTTGGGCTCGTGGTAGAGGTGGACCCAGTTGGTTTTTGCTTTGAGTGGTCGCCAGAGTACAGAGGCTTCTCCAGATATTGTTAAAGGTATCTTGTCTATTCAAGCCATTGTTTGTTATGCTCATATTGATCTGGGGTCCTCTTTGTCTTATGTCAACCTATTCATTGCTTCAAGTATTGGGATAGAACCCAAACAACTTCAAGAGTTGTTCTCCATATCGACTCCAGTTGGTGATTCTATTACAGTCGTGCGAGTTAATAGGAATTATGTTGTCACGATATGTGGCCGTGTTACCACGGCTGATCTTATTGAGCTTGGAATGGTGGATTCTGATGTTATTATGTTAATGGACTGGCTTTATTCGTTCTTTGCTAAAATTGACTGCCGGATGAGAGTCGTAACACTTGAGTTCCCTAATGAGCCGGTTATTGAGTGGAAGGGGAATGGTGTGGTGCCAAAGGGTAGGTTTATTTCCTACCTTAAGGCTTAAAAAGTGACTAAGAAGGTGTGTATCTATCATTCAGTAGTGGTGGCGGACACCACTTAAGAATTGTCTGTTCCTGAGTCCGTGCCAGTCGTGAATGAGTTTCTTGAAGTGTTTCCGGACAAGCTTCCAGCGATTCCGCTAGATAGGGAGATTGATTTCAGGATTGATGTATTGTCAGATACACAAGCAATATCTATTCTACCATACAGAAAGGCTCCATCGGAGTAAAGGGAGTTGAAAGAGTAGCTGAAGGATTTATTAGAAAAGAGGTTCATTCGGCCAAGTGTGTGACCAAGGGGTGCTCCGGTTCTTTTTATCAGGAAGAAGGATGGGTTGCTCCGGATGTGTATTGATTACCGACAACTCAACAAGGACATCATCAAGAATAAATATCCGTTGTCGTGGATAGATGATTTGTTTGACCAATTGCAAGGTGCATGTTAATTCTCCAGAATTGATCTATAGTTCGGGAACCATCAATTGAAGATTAGAGAGCAGGATATTCCTAAGACCACTTTTAGAACTCGGTATGGTCACTTTGAATTCTTGTTCAGGTCTTTTGGGCTAACCAATGCCCCGGCAACGTTCATGGATCTTATGAATCGGGTCTTCAAGCTATTTCTATACTCCTTCATGATTTTTGTCATTGATAACGTCCTCGTTTATTCACGGAGATGGGAGGATCATTCCGATCACCTCAGGGCAGTTCTGCACATGCTTAATCAGCACAAGTTATATACAAAGTTTTTGAAATGTGAAATTTGGTTGGAGTCCTCTACATTTCTGGGACATGTTGTTTCCAGTGAAGGGATTCGGGTGGATCCTCAAAAGATTTCAGTAGTTAAAGTGGGCCTAGACCTACGACCCCCATGGAGATCCGTAGCTTTTTTAATTTAGTAGTGTATTATCAGAGGTTTGTGGAGGGATTCTCTACTCTCACCTCCCCATTGACTAAGTTGACTCAGAAAGCGGTTAAATTCCAATGGTCTGATGCTTGTGAGAAAAGTTTTCAGGAATTGAAGTCGAGGTTGACCTCGGCTCTAATATTTACCTTGCCGAGAGGCACGAAAGGCTTTGTGGTTTATTGCGATGCCTCCAAGGTTGGTTTGGGGTGTGTGTTGATGTAGCATGGGAAGGTTATAACATACGCTTCGAGGCAACTTAAGAATCACGAGAAGAACTACTCGACGCATGATTTGTAGCTCACAGCAGTTGTGTTTGCCTTGAAAATATGGCGGCATTATCTTTATGGGGTCCATGTGGATGTGTTCTCGGACCACAAGAGTCTCCAATATTTGTTCAAGCAGAAGGAGTTGATTTTAAGGCAGCGACAGTGGTTAGAATTGCTCAAGGATTATGATATCGACATTTTGTACCATCTAGGGAAGGCAAACATGGTGGCCAACGCTCTCAGTCGGAAGTCTATGGATAGTTTAGCTCATTTGGGAGCAGATTAGAGGCCCTTGGTTTGAGAGGTTTATCAATTAGCCAGTTTGGGGGTTTGTATTTCGACCTCAGACGAGGAGAATGTTAGGGTGCACAATGGAGCAAAATCGTCACTTGTAGCGGAAGTCAAGGAAAAGCAGTTTATTGATCCAGTATTGGCAATAAGAAGGAGACAGTTTTGAATAAAAAGACTTTGGCATTTTCACTCGGAGGCAAGGATGGTGTGTTGGGCTATCAAGGTATGTTATCCGTTCCAGATGTGGGTAATCTTCAGGAGAGGGTAATAGCAAAGGCTCACTATTCCAGGTATTCTGTGAACCTAGGTTCTACACAAATGTATCATGATCTCAAGGAAATTTATTGGTGGAACGGTATGAAGAAGGGTGTGGAGAACTTTGTATCTAAATGTCCGAAATGTCATCAAGTAAAAGCTGATCATTAGAGGCCCAGTGGGTTAACTCAGTTTATGGAGATAACAATGTGAAAGTGGGAGATGATCAACACAGATTTTGTGGTAGGGTTACCCCATACTCAGCGCAAGTTCAACTCGATTTGGGTAATTGTGGATCGACTCACAAAATCAGCTCACTTATTGACAGTCATGTCCATCGATACTGCAGAACAGTATTCTAAGTTGTACATCAAGGAAGTAGTCAGACTTCACGTCACTCCAGTTTCTATTATCTCCGATTGAGGGGCCCAATTCACAACTAATTATTCGAAGAAGTTTAAGCAAGGTTTGGGTAATCACATGAATCTCAGCATGACCTTCCATCCGCATACTGATGGTCAAGCGGAGCAGACTATGCAAAAGCTTGGAAGATATGTTGCGGGCTTGTGTCTTGGATATCAAAGGTAATTGGGATGATCATTTGCCACTTATAGAATTTGCTTACAATAACATCTTTCATGCTAGCATTCAGATGGCCCCATTTGTAGCATTGTACGGAAGGAGGTGTAAGTCTCCGATTGGATGGTTCAAAGTGGGTGAAGCAGAACTGTTGGGGCCAGATCTTGTGCGTCAGGCTATGGAAAAAGTTAAAGTCATTCAGGGTAGGATGAAAACTGCTCAGAGTCGTCATAAATCCTATGCAGATGTGCGTCGAAGAGAATTGGAATTCCAAGTTGATGATTGGATGTTCTTGAAGGTATCTCCCAGAAAAGGCATCATGCGATTTAGGAAGAAAGGGAAATTGAGCCCAAGGTATGTCGGGCCATATCGGATCACCCAAAGGATAGGGCAGGTGGCTTAATGGCTGGAATTGCCCCTTGTGTACTCGGTGTTCCATGTGTCTATGTTAAAGAAAGTTGTTGGGGATCCATCCACCATCGTGCCGATTGAGACTATCGAGGTCAATGAAGAGTTATCGTATGAAGAAATTTTGATTGTCATTCTTGATAAGTAAATCCGTAAATTAGAAACAAGGAAGTCACTTCTGTTAAAGTATTATGGAGAAGTCAACGAGTCGAGGAAGCCACGTGGGAAGCGGGAAACAAAAATGAAAGAAAAGAAAAATATTCCCATATGATTAAACAAGTCTAGTAGTAATTGTTCGAACAATTGTCTTTAAGCAATTTGAGGTAGTGTTCAGATTTGTGCAATGGCACCCCATTATAATTTTCGAATTGCCTTATTCTTGTAACTTCCCTATGTGTGCTAAATTTCAAATGTTGTTGATATTTGGGTAACCCTTGAAGTAATTGAACATTTTGAGAAACTGATGTGGTAGGTAAATGATTAATGATAGTGTATATTGGTTAAAGTGAAGCATCTTAGGCATGTTAAAGTGATTGAATTGGATGGAGCTCATTGAAGTGACCCATTTGTGTGCAAATAAATAAAATTGGTTGAACCGTGTGCAATTTGTGGTGTAAGGAGAATGACATATGTGTATGTTATTTAAAGTGTATGAATATGTACAAGTAGTTGAGGTAATGAATTGTATACCAGTTGTAGGGATAACAAAAACTGTGTAATAGTACTTGGAAATATGTTTTAGGGGCTTTCTAATAGGTAGATATGCCTAATTACAATTGAAAATTTTAGGAGTTAGTAAAAAATTATTGACTTGAGGTAGGATAGAAAAGAAATATGTTATATTGGGTGTTTGGGTCAGGCTTTACCTCTCAGTTGAGGACAAATGATCCTAAGTGGGGGAGAATGTAAAGCCCTAGAAATTTTTTTGCTAGGCGATAGGTAGACTAATTGTAATATTTTATGTGCATTAAATATGATGCAAATGAATTGGATGTGGTGAATAAGTGTATGAGCATGAAATAAGTGATGTGAGGTCCAAAGAGAAGCCTAAGTCTAAGCCAAGTTAGATAATTTCATAATAAGCTAAGATTTGAAGTAAGTTTGCACAAGTCTTCACTTTGGACGAGCATATCTTCGTGTGTATAAGGAGTTGTAGGATGCACAATCTATCAAATGAAAGCTCTTTGAGTCTACATTCTGATGCATCAAACCGTTCATCATTTGGAGGTGTATATAGAAAGTAATGGCCATTTTTGTGTCCCTTATGTTTGCAGAGCCCTAGGTAGCGCTGCGATCTAGCCGTGGCACCCGGAATTTTTGAGCTACTGGAATCAGCGCCACAGGCAGCGCCCATCGCCACATGAAACATTTTATATACACAATTTCGTGGTTCATTTTTACCCATTTCATTTGGACGAACTTAGGGTCCTTCTTTCACCCTCTCAAGACCTTCAATTCCTGAAAATATTCAAGGTAAGCAACCTCCATTTACTTAGTGTAAAATTCCATCATTCCAACACTAGTATTGATGAAATCTTTTCATGAAACACTTAGATTTTCAAGAAATTCCTTCAAGAATCCAAAGGAGGGTTTTTCAAGATTTCTTCAAAAAGGTAAATTCTACACCTTAGACATACATATATAGATACACTATGGTAATATGAGTATGAATTAAGTGTTGGAACTCTTAGTGTAGTGATTGGAATCCATAAGTTCCCAATATAAATACATAATTATTGTAGAGATTGAAAGAGTGACTATTTGATATGATTTATTGGTTGGGTGTGAATGGATGGTTATACATATGTTGTTGAAAGTTATAAATTGGCTCGGAATGATGGTGGATAAATTGTTGGTTAATTGTGATAGTTGGATGAACTAATACTATAGTTATGAGATGAAAAGATTTATACCTACAAGGCATTTGATAATATGCCTAAATGGCTTAAGCTATGAATGTTGTTACTAACATTGGCCCAGTTGAATGTTGTATTGTAGACTGAAGTGGCATAAGTGTATTCATTGCAGTATCATTAAGGGGCGAATTTGAGGTACGTAATGGTAACTTTAACTCTTGTGGAATCCGCTTGTTGTGAAGAGCATACAGTATGTGTACCTTATTTAAAAATATGTGTATTGATTGTCTTAGTTGATTTCCACACCACCATGTTATATGTGATTGTGAGAAGTGATATTATGTGCCTACGTTATTATGTGCAAAGTTTGTAAATGCTTGAGGATACCGACGTGGAAGTATTTGTTAATAAATGAAAGGATGTTAGAGTGTCCAATTGTGGGAATGTGTATAACGGCTAAAAACACTGCGTGGTAAGTAATGAAAAAGGGTATCCGGAAATGATCTAAATAAGTTAAACAATTATGACACCCCTTGTACATGAATTACTACTTGGTAACGATTTTGGTGCCTTGGGCCCAAATGTATGAATTGTTGAGATGAACTTGTGTTTCCTTGAAATGATGATTCTTGTGATGTATTGTTTGGGGTTGTGATTATAAAATGTGATTATCAGGCAGGGTCGGGTTGTGCGCCGCAACACGAAGTAATAAGGTGTGGGTTGTGGTAATAAGGGTGGCCGAGGTAATAAGGGTTGAAAAGTGATCGAAATCTCTATTGAAATGAAAATATGTGAAAGTTGTGAAAATCATTGATGTGATGGAATATTGTCGGATAGGGGAAAAGGAGAGATTGTGAAACTTGTTTCGCTATGGTTGTTCCTTTCTTGTGTATTTGATCGTTGATTCTTCTACTGTTTGTTATCTATTCATTGATTGATTTTACTTGGGGTGAAATTTGTTCATACATACCAATACAATTCAAATGTACTGACGTCCCTTTTGCCGGGGGCGCTACATTCGTGTTATGATTGTAGATGGTTCTATTGTAGGGACTCCAGTCCACCGACAGTAGCACTCCTTCACTTTCCGTTAGCTGAATTGGTGAGACCCTTTCCCCTCGGGGCCATGCGTGGCTCATGCTGCTTTTTTTTTTTCCGGAGACTTGTTTTGGTATATGTGTAAGGTATAGCCAGAGCCTTGTTAACGGCAAGTACTGTATCACCCTTTTGTATCCTTAGACGCTAAATATGTAATTTATATGTTGGGAGGTGTAACTTGTAAACCACGCAAAGTAACCATGTATATTATGTATATCTCATAAGAAGGTGTTTAAATTATTCTATTTCAACTGATTAATGATTAATGAAAACACGGGGTAACACATGGGATAGGGAAGGCACCCAGGTCCACTTGACTGGGGCTACCCGGTCGAGCGCCGGTCGCGCCCCTTGATTTTGGGGAGTGACTTAACTAATGATGCTGTAATTTTCATTTCCGTAGCACTTCCTTATTGTCTTACAATAGGCAGCTAATTGGTTGTATAATAGACAATGTGTCTAGTAATAAACTAGTTATTTGGTTGTGTAGTAGAAATATGTATAGTGCTAATAACTTGATTAAATATAACACTGAATCATGCATAACCTAGAGATTGCGTAATATACACTGGGTCCATCAATAAACTAACTACTTGGTTGCGTAATAGACTCAAAGTAGCGCCTAATAACTTCAACAAATTTAACGTTACACCAGTACAATATTACATGATCCTAAATATTTGCAAGAAAACAAACTTACAGTAATTAAACTATTCCTATTAACAACAAACCAATATTCATTCTCACTTCATCAACCAAGCTGCCACAAATTCGAAAATGAAGTTGTCACGACCCAAAACCCTACCCATCATGGAACTAGGCCAGCCTCAACTCAATAAAATCAAACACAACAACACTAAGGTTGAAAAGAAAACACTTATCAATGCTTTTAACATTTAAGGGGAAACTATTTAAAACATAAGACAATTCCATAATACGATATAACCAACCCAAAACCAGGGTGTCATTGAGTGCATTAGCCTCTAAAGGATAACATAGTCTATTACAACATTCAAGGAAATAAACTAAAATGCACCTATAGATAGATATGGAGAGCCAAGGCCTACAAACTCCGTGTAGATACCTCAATAATCTCCTATGCCTGAAGCCTTGATCAACAACCGCTATTGGGTCCAAAAGTGCCTGAATTTACACACACGAGGTGCGGGAGATAACACGAGTACACCAACTCAGTAAGTAGCGAGTCCAACCTATGGACTGAATGGTAGTGACAAACTCCACCTCAACAAATATAATAGAAACAATGTATAGAAACGTAAGCATGCTTTTAGTTAAATAGACAACTCAAAGTGATAAGGTAAATACATCTATCTAAATAGTTTAAGATATATAACATAACTTATTCTACATATCAATGCATCAACTGTATGAGATGCACAATGTGCTCCAACTCTCAAATGCTCGTCCACTTAGCACTATATATGGCTCACACGGCCTAGGGAAGATTCATCCCAGAATATATACATCTATGACAGCAGTCACTTAGTATTGAGGAAGGCCAATCCAGCCCTATGGAGAAAATCCATCTCGAGATAATGATAATAACCTCACAAGCACTCGGTACTGTATATGGCTCACACGAAACTGGAAAGATCCATGCCAAAATGTATATATATCACTGACAACAGTCACTCATTATTGAGGAAGGCCATTCCATCCCTATGTAGAAGATCCATCATCAAGTATAAATGCTTCGTAACAAGATCGATCCTATCAACTGCGCTCACTGGGGTGTATTACAGACTCTGGAGGGGCTCCTACAGCCTAAGAGTTATCATAATCGTCAATATAAATATTTCGGCATGCAGCACTTTCCCATAACTATCACTCATACCAAGCCCTTGGCCTCACTCAGTCATCAACCTCTCAAGTCTCACCACGGGCTCACAATGTCATGAAAACAACTCGGAACGATGATATGATGAACCAATAAATAACAGAGACTGAGATATGATATAAACATGCATAATCATGACTAAGTATGGAATATTAAATGAACTGATGAGGGAACAACAATAAACAACCGCTAAGGGTTCCAATAATACCATCACAAATCCAAGACATGATATCTTGCATGGTTTACAGCTCAACTACTTCATCACATGATGGAAACATGGATATTAACAAGATAGAGTCACCAAATGATACCATGGAATCATCCATGCCACAATTCTCACAGTCCATGCAGGCACGCCCATCACTTGGCATGTGCGTCCCCTCAATACTAATCACATAACACATGGTTTGGGGTTTCGAACCTTCAAAACTAAATTTGGAAGTGTTACTTATCTCAAACCAAGCCAAAATCTTACTTGGTGATGCCTTCGCCTCTCAAATCAGTCCCCAAACGTTTCGAATCTAGACACAAGCAATACAATGCAATCAATATAGGCCATAGAACCAATTCAACAAGAATATTTACTTAATTGGACATGAATTCCGAAATCCACTCAAAACCGGCCCCGGGGCCTACATCTCGGAATCTATCAAAAGTCACTAAACTAGAAAGTCCATTCATTCACGAGCCATACATATGAAATTTATCAAAATCTGACTCCATTTGGTCCCTCAAATCCTCGAATCAAACTCTCCAAAATCCCTAGTTCACCCATAATTTCCATTGATTAATTGATAAAACAACGTGAAATACACCATAGATAGGATTACTAAAGCTCAAGCAACTTACCTCACTGAAAACCCGTTGACTCTCCCTTCAAATTCGCTCAAAAAGCTCCAAAGCCGACTTGAAAATGGTGGAAATGAACCAAAATTGCTGAAGTGTGCTATTTTTACTTTTTGCACAAGTCTCCGCACCTGCGGCCATATATTCGCTCCCGCGCCCCAGTTTCCACATGTGCGCATATCCTTTCGCTTCTACGGAGCTGGCCACTCTCTCTTCTTTCTCATTTGTGCCCCAGGTCTCACACCTACGGCCTTACATTTTTATATCCGTTGCTAACCAAACGCACCTGCAACCTCGCACCTATGGTTCCCACACTGCAATGGCAGAAACATCAGTAACAATGGCTTTGGCTGCATTTTCCAAATTCCACACTCTCTGTTAGACATACAAAAACATCCTGAGCCCCTAAAACACTCAACCAAAATACACCAACAAGTCACATATCAACCTACGAACTTAGTCAAACCTTTGAATCACCCAAAACAACATCGAAACAGCAAATTACACTCGGATTCAAGCATAAGAACTCCTAAACTTCCAAAATCCGCAAACGATACCGAAACCTATCAAATCATGTTCGAATCACCTAAATTTTGCACACACGTCACAAATGACACTAAAAACCTACCCTAACTTCTAGAATTGCATTCCGTACCCGATATCAAAATTTCTACTACTGACCAAAATTGCCAAAAATTCTAACTTTTGCAAAGTCAAGCCTTATTCTACAATGGGTCTCTAAATAATATACCGAACACGCTCCTATGTCCAAAATAACCTAACAAAGCTGACAAAACTATCAAAATTCAAATTCGAGATCGTTTACACATAAGTCAACATCCGGTCAAGTTTCCCAATTTAAGCCTTCACAAAAGAGACTAGGTGTCTCAAATGCTATCTGAAACTACTCTAGACCCAAACCAATTACCCAAGATATCATAATATAGTTGAAGAACACCAAAAAGAAATAGAAATGGGGAAATAAGGTTGTAACTCATGAAACAACTAGCTGGGTCAATTCAGAAGCACAATAGCATAGCCTTTTTATTCAGCCTCATTTCAATCATCTTAACCATCCCTCTAATAGTACAATTTACAAGAATATGCCCCCTCCGGTTCATTTAATCCATTATCATCATCTTTCTCAAAAACACCCATTGCTAATATATTTTGATGTTTAGCCATATTCATTTGTAGAATGATCTTTTGACACTTAAGGGCGTCCTTTTCACACTTCAAGCTACTTATGTCAAAACCCAATTTTATTATAGGCCAATAGTGGCCAACACCATTTTAAGGCAAGCCAACCATAAATATTAGTAAGTTCTTATTTAACTTTACTAAAACAATTCTAGCATATTCTTAACTTGAATCTAAAACAAGTGATAACTAGCAACATAAGATAATAGTTATACAACCCAAAAGAATAGTCTACCAATGTTTGTGCCAAGACCTGGTGTCACAAGTATATGGGCATCGAGTAGAACATACAAAAGAATAACTATGTCCTACTCCGAAATAGAATAGACAGTCAAAAACAAAGAGGGACTCCATCATGCTGCTGAATGAAATCGGAAGGGAGCAGTTCACTATGCAATCTCGGCCTACTATCAAGAATGCGCACCAGACTGGTAGCCAGATGTAACTGTCTCAGATCCTGTACAATTAAGTACAAAAGCATAGTATGGGTACATAAATAATATGTACCTAGCATGTACCTAGTCTAACCTCGAAGAAGTAGTGACAAGGGCTCGTCTTGACACTTACTAAGGTCAATACCAATAATAATTAAAGATTACACTAAGCATGGATAACATTGACAAAATGGCAAGCTCAAAATTTACAGAGAACAATATATTAGTTCTAGTCGTGTCTTATAATAGTTACACTTCAAGGCATTTAACATAGTAAGTCATGGACAAGATTTCACCTAAATATCATGCGCACATTATGCCAAGGTCGTACGACCCATTCCAACTTAAGAGAAAGTATGCATCGCTAGAGGGTCAAATGGCGAGAACTATAGATGCATCTATCTCTACCAAGGCGATTGGCCCGATCCACAAATATCAATCATCATCAAAAAGCACATAAAGGCGCATTCATCGTCACCTAAATTCATACAAGTTATCAAGTAAGTGCATATATTCATATATATATTTATTTTCAATCCCTAACATGTCCTAAGTGATTTCATTAGCATGAAACGATATAAAAATTTGCAAGTATGGCATGATATGGGTCCTAAACTACCGAGACAAATACATAATAGTAGCTACGGAAGAAATCTCGTTACCTCGTGCATACGCAGCCCCCATAAATGAGAGCACATAAAAAGTTAACTCACCTATGGGGACAATTCCCTCTTAGAAGGTTAGAAAGGAGACTCACCTTGCTCGAAAGCTTACTTCCTATATCAAGAACTTGCACAAACCCTCAATTTGGAGTTGAAAAATTCAAAACTAATTAAACAAGGTAGGAACTAGTCAATACAAGCTCAAGAGTTCGCATTCTAAGTATTAAGGTAATTTCCAACCCTAAACACAAGTTTCCTAAAATCCATTCCCGGGCCCACGTGCCCGGATTCAAGAAATTTTTTAAGAAAGTTGTTCCATGTAACCTAAGGATCAAGATTATATGATTTTTATTTTATTCCATAGCAAATTTCGTGATTAAATCTTATTTTTATCAAAACCCTAGGTTTTACGCTAATCCCATGATTTTTCAATAATCTCTATTTGGTAATCTATCTAAAATCCAAGTAGTAAACATATGATAAATATAAATAACTTACTTCAAGATGCTAGGTGAAAATATTCTCTCAGGAGCCCCAAAATCCCCCAACTTATAAGTGAAAATGAGTTAAAATGGCTAACAGCCACAATAAATGAAGGTCAATCCCATCATTGATTTCTGTATCTACGGTCTAGGCATTATTCCCACTGCATCTGCGCATCAAGCTTTTAATAAAGATTAAGATGTCAATGTAGCTAGACAACCAGCAAAGAAGTTTCCACGTGTGCATGCGTCACATGCGTGCTTGCGGTAGAGTTTCCACTTCTGCAAAAATTCTACTGGCCGGCTGGGCAGCTTCTGCCGGAAGCAAACCGCTTCTGCAGCTTTTGGGTTGGCCTACCTTGGCCGCTTCTGCGAGATTTGATAGCTTCTTCGGTCTCGCACCAATAGTTGACCAAACTCAGGTGCGGTTTTGGTAGATACCTAGAGCTTCAACTCCTTTCCAAATTTTCCAACTTCACTCGAGCCTCGTCCGATTGATGCTTGCCCCCTCCCTCCCCCAGATCATACTCGAACATACCAACAAGTTTGAAATCATAAAATGGACTCGATCGAACGCTCGAAATGCCTGAAACATTGCCAAATCTATGAATCACCCCCTAAAACCAATTGAATCAAACTTAGGAACTTCAATTTCTTCAATTTACTTCCAATGTGACAAGACACCCTTATACTACTCGGATTGACACCAAATTTTGCGTGCAAGCCTTGAATGACAATACAGAACTATTCACAGCTCGAAACTCCATTCAGACCTTGATAACATAAAAACCCACTCCAAACCAAATACTTAAGACCTTCGGAATCCTTATGGAACAAACTTTCACTATTAGGCACCAAACCGCTCCCAGGTCACAAAACATGATCCGAACATACACCTAAGTACGAAATCATCATAAAAACTTGTTGGAACCATAAAATCTAGATTTCGAGGTTGTTTACTCCAAAAGTTGACCGAAATCAAACTTGACCTTTTAATCTAACCTTAAGGTACCAAATGTTCTCATTTCAACCCAAACTCTTCCAATTACTGAACCAACCATTCTCGCAAGTCATAAATCAATAAAGCAAGCATAAAAAGTTTTATATAGGGGAAAAGGTTTATAAAAAGCAAAATGACCAGTCGGGTCGTTACACTCTCCACCTCTTCAAAAAATATTCGTCCTTGAATGGGTTTGATTCATACCTGAAGTGTCGAATAAGCGTGATATCTGCTCCACTTGTCCTCCTCAGACTCCCAGGTTATTTTCTCAACTGGCTAGCCCCTCCACTAGACCTTTGCCGTAGAAATATTCTTGGATCTCAACTGGTAATCCTGCCTGTCAACAATGGCAACTGGCTCTTCCTCAAAACTCAAACTCTCACCCAGCTGAATAGTATTGAATTCTAACATATAGGACAAGTCTTCATGATACCTCCGGTGCATAAACACATGACAAACTAGATGAACTCCCGATAAGTTGGAAGGTTAAGTAAGCTCGTAAGCAATCTCTCCATCTTGCCTCAACACCTCAAATGGGCTAATAAACCTTGGGCTCTACTTGACCTTCTTCCTAAGTCTCATAACACTCTTCGTTGTCGAGACTTTCAAGAGAACCTTCTCACAGATCATGAATGATCCATCACGCGCCTTTTGATCCACGTGACTCTTCTGTCTGGACTGAGCTGTGCGGAGCCTTTCCTAAATCAACTTTACCTTTCCAAGGCATCTTTCACCAAATTTGTACAATACAACTTAGTCTCACCGGGCTCAAATCACCTGATATGAGAACAACATCGCTAGCCAAATAAGGCCACAAATGGAGCCATCTCGATGTTGGACTGGTAACTGTTATTGTAAGAAAACTTGGCCAAAAGCCAAAACTGATCTCACTGTCCTCCAAAGTAAATCACGCATGTTCTGTGCATATCCTCCAAAATCTGAACTGTCCGCTCTAATTGTTTGTCAGTCTAGGGATGGAATGATACTGAGCTCCACACGGGTCCTTAACTCACTCTGAACATCTCTCGAGCAATGAGAAATGAACTGAGGGCCCCTATCTAATATGATGGAAACGGGCATGCCGTGCAATCGAACTATCTCCCGAATGTAGATATGTGCCAACCTCTTTAATGAATAAGTAGTCATCACTGGAATAAAGTGGAGAGAGTTGGTCAATCTATTGATAATGAACCAAGACGCATCAAACTTGCACAATGTCTGCGGCAACCTTACTAGATAGTCCATAGTAACGCGCTCCCACTTCCACTTATGTTTAGGCATCTGCTGCAATAGTCCAACTGGCCTTTGCTACTCATACTTAACCTGCTGACAATTCAAATACCGACCCACATACTAAAAGAAGTCTTCTTTATTCGTCACCACAAATAATGTTGTCTCATCTCACGATAAATCTTCATAGCACCTGGGTGAATAGAATATCGCGAGCTATGTGCCTACTCTAGAATCTTTTCCCTCAAGCCATCAATATTTGGAACATATAGGTGACCCTGGAGTTGCAGGACACCATCCTCGCCAATAGAAACCTCTTTGGCACTACCCTTAGAACAATCCAATACGGATCATCGAACTTCTGAGCCTTGATCTCCCCCAATAATGAAGGCTGAGCAACACCACATGCAAGGACTTAGATAGGCTCTAAAATATTCAACATTATAAGTATGTTAGCCAAGAACTGAATGTACAAAAGCTAGTGGCCTCTCCTCCGTTGAAATTAATGCAATGCTATTATGAGGTCCGTATTTGTCTTTTGATGTAGTATCCAAAATTGTGAGATCCACACAATACATGTGCGGTCCACACTTTTTCCATTCATAGCCAATTTTTCTAAGCACAGTTCCTGTAAGCACACTCATTCCTGCAACACACTTCATATCCAGTTAGTACAAAATAAGACCTATCAAAAGAAGAAGAAGAAAAAGAAAAAAGGAAACATGGGTTGACTCCTAAGAAGTGCTTTATTTAACACCGCATCACGATGCAGATTAGCATCACTTGAAATGAATAATCGCCACGACATGGACATCACCAACTTTTCCAAAATAATGCTTCACCCGCTGACCATTGACTCTAAATACCATATTATTTTTAATCTTTAAGTCTAATGGTGTTACACCCACAACCTCAAACGGGCCACTCCATTTAGTCATTAACTTTCAAGGAAACATCCGTAATCGAGAATTGAACAACAACAACACAAGATCACTTTCTTTAAACTCTTTGTTCTGAATGTACTTGTCATGAATGTAATTTATCTTCTCTTTTTATAAGGACAAACTTGTGTATACATGGTACCAGAACTCATCCAACTTATTCAAATGTGCCACCCTCAAGTTGGCAGCGACATGCCACTCAAGATTCAACTTTTTTAAAGCCTACATGACCTTATGCTCAAATTCCACCGGAAGATGACAAGCTTTTTTGAACACCAAATGGGATGGAGGCATTCCAATAGGTGTTTTGTAACCCGTCCGACAAGCCCATAAAGTGTCATCAAGATTCTTGGACTAATCCGTCCGGTTAGCATTCTCTATTTTAGACAAGATACTCTTTATTGACTGGATAGTCACAACCAAGAAGTGTATTGATGCCAAAGTTTTCCTTGCTCAAGGCCATTTCCCATTTCTTCAGAGGCACATTGAGCCTATCCAGATCTGTGGTTAAAATAAAGCCATTTGGAGTAGCATGAGCCTTGGAGCCATTTATGAGTAGTATATGACACTGTCTAGCAGCTAGATACTGAAGGCAGGCCAGTTGATTTGCTTCCTCTCTCCAGGCACTCCACAAGAACTAGATCCATATAATTAGTAATGTGCCTTCTCTCCTGTCTGGGCAATAGACATTTGTTGACAATTTCAAACAAAACCTTCTGCTCAAGCCTCATTTCACTTTTTTGAACATCTCTGGCTTCATTTATATCTTCTGAATCATATACTCTCCTGGTGATTACAAGAACAGTAGGGAGGGAGTCCCGACAGGGCCACCTTTGCCTTGTATAATAATCAAACCCTTCATAAGGGTATGCCCAGGATTCCTCCCAGTTTCTTTGCATCAACTGCAATTGGACCCCTTTCACCAGACTACTAACAATGCCTTACTGATTGCAGAATTTACCATAAATTCAACTAGCTCATTTTTGGCTACCCTACCATCCATCTGAAGGACCATGTCCTTTCATCCCTGAGCAGCTAAAGCATCCACCAATCTCATCATTCCTGGTTCTACCAGGTCTTTTGGTAGTCTACCATTTAAAATCTTTCTTTCACCAAACATGGCAAGCTTATCATGTTCCTTCTCAGATTTTCTTCTTCTCCACTCCAGTCATCATATTGTGAAATTTTTGAGTGTTTGTTTTTCACTACATATCTCGTCCTCTTGGAAAATATAGGTTCAACAGCCTTAGACATAATAGAGGAAGACTTCTTAGAGGAACTCATGGGCCTTTTGGGCTTGGGGGTAGGATCCTCCACTGATATACATACCCATTTCTTGATAGACAAGTTCCTTCTCCTCTTCCTCAACAGCCTCTGAGGATTCTGCAATCTTTCCCTTTCCTTTGTCGAGTTTCTTTTTTGTACTTTCAGCTAAAGCCCTTTGTATCTCAACTTCACTCTGCTTCTTGTAGCTCTACAATGAAGATGAAATGGGTGTTGGGGATGAAGCCTTTCTTATCTTGGAAGGATTAGGAACATTGGGAGTTTCTGTTGTGGGAGTTCTCTGTTTCTTTGGGTCATAGCTTTCCCCAACCTTTTTCAGCAGGTCTACTAGAGTCTCTTCAGTAGATGAAACAGGTTTATCTCTTTGTGTGCTCAGATGAACCGACTCCTCAGCAGCTTCTCCAGAACCACTTCCCCTGACTTCATGCCACTCTCTTCTACCCTTCCTTGTTCAACCCCACAAATAGCAGACACTACTTCTTTCCCAATTCCCCCCTCTTCACCACCTATACCCTCTCTCTTTTTTTCTTTTTCAAAATTCTTTTTACCTCCACTCCTTCGTATCTTAGGAAATTCAACATCCTTAATGGGTCCAATAGAACAATTATAGTCTCTAGTTTTTCAGTCACAGATGAGCGTACATTAGAAGGAGAATCAGAAGACCCATATCCTTCCCCCTAAGTAGCGGATTGATAGGATTCCTAATCAGAGTTGGAGTTAGAGTTTTGAGCTTGTCTTGCTTTCACACAACTTTCTTTCAACCTCTCATTTAATGCATTCCTTAGAGCCCCAGACGCTACAGTCTTTCGAGCAATCATTTTCACCCTTTGTACTCTAGGTTTTGGAGATGCACTGGGTGGAATAGTTGAGGATGAATTTGAGGGAGATAATGGTGGAGGAGTTTCAGGATTGTCTTGTGGGTTTACATGATCGTTGGTTTCTTAAGAGAATTTGTGAATTAGAGTTTTGGAGAAGAGGGAAAATGAACGTGATTCTTTGTCATACTTATAGCACTAGTGTTATTACAGAATAAAGGAATACAACCAACTTCAATGCCAAAATGTACCAGCTGCTGTTTGATCCATAGCAATTGAGCACAACAAGAGGCAGCAACAATATACTCAACCTTAGCAGTGGATAAAGCCACTGAATTTTGCTTTTTAGTGGCCCATGATACAAGATATAAACTAAGAAAGTGAGCCATACCTTACGTGCTTTTCCTATCCACAAGGAAACCTGCATAATCAGCATCAAGTCATCAACATATCCTTCTAGATTGAAATTACTACCTTTCGGATACAAAAGACACAGATCAGTAGTGCCTTTCAAATATCTTAGTATCCTCTTTACCTTAATCAAGTGAGACTCTTTTGGATTAACCTGAAAGCAAGCACAAAGTCCAACACTGAAAACAATATCAGACCTGCTGGCAGTAAGATACAAGAGTGAGCCAATCGTACCCCTATACAACTTTTGATCAACTGATGAACCAGGTCCATCCACGTCTAATTTATTTACAGTTGCAATGGGGATGTCTATTTTCTTTTGATTAATCCATTTTAAACTTTTTGATCAACTATTTTGCATACTTCTACTGATGGATCATGGTTCCATTTGGGCTTTGTTTGATCTGTAAGCCTGAGAAAAAGTTAAGCTCACCCATCATACTCATTTCAAACTCACTCTCAATTAATATTGTAAAATCCTTAGTTTATCAGTGGTGGCCCCAAAGATTATGTCATCAACATATATTTGTACCACCAGGAGATCCTTCATTTTCCCTTGAGAATAGGGCACTGTCAAGCAAAAATTTGGACAGTCGTTCATACCATGCTCTAGAAGCATGCTTGAGCCTAAAGAGAGCCTTATCTAATTTGTATACATGCGCAGGACATTCCTTACTCTCAAACCCTAGAGGTTGTCTCACAAACACTTCTTCTTTCAGGTCGCCATTTAAGAAGGCACTTTTGACATCCATCTGATGGAGAGTGAATTCCATGTGTGTTCAAAGGCTATGAGGAGTCTTATTGCCTCTAGTATTGCAACTGGAGCAAAAGTCTCATCATAATCTATGCCCTCCTCTTGGCTTTAACCTTGGACCACCAGTCTTGCCTTGTTTCTTGTAACTGTTCCATCTTCATCAAGTTTGTTTCTGAAGAACCATTTTTTGCCAATAACTGGTCTGTCCTTGGGTCTTGGAACTAGATGATAGACTAGACTTCTCTCAAACTGATGGAGTTCATCTTGCATTACATTCACCCAGTCTGCATCTTGGAAAGGGTCAACAACATTTTTAGGTTCAATAAGAGACACAAAGCCATCAAAAGCACACAAATACATTCATTATGGTCTAGTTTTGAGTCCATATGTTTCTTCAATAATTATGTTTTTAATAGGATGAGAACTTTGATACTTGTGAGATTTCACAACCTACCGATTTCTGCTAGATGTTTCTCCCATGTTTGTTGCTGAGGAATAGGGTCATGAACATATTCTTTTAGGGAATTAGTTTCAATCCTCTTTGATCAGTTCACCCTGTTAGGTTGCCCTGGATGGAAGAACCTATTCCATCACATGTTCCTTCTTTTGGTGCCACTTTGACTTGTGCAGAGAATTCAGTCAAATCCTTTACCAGTCTAGTGGTTTCATCTTCGTGTTCTTGTCTTTCAGAATGAATGTTGTTTTCATCAAACACTACATGCACACTTTCTTCTATACACAAAGTTTTTTTATTGAACACTATATATGCTTTGCTATGTGAAAAATATCCCAAGAATATTTCCTCATCACGTATAGGATAAAACTTACCAAGGGAGTTTTTTCCATTATTGTGTATACAACACTTGCATCCAAATGCCCTAAGATGGGATATATTTGGTTTTCTCCCTTTAAGTAACTCATAGAGAGTCTTCTCTACAAGAGTTCTAGTCATGCATCTATTGATAAAGTATCATGCAGTGTTTAATAGCCTCTGCCTAGAAGCTGTGGGGTCGTTTACTAGAAAGAAGCATAGTCGTAGCCATTTCTTCAAGAGTCCTATTCTTTCTTTCAACTAATCCATTTTGTTGAGGCGTCCTAGGGGTAGAGAAGTTATTATCTATTCCATGCTCATCACAGAATTCAGCAAATTTAGCATTTTGAAATTAAGTTCCATGATCAGACCTAATGGATGCAAGTTGATTACCTAGTTGTTTTTGAGTTTTTCTAAAAAAAGAAGTAAACATGTCAAATGCCTCATCTTTAGATGTTAATCATCAACAAGCACCATCAAATATTTCTTTCCACCCCTACTCAAGGTTCTCATTAGACAATTTAGATCTATATGGATCAGTTCCAATATCTTTGTTGTGCATGCCATTTTCTTATTTTTGAAAGATGATCTTACCTGCTTCCCCCTTGCACATGCCTCACAAACTTTGTCTTCCTTGAAATTGATCCCTATCACCAAGTCCTTAGAGACTAATTTATTTAGCTGATTCAGACTAGCATGATCAAGTCTTTTGTACCACAGGAGGGGATCATTATCCAACACACTTAAGCAAGTGGATCATTTTCTAAAAGAGTATACAAATCTACAATGTAAATATTATCAACTCTTTTTCCATACAAAACAATCTTGTTAGTGGTAAGCTTAATCACAAAGCATTTGGTAGAGGTGAATGGTACAAGGTTACCTTTGTCACACACTGATCAGGTTATATTTCAAGCCATCTATCAAGTGGACATTCTCAATGGAGTGTGAGTCTATCTTACCTCTATTTAAATCCTCAAGTGAAAGGAACTAGTTGTCACTTCCAATCATATGTTTGGAGCAGACACTATCCATTTGGCTATTTCCCTTCACTTGTACATGCAAAAAGAAGTCAACTTTGGGTGCCTTTCTATCGGCAAAGGGAAAAATAAAATTTATTTTAAGCCCATGCAGGCAACCTATTTTTCTCTTGAACAAAAGCTTTATCCTTTTGACTAGCCTTTTCTTTTTCATCACATTCATTTTTTTAATGGCCAATCTTGCCACAGTGTGCACAAAATTTTGTTTTCAGAAAGAGTGAGGTACTTGCTTTTAGGATCCCACTTAGGTGGTTGACTCCCATAGCGAAGTCCTCTTTTGTTTCTACTGTGATGTTCTTGTAGACAGGAAAGTGCATCAGAAGCCTTGTTCTACTTGAAAGTTCTGTCTAGTTCATGTTTTACCTTCCCTAGATCTTCTTTTAAGACTTCTATATGCTCATCCTTCCTGTACAACTCATCCTTCATTTCTCCTAAGTTTTCTTCCAGGGTGAGATGTGTGTGATCAACTTTCTTCTTACATGTTCGAAGTTTCATTTTAAGTTCTCATACCTATGTTCTAGGTCACTTGTGTAAAGTTCAAAAACCTGGTTCCTCAACTAAACATTTTTACTATCACTTTCATTAGCCCTAGATTCTAGATTTTTGCACTTGGCTTTTAGGATCTCATATTCATTAAACAGACCTTCGTTCTCATTGTGAAATATTTCAAACTCATCAATCAAATCTAGCAACAGCTCAGACAACCTTTCATTGGACAGGAATTTCATCTTGTCTTTGAGATGAAGGATACTTACCTCTTGTTCATCATCAGATTTTTCGATAACCATAAGAGCTTGTTCATCTGCAGTTTCATCTTTTGAGTCCTCATCTGATGTTTCTCCCAAGAAGCAACCATATCTTTTGTTGATCCTTTTTCCCTTTTTGGTTGAACATGTTCCTTCGTTCAACCCTTTCCTTCATCCACTGAATTTTACATTGAGGACAGTTCTTGATCATGTGATCGGTCTAACCACATTTATAGCAATTCTCTTTGATCTGTTTCTTAGGAACCCTCGATTTGTTGATGGATGTACCTCTTGAAGAACTCATTCCTCTCATTAGTTACTTTTTGAAATCTCTAGTGATCATGGCCATTTCATCATCCTCTAGATCTGCACCTTCAGCTATTCTCAGAGCCAAAATTCTTTCCTTCTTGGGTGCATCTATTTTCATGGTTTTCCTTCTCAGTTCATAGGCAATGAAGTTTCTAATCCATTCATCAAGTTTGAGGGTAGCAATATTCTTTGATTCCTAAATAGTAGTAATTTTTCTTTCCCAAGTCACTAGTAAGACTCTTGTCAAGATTTTCTCAACCTTTTCTTCTTCAGGGATAATTCTCCCAAGAGATTTAAGTTCAGTTGTTAGTGTTGTGAACGTTGTGTACATCTCTCGGATAGATTCTCCTTCCTTCATACTGAAATTTTCATATTGAGAATATAGTAGTAATCCTCTTGATCTCTTAACTTTAGGAGTTCTTTCATGAGCCACTTGTATAGTGTCCCATATTTCCTTTGCAGTAGTACAATTTTGAATCCTGCTGTAGTCGTTTGGACACAGTTTACGCACAAGCCATTTCTTGGCCTTGGCATTCTTCTCCCATTTCTTCTAATATTTAGCAGTGTAGCCAGCCCTTGTCTTTGGCACATCTACTCCTTCAGCATTCTTCTTTGTAGTTGCCAGAGGACCATCACTGGCTATGTCCCAGAGTTCATAGTCTTCTATTTTAATGTGATCTCTCATCCTATTCTTCCACCAAGAATAGTGCTGACCATTAAAGTGTGGAGGCCTAGCAGTGGATTGGGTTTCCCAGTATCCAGGTGGTGCACTTATTTTGATCTTTTTCTAAGGTGTTATCCTCTTCAAGGATAACCTGCTCTGATACCAATAGATGTTTTAAGCATCAATACTACACAAGAGGGGGATGATTTGTGTGGTACCCAATTTTTTGCTTATCTGAACTATAGAGGAACCTGGTTCTTTTAAGTGTTCCAACTACTACTATTTATGGAATAATAAATACAAAAAAGAAAGAACATTGAGATTTTTACGTGGAAAACACCTGGCTCTAAAGGTGAAAAGTCCACAACCTACTACTCAGTAGGATTTTCCCTAACATCCACTAAAATCACTGAGCCAAAATATCATTTACAAGAACTCTGTGTAAACTTAAGGATTAATTCTAATCCTTGTGGCACACAGCCTCAACTGTTGCGACAACTTCAAGTTTGATATAACCTGAACACTCTAAGTACCTAATACAATTGCTTCTATGAATGATGAAAGGTACAATTTTAAATCACCAACTACGATTGAACTAGAAGAAAAGATAGACCCAATGGAACAGGTTCTTCTATCTCATTCAACTAGCTTCATGAGTGTACACTCAAATCACACAAAAATTGCTCGCAAAATCGCTCTCTTTTTCTCTCAATTTAGTTAAACTTCTGCCTATGTGCATTACCTGTAAAAGAGAACAATACTGATATTTAATAGGTTAGTAATCAGAGTTCGATTGGGACTCAATCTTTATCCTAGATTGTGTTCTCTTTATATAATGGGACTTTCTCCCATTATCTAATAGGCAACCTTTTCGATCAGATCAGGAGATATTGCTGCTTAATCTGTATGACTTAACTCCTTCACGTGCATCTTACATGAATAGATTGATCATGAGTGTGCTTCACAAGATGGACCTGGTCCATGAGTAAGTTCTTTTGTCAATCTTCAAAACTTTACTTGTTCTTAGGCCAACACAAGCGTTTACCCGTTTTGTAGTGACCCTCTCTTGGTACCCAAGCTTTCCTTAACACTCTTGAGAAACAATTGGCTAAAACATAAGTTTGGGGAGAGACAAGGAGTTTGAAAAATGTATCAGGGCACCGAAAAGGGAAGAAAAGGAAATACAACAAAAGAGGATGAATAACAAAAAGAAGAATGCAAAAAGAATGTTAATTAGTTGAAGAGTTGAAGGGATTCAAATAAAAGTTATGATGCAAAGCATGGAGAAAGCAAAAAAGGAAAGATGAATATCATGACCAAGAAAGAGTAATTTAAGTATCTCTAGTTCCCCTAAGGAAAAGGAAAATGCCTCAAAGAGTCGGCAAAGCATGAACCGAAAAGAAAAAATGGAGTTCTTATGGAAAGTTGAACCCATTCTATTCCAACATATCCAACCCCACTCCAAAAGACTTCATTACATTCCAAAAAATCCCTAGGTGATATACATCCGAGTGAACTTACATTAGTGGTGATCTACATGAGTGGCAAGCACATGGTACATAGAGCCATACTTGTGACATTCTTTTTAGAGATGAGAGAACTTTTCACAAATCTTTGAATTGAGTGGTACATTCTTACGTGACATATGCTAACGGAGAGAAGAGGAGGAGGTTGGGATCCACAGTGAACTACATGAAAGAGCAAGCTTCCTTGATGAATAAAGTTAACTCTTGATACTTAAGTGTCACATTAGAACTATTTGTGCTTAAAAATTCAAATCATTGTCTTGTGGATAGTTCATAAGTGTTATGGGTAATTGTTGGTCCCAACTGATGTGTGATTGATGCATTGTAAATTAGCTGGAATAGCTTTTAGCTTGTGGAGGTGGGATTACCTTATTTTCTCAAGGACAAGCAAAAGTTTAAATTTGGGGGAGTTGGTAAGTGGGGTTTTTGACTACTTATTAGCGCATTTTAGCCTTCGTTTTAGTCCAAATGTGTCTAATTGTATTCCTGTAGACTGATAAAATATGCTTAATTGCATTTGGAAATGAGCCACAAAGATCCAACTCAAGAAGTGGTGATCTGAACCCAAGGACAAAATCAAACACATAGGCTCAAGTACAGAGCGCAGATTTCCATGTGGCTGCAGATTGTGAAGGAAATTTATCAAAGACCAAGTGCAAAGTGCAGTCCGCATATAAAATGTGCGGCGGCAGAAGCTATGCAAGAGCAGAAATGCACTGACTGTACATGTAAAGAATATAAGGAAATGTGGACCGCACAATTATTGTACGGCTGGAGAAGCAAGCTACATGACCACACATAGAAATGTGCCCGCATATGAGCCATACACGACTGGACTCAAATATGTCAGACAACAAAATATGAGAGATGTGCCCGCGTTTCAGAATTGTGCGGCCACAAATTCAACTTTTGTCAAAACTGAAGCAAAGAGTAGACCGCATATGGAATTGTGTGGATGCAGAACCTCTGAAAGGACATTTTTGTTTGAAAATTCTAGCTTTGTATAAATTGAATAGTATCACGAATTTAGGTCAAATTATGAATATTCGACGTGATGTAGTCATTTCTTCTTGCTTCTTTAGGTAACTTTAGCTTATTTTGTAGATTTAACATTGGATTTTTATTTTTAAAACTTTCAATATGAGTTTTATTATCTTTTCTTCTTTGGTTTCTTCCATACCTATTATGGGTAGCTAGATTTTCACTAGGATTGTTACACCACCCTAGAGTGTAAACCAAATGGGTATTTAATTTATTTATTTTTCACCGTCGGGTGTTTATTTTTTATCCTTGTTCTTGCTTTTCGTTTTAGAATTAATGATTGCAAACATTAGTTCATGCCTATTTGACTTGATCTCTACTTGAGAAAGAGAGACTTAGTCTAGGTAAACTTGGCTAACAAGAAATTAGATAAGAGATTGATAGTCCCAATTAAAGGGTTGAACCTAGAGATAGTAAATCCCGATTTGAGTGATTTATCAACTATTTTGCTCAATACTCATTTGAACTTGAGAAAGCCAAATTGGAAAAAATTACTCTATTTACAACCCATTAGAAAAACCCCTCGATGAAGGTCATAGCCCTAGGCCTTTTACATTATTTGAAAACAACAACAAAAATAGTTTCTTAATTTCAATTAATTATCTTGCAATCTTAGTTTATACTAGACCTAGAATCAACCAATTTTGTTGCAGACTAATATAAGATAATTCAATCTCATTCACCTTGATATATATTTCTAAATCCATTCGTTTAGCTCCTTGTGGAAATTGACCCCGTTTCTCTGTTGGTTATTACTATTGCATCAATTGTTTCACAAACTCAAATAGAGGCGTGACTTGGACGAGATCAATGATCCCGAGGTACCTCCTCGTAATCCCAAAGTAGATAAGCAACAATGACAAAAACACAAGAATACGACAAGTAAATCAGCTCGGGAACTCCAGAACACAAAGAGACAAAAGAACGAACTCACAAGGAAAGGTAAAATAGGAAATAATTGTACAACTCAGCATAACTCAACAAGGAAGAGATACTTTGTAGCAAAGATACCACATAAGTTCAAATTCAATGATAGGAGGGATAGCGTGAATCAATGACTCCAAAAAGTCAACAATGATAAAGGATCCTAAGTCTTCAATTAGGGTTAAGCGTTTACAAAAGAGAATTAACAAACTCAAGTAACGATATGCAATTACAGAAAGGATAGCATAACAACAGAAGAAGTAACAAGTTTAGTTAAGGCACACAAGAATTTAATCGATAATAAGAGAAAAACATGGAACTATTCATTCCAATTAAAACATGTACGATGAATTTAAAGAATGGAGAATTCAACATAACAAAACAACTTCATATCTAGTGAACATATATATCTCTTGAAGCTTGATCTCGAGTCTTAGCTGATTTCGCTATTGAACTTGATCTGAATATTGACGTTCGCACATTATAACTGTTGGTTTTGTTTCAGAATTTGTACTGGAGCAGGCATACGAGACTTGTGACTTCAGTCAAAGTTTGAGCCGTCCGCATCCTTTATTTTTTTGAACATTATGAGTTTGCAGCTTTGGCTCACTTCTTTTCTTTGATTGAGACTTTACGTTCTTGGTTACCTCGAATCTTGTGCCTTGAGGTGAAACCTGTTCTGATATAAAAAACAAATGAACGAAATTTCTACCGCAGTTTTCACGGGAAAAACACATTTGAGTTATTTGCAACAAAAATTAGAGCTATTTCTTTATCAAAACAATGATATTTAGGATTGTGTATCCTTTGGAATGATTTGCAGGTTATGTTGGGAAGGAGAAAAAGGTTCATGCTTGGGATAAGTGAAGGATCTACGGGTTATGCCGGGGTTCAAAAAAATAAACAGCTATGTTATGCTAGGGAGATCCGTGGGTTCTGCCGATATTGAAAGATAAATTCCTAAGTTATGCTAGGAAGATCTGAGGGTTATGTTCGGATTGAAAAATAAACTCCTAGGTTATGCTAGGGAGATCCGCGGGTTATGCTGGGATTGAATGGAAAATTTCTGGGATATGCCAGGGAATCTGCAGGGTAATGCCGGGATTGAATAGAAGATTCGTGGGTTATGCCAGGGGAACCAAGGGTTATGGCGGGATTGAATTGAAAATTCCGGGGTTATGCTAGGGGAATCCGCGGGTTAAGCCGGGATTGAAAGATAAACTCCTAGGTTATGCTAGGGATATCCACGGGTTATGCCGGGATTGAATGGAAAATTCGTAGGTTATGCTAGGGGAATCCGCGGGTTATGCCACGACTGAACGGAAAATTCCTAGGTTATGCCAGGGGAATCCACGGGTTATGACGGGATTTAAAGATAAACTCCTAGGTTATGCTAGGGAGATCCGTGCGTTATTCCGGGATTGATTGGAAGATTCCTGGGTTATGCCAGGGGAATCCGCGGGTTGTTTCGGGATTGAACGGTAAGTTCCTGGGTTATGCTAGGGGAATCCGCGGGTTATGCAGGGATTGAAAGATAAACTCCTAGGTTATGCTAGGGGAGATCTATGGGTTATGCCGAAAGATTAATGGGTTATGCCAGGGAAATCCGCGGGTTATGCCATGATTGAATTAAAAATTCCTGGGTTATGCTAGGGGAATCCCCGGGTTATGCCGTGATTGAACGGAAAATTCCTGGGTTATGCCAAGGGAATCCGCGGGTTATGCCAGGATTGAAAGATAAACTCCTGGGTTATGCTAGGGAGATCTGTGGGTTATGCCTTGATTGAATGGAAGATTCCTGGGTTATGCCAGGGGAATCCGCGAGTTATGTCGGGATTGAATGGAAAATTTCATGGGCTACGCTAGGGGAATCCGCGGGTTATGTCGGGATTGAAAGATAAACTCCTAGGTTATGCTAGAGAGATCCGCGGGTTATGCCGGGATTGAATGGAAATTCCTAGTTATGCCAGGGGTTGGTTGGGAATGAAAGACCATAGAGATCCTTTTGACTATGCTGGGGATAGAGAAGGAAAGGAAAGGCCCTTATGTTATGCTAAGGATAGAAGAGCTTTAACTCTCACACTATGCTGGGGAATAAAGGCGAATGACGGATCTTAGGATATGTTAGGGACGAGAAGAGGAAACGGTTCCCCAGGTTATGCTAGGATATAAAGAGAAACCCCCAGGTGATGTCGGGGAGCGAAAGAAAGAAATCTCTCGGTCTATGTTAGGGAGAGTGGAGTGCGATCCTTGGGTTATGCCGAGGAGGTCCACAAGTTGCGCAGGGGAAGGTTAGAGAAATGGCCCTAAACCTTGGGAAGGAGTCAGGGATCGGAGTCCCATGCTATCACATTTATTTATGAAACTGCAGGAAAACATGTAAAGAAAACTTCCCTTTTTGTTGGTTATTGGTGCAACATTATTCTTAGCCCTTGTGCCATTCATTTGATTTGCATTTTCCATGTGTCCCCTTTTTTTTTCGATTACTCCTGTGTCAAATTATAATTCAAAAATAGAGAAATTTGTTTGTTTAAACAGTGATTGGTTTGTGGCCCTGTTTTACTTGATTTCAGCCTCATTCCTGTTGGATAAAACTTTTGACTTCTGAACTTAGCCTTCTAAATTGGTAGGGGCTTGCCATTTGAGAACGTTGTAGGGACAATTAGCCCATTTGGGCTTAACCCTTCGAATCTTCATTCGCCTTCCCTTCATGGTCAGCCGGGATTGGCTTAATGCGCTCGCTGATACCGGATATTCCTTTTAGTTAATTCCCGGAGAAAACCTGTGAGGCCAATCTTACTACCTTCTCTTGCGGAATGTTCAGGAAATAAAAGTTAAACCGAAAAAGAGTGGGAGAACAACGAAAGCAAACACATGGATTTAGAGAGGCATGTCTCTTTTGGAGAAAAGGGGAGGACTTATCTGGGAGTGCGTGCCGACTTTAATGGAAACGACATACTTCTTGGAGTAGATGCCCAACCCAGATCCATTTGTGCTTTATGATTTCAATCTTTCAATACTATGGAAACTTGTTCAGGTTTTGGATGGTAATATTTCCTCTTTTCGGCCGACGATGCCCTTTCTGGGTTTTTGTCAATCGGCCTCTCTCATTTCTCTTCTCCCGTCGCCCATTAGTGCTATTTGCGAGTTTTTACTAAATGGACCCTCTCATTTTTATTTTCTCTACTGACCGTAACCTTATGGTGCCCGAATATTTTCACTGATAAGACTCTCTCATTTTATTTCTCTCAATTTGAATTGTGCCGAACCCCGACAATGGTGTTTTCCACGTCCCACTTTTGGCCAATTGATCGAAAAGACTTTGACCAGGTTCTTGAGCAAAGGAAATTGGATGGAAAATTACAACTTTGGAACCATTCCAGAGGGTTCATGGCCTAACTATTACATTCTTGCCCCAAATTTATTTCTTGGGGAACTGGGTTTTATTTTGATATGAGTGAACCTCAGGGAGAGGCTGCCTACGTATCCTTTCAGAATCAAGTAAGACGTAGTGTAGGAAGGTTTCCTAAACTAATTTTTCTTTCGTTTCTTTTGTTTTCAATCATTTTTGTTCCTTTTTTTAAATGCAATTCTGGATTCTAAAGTGGGTAAACAAAATGCAATCGGCTCGAGGGGTTTGCGAAAAATTGGTAGCGTTTGGGGTATGTGAAAGAAAACCTTCGTCATTTCAACCGTCTGGAATCGTTGCAGTAGAGGGTTCAAACGTAATACCTTTTTACTGCATCTACATTCACTGCTGTCTCGGGCTCGTCTCCTTCAACGTCACCCAGGTACAATGCTCCTTTAGGTAATGTCTTTCTGATAATGTACGGACGTTTCCAATTCGAAGCGAATTTCCCTTGGCTTCTAGATGGTGAGGGAGTATATGCCTCAATACCAGCTATCCGACTTCGAATTTCCTAGGGCGCACCTTCTTGTTATAAGCACGGGCCATTCTTTGTTGGTATTACTGCCCGTGACAACTACAGCCATTCATTTTTCCTCAATTAGTGACAACTTCCCTAACCGAGTTTTAACTCATTCGCTATCTTCAATTTCTGCTTCGAAAATTACCCGAAGCTAAGAGATTTCCACTTATGTGGGTATGACAGCTTCAGTCCCATATAACAGTAAGTACGGAGTTTCCCCTACCGATATGCGCAGTGTGGTGCGATATCCCAGTAATGCAAAAGGCAGCTTCTCATGCCATTATCTTGAGCTTTGAATTATTTGTCTCAAAATCTTCTTGATGTTCTAGTTATCTACTTTGACGGCACCATTAGCTTTGGGTCGTTAAGGGGTGGAGTTTCTATGTGTTATCTTATTCACATATTTCTCCAATTAGACAACAATACAGATTGGCTGCGTTTTCTGGAATGATGGTTGCGGGGATACTGAAACGACAAATGATGTTGGAATGCACAAAATCTACCACATCATTCTTGGTGATGGACATAAGAGTGACGGCTTCAACCCATTTTGTGAAGTAGTCAATACCAACCAATATGAATCTATGTCCATTAGAGGCTTTTGGCTCAATCGATTCAACGACCTCCATGCCCCAGGAAGAGAATGGCCAGGGTGCTGACATAAGATGCAATTTAGTTGGCGGTGCATGAATCAAATAACCGTGCACCTGACATTGATGACATTTCGAAACAAAACTAAATCAATCTTTCTCCATGGTCGTCCATTAATACCCCGCTCGAAGTATTTTCTTTGCCAGTACATCCGTTCATATGAGGTCCACACACTCGTACGTGTACTTCATGCATAATTCTCCCGGCTTCCTCGGTGTCAACACTTCTCAGTAAGTTGAGATTAAGGGTCCTCTTGTAAAAAGTATCATCACCCAAGAAGAAATTACTCGCGTGCCGTCGGATAATATTATTTTGCTCCCCGGTAGCTTGCTAGGTATATTCTTTTGTTTTGAGAAATCTATTTGATGTCATAATATCAGGGCTTGGCGCTGGACTGTACCTCGGTCACATTAAATTACCCATGCATTTCTTTGCATTTTATTTCCAAAGAATCAACTTAACCGTTTCCAGGGTAAGGTAACATGGAAGCCAGAGTTGCGAGTGCGTCTGCTAGCTAATTGTGACAACGAGGAATGTATCTGAATTGTACTGACTTGAACAGTTTGATGAGATCCTCCACATGCTGTCAATAGGGGATGAGTTTAACATCTTTTGTTTTCCACTCTCCCTGAGCCTGTCGGATGATCAAATATGAATCCCCCATGATTAACACTTTCTTAACATCTTTGTCAATGGCCATGTTCACGGCTATTTTGCAAACCTCGTATTCGGTTATATTGTTGACGCAGAAAAACTAGAGCGTTGCTGTTGCCGGGTAATGCTGACAAGTTGGTGAGATTAAAATTGCTCCAATCCCTATTCCTTTTGAATTTACTGCTTCGTTGAAGAACATTTCCGAGCGGGGGATGTCTTCAGATGTTACTTCCACCGAATTCACTTCTTCATCAGGGAAATGGGTATTCAAAGGCTGAATTCTCGGCCAGATAATCTGCTAATGCTTGAGCCTTCATTGTGGTACAAGTGACATAGACTATGCCGAACTCGGTGAGCAGGATTTTCCATTTCACCAATCTCCCTGTGGGCATTGGTTTAAGGAATATGTACTTCAACGAGTCCAGCCTGGTGATGAGGTCGGCGGTATGGGCTTGCAAGTAATGTCTCAACTTCTGGGCCACCTATGTCAAGGCCTAATAGGTTCTTTCTAACAGCGTGTATTTGGCCTCGTAATTGGTAAAGTTCTTGCTAATATAATTGATGGCCCTCTCCTCCTTTTCCATGGCGTCATGATGTACGAGAATACAACCCAAAGAGCTTTCCAGGACTGTTAAATAAAGAAACGATGGCCTTCCCGGTTCCGGTGAGACCAAGACTGGTGGGTTGGACAGGTAGTGTTTGATTCAGTGGAAAGCCTCTTGACACTCAGCAGTCCATTTAATTCTTGCGTACTTTTTCAACTGCTTGGATATGGGCTGGCATGTATAAGTCAACTGCGCGATGAATCGGCTGATGTAATTCAGTCTTCCTAGTAGGCTCACAACATCCTTCTTGGTTTTTGGAGGAGGTAGTTGTCGAATGGATTTTATCTTGGTTGGATCTAGATCGATGCCTCTTCGGCTGACAATGAATCCCAGTAGCTTTCCTAACGTAACCCCAAATGCACACTTGGCTGGATTTAATTTTTAATCAAACTTGCGAAGCCTTTCGATGAACTTTCTAAATTCTCTTACATGGTCACCCTAAGTCTTGGACTTGATAATCATATCGTCCACATATACTTCTATTTCCTGATGCATTATGTCATGGAAAATAGTGGTTATAGCCCTCATATATGTTGCCGCGACGTTCTTTAAATGGAAAGGCATGACTCTGTATCAATAGGTCCCCAAGGTGTGGTAAAGGCTGTTTTCTCGACGTCTTCCTCATTCATCAATACTTGGTGGTATCCTGCGCAACAATCCACAAAGGACTGTATCTCGTGTTTGGCACAGTTTTCAACAAGAATGTGGATTTTAGGTAAAGGGAAGTTGTCTTTGGAACTTGCCTTGTTCAAATCTCTGTAGTCTACACATACTCGGGTTTTCCCATCTTTCTTCGGTACCTGGACCACATTGGCCAACCATGTGGTGTATCGAACCACTTGGATAACCACCGACTCTAACTGTTTTGTGAGCTCTTCTTTGATCTTATCGCTAATATCAGGTTTGAACTTTCTTTGTTTTTGTTTGACTGGAGGGCATTCGGGGTACGTGGGCAACTTATGAACCACCAGATCAACACTCATCCTAGTCATATCATCGTAAGACCAAGCAAATACATCTTTGAATTCCATTTGAAGTTGAACCAGTGAATCTTGGATTTCTTTATTCACATGGATGCTTATTTTAGTTTTGCTGATTTCACCAGGAGCACCCAAGTTAACTGGTTCGGTATCGTTTAAGTTCGGATTATGTTTATTTACAAAATGTTCCAACTCTCTGCTGATTTCCATCAAAACATCTTTTTCATCATACTCTGGTTCTTGGTTCATTATATCAAAAATAGACAGCATGTTCGGGCCATGGCACGGAGTCCGTGAGAATTCCATATTTTTTAAAGATGCATTATTGGAACTGAAAGAAAAGAAATAAAAATAAAAGAAAAAAAATTAGAAAAAAAAATAGAGGAGTGCAGACGATGAAATATTGATTTTATTTCTAAAAATTGTAAGATAATAAGGTTTACATTTGGAATTTAAAGGACAAAATACTAAAAAGTAACTCGTGTTGGATGAAAAGGGGGCAAGGCAGGACTATCGGGCCTCTCGCCTGATTGGGAAAGGCGTGGCCTTCCAGTTTTGTAACTTGGCATCTGGTCCCATTTAAAGTACCTCAACAGTGCTTTCGCCTTCTCCCAGCCGGACCATGTTGACTTCATACAATAATTTCCTCATGGCCCCACATATCTCTTCAATTTCTTCTCCAGTGAAGGACTCCTCTTCTTCTTCCTCAATGTATTTTGGTTTCATAAATGTTTTGTACAAGTGGGGTAGGGGTTGTTGCAAAGCCCACCCGTGACGTTTCCTACGATTGGCCAAGGTGTTATCCTCCGGCATGGGATGGAAACCTAGACTAAAAAACTTCTCTGCGGTAGGCAAAACGATTGGCTCAATTATGCCTTGTAGAGAACTTACAAGTGTCTTGCCTGGTTTAAACCCTTGTCGTATAATATCTCTCACTACCATGATTGAGGCATTGAAGAGGAAAGGCTGGGGAAATGGTTTGCCGTCTTTGTGTTGATCAGCTACCACAATTTCAAAATCTTGGTAAACTATATGCTCACTTCCCTCTTTAGTTTCTAGGCAGGGGGCAGAAGGATCATGGTATATTAAATGTTCTTCTTCTCCGTGGACAACATCTCCAAGTTCTCATGTTCGAATTTCAACATTTGGTGCAGAGTAGAAGGCACTGCTCCTGCCACATGAATCCATGGTCTTCCTAGAAGATAGTTGTAGGATTTTCCCTTGTCAAATACTTGAAATGTCACTTCAAAATTGACCGGGCCGATAGCAAATACTAAGTAAATTTCCTCTATGGTGTCTCTTTTGATTCCATCAAAAGTTCGGACACACACATTGTTGGGATGGATCTTCTCTGTTCCGATATCCATTCTTTTGCAAAGTCGACAAAGGGAAGATATCAACCCAGGAACCTCCATCTATCATTACCCTTTTGACATAATAGCCTTTTCATGTGTCAATGAGATGCAAGGCTTTGGTGTGGGCAGCTCCCTTTGGAGGCAAATGATTTTTTCTCAATGTGACCTGATTAATGGCGAATAATCTTTTCGCCATTTTCTCCAGTTGTTCCACGGAGGTTTGAACCAGAACGTAAGCTTCATTTAAAGTTTTAGCCATCACTTTCTGGTGGTCTAGAGAATTTATCAGCAATGATTATAAAGAGACTTGCTCGAGGCACTTCCGGAGCTGGTCCACTACCTCATTATATGGCATTTTCATCTTTCGAATGAAGGGCTCTACCTTTTAAGCATTTACAGGCTTTTTAGGTGGAAGTCGCCTTTTGGTGGCAGCGTTTACTTCTTCTATGTCCGAATATTTCTTTGCGGGGTGGCGCTTCTGAGTTTCCCTAGTGATATCTTTGCTTTTCTGTGTTGCTATGGTTTCTTGGTAGTTCCACGGGACTACAAAATGGTCTGTTTTTGTTTTTTGAGATGCGCGACCGATTACCACGGGCTCATTTAGCCTTGGCGATTTAATCGGTCACCGTACCACATAAGCTCTCTTGGGTATGTACGTCTTCTTGTTCAACTCAAATCTTCTTGGGGGACTCAGCGTGGGGCGTTTTTCTGTACGCTAAAGTATGGTTCCTTGGTGGGTTCCGTCTCAATTTTAATTTCACCCTTCTTCTCTGCTTCTGGATGCTTGGCTTCACTCATTTCCTTTTCTTCAACCTTCTTGGGGGTTACCTTCGGTTTCTATCTTCATCAGCAATGGTTATTATGGCTTTCAAAGCAGGGTCAAATTCTTTGTCCTCACAAATCATCCCAATGACCGTCCCATTGTTGTGAGCCGGCAGCGGGTTATTGGTTATGTTCGGGAACTCTTCATCCCTCAACACTATTTTCTTTTGTTCTAATAGATACTCCACTACTCGCTCTGGAGTCCAATAGATTGCAGTGTCGTGCCCTTGGGCCCTTTAATTATAAGCACATCGTATACCCCGTTGATAGGAATGTGACTCAAGGTTCTGCTTGTTTGGGGTCACGGGCTGCAAGAGACCTATCTGGACCGGTTTTGGGAATATGTTGGAATAAGACTCCCCTGTCGGTGTAAAGTTCTGTCTTCTGGGCGGTTCCCTACGACGGAAATTGTTTTGGGGAGGGCGGGGATTATAGTTGTTTTGGGGAGGCTGATTGCTTGGGGCCTGGTTCCTGTTGCCTTAAAGTTGTGGTGCAGCGAATGGCTGGGCATTAAGAGCTGCATATGGTTGTGGAACATAATGCATGTATCGATGGGGATAGTAGTATGGAGAGGTCCTTTCTGAAAACATGGGCCTGGGGGAATGGTGTCTTCTCATGCCAGAGGCTGCCATTGAATCTTCTTCTTTGTTTATGTTTCTTGTGACTCCTCCTGCCCTGCTTTGTATTGCCTGGGAGGTCGCCCTTTTGGCATAATAGTTCACAATTCTTCCTGTCTTCAAGCCATTTTCTACCATTTCACCGATTTTGATTGCTTCCACGAAAGGTTTGCCCTTTGCTAACATAACATATTTGAAATAATTTGCCTCCTGAGCCTGCAGAAAAACAGTGACCATCTCTGTCTCATCCATGGGTGGTTTTACTCTTGGCGCTTGTTCGTGCCACTTGACAGCATATTCTCTAAAACTTTCCGAAGGTTTCTTTTTCAAGTTGTCCAAAGAGTTCCTGTCCGGGGCAATGTCAATGTTATGCTGGAACTGCCTTACAAAATCTCGGGCGAGATCATCCCAAATATGCCATCGAGTGATTTCCTTGTCCATGTACCACTCAGAAGCGATGCCTACCAAACTCTCCCCGAAGTATGCCATCAATAGTTCTTCTTTTCAACCTGCCCCACGCAATTGGCTGCAGTTTTTTATCAATGAGCAACAAGGTCCCCATGACCATCGTACTATTGAAACTTCAGCATTTCGAATCCCAGGGGAAGATGTACATATAGGAACATGCATAGATCTGTGTAAGACACACTCTTTTTCCCACTCAAGGCTTTTCACCCTTCTTGTTATCTCATCTAGTTTAGGTGTTTTTGGAGTTTTATCTTGCACCGGTCTGAGTTCATATGCTGGTTGAGGATAAGTGTATGTGGGGTATGAGGGAGGATCGATTTGGTAGGTGGAGTTTGAAATGCTAAAGTTGTAGGATCAAACATGGATCTCGGCACTGCAAGCTGTGTGGTGCTGCACATGGAGGAGCCGTAAAAATATTAGGAACTGGGCGTGATTAGAACACCTGAGGGTGGACTTCAGAAGGTGTTCCGACAAAGTTCGTTGGTATGGTTGGCTGTCCCAAAAGGATGTTTGGGTGGCTGATGGGAATAGTGGAGGTACCCCTCGACCATAGGAAAAGCTCAGGAAATCCAGGGATGGCACTGGTGGCTCTCTTCCGTTTGTCCAAGCGTCCCACGTCTCTATAACTGTATGTCGAAGGATCCTATTTTCTTCAACTGCCGCGGATTCGCCATCCTCTGAAATGGGATTTGATGTCAAAGTCATTTTAGATGGAATTTCTGTGCTTCCTTTCGATCTGGTGAAATATCGATGGGATGCCACTTTACCACAAACCAAACACTGTTCTATAAACTTGTGACTGGAAACTGGAAGTACAAACGGTTAGGTTGGGATAGATAGCAAACATGAAATCACATGTTAGGTGTGATGCACCTACATAGTTAACATGTGTCTATATGTTTGCAATGGTTGCCTATGTGGTCTCGACATTTATTCCGAACTTCTTTTAGTTTATACTTCCTATTTTTTTTTTAATATAACTGTCGCTTTTCATTGATCTCAAAAAAAATATGTACATCATAGATCTCTATGGTAGTAGTATGGACTAACTACTACACTGTTGCAAGTAACACCTCTTCTATCTTAGCTATCTATATACAAGTATCATATCATTTAGAATCTAAATACAATAGCTAAGGAAAGCAATTAAGCTGTCTCAATCCAGCCGGCCAGTGTTTGCAATTCCTGCCTCGAAGGTGTAGAAGCAAGCCAATCTCTCTACATATTAATTCCTCCACAAAAGCAGCTCCTTCAAAACGAATATGGTTTCTTTCTCTCCAAACGAGTGTAGTAGTGGTAACAAATGCAACAGCTGTAATTGCCTTCTGCCACAGCCTACTTTTGGCTTTGCTACATATCCAGTGAAGCTCATTTTCCCAGCATCCAATTGTTCTGGAATGCCCCAACCAAACACATATTCTGGACCACAAACTGTTGGTAATGGAACATTCAAAGAACAGGTGCTTGAAGTCTTCAACATTCTGTTTGCATAATACACAAGCTGCTGGAACTTGTATGCCCATAATCTGCAATCTATCGACTGTAGGAAGTCTATGTTGAGCAGCTAGCCAAACAGTAAACTTAGTTCCTATTTCCTTTTATGCTTTCCTCTTATAAGAATACGGTTGAATCTTATGAAGATTGCCTACATATCCTGACGCCGCATGAATCATATCGAGCGTTGTTCATGAGAAAAAATGTGATGGAAATAACAGGATATTTTGATATTTTCCATATTATGAAGGCAAAACTTTGGTTACAAAACTAACAAAGTTAAAGGAAACTAATTGACTTTGGACATACATAATGCGTAAAGAAAATACAGTCTGACAAACTCTTAAAAGAAAGATACAAGTATTCAGAAATCATGTATACATTAAGACTTCAACTGCTTTTGGAGCTGGTGGGGCATCATTCGGCCTTGCTGCAGGCTTGCGTGCTAAACTTCCTTGGAGATGGTGGAAGTCTTCGATCACTTGACGAACAAATGTCATGGCGGTGGCAAGAACATGGATTTTGTCATATCCTCATATTGGTTGCACTTTGTGGTGATGTAATCTACGATTGCCCGTATCCTTTCCCTAATAATACCTGTTTCTTGCAATAAACGGCCAATTTGCTCGGTCCTTGTCTCTAGAGTTCACTCTGCTTCTTGATTCAGCTTCTGGAATTGCTTCAAATCAATCTCCAACTTTGCTATCACTGCATAACAATGTTCTCTTTTGGCTTTGAAATCCACCACTTGCTTGGTCATTCTATTCTCAGCCATGATGATCGTCCGTTTTAAACCATCAATCTCATCATTATGGCCTTCTTTTATTCGCTCAAGGATGCTGGATCCTTCCTTCGCACTTTTAGCTAATTTCTTCCGAACCCTGGATAACTCTTCTTCCGCCTTATTCAACTCGAACCCGTATTCGTTTACTTTCCCCCGCAAAGTTTTTATGAGTTTTTCATCTTTTGTGCTTCTGAGGGGATTTTCTATGGCTGCTTTCATTTTCTGGATTTGGGCTCGTAATGCTTCGTTTTCTTTGGTAAAGACCTTCTTTTCTCCTTCACTAGCTGTAGTTTGCAAACTACTCTCAAATTGCAGCTCTTTGATTTCTTTTTCAATCATCATACAGTGGCCCTATATTCATTTTCCTTTGCTAGCAAATAACATTGCTCTTGTCACGTTTCGGCAATTCTTGCAGATGTTGTCTTTTGGATGGCCTTGCAGGCTCTATCTCTCTTTTGTACCAAGAAACATACCCCGGTGCAACCTTGCCTTTAGATATTACGTGTACTCAAGTATCTTCTGTCAAGTATTGACATTCACTCGAGATTCGACGTACGACGACTTCAAGGAATTGACCATTTGGGCTTATCTCAACCGCGCGACGACTAATATCCTCATCCCTGGGGATCATTTGGAATCTACCTAATTGTCTTAGTACTCTGTATGGCGCATAGGGATGGATACTTCGGAGACCCATCAGAAGGAAATGAGGCCCAGTGGCTGGCATATACAGAACTTCATCCACAAGGAGCCACCTGAATGTCCACTCTATCTGATTTGCAGTGATGGCCTGGAGAGCGAAACCTATTCTGTGACACCCTCAGGTATTCTAAACCCATCAACCCTGTTGCAGAATTCTTCTACGCAACTCTTTCTTGGTGACCCATAACTTATGTACCGAGGCCGGTGGCATAGATGCTCGATCATCCATATTTTTAACAACAGGTTACATCCTTCGAAGAAGTCCCCTCCTGCTTTACAGGCGGTGAGAGCATGGAAGATTTCGGATTAGATCACTGCGGCGAGGGTACTTTCGGCCTAGGTCATTAAAGTGCAAACGACCCCTGCTATCTGAATGTCAATATTCCCGTCCTTTCTCGGAAACACCAAAAGACCCAAGAAAAATACCATGAACGCAAACCATCAATGCCATTTGAGCTGATTTCTTTTGCTATAAATATGACTTTTGGGTTATTGAATCCCCGAATATGTCTGTACCTCTGATATATAAACTGCAGGGTGCAGAAGCTACCTGACAGGTCTGGATTGTGAACCTTCCTACCGATTTTATGGAGTCTAGGAATTTATGCACGGTAAGGGCTCTTGGCGCAATCAGGTATTGGTGTCTCAAAAGAATTGTAGAGGTTCCAATATATCAAATTATTTCCTCCAATGTCGGTTTGAGTTAAAAGTCCGAGAAGTGGAAGTCATTGTGGGCCAGGTCCCAAAATGTGATCAATGTTTTTACGATAACTCCCCCTAGGTTAATTATTAGCAAACCAGTGAGGCATCCCAGATGCGTATTAACCCTTTTTTGCCCTGCTTCCCCCACGTCATCCCACCACAGTCGCAACTCCAAGGGAATTTTGTTCATGAACGTTATCGTGCTCATTCTGCACATTTATTAAGGTTAATTAGTATCTCCAAAATATTACTATTTGACTCCACAAAATATAAAACCAGTACTTTATGAAATGTATGTCTTAAAATCAGGCTCCGGCTTTGCAAATACGACCTTGCAAAATATAGGTTGGACCCGATGGGGGTTTCCTGTGTATCTCGCTCCCAATAATAAGCAAACCGGCGTAGTTCGGGCAAAACAATATATCAAAACCAAAAATATTATTGAAAAACTTCCCATTTTCTTTTCCCTTTGTTTTTTATTATCGCTTTTTTTCTGAAATATCTGGCAGCATTTTGGTGCTATTTTAGCATTTGTTTTTACAAATGATTAATCTCAGTGACTCTCAAATTTCAATATTATTCACAAGCCAGTCAACATGCGAATCCATCGCAAATAAATGCGCATGTAGCACGCAACATGCATCAGGATGGTCTTTTATTTTGAGTCCCTTGAGTAAAATGCATGTTGAAAATAAGCGTTCCTACTAGGGATACAACATGGGGTCAAGTTATTCTATGTTAATAACCTTGGTATAGGATCTAGACTGTGGACTTGAGCGGACGACTCGAGTCGAGGAGGGGGCTACGTACAGGAACCAAAAGGCCATCCAACTTAATAACTTGTGCGGTCTCTTACTTATTTTCAAGTGACACTAACATAATAGGGAGTCACAACTAGTACGCACATCCTTGAAGGTGAGAATAGAAGGGTTTCATAGAAGTTTATATGTGCAGTTCAAATAATATCAAAACGGTAAAGCATTTAGCATTTAACATAGAACATGTAAGCAAATCAGTAGAAGCCAAATATAACAGTTATTCTAAGCTCGAATTCTTCAACCCTGAAGAAGATATTCTGGGTTCATATCCCCAGCAGAGTCGCCAGAACTGTAACACCTCCTTTTTACACGCGTACCCCGAAGGATGATACATATAAGGGAGTTTTTCCAATTAAAGTGACATTATTCGAAATAGGATTATTTATTTGATTTTTTGTTCAGAGTCGCCAATTGGGATAGGTTTGGTTTTTGGTGTCCCAAGTCACCGGTTTATTTAGAATCCCAAGTTGAGGAAATTTTTCAACTGCTTAAATGTTGTCTGCGAACCAGAAATTATAAGTAAGGAATTATGTTGGCTCGAGGGAAGGTATTAGGCACCCTCGGATCCCATTTTTCTAGCACGGTCGCTTAAACTATTATAGATGGTCAATTATCCGATTTTTATACATGTTCATCCTTGCAATTTTAAAATTATTAACCACTTTATTCACTTTTAGGGATATTTACAACGTTATTAAAACACGTCTCGAACCACGTCACATAAATGCACCCGGGTTCTCGATACATTTTAGCATTGTTGAGATTTGGATTTGTGTCACATAAATTCGCACCCGAATTTAGGAAGGTACATTACTAAAACAATGCGCCTAAAACAACTACACATTTTTAACTTTGTGGAAAAACCGTGAAATTCACTAAACGGTATCTCTCAAATATCTATGCATTTTATTACAATTAAAGGGCCACGCAGCGTATTATTTTGTTAAGCGTGGCTCATTCATTTTAATTTTAGAAAGGCAACCTAAAGGGACTATGATTCTCTATTACACGGTCTCTAAATAAAAGTGAGGTTCTAATTGATTCGTATGTTAATTGTTTATCCAAACGAAACACTCAGTGTGCATATTTTTCAGCATTTGTATTGGGCTTTATCAACGAAAATAGATATCCCAGAAGTATATTTTTCTCATACTTCATAACTTACCATAATCTTGGCCTTCAATTTAACCCAGAAATTTGGTATTACAAATTATTCATAAGGCAATGATGGAATTTCCCAAATCGGTACACTAGAACTGTTCAGATTACTCATAATTGAACATTTTAACGTATTAAATACATTTGGCAAAAGGAAAATCCAGGTAGTGATTTTTCATATTAGTAAACCAATATACTAATACTCAGGTTTTAAATTCTATGTCTACAAGTTGATGGACTCATTAATCAGAATCATGTACACAAGAATGACTCCCTATCACTGAATCAAACAGGAAGACTAGGCAAATTATTGACTAATATGCTTTTAACCTCTACTAATATTTAAATGACTTAAAGCTAACTGTCAAAATAATAGTCCAGCATATTCCAATTGTTCATACATATTACAGCACCAAGATGAGATGAATTTTCTAAGTACCTATAAACTAATAACATTTGCACCTATAACATTAACATGAAAAATAAAGATATATTCATGACCATGCATATACACAGCTGTGCATTTCCAGAATTTCTGAGTGAGAGTAAGTACTTGGAATGACAACAAAGAGGAAAACGCCTATGAGTAAGGTAAGCGAGAAGCAACAAAAAATAGCAAATCAACCGATTAAGACCCAGGAGTAGTATCAGGAAACTCAGGAAGGTTTTGAAAGACACACAACAAGACAAATTCCAATCATACAGCTCGAACAAAGCATACCAGCCTGGGACCAATACTCAAAGTAGATTATAAGAACTCTAACACCCTAAATGCATATGCCTCGAGTCATCTTCACCTTACAATGGATATAATTTTGATTATTTTTGGAAGTTTTAAGAGTTTTTTTAGCCAGAAAAGCTTGGGAATTTTTCAGATGGTGTTCTCGACTTCTTCCTTTAAAATCTGTAATACAATAAGATACCCTTATATAGCCAAGGCCTTTAGGCAACATTTTCTTCTTCTTTTCTTATTAGTCCCTTCTCCATTTTCTAGAATTGCTGAATTGGTCACTTGTTTTTTATATTGTGCCTCAAGTATTGAAAAAAATTACCTGAAATTGTATTTCCAACCTCCAACTAGAAGGTTCCAGGTATTTGATACAACATTCTTGCGCCCAAATACCCCTGTTACCCCTGTCTTTCCTTCTTAATTACTTTGCCTAAATGTCTCTACCCTGGTGCCTATCCATTTGGTCATAAAACGACCCTAGTTAACTACTCAAGGCCATGAACCACTGTCTCATTATCACTTGAGATCGAGTCTTAAGAAAGTTGGGCATGACTAACTATTAATATTGAAGACAACAGTATACAATTAAAAACAAACAAACAACGATCAAAATTGATAAGTAACCGGTCAATGAAACACATATAAGCACGCGGACTAAGACAAGTACCAAAATATGGGACTGAATTACTCATAGGAAAAAATAAAGCTAACCAACATAAACTTGATAAACAAACACAGGGTTCATCACAAATGAACATTGACGAAATTGAAACGAAAAAGGAAAGTTAAACTAAAGAAGAGATGAACATTGGAGCTAACAAAATAATTCAAATTAGTAAAGGAACATCTATAATTTCAATTGGTAAAGGGATCACTCAGAACGGATCATCAAAGACTTAAAATAAAAGGCACATGATTCTGGATAAAAACAAAGAAACTATTCACAATATATTCATAGATGAGCAAATAGAACATTCATGTACTCATAAAAAATTAAAACAAAGAAAAATTAGAAGCAATCAAAAGGAAAACAGGGAACTTAGCTTAACATCACATCCCTAAGACCTTGGAAGTTTCACATCTCATGGTTTCCTACCGTTTTTGGTTCCAAGTCTGGGAAGGTTTTTTGTCCTTTTGGGAAGGCGGAGCAGAAGGGGGAGGGTATCAGGTGTAAGGTCGGTTAGTTTGGGAGGGGTTTCTGTTTCAGAGCATTTTTCAAATTGATTTTTGTCCATGCTCAATTGTATTCGAAGGCAATTGAATGTGGATTTGTAGAGGGGAAGGTAAGGAGGTCACCTGGTATCAGTTTCAAGGGATTCCGGAGAGGTTGGAGATTAGGTCAGTGCTTTGAAATAATATTCGAAGCAATGGGTAGGGGTTTGGAGGAAGTTGGACATGGATCCATTACAGGGATGGGTTAAGGGACATAGGGTGTTATTTTGGGAAGGTTCCGGCTGTGGCGCCGCCATGGGCGGCGGAAGCGGTGCCGAAAGATTTTAATATTCGAAGAGATCGGCTCAGAGTTGAGACTTGATTCTTAGGGCATCGAAAAGAGGAGGGCACGGTGAGTCAGGGGTGTATTTTTGGGAAACATCGGAGCTCTAACACCAGCGGAGACGATTTCCTGCCGGCCGTTATAGGGCGGTGTATTGACGGAGACGGAGGGTACGAGGAAGTGACTGTTTGTCTCTAGGGTTTGGTCTGATTCAGACACTTTTACGTAACATTCTCATCGAACCCAGGACGTTGGATTATTGTTGATGAACGACTGAGATTGATGGCCCTAAAACGACGTTGTTTTCGGGCGTCTCTCATAGCAGCTTGGGTCAGAAACATGTTGGACAGATTTTTGGGTATTTTTGGACGGGTAAGGGTATTTGGGCTACCCATGTTTGGTCCAATTGTGGCCAACCTGATCTAATTCTTTTCAATTATCTCTTCTTTTTTTCATTTTCATATTTAAAAATTCCTAATTTATTTTCAAATTTGTTATTAAACTAAATACTAAATTCAACTAGATTAGACTAGTAATAACTAATCTAATCAAATATGAAAATTAACAATTTTGACACTACAAATTAAATATCGCCAAAATAAACTACTTATTGTAGTGATTTTTACATTTCGCAAAGCAAAACTCTAATTACCAATCAATTGTAACAAAAATATGTAAAATCAAATCCTAAATGCTTATGTTATTTTTTCTATTATTTATGACTTGTCATGCATGTACCATTTGAAATTACACATAAATATGCGCAATTAAATCCTAATATTGAATAATAAAAATGAAAATCCTAAGTCTGAGAATTTTGTAGGAGTAATTTTAATGAGGCAAAAATCACGCGCTCACAGAGGCACCCAATATTAACTAAAACCCACTGCCGGCCCATCATGAAACCAACACGATTGGGAGAGAGTCCAAAAGGCCCTTACAGAGAGTAATGATGATCAAATCCAGTAAAGTTAAGCCAACTAAGAATATGAGCAGTGAGAAGTCAGTGATCGACGCAAAAGGAAGAAGCAGCAAACCTGTCGTACTTAAGGGAGCTCATCATGCACAGTTGCATCAAAACAGGAACTGGCAAATGTGATAGTACATGGGGCAGTTAGAGAGCCTGTCGTGGTTGTGGAAGGTGTTCGTGTGGATCCTGTCATTGTGAAACCAGTAATCCAGCCGCTAGTCGTCGATAGAAAAGTCGTTCCTTGGCGATATGAACAAGAAATAAGGATGTACAAAGGGATGAATTTTGTGAAGCCCGGGGATTAACTCGGTCAGGAAGATACTTCGCCCCTGAGCAGTTGAAGAAAAGCACGATCTCTAAAGATAACCTAGAATCAGTGAACATAGCTGTACTGGAAGAAGAGGCATAAGAATTACTGAAGAAAATGAAAATGCAAAACTACTCCATCATAGAGCAGTTGAGGAAGACAGCATCCCAGATCTCCTTATTATCCTTACTAATCCATTCAGATGAACGCCGGCGGTCCCTGAAAAATATTTTAATCGAAGCCCACGTCCTTGAAGATAACAGTATTTCATTTGGAGAAGATTGCAAACAAGATATTCGAGGTTGAACGGGTCACTTTCTCAGATGATGAACTGCCCATGGAGGGAACTGAGCACAACCAGGCCCTTTATTTGACCGTGAAATTTGAAGATGCCGTGGTCACCTAGGTTCTAGTCGACAATAGGTCCAGTGCAAATATTTGATTGATCTCCACATTGACCAATTTTAAGGTGGAGAATGAAAGGGTCCATAAGAATAACATTTTTTTAGGGTTTTGATTGCGGAGACAAAGATTCAGTAGGAGATATAGTGCTTGAAGTGACAATAGGATCCGTTGAGTTCACCATAGAATTTGAAGTGCTGGACGTGGTAGTTTCTTGTAACCTTTTGTTGGGCAGGCCCTGGACACACGCAGCCAAGGCAGTGCCATCTACTTTGCACCAGATTGTCAAATTTGAATGGGACATGCAAGAGATTGTGGTGCACGGTGAAGATAATCTGTGTGTTTCAGATGATGTTGTCGTATCTTTTATTGAATCTAAAGACAAAAAAAGACCATGGGTCTACCAGGTATTCAACACGGTGTCAGTTGAGAAGATCCAGTGAGGGTGAGATTGTCATAACTCCAAAGGTACCGACCGCGTCAGTCACGATGGCTTCAGAAATATTGAAGAATGGTTTCATGCCCGACAAGGCTTTGGGTGCTTCTCTACAATGCATTTCGCAACCAGTATCTCACCCCAAAAATCTGGACACTTTTTGTCTAGGGTTCAAGCCTACAGCTGCAGATATAAGGCGAGCGAGAAAGTTAAAGCAGAGGGCCTTGGCTCTCCCAAAGCCAATCCCAAGGTTGTCCAATTCTTTAGTCAAGCCCAATACTAGAAATTGCTCCGTGCCAAGGATTCTCAGTCCGCTGATCGACACGGATGAGGATCTAGATAAGGGATTAATAAGGCTATTTAATAAGGTGAATATGGTAGACGCAGGAGAAGGATGAAGCAGGGAAGATGTGCAGTTTGTGGGACCATGTGCAAATGTCAATAACCGGGAAGCCACTCCTCTTCCCACTCGGAGAGATTCATGGTAGTCGGCTATGATTTTTCTTTCTTTCTAGTTTAGATTAGCTTCAGAGTTGTTAATTCGGTTGTTATTTATGTCCGTTTGGATGTGTAAACTCTGTTATATTTTGATATTAATGAAATGCGATTTCCTTTCTAATAACGTTCATAGTTCATATTTTTCTTTACTTCCCTTTATTTTCTCTTTTGTACCAGTTATTTTTATGCTGGTTCCAATTATCAGACATGTACAAGGACTCTTCTGCCCAATCTATGAAATCGGTCTAGTTCAAAAATAATAATTCAGGAAATAGAGCACGAGGATGGGCCAGAATACAATAGGGAGGGGGCATGGGATGCAAATAGTAAAGAGTTGAGTCAATTTGAAGCAAAATCCAAACCAACCTGAGCGATACAGAGGCGGTCAATTTAGGGAGCCCAGACAATGTCATATAAACAAAAATAAGTGTCCGTCTGGAATCACAACTTAGAAAGGAAATAATTGAAGTACTGCTTGAATACAAAGATGTCTTTGCATGGTCCTACGATGATATGCCCGGATTAAGCACTAACTTGGTGGTTCACAAGTGACCCACTGACCTAGCATGTTCTCCCGTCAAACAAAAATTGAGGAAGTTCAAAACTGATGCAAGCGTGAAAATGAAAGAGGAAGTGACCAAGCAGTTTGAGGCAAAAGTTATACGAGTTACACGATATCCCACCTAGTTAGCTAACGTTGTGCCCGTGCTCAAGAATGATGGCAAGACCAGGGTGTGCGCCGATTACCATGACTTCAATAACGCAAGTCTGAAGGACAACTTCCCCCTGCCAAACATTCACATACTAATTAACAATTGTGCGAAGCATGAGATCTGGTCGTTCATGAATTGTTACACAGGTTACCACCAGATCTTAATGGATGAAGAAGATGCAAAGAAAACATCATTCATCATGTGGTGGGGGACATATTTCTATAGCGTCATGCCTTTTTGTTTAATGAATGTCGGGGCTACGTACATGAGGGTAATGACAATCATTATTCACGATATAATATATAAACAAAGTGAGGTCTATTTGGATGATGTTATTGTGAAGTCTAAAAAGTAATCTGATCGTGTTAAAGACCTAAGGAAATTCTTTCAGAGGCTCCGTAGGTATGACCTCAAACTCTACCCGGCAAAATACGCATTCGGGGTCCCCTCAAGGAAGTTGCTAGGGTTCATAGTTAGCCGACGAGGCATTGAAATAGACCCATCAAATATCAAAGCAATACAAGAACTAACCAAGGAATAATACAGAAGTGATGAGTCTATTGGGAAGATTGAATTACATTAGCCGGTTTATTGTTTAGCTCACTACCATCTGCGAGCCCATCTTTAAGCTACTAAAAAGGATGTTGCAGTGAAATGGACGGGAGAGTGCCAAGAGGCTTTTGATAAGATAAATTAATATATGTCGAACCCACCGGTATTGGTCCTGCCTGAACCAGTAAGGCCCTTGATATTATGTTTGATAGTCTTGGACAACTCATTTGGGTGCGTATTGAGTCAGCACGATGTTACCGGGAGAAATAAGCAGGCCATATACTACCTCAGCAAGAAACTCACGGCTTACGAGGTTAAGTATACTCATCTTGAAAGGACATGTTGTGCCTTGATGTGGGTAGCCCAGAAGTTAAAGCATTACTTTTCCTCATATACCACTCATCTCATCTTGCGTCTGGACCCATTGAAGTACATTTTCCAGAAGTCCATGCCCACAGGAAGGCTCGCAAAATGGAAAATCTTTCTCACTGAGTTCGACATTATCTACATGATTAGGACTTCCATGAACGCACAGGAATTGGCTGATCACTCAGCTGAAAATCCAATAGACGAAGAATATGAGCCCTTAAACACATACCTCCCGGATGAGGAAGTGATACATATTGATGAAATGGAACAGGGTGAGAAGTCGCAATGGAAATTGTTCTTTGATGGGGCCGCCAACATGAAAGGCGTCGAGATAGGAGCAGTGCTCATTTATGAAGAAGGGCGTCGCTACCCAGTCACAACTAAACTCCGATTCTATTGCACAAACAACATGGCAAATATGAGGTATGTATTTTTGGGTCTGAGATTGGTAGTGGACATGGGTGTCCAAGAAGTCTTGGTCTTGGGAGACTCTGACCATTGGGTACACCAAATTCAACGGGAGCAGGAAATGAGAGATTCAAAGCTCATATCATACCGGCAATACTTGCATGATCTTTGTCAATGATTCCAGTCAATAGAGTTCAGACACATCCCCAAAATTCACAACGAGGTTGCTGATGCCTTGGCTACTTTGGCATCAACCTTACATCATCCGGACAAGGCTTAAGTTGACCCGATTCATATTCGGGTCCATGATCAACATGCTTATTGCAACATGATTGAAGAAGAGCTTGACGGTGAGCCTTGGTTCCATGACGTCAAAGAATATATCAGGAGGGGTGTGTACCCAGTGCAAGCCACGAATGACCAGAAGAGAACACTACGTCGCTTGTCAAATGGGTTTTTTCTTCAACAGAGGAATATTATACAAAAGGACGTCGGATCTTGGTTTGTTAAGATACGTAGATGCTGGGCAGGTGACAACCATCGTAAATGAGGTACATGCCGGCGTCTGTGGGCCACACATAAGCGAATATGTTTTTGGAAAAAATATTCTCCGGGCAGGATATTATTTGCTCACCATAGAGCGGGATTCAATTAGCTTCGTGCGCAAATGTCATCAATGTCATGTGCATGGAGACATAATTCACTCTTTGCCATCTAAATTGCATAAAATGTCTACACCATGGCCTTTCGTTGCTTGGGGCTTGGACATTATCAGGCTCATTGAGCCAACAGCTTCTAACGGACACAGGTTTATCCAGGTTGTTGTTGACTATTTTACCAAATGGATTGAAGCCAAAACCTTCAAGGCAGTGACCAGAAAGTTGTGGTCAACTTTGTACATGCAAATATAATTTGTCGGTTTTGAATCCCCAAGACTCTCATCACTGATAATGGGGAAAATCTCAACAGTCACTTGATGAGCGAGGTATGTCAGTAGTTCAAGATCACATATAAAAATTCCACCCCATACTGCTCCAAGGGGAACAGAGCGGGCGAGGCAACCTACAAGAATGTAAAGAGGATAATGTGTAAAATGGTGGAAGGGTCCAGGCAGTGGCATGAGAGATTACCCTTTCCATTGTTAGGCTAACGCACTAACGTTTGCACCTCGGTAGTGGCAACCCCATAGTTGTTGGTATATGGAACAAAAGTAGTAATCCCTTCTGAAATTGAAATCCCCTACCTTCAGATCGTGGCTGAAGTAGGAATTGAGGACGAAGAATGGGTTAAAACTCATCTGGAGCAATTGAGTTTGATTGACGAGAAGAGATTCGCAGCGGTGTGTCACGGCCAATTTTATCAACTGAGGATGGCCAGAGCATATAACAAGAAAGTACGTCCCAGAAAGTTTGAAGTGGGTCAATTAGTGTTGAGACGCATCCACCCTCACCAGGCCGAGGCAAAGGGCAAGTTTGCTCCAAATTAGGTAGGACCGTTTGTCGTGTCAAGAGTACTGTCTAATGGAGCATTGTATCTGACATATGTGGAAGGAAAATATGTTGAAAAGATGTTCAGGTGTGTTTGGTAGCTGGGACTACCGAAGCTTTGCTTTCTACTGCTAATGCTGCTACAACTTGCTGACCTACTTATTACACCAAAGGAAAATCAAAAGCTAAGCTAGCTATGCCTATCAACAACGAGTTACAAGATTCCTATATATTGATTTCTTGAAACTTGATCTTGAGTCTGATATTTCTGTAGAGCTCGCTCTGAATCATGATACTCGTAAGCTGCAGGTGGTGGTTCTTTCTTCAATATGGGAGCAGAGTAGGACATGCCAAACTTATGATTTTGAATCAAATTTGAACAGTACGAATCTTTCCTTCTTCAATCACTCTATGGTCATTTCATTTTTGTTCTTTTCTTCTTTTTCTTTATTCTGGATTGAGGTTCTCTCTTCCGGACATCTCGAATCCCGTGCCTTGAGGTGAAAACCTATTCGGACACCAAAATCAAACAAACAAACAAAATTTCTTCCCCAGTTTTCACTGGGAAAGTTTTGTGAGTTATTTGCAACATAAGTCTAAGCTATTTCCTTATTGAAAATAGTAAAAGACAGGATTGTGTATCGTTGGGGATAAGGAGTTAAGCCCTAAATTGGAAAGACTACCAGGTTATGCTGGCAAGTGACCGGGTTATGCAGAAAAATAAAAGTTCCTCGGATTATGTCGGGAAGGTCCACGGGTTATGCCGGGATTGAAAGAAAGAGTTCATGCTGGGGATAAAGGGAAAGTCCACAGGTTATGTCAGGATGAAAAGAAAAATGTTCCGGGGTTATGCCAGGGGATCCACAGGTCATGCCGGGATAGGAAGGAAAAAACTCTTAATTTATGTCGGGGGAATCCACGGGTTATGCCGGGATATAAAGAAAAAGGGCTCCTGGGTTGTGCCAAGAGGATCCACGAGTTATGCCGGGATGAGAAGGAAGAGACTTTATGACGGGATGAATGGAAAAGGCTCCTAGGTTATGCCAGGGTGATCCACAGGTTATGCTGGGATAAGAAGGAAAAGACTCATGGGTTATTCTAGGGGTATGCACGGGTAATGCCTAGAGGGGAAGGAAAAACGCTCCTGGGTTACGCTAGGGGGTCCATGGGTTATGCTAGGATTAGAAGGAAAAGACAGCTGGGTTATGCTTGGATGAGAAGGAAAAGACTCTTGGGTTATGCTAGTGGAATCAATGGGTTATGCCGAGATAGGAAGAAATAGGGCTCATGTGTTACGCCAGGGGGATCCACGCGTTATGTCCGGATAAGAAGGAAAAGGCTCCTGGGTAATGCCAGTGGAATCCGCGGGTTATGCCGGGATCAGAAGGAAAAGACTCCTGGGTTATGCTAGGGGAGTCCACGGGTTATGCCGGGATGCATGGAAAAGGCTCCTTGTTTATGGCAGGACTGTGAGCACGTGATTTTTGCCTTGCTCGAAATATTCCTATTAAATTCTTTAAATTAGGAATTTCTTTTATTATTTGAATTTGAAGGAATTAATTGCGTGATTTTGTGTTTATTTGCATTTTTGTGCATTTTTAAATTGATATAATCTATAAAAGACAAAAATTATCTTGTTTGCATTTAGGACTTAATTTTTACCTTGTTTAGGTTTATTAGTAAATTAATGTTCAAAATTAAGGAAAAAGCAACAAAAAAGGCCATTTTAGCACTTGTTTAGTTTTCCTTTTTAATTTGGAATTTAGTTTGTTTTAGAAGATAATTAGTTCATTTTGTAGGATTTAAACTTGGCTTTGTTTATTTTTATCTTTTAACTAAAAATATCTGGAAAATAAAATAAAAATAGAATAAATTAAAAACAAAAAGAAAAAAAGAGAAAAGAAAGAAGTGTAAAGTTGGGCCCGTTTACATTTGAATATCCAGCCCAAAACCCTACACACCTGACCTGTAGAACAAGGGAATATTTTTCAAGTTTCAAATTTTTTTAATCAAGCGTCCACCTGTTGAACAAAGGAATATTTTTAAGTTGCAAATTTTGGTAATCAGGCGCCCACCTGTCAGAACAAAGGAAAATTTTTCATGTTGCAAATTTTTGTATTCAGGCGCCTACCTGTAAGAAAAAGGGAACATTTTTCAAGTTTCAAGTCTTGGTAACCAGGCGCCCACCTGTCAGAAGAATGGAACATTTTTCAAGTTTCAAGTTTGGTAATCATGCACCCACCTTTCAGAAAAAGGGAACATTTTTCATGCTTAAAGTCTTGGTAACCAGGCGCCCACCTGTCAGAACAAGGGAATATTTTTCAAGTTTCAAGTCTTATTAATCAGGCGCCCACCTGTCAGAACAAGGAAATATTTTTCATGTTTCAAATTTCGGTAGTCAGGCGCCAACCTGTCAGAACAAGGAAATATTTTTCAAGTTTCATGTCTTGGTGATCAGGCACCCACCTGTCAAAACAAGGGAAAATTTTTCATGTTTCAAGATTTTGTAATAAGGCACCCACCTGTCAGAACAATCGAATGCATTTCAAGTCCAGCGACTCGGCGTCAGATATAGAAAAGAGAAAACAAGATGTTAACAAGGAAACAAGGAGTTTACATGGAGGAGTATCGGTCATTAATGCAACGAGGAGTTTACAGGAAGAAACACAAGGCAGCAAGGTAGTAAAGATCAAGAGCAAGATTGAAGATGTAGATATTTTCTTTTGTAATCCCTAATTCATTGCATAGTTTAGATTCTTCTTTTTTCACAAGGTGTAATAAGGGGGGTCTAGCAGTAGCTGTGACAACATCACTAGCAGCAGTGAAATCACAGCTCCTGGTAGTCCTAGCTACAAAATACTCCAGAACAACACCGACCTGATTCCTTCATAGCCAATGATATGTATGCAACCTTCGAAGCGGGGTTCAGTCAGACAGTATTAAAAAAGGTTTCTCATGGAATGGAAAGCAAGAAGAAATCCCACAGTTGCTCATTTATCTTTGCCCAAAAACCCTTCGAATCTTAGAGCAAAGAGGGCCGCCGTGAGCACGTGATTTTTGCCTTGCATGAAATATTCCTTACGAATTCTTAAAATTTTGATTTTTCTTCTATTATATGAATTTGCAGAAATTAATTGCGTGATTTTGTGTTTATTTGCATTTTTGTGCATTTTTGAATTGATACAATTGATAAAAATATAAAAGATAGCATGTTTGCATTTATGACATAATTTTTACATTTTTTAGGTTTATTAGTTAATTAATGTTGAAAAATAAGGAAAAAGCAACAAAAATGGTCATTTTTGCACTTATTTAGTTTTCCTTTTTTATTTGGGACTTAGTTTATATTAGAAGTTAATTAGTTCATTTGTAGGATTTAAACTTGGCTTTGTTTATTTTTATCTTACAATTAATAAAATTTGGAAAATAAAACAAAAATAGAATTAATTAAAAACTAAAAGAAAAGAAGAGAAAAGAGAGAAGTGTAAAGTTGCGTCAGTTTACATTTGAATATGCAGCCAAAAACCATGCACACCTTACCCAAACCCAAATCCCAAACCCGGTCCAGCTCTGGAATTCAAAACGACACTGTTTCAAACACACCCCATCTGGACCGTTGCTCTCAGGCGATCGAACGGTCCGTATCAGAGCCCCCTCAAGTATAAAACTATCCAAACACCCCCACCCCTCCAAACCATCTCTCCAACACCCCTAATACTTCCGATATCGCCACCCATGTCCACCCGCCGTCCGCCGTACGCCGCCGTCCGCCGTACGTCGCTGTCCACTGAAAATTGTCGCCGTTAGTGGCATAGCTCCAAAGAGCCCCAAAATTACATCCTTTGCTCCCCTTCGCCTCCTCTTTCTAACCCCCTAAACCACAACCCTCGAATTTTAATCAATCGTCTCGTATATCAATTCAAAGATCCGGCTGGTCCGCCATCTGTGACGGCGATGGCTTAGACGGCCACCAAAAACACACCCTAGCATCTCTTGTTCCTCCTCCGACCGAATATGAACCACCCTTCCCTCAAATCATAATACAACTCTTCGAATTTTGATAAAAAAAATCCGGCCAAAGCACAAACTCTTCCAAACTCCACCAAATCAATACCCTATAGCCCCATTGCCCTCCTCATCCCAAATCTGTGATCCATGGACCTCGAATCGTCCCCATTTCGTTCGAATATCAAATCAAAGTTGTTTGGAACCCTTTAAGGGTGCATTTGGATTCCTTGGCCTCGAAAACTTAAGCTAAGTTGCCTTCTAAGTTTTTCTAATTTGATTGTAGTCTCCTTCTTCTAGTTTCTATGTTAATCTAAGTTGCCTTCTGAGTTTTTATGTTTGATTGTAGTCTTCTTCTTCTAGTTTCTTTGTTAATCTAAGTTGTCTTCTGAATTTTTCTATTTGATTAAAGTCTTCTTCTTCTAGTTTCTGTATTTACCTAAGTTGTCCTCTAGTTTCTCGATTTATTTTGGCCGTCGTAGAGTATATCTGTTAATGTAAGTTGTTTATTAGTTTTAATTTTATTTTTAGCTGGTTCTATTTCCCTTCTTTCATCTATGATTCATTTACCTTAATCTAGTCATTCAATTTTAGTTGTTATTGATAAGTTATTTTGAATGTAGTTTTGTTTACTGTGTTTTATTCACGTTTTTCTGTTTTGACCTTAATACATAGGTGGTTTATTTTTGTTTGAATTTGGTTGAATTTCAGTTTTATGATCTCTCTCATGCATTTATTGATCATTGTTTGTTAAAATAACCTAATTTGGAAAGGTAGGAATTAATTTAGGGTTAGCATAGATAAACCTGATTTTTGGATATTATTGCGGTTATTAGTTTAACGCCAAGCTTGGCTTCAGTTGTTGAAATTAAATCTGGTTCAATTACCGGGATTTTTGTTTAGTTTAGACTTGATATAGCTGATTAGTTCCATTGTTAGATAGTATTAAAGCAGTAAATAATCAGTCTGAAAGATTTAATTAAGGTAAAGGGGGTCAGCTGACATAGTTTGGGTAATTTTAGGGTAGTAAGGGGTACTACATGAATTTTTAGTTAGGGAATCTCACACTAAACTGATTTGGAGGCCCATAGAACATTCTAGGAGGGGTCCCAATAAGATTCTTAAGATAACAATGCAATGACTTTTCTAACAAGTTAATAATTCAAGGACTAAGCTAATTCAATCTGAAATAAGACGAGGGACTAAGGGGTAAAAACAAAATCCCGGAGGAGGTTTCTGGAAGATTGAAATCCCTGAAAACATCCCAAGGCTTCTAAATTCTGAAAAACCATAAAAATTCCTTAAAATTTCCAAGAAATCCTGAAAGATGCTTAGAGTCTAATTTCACCAAAATGCATTAATTGAAGTGTTTTCCTTCACAATTAGTTCCAATTACCAATAGTTAATTTGACTTGCTAACTTGAATCAGATGGAAAAGACTTGAAATATGTGTGTTTGAGGTGCTAGGATTCCATAAGCTTAGATGAATTCAATTTTAATATATTAGGATTATATATTGGTCTTTTTGGTTGGTTTGCTGGTGTTATTAGCTTTAGATCAATGTCCTGGTTTATTTGACAACTCCTTCTGTTCGAATCTGGGACTCGAACTTGGTTTATTTTCTGCATTTGCGGATAGATTTGTTGCCGCTATTGTTATTGCCTTTGAGTTGCCTACTAATAGGTGTTTCTTCTCTTGCCGGGTACACTTCCTAAGCTCGGCACAATATAAAACTCAACTTGGGATATGAAAATGGAGTTTGATGTTTAATTCTATTGTAAATCTTGTTGTGTTGAGTAGTCTTTAATTTGTTTAATATATTTAATGTAATTAATTATGGACTGCATTAGACAATTGAATTTTGGATTTGTATTTATTTATCTAAAGAGCCTTAGTGTAGTTGGAGCTGTCATGGTACTGTTTCTTTAAAATTTATAGAGGCATGAAACTTGGAATTGAGTTTGCAATTCTATATCTATGCTCAACCCAAGCTTGAAAGCATTTTAGTGCTAATGTCGTTTCAAATTCAAAAGTCATGTGTTTGAATTTTCGGGCTTTAATGTAAATGTTCGTTGCTTCTTAGGAAATCAAGTAATCAATAGCATGTTTGAATGGAATAAACGTGCATATTATTTCTAATATTACTGGTAGTAAAGTGATGCAAGTTTATAATAAAATTGAGGTCCCATTTCGATTGAATCCATTGAACGATCAAGACTCAACAACCCGCCTTCGATAAGCTGGCCTTCAGATTTGCCAATGCACAGCCAAAATTAATTTTAATTTGCTAATGCTCATGGTTAGCTAGTTTTGTAAAGCTGGACAAGAGTTCCTCCTCTTTGGGCTCATTTTGAAGCCCAATGGATTGAACTTGAGGACTAAGTTATGCAATGTCTATTAATTAGGTTTTATTAGAGACAAATTTAGTAGAGAACAATAGTTTGCTTTAGAATTGGCCTTTTAAATAATAAATTGAGATGTGCTATGCCAAAAAATAAAACAATGACATGGCCCTCAATTTAATCTTAAATTTATACTTAGAACTCGGGACGGGCCATTTATTGAATTTTCATGGCCTCTCGCAGAGTGAATAATGCGTAGCTACTCTAGGCGCATGTTTAATAATATTAATTTCCTAATTTCGGGTGCACATTTATGTGACCCCAAATCCAAGTCTCAACGAAGTTGAATGTGTCAAAAACTACGGGTGCATTTATGTGACGTGGTACGAGACATGTTTTAATGACGTTGCAATTCTCTTTAAAAAATAATAATAATAAAAGTGGTTAAAAGATTTAAAAATGCACGTATATTCATAAATGTATTAAATCAGATAAGTTAAGCCAAATATAATAGTTGAGCGACCATGGTAGAACCATGTAACCTTGGAATGCCTAACACATTCTCCCGGGTAAACAGAATTCCTTACTCGAATTTCTAGTTCACAGACTGTTAAACAGTGTCATTCTTTCCAGGATTCGGGATTCTAAATGGTGACCTGGGACACCATAAATATCTCAAGTGGAGAATCTTACATTTTCTTAAATAAGCGAATCACATTTCGATTGTGCTTTAATTGAAAAAACTCCATTATATACGCCCTTCGCCGAGTTGTAGTAGCCAAATGGAAGTGTGACAAGGGCGATCCACGGGTTATGCCGGGATAGGAACAAAAAGATTACTGGGTTATGCCAGGGGAATCCACGCGTTTAACCGAGATAGGAAGGAAAAGGACTCATGGTTTATGCCAGAGGGATCCAGGGGTTATGTTGGGATGAGAAGGAAAGGCTAGTTATTCCAAGGGAATCCATGGATTATGCCGGGATAGGAAGAAAAAGGGCTCCTGGCTTATGCCATGGGAGTCCTCGAGTTATGACGAGATGAGAAGGAAAAGGCTCCTGGGTTATGCCAAGGTAATCCACGGGCTATACCGGGATCGGAAGGAAAAGACTCCTGGGTTCTGCTAGGGGAATCCACAAGGTTATGTCGGGATGAATGAAAAAGCTTATGCCATGGGTAGGAATGAAATAACTCATAGGTTAAGCAAGGGGAATCCACGGGTTATACCGGGATGAATGAAAAAGGCTCCTGGGTTTTGCAGGGCTATCCTCGGGTTATGCCGGGATGAATGAAAAATAATCCTGGGTTATGCTGGGGGAATCCACGGGTTATGCTGGGATGAATGAAAAAGAATCCTGGGTTATGCCAGGGGGAATCCACAGGTTATGTCGAGATACGAAGAAAACAAGGATCTGCTGGGGATAGAAGGAAAATGACCCTTGGCTAGAAACGAAAAAAGATCATCAAGTTATGCTTGGATATAGGGGAAATGATCCTCGTGTTATGCCATTGATGAATGGAAAAGATCCTTAGGTTTTTCTGTGGATGAAAAAGATCCTCGGGTTATGCCGAGGATCCACAGGTTATGCTATGGATAACTAGGGAATGCGGTCCTAGATCTGGAAGGACGTCCTTAGAGATTGGATTCCCTATGTAACTATAATTTTTTTTATTTTCCTTTTAAAACCGCGGGAAAGGATTTGAAGAAAAACTTCACTTTTTGGGCTGATCATTGTTGCGAAGCTGTTCCTAGCTCTTGCTCTTTTTTTTTGTTGCACCTGTTTTTTGCATGGTTATTTGAATTGCACCAGTTTCAATTTTCAAACAGAGAACAATTGTTAGTTTGAAATGGTTGATGGTTTTGTGGCCTTGATTGCTTGATCTCGGTCCTGCTTCTGGTGAGAAGACCTCTAACTTTCTAGACTTTTCCTTGTTGGTTGGTTAGGAGAACTCAATTTTCCGATTATTTCGCCTTCGTAGGCCTTTCACTTTTGATTTATTTATCCCCAATTCTATTTCAGAACATTTAATACCTTGGATGTTTGAAACTTTGCCTAGACAATTAGCCCAATGGGACTCAAGCTTTCTAACTTCATTTTTCTTTTGTGGGCATTTGACATTGATTTCCTTTCTTTTTACCCACTTCTGCTTCTGATCCATCATGGCCAGTCGGAGTCGGCTAGATGCGCTTGCTGAGGCTGGCTATTCAGCTTTTTGTTAGACTGAGCCCTATAAAGACAATGTTGCCATGTTTTGTTTGTATTAGTTTCGGGAAACAGAGTTAGACCGAAAGGGATCCAAGGCAAAGTAAGAAAAGGCAAGAAAAATGAATTTATAGAGAATCGTCCCTCTCGGGGAGAAAAGAAGGACATTTCTGGGGTGCATGCGGACTTCAAATAGACATGACATGCTTCTTGGGCTGGATGCCTGACTCGCACAAACTTTCCCCCAATTCTCATATACTCAATGACTAGCATTTCAAAAAGCAGGGAGTCTTGCCAGGACTATTAATGTTGATCAATATCTTCTTTTCGGTCGATGATGCCATTTTAGGGTTTTCGCCAATCGAACTCTCTCATTTATCTTCTCACCGTCGCCCGTTAGTTCTCTTTAGGAGTTTTCACTAAGTGGGCTCTCTCATTTTCAATTTCGCTACTCATTGTTGCCTTATGGTGCCCGTAGGTTTTCACAAATAAGACTCTCTCATTTTATTTCTCTCAGTTTGATCAAGTTCCAACAGCAGTGCCTCCCACTCTGACACCATTGCCAATTGATCGAAAGGACTTGGACGGACTTTGGGTGAAAAGAATTTTGTAGAAATTGCAACTTTGGAATCATTTTTGTTGGCTCTTGGCCGAACCATTATATCATCTGCCCCAGTCTCACTTTTTGGGGAAATTGGGATATTTGATTTGGTGTGACTGAATCCTAGAGAGAGGCTGTCTATCCTTTCGGAATCAAGTCATACGTTCAGGGAACATTTTGTTTTTTATTTTTCTTTTGTGGTTTTTTTTCTTTTTTTGTTTTTTTTTTCTGTTTTCTTTTTCTCTTTCCTTCCTTTTTTCTGATTTTATTCATTTTTCATTTCTTTTTCTTTTTTTTCTTTTTCATTTTTTTTTTTCAATTTTTTCACTTTTTATATCAACTTTTTAATTACACTTTCAGGTCCCAAAGAGGGTAATCAAAGAAGGGTAGTTAGCTCAAATGGGTTTGAAAAATGATAGATAGTGTTTGGATAGCGTGAATGAAAGCCTTCGTCATCCCAACTGGACAGAGTCATTGTTACATTTTTTTTTGTCCACTAGACAATCGCCTAGGGTTTTGTTTTACAATTAATAGGAAAAGGAAAATTACAACAAATAGGAGAAATAAAATAAGGCGGATTACGCCGGTAATGTTACCCATGAAACACAGACAGCATAGACCTTACCTTAGCTATCCTATTGAGGCAAAAAACCTCCTGGACTAGCAAGCATGTAAAAGAAAGAACTCACAAGAACTAAGAATTGACTGATCGTCACAGAGTTTAAAACATGCTCTGTGATGATATTACATAGAATAATACTAATGTGATGGTAAAATAAACAGATGAAGAAACCATAAAGGTGCCCTTTTTTCTCATTTGTTGTGAAAGTTTCGATTTGTAAAATGTTGTCTTCTTCCACATAATTTTTCAAAAAGTCTTCAAAATTCATACTTTATTCTTGGATTTCGAAAGAATTATTTGAGCAACCTGTTTTTATTTTGAATTTTGCATTGGGGGCCTCCTTATGTTGACGTCTCGATCACCCTGCCGTCCCAACTTCTTCCCCTTTGACGAGACTTCTTATTTCTAGCCCTATGCAATGGTGATAGATCTCCTTTTGTTGAAGCGTCTGCTCGGAATTTCTTTAAGATATCCTCTTCTTCCCCTTCTTCATATATATGGCTTCCTGTCAAAATAGGATTAGTATTTGTATTTACCATCACGTCCAAAAGTTGTCTTTCCTCAGTCGAGATTACTGAAACAGTTGTGACGACTTGCCCCGCCTGTGAACTTGCTTCTGTCTTGCTATATGCAGAAGGAAAATTAAACTTCCTTTGTTGCTTCTGATTTGAACGCAGTGTTTGCGTCGTGGCATCCGAAAATTTCATGTCCTCTACACTAGATAGTGGTTCTGTTGTTGTAGCGTGATTCTGGCTAATTGGTGGCAGTGCAATGGCATTTCGATCGCCATTTGAAGCTTCGGTTGAGCTTAGTTGACGATTATGTGTTGTTTCCTTCTGGTTTAACTTTGAGGTTGCTACAATGGAATTAACTGCATTTGCATTATTTCTTGGAACAAAAAATGGGGCATTGTAGTTTAAATTACCATTTGTATTTGCTGTTTGTTGAAACAATGCACGACAGTACTTAGTAGCATTTTTCCATTGAACTTTTTTCTTGACTGAATCATCAATGTCCTCTCCAGAAACATCTTGATCATAATCTTGGTCGTCTTCTTCCAAATGAAAAACCAGCGAGTCCTTCACCCCAGCTCTCCTCATCATCGTAATCTGGTTGGTCTTCCCACAGTTTCAATTTAATGACCAAGTCCCTCCACTTATGTTGAAAACCTTTTTTGTTGCTTGAAGTTGAAGGTTCCCCGTACCCTTTGACAATGTTGTTCATATGAGGAGAGAATGTGGTTGGAGAACTTTGAAGTTTGGGCTGTATTTGCATATTCGTACCATTAACATGAGATGTATTTTTTGCCTCTGTATTCTGTGAACTACAAAACTGCAAATTTTCTCCGAAGCCTTTTCCTTCATGATCATTGTCCTTGGAAACTACTTTAAATGAGTTTGAAATTGACATTAATGGTGTATTGTTTCCTGGATTGTTTGCTGCAATGTGACTTTTATTTTTTGATTTTGGTTATTCTGCTTTGTTGGCCATCGATGAGCATTTTTCATCTTCCCTTTTGTGTTGTCGATGATCAGTAAACTGTAGATCAGAGTTTGCTTGTGCTAAGGCAGTATTAGATACAGCCTCTGCAACTGTATCTCGTGCAGCAATGTTTGAAGTATCTAGCAGTTTTGCCTCTGTAGATTGCTCCCATGTTTGAACTGGGGAATCAGTATGATTTGTAGCAGATTTATTGACATTATTGTGTAACAAAAGTTGCTGCTCAGACAGCAAATGTTGACTCCTGTTTGCATTGTGATGTGCAGCCTCAGCAGATGCACCAGCCTCAGTCACATTAGGACTAATCCCTGCCAAATTTGATACCACTTATTCACTGGGAAAATTCAATTTGGATGCAACATCAGAAACATTTTTGCACATCTATGCAATATCATCATTCAATGTTGAGCTAGCTTCTGCAGCTGGAACCATTTGACCAGAAACAATTACATCAGCAGTCACAAGCATCCCTGCCATATGTGACCCACTTGTTCACTGGGAACATTCAGTTTGGATGCAACAGTAGAAGTGTTCTTACAAAGCTGTGCAATATTATTATTCAGTGTTGAACTAGCTTCAGCAGCTGGAAACATTTGACAAGAAACAAGTACATCAGCAGTCCCATTAGGTGGAATCCCCGGCATGTTTGACACCAACTGTTCACTGGAAACATTGACATTTGATTTAACAGTACTAGAATTTTTACTCAGCTATGCACCATTAGCATTTGGAGCTGAAAGAGCTTCAGCAGTTAGAACAATTAGAGTTGAAATATTATTTTGTCCTGCATCAGCAGTCACATTAGGAAGAGCCCCGGCCCTATTTGACACCATCAGTTCACTAGACACATTCAGATTGTATGTAACAGTAGAAGGATTTTTACTCAACTCAGCAATATCAGCATTAGATGTTGAGTGAGGTTCTGCAGCTGGAACAATTGGACCAGAGATAATATTTTGACTTGGCTCAGCAATCACATTAGGAACTTGTTCACTGTGAGCTGGAAGATTGGATGGATTTTGACACATCCGTGCAATATCAGGTTCTTCAGCTGGAACAATATGACTAAAAGCAATATTTTCTTCTGCATTAACAGTCACATTGTGATGACTCCCTTTACTACTTCGTGCTTCAAGATTAGCATTAATGTACTCTCTGGCATCCCCTCCTAATTTAGTCAATCTGTCCAGTCCTTCAGCTTGTCGATCAAAAAATTTTTGTTCATTCAATTCGTCTGGTTTCCTCCGGCATGATTTTACATCATGACCTTGATGATTACAATACGTGCATTATTTAAGAAGGTTATCAAATACGATCCTGTGGTCGTATTCGACTTTTTTCCATATTTGAAATCAACAATCTTCATCTTTATTTTCTTAGGAAGTTTGTCTTGTAAATTAAGCAAGACTTTCACTTGTGCCGTACTACGTCTAGTTGGATCTTTAGTAGCCTTATCTACTGCTAGAGGCTTGCCCACTGCAGTGGCGATTGACATTTAGGATTTTATTGCGAAGAAATTTGCTGGCACTTCAGGAAAAGAGATCCAAACGACAGCCTTTGATGTTTCTTCACGTGGATTAAATCCCATTGTCCAAGGGAATGTCCATAAGAAGAAATTGACTCCTTTTGCCTTAACATATCAAGTTGTTCTTGAGACGACATTAGCAAAATCTTCAAATAGATCAAATCTAACCAGAATGTGCCGATATTCTAGCTGTCCTATATTGCAAATACCTTTGACATCGAGTTGCTTCGGTAAACTCTGTCTCAGCTCCTGAAGCTCGGTTTTTCCATACGAGAATTTAATCACAACTGCTTGTTGAAGACCTTCCTCCTTGGTGAATGAATTAACTTCAAAATCTTTCTGATGATGCATGGGCCTTTCCAATTAGGAGCAAATTTTCCTTTTGATTCCTCGTGGTGAGGAAGAACACACCTTAACACAAGTCCTCCGACTTCAAAATTCCTGGGGCGTACTTTCTTGTTATAAGCATGACTATTCTTTGTTGGTACAACTGCCCATGGTAGACCGCAGTAATTCGCTATTCATCAATTAAGGTCAATTATTCCAGACGAGTCTTGACACACTGTGTGTTCTCAATCTCAGCTTCAATGATGATCCGGAGAGACGAGATTTCCACCTCTACAAGTATTACTGCCTCAGTTTCATAGACCAAAAGGTAGGGGGTTGCTCCTATTGATATATGCGCAGTGTCGTGCAATACCCCAGTAATGCGAAATGCAACTTTTCATGCTATTTTATGGAGCTTTGAATCATCTTTCTCAAGATCATCTTGATATTTTTATTTGCTGCTTCAATGGCACCATTGTCTTTGGGCCAGTAAGGGTAGAGTTCCTATGCGTTATTTTGAATTGTTTGCATATCTCTCCCATCAATCGACTGGGATGCCAAAATAGAAAATGAGATTGGAATGCACAGAATCCATCACAATTTTCTTAGTAACTAATATAAGAGTGATGGCTTCAACCAATTTTGTGAAATAATCAATGCCAACCAGATTGAATCTATGCCCTTTTGAGGCTTTCAGCTCGATTGGCCCAATAACATCCATGCCCCAAGCTACGAATTACCAAGGTGCCGACATGGGATGCAATTCTGTGGAAGGTGCATGAATCAAATCATCGTGCACCTGACACTGATGGCATTTCCGGACGAAGTAAAAACAGTCATTCCATGGTTATCCAACAATAGCCTACTCGGATAATTTTCTTTGCTAGCACATAGCCATTCATGTGTGGCCCACATACTCCTGCATGTAGTTCATGCATACTCTGTTCGGCCTCTTCGACGTCAACACATCTTAGAAAATTGAGGTCTGGGGTCCTTTTGTCAAGACCTCACCACTTAGAAATAAACCACTTGCCTGCCGTCTGAGGGTTCTCTTTTGGTCCCCGGTGGCTTGCTCGGGATATTCTTGTTTTTTTCAAAAATATCTTGATATCATGATACCAAGGCTGGGTGTTTGGTTCTATTACAACCGTATTATAGTACCCATGTCTCTCCCTGATTTTGATTTCCAAGGGATTGATGTTGGCATTGCATGGGTAGGGAAACATTGAAGCCAGAGTAGCGAGTGCATCAGCCAATTCATTGTGATAGCTAGGGATGTACCTGAACTCTATTGTCTTGAACTGTTTGCTAAGATCTTCCACATGTTGCCGATAGGGAATAAGTTAAGTTTCCTATTCTCCTTGGGCTTAGTGGATGATTAAATCTGAATCCCCCATGATCAATAGTTCCTCGACGTCTTGGTCGATTGCCATGTTCATGCCCATGATGCAAGCCTCATATTGGCTCTATTGTATATTCAAAAGAAACAAAGTCGAGCTATGGCTAGATAATGCTGACCGGTGGGTGAGATTAAGATTGCCCTAATTCCTACACCCTTTGCATTTACCGTTCTGTCAAAAAACATTTTCCTAGCAGTGGCATCTTCAGATATTACCTCCACCGAGTTCACCTCTTCATCTGGGAAATAAGTGTTCAGAGGTTGGTACTCATCATCAACCGGGTTCTCGGCTAAATGTCTGCTAATGCCTGGGCCTTTACTACTGTACGAGTGACATAGCCTATGTCAAACTCGATCAGCAGGATTTTCCATTTCGCTAACCTCCCCATGGGCATTGGCTGTTGAAATATGTACTTTAGAGGATCCAACCTAGTTATGAGGTAGGTGGTGTGGGCCTGCAGGTAATGTATCAGTTTCTGAGCGACCCAAGTTAAAGCACAACATGTTCTTTCCAGAAAAGAATACTTGGCCTACTAGCTGGTAAGCTTCTTTCTCAGGTAGAATATTGCATGTTATTTCTTCCAGTGATATCATGTTGCCCGAGAATACAACCAAAGGATCTTTCCAAGACTGTCAGGTACCGAAACAGTGGCCTTATTTGTTCTGGTGGGACCAATACTAGTGGGTTGGAAAGATGATATTTAATCTTATCAAAAGACTTTTGTCATTTATCCGTCCATTTCATAGCTACATCTATCTTAGCAATTAAAATATGGGTACACATGTGGAAGTCAGCTGAGCGATGAATCGACTAATGTAATTCAATCTTCCTAACATGCTCATTACATCTTTCTTGGTCTTTGGAGGAGGAAAATCCCGAATAGACGTTATCTTCGTCGGATCTAACTCGATACCTCTTCGGCTGACTATAAATCCCAGAAGTTTTCCCTATGGGACTCCAAACGCACTGTTTTTGCTGGGTTTAATTTAAAATCATATCTGCGCAGCCGTTAGAATAACTTCCTCAAATCCCGCACAAGGTCATCCTGAGTTTTGAACTTGATGATAACGTCGTCCACATACAACTCTATTTCTTGATTCATCATATCATGGAAGATGGTAGTCATGTCTCTCACATAGGTTGCCTCGACATTCTTTAGCCTAAAAGGCATGACCCTGTAGTAGTAGGTTTCCCAAAGTGTGGTGAAGGCTATTTTCTCTGCGTCTTCATCCATCAACACCTGGTGATGTCTTGCGCAATAGTCCATGAAAGACTTTATGTCATGTTTGGCGCAATTATCAACAAGGATGTGGATATTTGCCAAGGAGAAATTATCTTTGGTACTTGCCTTGTTCAAATCTCTATAGTCCACACATACCCGGGGTTTTCCCTCTTTCTTCAGCATTGGAACTACATTGGCCAGCCATGTGGTGTACCGGACCACCCTTATCACTCCCGTCTCCAACTGTTTCGTGAGATCTTCTTTGATTTTATGACTGATATCTGTTTTAAATTTTTTCTACTTTTGTTGTATCGGAGGGCACTCGAGGTAAGTTGGCAATTTGTGAACCACAAAATCAACACTCAGTCCTGACATGTCATCGTATGACCAAGAAAACACATCTTTGAACTCAAACAAGAGTTGGGTCTATGCGCCTCGGGTCTTCTCATTTGCGTGGATGCTTATTTTGGTTTCCCTGTTTTCTTCGGGACCGCCCAAGTTAACCGGCTCATGTCATAGATTTGGCTTTGGTTTGTTTTCAAATTATTTCAGTTTTAAATTTATTTCTTTAAAAGCCTCTTCTATATCACATTCCGGTTCTTTGTTCATTATTTCACTATTAAACGACATTATTGGATCAGGGCACAAAGTTCAAGCATATCATGTTATTTAAAGCTGCATTATTAGAACTGAAAGAAAAAGAATAGAAGGAACATAACAAGAATCAGAAATAATAAAGGAAAATAAACGATGAAATATTGATTTCATTTCTTGGAATTGCAAGATAATGAGGTTTACATTAGGAAAATCAAAAGACAAGAAACTAAAGAAAACATCCGAGTTACACCCTGGAATAACTTGCAATACAGATAAGGTGGCGGAAAAACTCTACCGGGACTCCTACTTGATTGGGAATGGTGTAGCCTTCCAATTTTGCAGCTTGGCGTTTGGTTCTATGTACAGCTCCTCGGCGGTGCTCGAGCCTTCTCCTTGCTGAACCACGTAGGTTTCATATAGTATCTTTCTCATTTCCCAACATATTTCTTCAATTTCTTCGGCCGTAAAGGCCTCATCCTCTTCTTTTTCAATGTACTTTATCCTTACATATTCTCATACAAATGTGACAGTGGTTGAGGTAGAACCCGCCCATTATTCTTTTTATCATTTGTTAGTAAATACGCTTAACGCTGGGGGGGGGGGTGAATAGCGTTATTACAAAATTTAGCGTAAACTTGCGGAAATTAAAATTTGCAGGAAATAAATAAGTGCGTTAAATAAACAAAAAGGAAAGAACGCACCGATATATTCTGGTTCACCACAACACGTGGCTAGTCCAGTCCCCGAGAGACTCTCTCGAGATTTTCCACTAACATGTTAAGCTTACGGGTGCTCAACAAACCTTTACAACTTAAGGACACAAGCCTTAACACCTTTGCTCGAAGATACAACACTCCAAGACTTCACGCAAGGAAACACAAGTTCCTTACAACAAGAGAATTACAATTCTCTTACAAGTGTATAAAACACTAAACACCCAAACAAAATACTCCTTAATGAGTAGATATGAGTAAATGAAGTAAGCTCTAGATCACAACAACTTTGGACAAGAATATGGCTCTCAAAAGCTTTATGAAATTGAATATAAAATGATAAACAAGAGTATGCAAGCTTATAGCAATGTAATGATCAGTTGTAGTATGTTGTTGTGCTTAAAACACTGAAATGAAGCTGTATTTATAGTTGAAAAACTTGGCATTACCGTTGCCTAATTGCCAATTAAGAGTTGCTGATTTTACTCACTGACAATCGATTGTCAAACCCCAACAATCGATTGTCTGCCAGTCAGATCAAAATTCAATCCCAGATTTTACGCTTGATAATCGATTACTTTCAATCCATAATCGATTACTGGCAACGTTCAAAAAATCCTTTCCAGATTTTACCACAAACAATCGATTGTCCAGAATCAACAATCGATTACTCAGCAACGTTCAAAAAATCTTTTCCGGATTTTAATCAAAACAATCGATTATACAAAATCAATAATCGATTACCCAATAACGTTCAAAAAATCTTTTCCGGATTTTAATCAAAACAATCGATTATTCAGAATCAATAATCGATTACCTGACGGTATTTGAAAACTTTACGACAACGGTCAGCTTCACAATCGATTGCACAAAGTCAACAATCGATTAATTATCAGTTTTTGAAAAACATTTTAGACACTGTCTCTTTGACAATCGATTGTCCAATGTAACAATCGATTATTTAATAAATTTGAAAATCACTAGAAGACACTGTCTCAACATAATCGATTACCATTAGTTCATAATCGATTATTCTGAGTTTTGAAAAGCTTTGATGGACACTGCCTCAGTCACAATCGATTGTCATTAGTTCACAATCGATTGTCATGCAGGTTTGAAAAACCTGATGCTCACTGTCTTACTCACAATCGATTGTCATTAGTTCACAATCGATTGTCATGCAGTCTTGGCTTAAAACAATCGATTATCATAAGTACATAATCGATTATCTTAGTCCATATTTTTAAGGCATGTCTAAAAATTATTTTGACTACTGTAAATATGCATGATTTGACATTAAATTAAATATGCATGATTTTGGAAAATAGTTTTATGAGAGAAGCCATGTTACGAGTCAAGTTGTAGGATCAAGATCACAATTAAAAATGACTCAATTAAACAATAAAACTTTGTCTTGAGCTTGAATCTCGTTGTATATCAATTGTGCGCTTGTTTCTTGAACTTCGTCATATATCAATTTTCGCTTCGTTTATCATTCATCAAAACCTATACAAAAGAACACACGTTTTAGTATATTGCATTGAGAACGTGTTTCCAACAAATTCCCCCTTTTTGATAATGGCAAACATTAAGCGGGATATGCAAGACAAGCAATTTATACTGACGATTCAAGACAAGTATATACATGCAACAAGTATGCAATTTGTTCCCCCTCAATTTGAGAATTCCCCCTCAATTAAGCTTATAACTTGAGAGTGCATCATACCCGTTATCTTCCCCCTTTTCCCATTAGCAAAAATAACAATAAGATGCCAAAGATGAAATAAACCTTGTTTATTTATTGGAAAGAAAAAAAATTACAGCAACAGGGAAGACAATACAACATATAAAAACAAACTTAAAAAAAACAATTATTCATTCATCATCTTCCGCCTCATCATCCGGCGCTGCTTCATATGGAACAAGACCCGCATATGGATAATGAACGTGGTCAAAATATCCATGGATCTCATGAGTTAATTGACCGAAAGAAGAGGTCAATGAAGCAATTTGGTCGGAAATGAATTGGAGGGAAGGCTCTTGAGGCGGAGGAGCACGACGGGTTGGAGGAGGAGCATGCGCTACATGATCACCGTCATGATGAAAGGAGGATTCCGAAATTTCCCACCTTTTGGTACTCTTTTTGAGAGGACCATTTCTAGTGACGAATCCGGTGGCTTCAAGAAAGTTCATGATGAGGAGAGCATAAGGAAGAGGCCTATCATCTCCGATAGCGTCACGCATGTGAATTTTGATAAGACGACACCAATTGATGTTAGCTCTGGTAACTATGGCATGCATGAGCTTGGTGTCCTCTTGGGAAATGGTAGTATGGTTATGCTTACGAGGCTTGAGGACTCGGGTGATGAAATAGAAAATCAACCGATAATTGGGATCCATTCCCGTAATTGTAGGACGACGGGAAGAAAGATTTGGATCATAAGAAGTAAGACCGATTTGGTGTAAGAGGGCTGTTTCATCAAAAAGGGCTCCGGCCTCTCCGTTGTACCGAAAAATGTCTTCACCATTATGAGGAAGACGGGAAATGGTATGAAGATTTTCATCGGAAAGAAGAATTTGAACACCATTAATGTTGGTGACAAGCTCACCATCATCATCCTCATGGAGGTTGGAATAAAATGCTTGAACCAATGTAGTGTTGATATAAGGATGGGTAAGGAGTAAAAAGTCAAGAAGTTGAGAATTTTTGAGCATATTTGCAGCAGGCCCAAATGATTCAAGATACTTGTGGGTTGAAAAGCGGGGTGGAAGAATGTCGCGCTTTTCAAATTTGGTTAAGAATCGAGTAAGCTCGATGTCGCAATTAAAATATAGAACGGAACCATCTTGATAGGGATAGTTCGGACGAGGAGGGGCATCAGAGGCGGATGCGCCGTGCCTAGCAGAACGGGAACGTTTTGAGTGACGGCCCGACATTTTTAATGAAAGCTGCTGGATTTTTCAAAGGATTGGAGAGAATTTGATATTTTGAAAGCTAAAATTGATGCTTGAGTGAATTAATATGAACATATATGAAGCCTATTTATAGAGGGGAGAGTGGCTTATCATTTATGGAAGAAATCTGCTGAGAATTTAAAGCCAAATCAGTCAGAAACGGTCAAATAAATTCACTGACCGTTAGACAATCGATTGTTATGATGCAATAATCGATTGTTGAAGAGTTATGACCTGACTTGGAACTGACACAAATCGATTGAGGAGCCAAACGGTAACAAGAGTTCAAATTTCTGACATGAAATAATCGATTGTCAAATGTGTAATCGATTACGGGACCAAACGGTAACAAACTTTTGAGTTACTGACATGAAATAATCAATTATGTATCTGAAATAATCGATTGTTTTGGACAAGCATTGCTGAATGGCTGAGACAGAAATCGATTATGCAATTTAAGGAATCAATTATTAAACAAAGCTGCATAATGAGCATAAACCATAAACAATCGATTGGTGATACTGCTAAACGATGTTCAACACAGTAAAATAATCGATTATTTGCTTGGAACAATCGATTGTTCTGTGCCAAAACTTTATAATTTCCCCTATCTTTTAGGGCGATACCTGCATAATAGAATTAAACGTCTCCGACGCTCAAGTCAGTAATTTGTAAAGAAGTAATAACTTAAACTAGTGTTTCCAAGTGAGTGCGTGAGCTCTTAAGAAGTGTGTCCTAAAGTGTTCTTAAGAGAGTTTCAGGTACTTACCTTTCCTCCGACGTCTCCAATTAGTTGTTCAAGAGGGTGATCTTTGATCGTCCTCCACTCATTTGGCACTTTTGTTTCTTTTTCCAATTGTGGCGCTTCTTCCGTTGGTTGTTCCTCAATTTCATCTTTATTTTCCTTGGGTGGTTCCTCTTGTATTTTGTCTTTCAAGCTATCTAAGATACCTGCAAGATCAAAACCGGAATCCTTTCTCGCCAAGCAAGCATTATTTTTGGAAAATACAACATGAGGGGATTCCTCGACAATTTGGGTTCTTTTATTAAAGACCCTATATGCTTTACTACGTGAGGAATATCCAATGAAAATACCTTCATCCGACTTAGCATCAAATTTACCCAATTGGTCTTTGCCATTGTTATGAACAAAACATTTGCAACCAAAAACTCTAAAAAGGGAAATATTTGGTTTTCTACCCTTGTAAAGTTCATAGGGGGTTTTCATGAGTATCGGCCGAATTACTACTCTATTTAGAACATAGCAAGCGGTACTCACGGCGTCTGCCCAAAAATGTTTGGGTATCTTAGCTTCGTCGAGCATGGTTCTAGCCATCTCTTCGAGACACCTATTTTTCCTTTCCACCACCCCATTTTGTTGTGGTGTACGTGGAGCAGAAAAGGTATGCTCGATTCCGAGTTCGTCACAAAAGTACGCAAAGAGATTGTGATCAAACTCTCCCCCATGATCACTTCTAATTGAAGTGACGGTTGATTCTTTCTCATTTTGAATACGCTTAAGAAAATATTTAAAATTTTGAAAAGCATCACTTTTATTGGCAAGAAATAAAGTCCAAGTAAATCTCGAGTAATCATCAACAATCACAAAAGCATATATATTTCTTCCTAGACTTTCAATGCGGGAGGGACCAAATAAATCCATATGAAGCAATTGCAATGGTCTAGAAGTTGAAACAATGTTTTTAGATTTGAAAGATGCTTTTGTTTGCTTCCCCTTTTGACACGAGTCACAAATAGAGTCATTTTCAAATTTTAAATTGGGAAGACCAACAACTAAGTTTTGAGAAATCAATTTGTTCAAAAGATGCATATTGATATGTGCTACTCTACGATGCCATAGCCAAGTATCATCCTCTTTACTCATTAGACAATCAACATAATCGGGTGAGGAATTAGCAAGATCAACCATATAAATATTATCCACTCTAATACCACGGAGGATAATTTTGAAATCACTACGTCTGAACACTAAGCATTCATCCGAATCAAATAAAGCAAGATTTCCCTTGTCACACAATTGGCTTATGCTCAAGAGATTATGCTTTAATCCTTTAACAAGTAATATATGCTTAATAGAGGATTTTTCATCCTTACCGACTGAGCCGATGCCGATGATCTTTCCTTTATTGTTATCACCGAAGATAACACTTCCTCCTTCTTTGTGCTCTAATTGAAGGAATTTGGATTCATCTCCCGTCATATGCTTGGAGCATCCACTATCAAGGTACCATAGTACACTTGATCCCTTCAAGCACACCTACAAAACAAATTAATGTTCTTTAGGTACCCATGCCATCTTGGGTCCTTGGGGGTTAGGCATATTATAATGATGCACTTGAGTAATATGTCTATGACGTGTAAAGCATGCAGGAGCAATATGACCAATACGTCTACAATAATGACACGTCACATTTGGGTTATGCATCCTTCTAGGTTCATAGTAACTAGACGGATGAAAATTTCTTACTCTATTTTGAACACTATGACTATTTCGCATTTCATGAGAATTATTTCTCCTACTATGAGCTCTAGGATGGGCAGCATTTCTAGAGTGATTGTTTCTCGGTTGAAGGCCATTTCTAGGTCTTCTCCAAGGTTCAACATTTGGCCTAAAATATGCATCATTTCTAGGGTAACTATTTCTAGGTGGTAAGTCATTTCTAGGCCTCCTAAAATGTTCAACATTTTTTCTAGCATGCATATTGGTTCTAGGATTGCTATTTCTAGGATAAGCATTTGTTTTATTAGTCCTAGGTTGAGCCTTAGGTGGTTGGGGTTTGGCTTCAACCTTTTCTTTAACCTCATTCTTAAATCCTATGCCATGCTTGGTTGATTTCAAATTTACAAGGACCTCATTAAAATTCTTCTGGGAAGAACTAAACTTATCTAAGGTACCTTTGAGTCTATCTACCTCATTTTTGAGATGCAAGCAAGAAGAACAATTTTTAGTAGAACTTTCGGGCTTATCGGCGCTTCTTTTTCCAAAAAACTTGTTTTCCTCTTTCAGCTTTTCATTTTCTAAAACCAGTTTTTCTAAATCCTTTCTTTCAAAGCAAGCTGTTTTTGAAAATCCTTTTCTTTTAATGAAGAATTTTCTTTTATGCCCTTAACAGTTTTTGAAGCCTTAATAAATTCAGTAAATAATTCATCAAAAGCAGTTCGCATTTCTTCAAGAGTAAAGAAGTTTTTAGACGAGATTTGACATACCTCATCTTTGTTGTCTTCTTGTGCCATAAGGCAAAGATTTGCTGCATCGTCTTCTTCTCCTTCACTTGACTCATCTCTGGAGTCGCCTCCCCAAGAAATGTATGCACGTTGCTTTTTAAAAGGTTTCTTCTCCTTTTTGATGTTTGGGCAATTTGATTTGATGTGCCCGGTTTCACCACATTCAAAGCACTTGATTTGTTCGCCTTGCTTTTTGCCCTTGCGTTCAAACTCCTTGCGCATGAACTTTTGAAATCTTTTGATAACGAGTCTAAACTCGTTGTCTCCTTCCTCATCAATTTGCGGTTGGCTTGTGCTCTCCTTTAGAGCTATTCTTTGCCTCCTTTGATCATCAACAAAAGGGTTAAGAATAGTAGATTCATAGGTCTTAAGGTTACCTCTTAGTGCGTCGATGGTGACGTTTGAAACGCCAATGGATTCTTGAATTGCATCGGCCTTTGATCTCCATGCCGGTGTGAGGTTTCTAAGAATTTTTCGCACGAGCTCTCTATCCGTGAATGTTTTCTTGAGAGCATGTAGGTCATTTACGATTATTGAAAATCGCTCAAATATTTTGTCCACCTTTTCACCTTCCTTCATGTGAAATAATTCATAAGAATGGGTTAGGAAATCAATTTTTGCTTCCCTTACCTGGTCCGTACCTTCGTACGTAACTTCTAGCTTGTCCCACATCTCCTTTGCCATTGTGCAACACGATATTTTCCTGTAATCGTCAGCATTAACAGCACAATATAATAAATTAATTGCATTAGCATTATTTTGAACCTTTCGGATGTCATCCGCGTCATACTGTTCCTCGTACTTGGGAACCCATTCATTTTCCACCTTCTTTGTTGGAATTTGGTTTCCCTTCATTATCACCATCCAAAGGTGAAAGCTGTTGGACTGAACGAAGATCTTCATCCTCTCCTTCCAGTACGTGTAATTTGTACCGTTGAATAAAGGTGGTCGTGTGGAGCACTGTCCTTCATCAATTCCTGCAAAAGAATCACGAGTAGAAGCCATGGATGGTTCTCTCAAACTGTTAAGTTTTCAGAGAGTTGGGCTCTGATACCAACTGTTAGTAAATACGCTTAACGCTAGAGGGGGGGTGAATAGCGTTATAATAAAAATTAGCGTAAACTTGCGGAAATTAAAATGTGCAGGAAATAAATAAGTGCGTTAAATAAACAAAAAGGAAAGAACGCACCGATATATTCTGGTTCACCATAACACGTGGCTAGTCCAGTCCCCGAGAGACTCTCTCGAGATTTTCCACTAACTTGTTAAGCTTACGGGTGCTCAACAAACCATTACAACTTAAGGACACAAGCCTTAACACCTTTACTCGGAGATACAACACTCCAAGACTTCAAGCAAGGAAACACAAGTTCCTTACAACAAGAGACTTACAATTCTCTTACAAGTGTATAAAACACTAAACACTCAAACAAAATACTCCTTAATGAGTAGATATGAGTAAAAGAAGTAAGCTCTTGATCACAACAACTTTGGGCAAGAATATGGCTCTCAAAAGCTTTTTGAAATTGAATATAAAATGATAAACAAGAGTATGCAAGCTTATAGCAATGTAATGATCAGTTGTAGTATGTTGTTGTGATTAAAACACTGAAATGAAGCTGTATTTATAGTTGAAAAACTTGGCATTACCGTTTCCTAATTGCCAATTAAGAGTTGCTGATTTTACTCACTGACAATCGATTGTCCAATGTAACAATCGATTATTTAATAAATTTGAAAATCACTGGAAGACACTGTCTCAACATAATCGATTACCATTAGTTCATAATCGATTATTCTGAGTTTTGAAAAGCTTTGATGGACACTGCCTCAGTGACAATCGATTGTCATGCAGGTTTGAAAAACCTGATGCTCACTGTCTTACTCGCAATCGATTGTCATTAGTTCACCATCGATTGTCATGCAGTCTTGGCTTAAAACAATCGATTATCATATGTACATAATCGATTATCTTAGTCCAGATTTTTAAGGCATGTCTAAAAATTAATTTGACTACTGTAAATATGCATGATTTGACATTAAATTAAATATGCATGATTTTGGAAAATAGTTTTATGAGAGAAGCCATGTTACGAGTCAAGTTGTAGGATCAAGATCACAATTAAGAATGACTCAATTAAACTATAAAACTTTGTCTTGAGCTTGAATCTCGTTGTATATCAATTGTGCGCTTGTTTCTTGAACTTCGTCATATATCAATTTTCTCTTCGTTTGTCATTCATCAAAACCTATACAAAAGAACACACGTTTTAGTATATTGCATTGAGAACGTGTTTCCAACATCATTTGCCCAGGTTATATCATATGGCGTCATGTGGAAGCCTAACTCGAAGAACTTCTCAATGGTGGGCAAGGGTAATTGGCTCATCTATCATTTGCAGAGACTTTCCAAGTCCCTTTCCCAGCTTATATCTATGTCGTATCATCTAATTAGCCACCATAATTGATGCATTGGAAAGGAAGGGCTGGGGGCAGGGCTTTGCCTCTTCAGACTGGTTGGCCACCACAACTTCAAAGTGCCTGATAAACATTGTGCTCGCTGCCTTCTCTAGCTTCGAGGAAAGTAACGGAGGGATCCCGATAAATTTGATTGCTCATCCTTCTTATGGACCACGATTTCTTGATCCTCGTGTTTAAATTTTACCATCTGATGAAGAGTGGAAGGAGAGCCCATGTTGCTTGGACTCATGGCCTCTTCTGATGGTAGTTGTAAGATGTGTCCATGTCCTGCACTTGGAAGGTTACCTTAAAATACACTGGGCCAATATTCCGAACTAAATCGATCTCTCCAACTGTGTCCCTTTTGATACCATCAAAGGCTCGTACGCAGATATTGTTCCGGCGAATCCTTTCAGTCCCAGTTTCCATGCAGTGTAGTGTTGAGAGTTGGAATATATCCACCCCAGAACCTCCATCCACCATTACTCTTTTAACGTAGTAACCTTCATATTTGATCGTTAGATGTATGGCTTTGTTATGGGCGGCCCAATCGAGGGCAAGTAATCTATGCTGAATGTCATCTGATTGATTGTGAAAGAATTTTCCGTCATTCTTTCTAACTGTGCCATAGAGGTTTCAGCAGGCATAATGCCTCATTGAGCGTTTTAATTAGTACCCTCTAGTGTTCAGGGGATCTCACCAACAAAGATAGAAAGGATACTTGTTCAGGAAATTTTTTAACCTAGTCAACATCTTCATAGTCTGCTATTTTCATCTTTCGAAAGAAAGCTTCCTCCTCTTCAACACTTACTGGTTTTTTTGGTGTGAAGCACTTCTTGATGGCATTGTTCACATTTTCCAAGTCAAAGTATTTTTCCACAGGGCAATTTTCTTGAACCTCTCCTGAGATTTCTTTGCCCTTATACGTCACCACGATTTTATGATTGTTCCAAGGGACTGCGGTGGGGTCTGTCATGGGCCTCAGAGACACGCGACCAACAACCACGGGCTCACTCAGCCTCGGTGGATTAGTTAGCCCTCGCACTACATAGGTTCCTTTGGGCACATACATCTGGGTAGTATTGTTCAATTCGAATGTCTTGGGAGGACTCAGAGTCAGCTGCTTTTCCTTACGACCCCGCGGGACATATAGAATAAAATCTTTGGCAGGTGCTGCCCTGGTTTTATCCTCAACTTTTTTTTCAGATTTGAGGTGTGCAGCTTTGTCTTACTTTTCCCCTCCATCTTTCTTCGGGGAAGTTTTTGGCTTTCTCTCCGCATCAGCAATGGCAATTATGGCTTTCAAGGCCGGATCAAATTCTTTATCCTCACAGATCATTCCGATTACTGGTCCATTATTGAGGGCCGAAAATCGGTTATTTGTCATGTTTGGGACATCCTCATACCATAACACTATCTTCATTTATTCTATTAGATCTTCTACAGCTCTATTCAAGGTCCAACAATTATCTGTATCATGTCCCTCAGCTATTGAGTGATAAGCACACCGGGCACTCTATTGCTAAGAAGGCAATTTTGGATTTTTCTTGTTTGGAGGTACGAGCTGCAGCAGACCCATTTGGACGGGTTTTGGAAGTTGACTGAAGTAAGACTAACCGACTTTTGTAAAGATTTGCCTTCTGGGTGGTTCACAAGGGTGGAAGTTGTTTTGGGCAGGACGGGAGTTATAGTGGTTTTGGTGAGGAGGCTGGTTTCTTGGGAATGTGGCTTGGTTTCTATTGGCCTTTTGATGCGGTCGTGCAAAGGGTTGAGCATTCATGACCGCAAACGGTTTAGGAGCATAAGGCATGTCCCGGTGAGGGTAATAATTTTGAGGAGTTCTTTCTGGGAAAATGGGCCTAGGAGCATGGTGTCTTCTTGCACCCGATGCCGCCATAGATGTTTCTTCTTTTTTCTTTCCATTCACAACTCCTCCAGACCCGACATGGAGTGCTTGGGAGGTCGCTCTAATAGAGGACTGGCTTAGGAATCTGCATGTTTTCAATCTATTTTCTACCATTTCTCTGATTTTTATAGCTTTCACAAATGGTTTGACATCAAATTATATAAGTAATCAGCTTCCCAAGCTTAGAGAAACATTGTGAACATTTTGACTTCATCCATCGGAGGCTTCACTCTAGATGCTTGTTCACTCCATTTGATTGTGTACTACCGTAAACTCTCCGAGGGCTTCTTTTTCAAGCTTGCCAATGAGTTTCTGTCTGGAGCAATGTTCTATATTGTATTGGAATTGTCTGACAAAGTCTCTTGCAAGGTCATCCCAAATATGCCACCGAGACATGTATTGGTCCATGTACCACTCAGAGGCAATTCCACCCTCACTTTCCCCAACATAGGCCATAGGTAGTTCTTCTTTTCCCACGGCCCCTCACAGCTATTTGCAGTATTTTTTGAGGTGTGCAATTGGATCACCATGCCCATTATATTTCTTAAACTTTGGAGTTTTGAATCCCATGGCCGAATGCACGTGAGGGAACATGCACAAATCAGTATTTGACATACTTTTCTGCCCACTCAGCCCCTCCATGTTTTTTAGGCTTTGCTCCAGGCTTCTTATTCTCTTTGTTATTTCTTCATGTTCCGGATTTTTGGGAGTCTTTTCCTGTCCCATTGTGAACTCAAATCGAGGTGGCTGCGAATAAGTATAGGTGGGGTACTGAAGAAGCTCCATTTGGGGTTAGTGTTTGGAATGTAAAGGTTGAAGGATCAAAAGTGGGCCTAGGCAAGGTAGGCTTTGTTGTAGCTGAGCATGGGGGGGAGCGGTAAAAATGTTTTGCAATGCATTGGATATGACCATCTAGGAGCGAACCTCTAAAGGTGTTTCCCCAAAATGAGCTGAGATGGTTGGGTGTCCTAGTGGGATACTGGGATGACTGATTGGGACAGTGGAAGTTCCACCCATTCTAGGGAAAAGCTCGGGAAATCTAGGAATTGCACTAGGCGGCCCTTTTCCATTTGAATTGGCGTCCCACTTCTCCATCATGCGGAGACGCAACAACCTATTTTCCTCGACGATTTGTGAATCTGACACCGGGATACCCGAGATTGGGCTCTCGTCCGTGACGGGAATTGTTGGTAGAGTTATTTCTGAAGATATTTCGATTCTTTCTTTTGACCTGGTGAAGTATGGATGTGAAGCCATGTTACCAAAAAGACCAACCACTGTATATAAAAACCCTGGACTGGAATGTTACAAGCAGCAGACGGTTAGTTTGAGACAGATAACAAACAGAGAATCGCACGTTGGGGTGTGATGCACCTATACAGTTAAACGAGTGTTTACATGTCATGCAATGGTTGCATGTTTCATCCCGACTTTTTCTGGTCCCTTCCTATTTCCTTCTTTTATTTTCCACTCTTATTTTATTTTTCTTTTCTCTCTCTTTCCCGTATACTTTTCTTATTTTCACTTTTCTTTTCTCTCCTTTATTTTAGGTATATGGTTGAATATTATGGAGATGTAATCAGTGTTGGTTCTGATCTTCTCTTTGATCCAGCCTTTTCTTGAAGTAATCGCCCTGTCTTCATGTTTCGGGCCTCCAACACTTGGGAGTCATGAAAGTGTCGTTTGCAATTACTGCATGTCTTTCTCCATTTGGGCCATTAGCTTATTATAATGTTTCCTATTAGACATAAAATCTTTAGCCCATTTCGCTGCTTCATCCTCAAGGTTAGTCACTTTTCTTCTTAGAATTGTGATGGTCCCTTCATAGTTTCTCTTCATTTATAGCACAAACCGTGCCCACTCTTTTGCTTACTTTGACCATTGTTCCCGTTGTTTTTCCTAAATAGCTTCGAACTTTTCCAAGTATTCTTGGTATTCAAGGACTTTATTTCTTAGCCCACATATAAGCCTTTCATTGGCCCGACTTCTTTCTGGGTTGTTGACGGCTATCTTCATCTTCCTTATCTGAGATTTGAGTGCCTCATTTTCCTGGGCAAGTTTCTTCTTTTCTCCCTCGTTTGCGGTGGCTTCAACACCATTTTCAAATTGAAGCTCCATGATTTGCCTTTCCAATTTGCTTATTTTGACCTTGAATTCATTCTCTTTAGTTAACTAGTCCTATTGTGGTTTGGCCTCAATAGTGAATTATTTGACATGTGGTCTTTTCGCTATCCTTTCAGGAACTTGATACCTCCTACTCAACCATTCAACATATTTAGGGTCCACTTAAGTTCTGGCTTGGTCTCGTACTATGGTCTTGGTTTCTAGAAATCTACATTCATTCGACACTTGGCGAATTTTCCCTTCTAGAAATGCAGCATTTGGACCCAACTCAATGGCATGCTTACTGAAATCTTCATCATTGTGGACGGTTTGAAATCTTCCTAATTGACGCAACACCCTATATGGAGCGTACAGCTGGGTGTTCTGAACGCCCATTAAGAGGATATAAGATGCTTCAACTGTTGTGTATATTGCTTTAATAGCAGGAAGCCATCCAAATGCCTATTTAATTATATCATCAGTCAAGCCGTTAGATGTGCAAGCTAGGTCTCCATACCCGTAGGGAATTAAATGCCTTTTACCCGACTTCTGAATTCTTCGGTGCAGTTTTGACCGGTCAAACCATAGTTCATGCATCCAACCCGGTGACAGAGGTGTTCTTGCATCCATAATTGAAGTAGCAAATTGCTACCTTGGAAAATTTTTCCTCCTTCCCCACAGATGGTCAAGGCTCGGTTAAATTCACAGACAATAAGAGGAACCACGGTTCTGTTAGCTTTTTTTATTTCCATGTCGATCATTCATACAAGACCTATCTCTATATTTCCATCCTTTTATGGAAAAACAACAACACCCATAAGGCCACCATGGAAGCTAGACTTTGTCTTGCCTCCCATTTATCTTTGTTTCCAGCATGGGTTAGCCAAATGTTTGGCTCTTAGAAACCTCGGGGGTCGCCATATCGATGATATAAAAACTGGACTGTGCAATACCATTCGAATAGATTTCTATCTTGGACCTCCCACCTAATGCTCAATAAATCCAGGAATCTATGAGGGGACACCGATCTTGGTGACAGAGGATATCGACTTCTGAGATTTCCATTCAGACCCACATAACTAGCTATTTCTTCCAATGTAACTGTAAGTTCAAAAGTCAAAGAAATGGAACACATTGCAAGTCGGGTCCTAAAATGGTTTCAGATCTTCAATTATGTCCGACCTTGGCTTGATGTTTTATAGTCAAACGAGGCCTCCCAGAACTCTTACAACTATTTCTCTACTACCTTTCCCTAGATAATCCCACCACGTGTGGGCTTCAAGGGGATCTCATTATGGATCGTGGAGGGTTCAGTTTCATTCATGCTCATCCTGCACATTCATTAAGGTGATTTAATGACTTATTTTATTCTAAAAGGAGAAATGACAGTGTTTTCAAAAAAATTCAAATTTTCTGACTTTGCAAAATGGCCTTTTAGCACTTTGGGAAGGAATATTTGAAGGATGTGCCTAGAAGACATTGAAAATGACCCAAGGTGGCTATATTTTAAAAAATAGCCTTCTCGTGCCCCTTTGGAGACATTCGTCTTATTTTAGACAAGAATGGCATCACTGGCCTTACTTGTAATTAAAACGTATTGTTTGTTGTTTTTCTTTTCTCTTTTCTTGGCCTATTTTTCCAAAAGAAAAGTTGGACCCGATGAGGGTTGCCTATGTATCTCACATCCTGTGACAATAAAACTAGCGTAATTTGGGAAAATTTGACAAAACCAACTATTCTTTTAAAAAAACAAACACTTTTCTTTTGTCCTCTTTTTTTCGTTTCTTTTTTCATTTCATTTTTCCCTCTTTTTCTTTCACCTTTTTAGAGTTTCGGTATTATTTGGGTATTGGTTTTTCTCGAAAAAGGTGATCACCCTATGCTGTCCTCTTTTTAATTCTCTCCCATTTAAATGCCGATCAATATGCAAATCCGAAGAAAATAGATGCACAAATAGGAAGTACAATGCATCGGGATGGTGTTTTTATTTTAGGTCACATGTCCTTGATGGACCCAACCACTGTGTTGAGTCCCCTAGGTCGAATGCACATGATGAAACAAAACGTTCCTACTAGTGATCCGGCATAAGGTTTTGTTATAATACGTTTAAAACCTGGTTTATTGTTATTGACCTAGCTTACCCGATCAGACAACTCACATCGAGGGAGGCAGCGTACTTGGAATACAGAAGCGCTGTCGGCTTAGTAGCTTGTCCAAACCTTGTTCTAAATTGGGATAAGACTCTAAACAGAAGAGAAGTTACAGGAAGTGTACCCTTCTCCATGATGTAGAAGACTCAGAGAGAGGAAGTGTTTCGTAGCAATTTATATATATAATTCACCCAATATCAAAGTTGCAAAGCATTTTGCTCATTTAGCATGAAACATGTAGGAAAATCATATAAAGCCAAATATAATTGCTATTCTAAGCTCGAATTCTTGAACCCTAAACCAAAGATTTTGGCCTTCTATCCGCAGCAGAATCGCCAGAGCTGTCACACCTCCTTTTTTGCACACCTACCCCGAGGGATAATGTATAAGAGATTTTTTCCAATTTAAGTGACATTATTCAAAATGGGATTATTTATTGATCAAAGTCGCCACTTGGGATAGGTTTGGCTTTTGGTGTTCCAAGTCACCAGTTTATCTTGAATCCCAAATCGAGGAAATTTTCGACTTTCCAAATAAAGTATGTGAACCAGAAATTCTAACAAAGGAATTCTGTTGACTTGATGGAAGGTGTTAGGCAACCCTGGATCCCGTGGTTCCTGAACGGTCGCTTAAACTATCATAATTGGACTAATATTTTATTTTAAAACATGTTGATCCTATATTGCAATCTAAAATTACATACAGCTTACTTTTAATTGAATTTTCAAGGAAGATTAAACGTTTCTTAAAACATGTTTTTGGATCATGTCACATGAAATCTACCCGGATCCGAAACACATTTTATTCAACTTTTTGGGGTGGGATTTGGGTCACACGAAATGCATACCCGAATTTAGGAAGGTAAAATTATTAAAGAATGCGCCTAGAGTGACTAACGCTTTGTTAACTTTGCGAGAGGTCATGAAAATATGCTAAATTTGCCGCCCCGATTTCTAACTATTTAAATGGATATAATTATTGAGGGCCACACAATTAGTGAATTTTGTTTTACTAAAATTTGCTGCTTAACTTGAAAGGCCCAAACCTGCATTACAAAATTAAACCAATAATATTGAATATGACTTCAAGCCTTCAGCATATTGGCCTTCAAAGCTAGACCAGGTAAAACGCCTTGTTCTTGTAAGAAGTTGTCCCAAACGATGGGCCTAAGCATAAATATGTTCAATATTTCGGCCTTTAGGAACATGCCTATTTTTTTAACTTGGCAGCTTAGTAGTTGCACTGCATTGGCTCATAGACGAGCCCAAACCACAGCTATTTCCACTGGACTTCAAAACAAACAATTTATTACGAAGCTGGACTTAACAATTTTGTAACAAATGAAGAATATAAAATCTTGTAAATCAAACAACTGCTGATTTTAAAATCAAATTTCCTATACACTTTCAACTCGTTGATGTACTGATGAAATAGCATACTTATTCAGAAATTTCCACAACCATTCAGCTTCAATTAATACACTTAAAAAATTCATTCATGGACTAAAACCTAGAAATGACAACCATAATAGTGAGCATGTTCAAACCATAAGTAAATTCATAGGAGACATAAATGACTAACATTGTTTATATAGTATTTTTAATTGTTAATTATGAAGCAGCAACGTTATTCTAAACTCAAAATCAAAGGTAACCAAGTAACAAGTCCAGAATTAACTATACTACAGCTATTAATATTTAACAAAATCCTTATACAATTCAGAAATTAGTCCAACAGTCCTATTAATTCAAACGCAATGTCCAAATAACATAATTATACTAAGCATCTAAACTAAGAAAAAGCAGTAGGAAATTCATGAGTAAAATTCAGGAAAGTAAGAAGGGAGCAGCGTCAGCAGCAACAAATAACGGCCCGCAAGAGCTTTGAAATTAATTTTGAACCGGCACCAACACATCTCAAACAACTTGAATATCAAAACCCAAAGAGACAGATACATTTTAACTAGGACCAAAGCAAACTTGCTTTTGGAACCAATGAAACCCAAATCAGTATACCTAGGGTGATTTCGACCCGAAGGCAAACCCAACACCTCTGAATCAGAACTTAGAGCTAATATTTAATCCATTCTGAAAATTAGATGAACAAGGATTGATTCAGATGTGCAGACACTCTAAGAATTCCAGCAAAAGAGCAATGGAACAGTACTTTTTTAGAGGCTTTTGCCGCTTTGACTTTTAGTATATTTTCACTGCATTTTTTAATTGCTAGAATTCTGTCTTTATAGGCAAGTTACTAGGGCAACTTTAGACTTTAGGTTTTAAGCCTTTAGTCCTTTTAGTTATCTATTTTTTAGCTAATTAGTCCCTCAATTAATGAGTTTTTTGTCATGTTATGCTGCCAATTTCTTGAATTTCAAATTAGAACCTGAATCTAGAAGTTTCCAAGGGGATACTTTTAGTTACTGCAGGATTCTTTTATTGAAATGTCCATACTACCCCTAACTCAATTATGAAATTGCTAACATAGGTTAACTAACCCCAACCCCCTGGTTAAAAATAACCATTGTTACTTACCAAACCTTGAAATGTTCAGCAACAACCAAACAATATTCACTTGAACCAATCCCATTTTAATCTTGAATTAATTACTAAATGTCAAATTAAACTACTATTGGCAATTAACAATCAAACAGGAATTTAAGAGAATAAATAAAAATCAATCAAAAATACTTAATCATGAATTGAAACTTACTTATATGAACAAAAAAGAAATCACCAGAAAACATAACCAAAAGAATACTGCATGATGCAAAAAACTAAAGCATAAAGAAGAAAATAGGAAAACCAAATCCTAACTAGTTTAAATAGTAGGGGATTCGAATAACAAAGAAAAGATAGGAAAACTCAACAATGTAATATTGAACAAGGGTTGGACTCATGTTGGAGTCTCGAAATGATGATAGACGTTTGTTCTTTTCTAGGAACAAACGAAACATTATTTCGTGACTCAAATCAAGGTGAAGGAGAAATCCTACAGCTCCCAACTCTACGGTTCCGCCGCTTTTCAATTTGAAATTGATAAGATTTGAACAAAGCTAATCTGGGATTTGGGAAGAGGGGGTAAAGGTGAGTCTGGGTCAGATTTTGGTTGAGTTTTTAGGCGACGCAGCCGGACACGGCGGAGGTGGCGCTAGGGTTTTAAATATTTGAAGAGCTTGGGTAGGATTTGAAAGAAATGGAGGCCAGATTTGGAAAGGGGAGATGAAGGGGAAGCAGGGGTAAATATTTGGGAGCCATCGGAGACTAGCCACTGGTGGAGGCGATTTTCGGCCGACGGAGGAGGGCAAAACTAGGGTCTCTAAGTTGGGGCGTGATAGAGATGCGGGGTAGGGGGTCTAAGGGGGGTGGTGTCATTCGGACATATATATTAAATGATGTAGGCTTCTCAACCATTAGATTAAAAACCTAGACGATTGAGATTGATTTGACCAAAACGACGTCGTTTAAGGAGTTTAGGGGCTGGACCTGGTTAGGATTTGGGTTTGGATAGGTTATTTGCCAAATTGGGCTGGGATTTGTTTAAATATTGTCCCAAAACTTGGATCTCAAAATTTTCGGATTTCTTCTTTTCATTTCTTTTCATTTTTCATTCATTCATTTTTTCTCGTTTTTTCTTTTGTTTCAAAAAATTATTAAAACTTTTTAAATTAACTACAAACCTCGTTTACCTGTAAATGCAAACAAATTCCAAATAATTATTATGGAAAAGTTACCTAAAATTTCTAAAATTAAAATTAAGAGAGAAAATTGAACCTATTTTTTATTTTTTTCCTTTCATAAAATGCTTAATTACTAATTAATGCATGAAACATGATCAAAACAACTTTAAAATGTACATGCAACAGATTTTGTATCTTTTAAGAATTATCTAAATTAAAAAATTCAAACCAACACGAAATTGCGCAATTAATCCTCAAAATCAAATAATTATAAGGATAAATCCTAAATCTAATAAATTTATAGGAGTATTTCACGCGGGACAAAAATCACATGCTCACAGTATTCCTGAGTTTTAAATCATTGAGTCTATATTTTTGCTTTATTTGAGTCTGTCGTTTTATTTCCAAGAACAAGAGTATTTAACATCTTTTGTAGTAGAAGTTTTATAAAGGAAAATTGGAAATTCCCAAATATTGTCTCTATACTTTTCGTATTTATTTCTCTTGAACTATGTAAAGATCTGGTTCACGCAGCATCGTGATACAAAGACAATCCTCATCGAATGCGGTCATAATCTTATAAATAACTCCAATAAGAAAAAAAAATCTAAAAAGTATAGAGGAAAGGAAAAGCAAAGAAAAAGAGAGAGTAATATTGAAAGGAAAGAAAGTGGTAAAGAATAAAGAAAAGCCGGGACGAAGCATGCAACCGTTGCAAAACATGTAGAAACCCATTTAACTACATAGGTGCATCACACCCAAACGTGCGATTACCTATCTATTATTTGTCACAAACTAACCATTTTCTGTTGTAATCAGTCCACGCTTTTATGGAACGGTGGTTGGTTTTAGTGGTAACCTGGCTTCACACCCATTCTTTACTAGATAAAAGTGAAGCATCGGAATGTCTTTAGAAATGACTCTACCAACGGTTCCCATTGCAGATGATGGCCCTATCTGGGGCATCCCGACCTCCGAATCGGAAGCTGCCAAAGAGAACAGAATATTGCATTTTAGGGTTATGGAACTGTAGGACACTTGGGCAAATGGAAGAGAACCACCAAGCACAATCCCAGGGTTCCCCGAACTTTTCCCTAGAATACGTTGTACCTCCAATGTCCCAATCATTCACCCGAACATCCCACTGGGACAACTTACTATATCAGCTCATTTCGTGGGAACGCCATATGAGGTTAGCAACCAAGTGTTCATATCCAGTGCGGCCCCAAACATCTTCAGTGCTCCCCCATGCTCGGCCACAACACAGCCTGCACAACCTAGGCCTACTTTTTATCTTTCAGCCTTTACATTCCAAACACCTACCCTCCAAATGGAGCCTCCTCAATTCCCCACTTATACCTACCCTCAGCCACCTCAGTTTGAGTTCACCCCTGGACTAGAAAAGACAATCAAAACTCTTGAGCAAGAAGAGATCGCAAGAAATATGATGAGTATAGAGCAAATCGTCAAGAACATATAATTTTTGAGCGAACAGAAAAGTGTGTTGTATGCTCACCTATGCATGTTCTCCAATGTGCACATACCAATGGGGGTTCAAAACTCCAAAGTTTGAAAAATACGATGGGCAAGGGGATCCTATTGCTCATCTCAAGAAATACTGCGATCAGTTGTGTGGGGCCGGGGGAAGGGAAGAATTACTCATGGCTTATTTTGGAGAAAGTCTGGTTGGTATTGCCTCCAAGTGGTACATGGATTAAGGCATGTCTCGTTGGCACATTTAGGACGACTTTGCTAGACACTTTGTCAAACAAATCCAGTACAATATATACATTGCTCCAAACAGAAAACTTTTGGGAATATTCAATAAAATGGCGTGAACAAGCATATAGAGTAAAACCTCCGATGGACGAAGTCGAGATGGTCATAGTTTTTCTTCAAGCTCAAGAAGCCGACTACTTCCAGAATATGATGTCAGTTATAGGTAAGTCGTTCACGGAAGCTATCAAAATCGGGGAAATGGTGGAAAATGGATGAAAAGTAGGTAGAATTCTAAGCCAATCCGCTATCAGAGCAACCTCCCAAGCAATTCAGGGCGGGTCTAGAGGAGTAGCAAGGGGCAAGAAGAAAGAAGAGATATCCATGACAGCATCAGGTGCGAGAAGATACTGTGGTCCCAAATCCATGTTCCCAAAAATAACCCCTCAGCATTATCACCCTCACCAAGACATGGCCTATGCTCCTCAGCCGTGTGCGGTCATGAATGCTCAACCTTTTGTCCGGCCTCAGCAACAAGCCAATAGTATCCAAGCTCCATTCCCTAGAAACCAGCCTCCTCACCAAAACCACTACAACCCCCATCTTTCGAAAAATAACTTCCATCCTCGTGAACCACTCAGAAGGACAAATTTTACGCCTAATGGAGAATCCTACTCCAGTTTGTTTCCGAAGCTTGTCAAAATGGGCCTGTTACTGCCTATACCTCCAAATAGGCAAAACTCGAAATCACCCTCCTAGCAGTGGGGCAACCGATGTGCCTGTCACTCAGGAGCTAAGGGACACGATACAGAAAATTGTTGGACCTTTAATAGAGCTATGTATGATTTGATACAACAGAGGAAGATAGTATTAAAGGACGAGGACATCCCCAATGTGACCAACAACCCAGTGCCGCCCCACAACAACGAGGCCGGTAATCAAATTGATCTGTGAAGACTTGGAATTCAACCCGTCATTGAAGGCCATAATTGACATTGCTGATGTGGTGAGAAAGCTAATAACTTTCTCGAAACAAGACGAAAGGGAGAAGAAGAACAAAGCCATACACAATAAATTAGAAAAGTAAATTGAGGCAGAAATTGGGGCAACACCTGCCAAAGATGTTGTTCTCTATTTCCCATGGGTCCGCAAGAAATGTAGTTGAATTTGAGTCCACCCAGTAGATTCGAAATGAACAAGACCACCCAGATATATGTGCCCAAGGGAGCTTATGTAGTGTGAGGGCCAACTAATCCACCGAAGCTGAGTGAGCCCGTGGTTATTGGTCGCGTATCATTGAGGCTATGATGGATCCTGCTGTGGTGCCTTCAAATTACCATAAAATACTGGTGACATATAAAGGAAAAGAAATCTCACGAGAAGAAAATGAACCTATGGAAAAGTACTCCAATTTTGAAGAAGTGAACAATGCCACTAGGAAGCGCTTTCTAGCTAAAAAACCAGTAAGTGCCGAAGAGGTGGAAGCTTTCATTAAAAAAATGAAAATGGTAGATTATAAAGTGATTGACCAACTTCGAAAGTTTCCTAAACAAGTCACCTTGCTATCTCTGTTAATGAAATCCCCCAAATAACATAAGGTACTAATCAAGATCCTCAATGAGGCATACGTACCAGCCGAGACTTTTGTGGAGCAATTAGAAAGAATGGCAGAAAGATTTTTTTCAATCAACCAGATTTCGTTCAGCAAAAATTACTTTCCTCCGGAAGGGGCTGCACATAACAAAGCCCTACACTAAACTGTCAAATTTGAAGACTATTATGTGAAAAGGGTTATGGTAGATGGAGGTTCTGGAGTGGATATCTGCCCACTCTCAACACTACAACGCATGGAGATTAGGACTAAAAGGATTCGTCGGAACAATGTCTACATGCGAGCTTTCGAATATCAAAAGTGATACGATTGGAGAGATAGATCTGAATCTAACCATCGATCCAGTTTCCTTTGAGGTGACTTTCCAAGTTCTAGACATGGACACGTCCTATAACCTTCTATTGGGAAAACCATGGATCCCCGCAGCAGGGGTTATGCCTTCCACTCTTCATCAGATAGTAAATTTTGAGCATCAGGATCAAGAAATTGTTGGTCCATAGGGAGGATGAACAGTCAATTTATCGAGATCCCTCAGTTTCATGCCTTAAAGCGAGCACATAGTTTATCAAGCCTCTAAAGTTGTTGTGGAAAACGAGTACGAAGAGGGAAACCCTAACACCCAGCCCTTCATTTCCAATGCATCAATTATAGTGGCTAAAGAAATGATACGACATGGCTACAAACCAGGGAAGGGACTTGGGAAATCTCTGCAACGAATAGCTAAACCAGTTACTCTGCCAGCCACTGAAAAGTTCTTCAAGGTAGGCTTCCAACCTACTCTAGATGATATAAAATCGCAAATGATAGAAAACATGATGGACGGGTCCTACATAAACCACTTCTGCGTATGTACAAGACATTTCTCAAGCCAATATACAATAAAGAAGAAGAGGATGAGGCCTTTACGTTCGTAGAGATTTAGGAAATACGTGGGGCAATGAGAAAGATACTATATGAAACCAACATGGTTCAGCCAGGAGAGGGCTCAAGCACCGCTGATGTGTTGTACATGGGGCCCGAGACCAAATTGCAGAATTGTAAGGCTACGCCATTCCCCATCAGGCGGGAGTCCCGGTAGACTAATCCTGCCACTTTTTCAGCATCGCGAGTTCTCCCAGGGTGTAACTCGAATGATTTCTTTAGTTTATTTTCTTTAAATTTCCGAATTCAAACCCTGTTATCTTAAAATTACAAGAAATGAAATCAATATTTCGTCGTTCATTTTCCTTTACTATTTCTAATTTTTGTTATTTTTCTCTTTTATTGCTTCTTTCATTTCCAATAATGCGGATTTAAATAACATGACATGCTTGCGGAATTCGTGCCTAGATCCAAACATGCCGTCTGATTGTGAAAAAATGAACCAAGAATTCAAATAAGATAAAGAAAAGGCTTTTAGAGAAATAAATGGAGAACTGGAACATTTCAAAAATAAACCTAAGCCAAACCTAAATGACACTGTGTTGGTTAAATTGGGTAGTTCCGAAGAAATCAAGAAAACAAAAATAAGCATCCACGCAAATGGGAAAACTCGGGATGCGTTAATCCAAATCCTGTTTGAGTTCTGAGATGTGTTTGCATGGTCGTATGATGACATGACGGGACTAAGTGTTGATTTGGTGGTACAAAAATTGCCAACTTATCCCAATTTCCCCCCAATATAACAAAGGCAGATAAAATTTAAAACTGATGTTGGTCATGAAATCACATAAGTGATCATGAAGCAGTTGGAAGCAGGGTGATCCGAGTTGTCCGGTACACCACATGGTTGGCCAATGTAGTTCCAGTGCCAAAGAAAGATGGAAAAACCCGAGTGTGTGTGTATTATAAAGTTCTAAAGAGCGCAAGCCCGAAAGATAACTTCCCCTTGCCAAACATCTACATTCTTGTTGATAACTGAGCCAAGCATGACATACAGTCCTTCCTGGACTGTTACGCAGGATATCACCATGTGTTGATGGATGAAGACGACGCAGATGAAACAGCTTTTACCATACCCTGGGGAACCTATTTCTATAAGGTCATGCCCTTCGTTCTAAATAATTCCTGGGCAACCTACATGAGATCCATGACCACCATCTTCCATGATATGATGCATCAAGAAAAATAAGTATATGTGGACAATGTGATCAACAAGTCAAAAACTCAGAATGACCATGTGCGGGATCTAAGAAATTTCTTTGAGTGGTTGTGCAGATGTGATTTGAATTTAACCCCAGCCAAATATGCATTCGGGTCCCATCGGGCAAACTTTTGGGATTCATAGTCAGCCGGAGAGGTATCAAGTTAGATCTAACAAAGATAAAATCTATTCAGAAATTACCTTTTCCAAAAACAAAGAATGATATGATGAGCTTATTGGAAAGATTGAACTATATCAGCCAGTTCATTGCTCAGCTGACTACACGTGTGAACCCATATTCAAATTACTGAAAAACAATGCAGCACTCAAATGGACGGACGGATGTGAGGAGGCTTTCGTATAGATCAAATAGTATGTATCCAACCCACCAGCGTTGGTCCCACCTGAACAGTGAGACCTCTGTTCTTGTAGCTGACAGTTTTGGAAAACACTTTTGGTTGTGTTCTCGGGTAACATGATGTTACTGGAAAGAAAGAGTAGGCAATATACTACATGAGTAAGAATTTTTCCAGCTACTAAACCAAGTATACTCCACTGAAACGAACCTCCTATGTTTTAATGTGGGTCACTCAGAAGCTGAGACATTATCTGCAAGCTTACACCACCTACCTCATAACCAGGTTGGATCCACTGAAATACCTATTCCAGAAACCGATGTCCACGGGAAGATTATCTAAGTGGCAGATATTGCTCAGTGAAATTGACATAGTCTATGTCAATGAAAACCTAGGCGCTAGCAGATCATTTGGCTGAGAACAAGGTTGATGATGAATACCATCCTCTGAACATTTACTTTCTAGATGAAGAGATAAACTCGGTTGAGGCAATATTTGAGGATATGACTGCTTGGAAAATATTCTTTGATAGAGTAGTAAATGCAAAAGGTGTGGGAATTGGAGCAATCTTAATCTCACCCATTGGTCAGCACTACCCAGCTATAGCCCGACTTCAGTTTTTCTGCACAAATAACACATCCAAGTATGAAGCTTGTATCATGGGTATGAACATGGGAATCGACCAAGATGTTGAAGACTTGTTTATTGTGGGAGACTCAGATTTGATTATCCAGCAAGCCTAAGCAAAATGGGAAACTCGAGATGCTAAACGTATTCCCTATCGGCAACATGTGGAAGATCTTAGCAAGCTGTTCAAATCAATAGAGTTCAGGTACATCCATCGTTGTCACAATGAAATAGCATATGTACTCACCACTCTGGCCTCGATGTTGCCCTACCCAGGCAATGCCCACATTGATCCCTTGCAAAATCCAAATCAGGGAAAAGCACGGTTACCGTAATGCAATTGAGGCAGAATAAAGCATCCAGCCATGGTACCATGAAATGAATAGATTTTTGAAAACACAAGAATACCCTGTGCAAGCCACTGGAGATCAAAAGAGAACCATTGGACGACACGCGAGTAGTTTCTTCTTCAGTGGTGATATCTTGCACAAAAGGACCCCGGTTCTCAATTTGTTAAGCTGCGCTGATGCTAAAGAATCCTAAAGGATAATGCACGAAGTACATGTAGGAGTGTGTGGACCCCACATTAACGTGTATGTTTTGGCAAAGAAAATCCTTCAAGAAGGATATTACTAGATAACAATGGAAAAGGTCTGTTTCAGCTTTTTCCAAAAGTTCCATTAGTGTCACGTGCACGGTGATTTCATTCATGCAATGCCTGCAAAACTACATCCCATGTTAGTACCTTAGCCATTCGCCACTTGGGGAATGGACGTCGTTGGGCCAATCAAGCCAAAAGCTTCAAATGGGAACAGGTTCATACTAGTTGCCATTGATTACTTCACAAAGTGGGTTGAAGCCATCACTATCAAATTTGTCACTAAGAAAGCCGTGATAGATTTTGTGGACTCCAATCTTATCTACCGATTTGGCATTACTGCAACCATCATCACAGATAATGTGGCATACATGAATAATCATTTGATGGAGGAGATAAGCGAACAATTCAAGATAATGCATAGGAACTCTACTCCTTATTGACAAAAGGATAATGCTGTCGTCGAAGTAGCAAATAAAAACATCAAGAAGACTTTGAGAAAGATGATATAGAGCTCAAGGGAATGGCATGAAAAGTCTCCTTTGGCATTGCTGGGACACCGCATTACAATGCGTATGTCAGTAGGAGAGACCCCATATCTCTTAGTCTATGGAACTGAGGCTGTGCGGAGGTGGAAATCCCTTCTTTCCGGATCATTGTTGAAGCCGTGATTGATGAAACTGAATGGGTTAAAACTCATTTGGAATAACTAACCTTAATGGAGTAAAAACGAATGGATGCGGTCTGCCACAGGCACTTGTATCAACAAAGAATGGCCCGTGCTTACAACAAGAGAGTATTGTCTAGAAATTTTGAAGTGGGTTAACTTGTGCAAAAGCGAATTCTTCCTCATCACCGGGAAGCAAAAGGAAAATGTGCTCCTAATTGGAAAGGCTCGTACATCATTAGAAAGATATTGCCAAAAGGAGCATTGTTTCTGGGTGGTTTCGAGGTGACTGAATCCGAAATAGCTCTGAATGCAGATGCAATAAAAAGGTACTATGTATAGGCTTTCTACAACAATGACTTTGTTCAATTAAGATGATGAAAGCTTTCATTCTTAGTATTCAAACATTATCAACCCTTTGCAAACCCTTTGAGCCGGTTACTTTTCTTTGATTACCCGCTTTAGAACTTGAAAGCGTTATTGAAAAATGAAATAAACAAAAAGAATAGACAAAAGAAAAAAATCTAGAAAACAAAGAAAAGACAAGAAAAGGGAAAAGATGAAAAAAAAAAGAGAAAAAGAAAAAAAAAACAAAATAGAAAACTAAAAAAAATAAAAAAAAACAAAAAAAAAACAAACACAAAACTTCCGAAATTACGTCTGAATTGATTCTGAAAGGATACATAGGCAGCCTTTCTCTTTTTTTTTGGCAACCGCTAGGCAAAGCCTAGGGTTAAGATTTTATTAATAATAGAAAATTAAAATTACAATATGAAAAACATGATGGTGCCAGATGAAATATGATCGTCCCAGAGTTTATAACTTACTCTGTGATGATGTTACATTTGAGGAAATTAAGGCAGTTGAATAAACTTATGAAGAAGCGACGGATGTCTTCGTAATTCATGCTTTGTTATTTGTTCTTTGTGTCAACCGTTTTTGTTTTGAGATTCTCATTTTGGGTCATCTTATGTTTGCTTCTTCTATCACCCTGCCGTCCCAGCTTCTATCTCTTTGACGACACTTCTTATTTGTTTTACTATGCATTGGTGATAAATCGCCTTTTCTTGCAGCATCTTTACGACATTGCAGTAACATCTCTTCTTCCTCCCCTTCTTCATATGTATGCCGTGTTTCCATATCATTCCGGAGCTGTATTTAGTCTGAAGAGATATGCATAGTAGATGATTCATACTGATCTTGTCGTTGTCCAGTGTGTATAGGTGGAACCTGCTTTTGTCCACTGTTATGTTGTACTGTTTTGTTTCCAGCAATTGAAGATTCACGCAAGAATTGGATCACCTTTTGTGATGTTCTTTTTGGTCGTTCTTTGAAGATGCTATCCTTGAATCACCTGTTGTTGTATTAAATTTTGGGATGTAAGCTGGAGCATTATGATTTAACAAGCTGTTTGAGTTTGCCGCAGATAGAGTTTTTGTATTCCATAGTACAATTGCAGCTTTTCCTTGAGAATCCAATTCTTCTCTTGAGCTAACGTAATCATCTTCTTGATCTTCCTCTGCTGAAAAAAAACCAGTAGAGCCTTCTTCCCAACTCTCTTCATCATCGAATTGTCGTTTGTCCCAAAGTTTCGATTTAATTACAAACTCCCTCATGTTAGCTAAAACTAGCTTTTTGTTCTTTCCATTGAATATTGAATAATCTTCATGATCCTTGTTCTCTATATGTATAGGGAATGGGAGAATAACTTTTGACAACCTGTATCTTCCCTCCAGCAACCATTCCCATTGAATTGGAGCTTGATATTAGAGCTGTATTTTCCTCTGCGATCTGCTTGCTTTGTTTCAAACAAGAAACTGGAGTTTTCCTCTTTGTTGCAGGGATACCTCAGTGTGATTTTTGTCCAGTGCATCCCCGTTGTTCCCAATTGTTTGAGAAGGCATAACAACCTTTTCAACCATCTGTCTAGACAGATGTTGTTCAGTCAGTTCTGCGTCCAATTTGATTTCAGATTTCCAGATTCTACATCAACAGATCCTTGGATCTGCATGTTACTCCTGTGCTGCTTTCCTTCAAGACCATTCATCTGCCCATCCTATGCATTCGAATTATGAACTGGAAGATCAGTGTGATTTGTAGCAGGTTTAGTGACATTATTGTGTATCTAAAGTTGCTTTTCAGACAGAAAATGTTGACTCCTATTTGCATTGTGATGTGCAGCCTCAGTAGATGCAGCAGCCTCAGTCACATTAGGACTAATCCCGGCCAAATTTGACACCACTTTGGATGCAACAGTAGAAACATTTTTACATGTCTGTGCAGTATTATCGTTCAGTGTTGAGGTAGCTTCTGCAGCTGGAACCATTTGACCAGAAACAACTACATCAGCAGTCACAAGCATCCCTTTAGCCGCTGTAACCATTTTACCAGAATTTGCATTGTCAATGTTACACTGTGCTGGTTCCCTGTTTGGATTTAGAAGAGTTTGAGCATCAGTAGAATCAACTGTTTGGCGACCTACCATCTGCCTCTTGCATTTGGCAACTTGTCCTTCGGAGGAAACCAATTGATCAGCCTGTGCAGAAATAGTATTTTGGTCTGATGTTAATTTCATTGCCCCAGGTTTTTCTATAGTATCATAATGGCCAGCAACATCCTTCATTCCTGCCTTATGGTCTACAGATGCATCGAGATGTCCAATACTTGGAATACTGGAATCACTTACACTGGCCTTTTTGACAGAAATCATAGTTGTTGGATTGGACCAATGACTACATTGTTGTGGTTTTGAAAATTGGGAATCAATACAAATCCTTGGAGTTGCTAAATTCTCGATTGACTCCGATAAAACAACAGTTGTATTAGAAGTAGCATTCAGAAGGACTGACTCTCCAATGTTAGATGGATCAGTACTACCATTCAAAACCATACTATCTGCTATGACATTACCAATTTCCTTATCAACATCATTGGTAAGCAATACTGCTGCTCGTTATTTTTACCTTGCTTGCAAACCTCTACCGAATTCAGATTAGAAGTATTATCAGTGTCACCTACTGAAAAAGCCACAAAAGGTTTCACAGGTAACATTCCCTTTTCAGATTAGTTTTGAGTTACACCATTTAGAGGGGTGTGTAACGCTATTGTGTTTTGCCTTTCATTAACCTGCAATCCTTGATCATTTGGAGGAGAAATAACTTGAGCAGTTTGGACATCAGAGGTCGAAACCTTCAGCTGTCGTACATCATGAAAAACAGGTCGATGACCTGCCTGTTTTGCATTCAAATAGTCTCTTGCATCGCCTTTTAATTTAGAAAATACTGCTGCTACCAATTGAAGCAGTAGCATTAGCTACTGGTCCATTTGGTGAAATCCGTCGACAAGATTTAACATTTTGTCCTTGGTGATTACAAAGCGTGAAGAATGCCGGAACATTATCAAGCACTATTTTCTGATCGAAATCTACTGCCTTTCCAGTTTTTGGGTCAACAATCTTGATCTTTATTTTCGTTGGATGATTGTCCAGAAGATTGATCAAAACTTTAACTCTTGCCGTACTTGGTCGAGTTCGATCTTTAGTTGCTTTGTCGACTGCAATAGGTTTACTTACTGATGATGCGATAGACAGAAGTGATTTTTTGGCAAACAAACTAGCAGGCAGATCTGGTAAAGAAATCCATACCACAGCTTTTGGCGTTTGCTCTCGCGGATTAAATTCCATTGTCCGTGGGAACATTCTATAGTACAACTTGCTTCCTTTTGCTCGTATATAGCAATTTGTTCTTGACACCACCTGAGCATAATCTTCAAACAAATCAAATATTACAAGAATGTGACGATATTCTAACTGTCCGATGTTACAATTTCCTTTGACACCAAGTTGATTCGGAAGAATCTGTCTCAACTCTTGAAGATGTGGCTTTCCATATGAAAATTTTATTATCACAGCTTGTTGAAGGCCGTCCTCCTTTGTTAATGAATTAACTTAATCCACTGTAAACTCCACAGTTGGCAAATTTTGATCGAATGAAATTGGACACAGCTCCAATTGTGACTTGTTCTCGACAGTTTGCTGTCCAGTAATCATAGAGGCATATGAATGTTTTGATCGATTACCAGATTGTTTTTCTGATTATATTTTAGAAGCCTCTCCCACAGCACAAAGCTGGGGAGAGATCGACGCTTCCATTAGATCAATAAAAATTTAAACTTAATTCCCTCCATGCAATCTAAAGGAAATGAGACTGGAAATTACTGTACCTCGGAAATGAGATCCAAGATTTAGAAACATTGGTTATAGATATGAGGAAAAAACCAATATAGGATTATTCGCAAGAAGAAGGGGATTATGTGACTCCAAACTTATGCCAATCCACGTAGATTCCAGTGAAAAAAGTGTCGGAAATACTATTACGATGAACAGTGAAACAGAGAATCACTGTTCATCCGAAATTTCAGAGAGTGCGAAACTTCTAATAACATGTTAGGCAGCCTTTCTCTAGGTTTCAGTCACACCAAAAAAAAAATCCCAAGTCTCCCAAGAAAGTGAAACTGGGGCAGATGATATAATGGCGCGGCATGGGGCCCATCATGATGGTTCCAATGTTGTAATTCCGTCCAGTTTATTTTACCCAAACCTTATTCAAGTCCTTCTGATCAATTGGAAAAAGCAGTGGAATCTGAAACACCATTGTTGGAATCTGGTACAGTCGAATTGAGAGAAATACAATGACAGATTTATATCGGTGAAAACCTACAGGCACTATAAGGCGACGGTGAGTAGAGAAACGAAAAATGAGAGAGTCAGTTTAGTGAAAACTCATAAAGGGCACTATCAGGTGACGTCAATAAGAGAACTGAGAGAGGTCGATTGGCGAAAACCCACAAAGGGCACAGTCGGTCAAAAAGAAAATATTGCCCACCATTGAAAGAATCCTGGCAAGATTCCCTAGTTCTGAAAACAGGTCAATGAGTTATGAGAAGACGAAAATGTTTGTGCAGGTCGGGCACCCAGTCGATGAAGCATATCATGTCCATTCGAACCCCGCATGCACCCTAGATAAATCCTTCATTTCTTCCCGAAAGGGACACTTCTCTTTAAATTCATTCCCTTGCTTTTTGATTAATTTTTCTTTGAATCCCCGTCGGTCTAACTTTGTTCCCTAAACTAAGAAAAGGTTGCAAGACTAGCTTTATAGGGTTTTACCTGACAAAAGTTTAAGAAATGTACCTAGCCTCAGTGGATGCATCATGCCGATCTCGGATGGCCATGACAGCTGATGTTTTGAAATTGAAAATTTCTTGAAAAGAAAGAAAGTCAAATTCAAATGCCCACAAAGGAAAAATGAAGTTAAAAGGATTGTGTCCTGTATGGCTAACTGTCTTGGATAGGAATTGAAAAGCCAAGGAATCACAATGTTCTGAAATCAAAGTTGTTTGAAATGAAAAGAAATCCAAGGACACTGGTCCTAAAGGAAGAGTAAAGCGAAAATGGCCAAAACCCCATGCAGGCGACCTTTCATGAGAAATTCTTAAAAGCTGAGTTCCTCGGTTTTAAGGGAGAGATCACTCTTCAAGAAAAGCCAGCAACCACTATAAGTTCTCACAAAAATTTAGGCCAATACCCAGTGATCAAACAACCAAATTTGAAAAACCAACCACCGTTTCGAACTAACAATTGTTTTTGTTTGAAAATATGAAACAGGTGTAACCCAAAGCAGTGGGGCAAGAAGCAGGTGCAACCAAAAAGGGAAATGTGCAGGAAATAGGAACAGCTTCGTTGAAATAATCAACCTAAAAGGGAAGTTTTTCTCCAAATTCTTTCCTACATTTTGTAAAGAAAATAAAAAGAAAAGAAAAATCCTAGAAAATCATGGTAGCATAGGGCCTCCAATCTCTAGCTGCATCCTTTCGAACCTAGGACCACATTTCCTAGTTGTCCCCAGCATAACCTGAGGATCTTTTTCTATTAGTCCCCGGATAACCCGAGGATCATTTTCCTGCCAGCATAACTTGAGGATCTTTTCTTTTCCCGGCATAACCAGAGGATCATTCTCCTTTTCTCCCCAGCATGACATGAGGATCTTTTCTTTCCCTGGATAACCCGAGGATCAGTTTCCTTTTCCTCCCCAGCGTAACCTCAGGATCTTTTATTTCCCCGGCATAACCCAAGGATTATTTCCCCTTTTCTCCGTAGCATAACTTAAGGATCTTTTCTTTCCCTAGCATAACCCAAGGATCATTTTCCCTTTTCTCTCCAACATAACCTGAGGATCTTTTCTTTCCCTGACATAACCCGAGGATCATTTTCCTTTTTCTCCCCAGCAAAACCTGAGGATCTTTTCTTTCATCGGAATAACCTGATGATCATTTTCCTTTTTATTCCCCAGTAGAAACATTTTCTTTTATCCTTGCATAATCCAAGGACAGATTTCTTTTATCCGGGCATAACACGTGCATCTCCCTGGCATAACCTAAGGACCTTTTTCTTTTATCCCGACATAACCCGTGGATCTCCCTGGCATAACTCAAGGATCTTTTTTTTTATCCCGGCATAACCGCTGGACATCCCTGGTATAACCGAAGGACATTTTTTCTTTTATCTCGTCATAACCACACGCCTAGCATAACCCAAGGACTCTTTTTCTTTTATCCTGGTATAACCCGTGGATCCTCCATAGCATAACCCAATGACCCTTTCTCTTTTATCTCGGCATAATCCGTGCATCTCCCTGGCATAACCCGTGGATCCTAACCCAATGACCTTTTTTCTTTTATCCCGGCATAATCCGTGGATCTCCCCAGCATAACCTGAGTCCCTTTTGCTTATTTGGCATAACCTGATCATTTTCCAGCATAACCTGGTAACCCTCCCAATTTAAGGATTAATTCCCAAGGATACACAATCCTGATTTTTATTGTTTTCAAAGAAAGTAGTTTAGATTTTATGTTGCAAATAGCACACTAAATGTTTCTAGTGAAAACTGTGGCAGAAAATTTTCGTTCATTTGTTTGTTTTGGTGTTTGAACTTGCTTAGCCTCACGGAACATGATTCGAGGTGATCGAAAGAGTGAGTCTTAATCTAGAATAAAGAAAACAAGAAAAGAAAAAAAATCGAAGCGAAACTTAAAGTTTTTGAAGTAGAGAATGATGTAGACTACTCAGATTTGATCCAAGTTACAAGCTTCATATGTCCCGCTCTGATCCAATGTTAAAGAAAGAACCAGCACCTACAACTTACGAGCATCATGATTCAGATCGGGGTTCACAAAAACATCATCTAAGGCTCAAGATCAAGCTTCAAGAAATTTATAGAAAGGAATCTTGTAACTCGTAGTGTATAAGCATAACTAGCTTAGCTTTCGATTTTCCTTTTTGGTGTAATAAGGAGGTCTGCAAGCAGTAGCAGCAACATCAGCAGTGAAACCAAAGCTCCTGGTAGTCCTAGCTACCAAAACTTCCTGAACTACACTGACGCAATTCTATTACAACAAAGGATATGTAGGCAACCTCCAAAGCAAGGTTCAGTCAGACATTTTTCAAAAATGCTTCTCAACGAGTGTCAGGTGGGCAAAAATCCCTCATAATTGCTCATTTATCATTGCCCGAAAACTCTTTGCGTCTCCGAGTAAATAGGGGCAGTTGGAACCATGTGATTTTTGCCTCGCGTGGTTACTCCTATAAAATTATTAGATTTCTGATTTCCCTTTTAATTATATAATTTTTAGGATTAATTGCATAAGTTTCGTGTTTGTTTGCATTTTGTATGCATTTTTAATTGCGATAATTCATATAAAAAGTATACAAAAAATATTACATTTGAACTTAGGATTTGATTTTACATATTTTCAAATTAAGTGGTAATTAGGTTTTATAAAAATACAAAATAAAAAATTTAGATTTATTTTTTATTTGTTTAATTTGAATTTTATTAGTTTCTTTTAAATTGATTAATTGTGTTATATCAATTAGAGTGAAGTTAATTTTAGTTTAGGATTTAATTCAGTTTTATTTTTAATTTTAATTTTAATTTCAATTTCTAAAAAAGAAAATAAAAGAAAAGAAAATTAAGTGTAATAAGAAATGCCAAATATGGGCCAAAAATACCCCAGCAGCAGTCAATTTAACCCCTCAACCCGTCCAAATTTGCCTAAACTCATTCCCTAACTCGGTCCAGTACACCTAATAATTAAAACGACGTTGTTCGCTCCCCAATTAATCTTAGCCGTCTAGGTTCATTGTTCTAACCTACGAGAAGCATGGGTCTAATAATATATAAATGTCCTCACGCTAATCCCCCCCATCTCCTCTCTCACAAACGAACCCTAGAGAGCAGCCCTGAACTCCACCGCCCACCGTCGTCTATCGCCCGCCGGAAATCGCCCAGGGCGGCGGCGGATATCCGATGACCACCAAATTAACATCCCATATTCTTCTCCTTCTCCTCTTTCCAAATCTCCAAACCCCATCTCTCGCATCCCTCCTGAGGTTCTCGAATATTGCTCAAAAGTTCTGAACCCTATGCCGTTGCCGGCGCCGCCACCACCAAACACCATCATATTAGCACCACAGCATCCCCATGGTCTCCTCTACCCTAATCTTACACCACCATATTAACACCACAGCAGAACTCTTCGAATATTGCATCTGAATTTGAAGCCCTAAAGTCCAAATTGACTTTCACGGAGTCTGATGGCATGCATGGTCTAGGGATTTCTATTTCTTTGCAAATTATGAAGTATCGAGCCAACAATTTGATGTCGCTAATTTGTTCTTGATAAATAACAAATGGTGGATACTAGTTGTTGGGTCGTCCATATTTTGAACTCTCAGACTCTTCGGGTAAGTCCCTTGCATTCATTCTTCCCTTTCAATTATTTTTCTTTTTGTTTGTCTTGTTTTCTTTTCTATCAATTTTGACCAGCCTGATTAAGACGCAAATGACCTTCGTTTCAATATTTGAAATTGATCCCTAATGTTCTTATTAATTTGGTCATTAACTTAATTACAATTCCGATCTCTCTCTTAGTTGCTTAGTTTTGATAATCATATTTCAATTAGTATAAGTCTAATACTCGAAACAATTAAATATTATCCTTTCTTGGTGCTTGGGTCTGTAACCCATTTTATTTTGACCAATTGAACCGGATGTTTATAGGGTAAATACAGGGGTAGTCAGGATTAGTTTAGGAACTCTAGGTTAGGGAATCTCTTCATAACATATTTAGAAGCTTCTAGTTTTGGGGTTAATTTTATTTTTATCTCTTAGGAAGTGTAACTTGGGTAGAAATTCAGAAAGTGGGGGATATCTGGGCAAAAAATTAAAAAGGACTAAAAATGAAAAATTTAACCTAAAGCATACCTTACGTACTTTCTTATAAATGCATCACTTCCTTGCCTTAAAAAGAGGAAAAGAGATCAGGATTTTTTAGAGAAATTTTTTTTATGAATCCATCAGATAAAGCTTAGGATTCTCAGTACTACAGAATTTAATAGCTAAAAAATGCCAAGGAAAAGAGCTAAGAAATCCAGAGAAAAGAGGAAAATCTTAATATTGAAAGAAAATTAATTGTTATAATAATAGTTTTAGCGGTTTTGATTCTCTTCAACTTCTGAAATTTTGAGAAATGATTTGAAATTTGGTCTTATGAGTTTGGATTAAGGATATGTTGGGCTATGTGTGTTTGAAATTTGTATATTGAGCTGTGGTACATTCATCTCTACGTATGGAGCTGTTGCTGCCTGTTTCTGGGGTTTCATTTTAGTTGATGCACCTGCTGATACTTCCCTCTTCTTGTTTGTCTTTCTTCACTTCAGGTATTCCTCCTTGAATCAAACTGGATGTAGTTCTCATGTTGAAGAAGAAATTGAAAAACTTTGAAATTTGGCAACTGAATCTTTTTCTGCTTGTTCACATTTTAGCATGTTAATGTTTCAGCATTTTTTGCTTACATTCACAGTTCAGTTACTGCCAGTTGATTAGTTAGGCTTGTGTATTGCCTTTAACTTTGGACTGTGGGTATGAGGCCCTCGTATGGTAATGAATAATTTTTATCGCCTATTTCGAAACCGGCAAAGGATAATAAAAGGAAAAGGGCCTCGAACTCCGAGAGTCAAAAACTCCAGAAGAGAACAATTTGCAAACCCATGGGGAAACCAATCCTACTGAATATGGAGTTAGTCCAAAGATTAAGGGAAGAAGAGGAGAATGAAGATGATTCAAGGCTGGTAGAACGTGTGCGAGCGAGTACATAGATCCGGTGAGCTTTGGAACCGGTGGAAGTTGACACGGCTTCATCTAGGCTTAATGAGGTCGAGGAGGAGACTTTAATCCAAGTCCCCGAGCCAAGAGGGACCGAAGATTCTTTATCTCGGGGAAAAGAAACCATTAAAGAGACGGTGGACGTTGGTGCAAAAACTGAACTCGCAGGTAGTTCCTCAAAGGATCCACTTAGGGCAATAGTGATTAGGGATTCCTCCTTGTTTCCTTCAGTCTCTGATTCCATGATACGCAATGCTTAGTCCACGGATACTTGTCATGGGAAGGAGCCCACAGAGAAGGGTATCTCTTCCGTGGATTATTTGTTAGTTTACTAATCATAACTCGGGAGATTAATTACTCAAAGCGAATCAAAGAACCACTTATAGCAAGTATTCAACGATTGAATAAGAGTTAAAATTAATAAGAAAAGAAGAAATCTAAGTGACCTAACCTAAAATTCTAAATGAAAATTAACAAAGGGTAACTAAGATCGCTAACAACAAATGGAAGAACGAACACTAAAACATAACAACACCAAGACGAGGGACGAAGAAGTTGGAAAAAGAAACTTAGCTTTAACGACAATCGTAGTCCAAAACTATGAACCCCTGAGCTTATACGGTATCCGGCCAACATTCAATTTAAAATTTAGAAAGTTCCCTTGACATTCGAGGGAGAACGATTGGGGGTTTAAGAGGAGGAGGGTGAAAACAGTACAGGGAATGAGTTTGGTTGGATTTGGAGGGATTTGACTTTTGACCGGAATCTTTGACTTTATATTCGACAATATCCGGTAACATTTGAGGGTTATAGGTTATGGATTTATGGAGAAGGAGACGAGGGGCTTGTGTGGTGTAATTTTGGAGGCTATTGGAGTCGGCACCGGCTTGGACGGTGGAACAGCCGCTCATTCAAATGATTATTTGAAGACTTTGGCCGGTGTTTGAGGGATATGGGTTACAAAACAAGAAATAGGAGGTCAAGGGGAGAAAATGGTGGTAATTTGGAGTCGATTAGAGACTGGTCACCGGCGACGGCGATTTCCAGCCGACAGCGGACGGCGGAGGAATGGTGGTCTTACGGTGGTGTCACACCAGTGTATTTTAGAGTTAAGGGGACATGGTACAAGGTTCTTGGGTAGGGGGTGACATAGTATAGTTATATAGGTGTATCAACCTCACTTTTCGACAGTTTGATCAAAGCACATCGACAGCTCAGATAGTGGGGCCTGTCTTAGACCGGGTAAAATGTTGGGCTGGGCGGGTATTTTGAATGGGTGTTGGGGTTTTGGGCTGACCAATGGCCTAAATTTGGGTGGTCTGATTTGTAATTTTCTCCTTATTTTTTAATTTCAATTTTAAATTATTTTATTTGTTTTTCTTCTCTTTTCATTTTTTTCCTTCTTTTATTTAATTAATTCCTTTTCATTTGTTTTCCTTTTCAGTATTTATCAAATGCAAAAATAAAAAGGACAAGACCAAATTTGAATTAGTTAACTTCTAAAAATAATCTAATTCCCAAATTTAAAAAGAAAACTAAAAAAGGACAATTTTTGTTATTTGTTTCCTTATTATTTTACAATACCATATGCAAATAAACCTAAGAAAATGTAAAATTGGGTCCTAAATGCAAGTGTATTATTTTTGTATTCTTTAGTGAGTTATATCAATTTATAATGCACGAAAATACAAATAAACACAAAATCATACCATTAATTCCTAAAAATACAAATAATAAAAGAAAAATCCTAATTTTAATGAATTCAATAGGAATATTTCAAGCGAGGCAAAAATTACGTGCTCACTGCTGCCCCTCTTTTGGTCGAAGACACAAAGGGTTTCCGGGCAAAGATAAATGAGAAAATGAGAGATTTTTGCCTGCTCTACATTCCATGAGAAGTTTGAAAACTATCTGACTGAACCCTGCTTCAAAGGTCGCCTACATATCCTTGGCTACAAAGGAATCAGGTCAGTGTAGTTCTGGACGTTTTGGTTGCTGGGACTACCATAAGCTGTGATTTAACTACTGCTGCCGCTACTTCTTGCCCCCTTATTACACCAAAAATAAAGAAGCTAGACTAAACTAAACACTATGGATTACAAAAGAACATATCTATATCTTCAATCTTGCTCTTGATCCTTGTTGCTTTGTTTCCTTGTATTTCTCTTATTTTGTGTTTGTTGCCGGATTGTTGGACTTGACATGTATTCCCTTGTTTTTCAGGTGGGTACCTAATTACCATAATTTGAATATTGAAAAATATTCCTTTGTTCTAACAGGTGGGCACCTGATTGACAAAACTTGCAACTTGAAAAATATTCCCTTGTTCTAACATGTGGGCACCTGATTACCAAAACTTGATTCTTGAAAAATATTCCCTTATTCTGACAGGTGGGCGCCAAATTGCCAACACTTGAAAATTAAAAAATATTCCCGTGTTCTAACAGGTGGGCGCCTGATTGTCAAAACTTGCAACTTGAATTATATTCACTTGTTCTAACAGGTGGGCGCCCGATTACTATCTTGAATCTTGAAAAATATTCCCTTTTTCTGATAGGTGGGCACCTGATTGCCAAAGCTTGAGTCTTGAAAAATATTCCCTTGTTCTAACAGGTCGGCGCCTAATTACCAAATCATATATCTTGAAAAATATTCCCTTGTTCTAACAGGTGGGCGCCTGATTACCAGCTTGAATCTTGGAAAATATTCGCTTGTTCTGACAGGTGGGCTCCTGATTACCAAAACTTGATTCTTGGAAAATATTCTCTTGTTCTAAAAGGTGGGCGCCTGATTACCAAAACTTGAATCTTGAAAAATATTCCCTTGTTCTAATAGTTGGGCGACTAATTACCAACTTGAATCTTGAAAAATATTCCCTTGTTCTGACAGGTGGGTGCTTGATTGCAAAAACTTGCAACTTGAAAAATATTCCCTTGTTCTAATAGGTGGGCATCTGATTGTCAAAACACGCAACTTCAGAATATTCCCCTGTTCTAACAGGTGGACGCCTGATTACCAAAGCTTGAAACTTGAATAATATTCCATGAAACTGTTGCATGTGTACCTGATCACAACAAAACACAAGAACATTTTTCTACCCCAGTTTGATGCTGGGCGAATCTGTGAGTGCTAATCAAATCCCTTTACCAAATATCTCTAAATCTATTCTAAGTCCCTTTATCCAAAGGGTCTTGACAATTCTTAACCAATAACTTTGGGATTATGTTATGTTTCTTAAAAGGTATTATTTTCCACTATGTCTTATTATGAGTCATATTTGCTGGGGATCTCCTGGGGATTGGTGATTAAAGCTACTTCCCATTATCCAGGAGGGTCCTGGCAACCTTTAATTAGACGACAAATATGTCTGTTGATGATTAGTATTTAGAGCTATGGCCCATTATTCAAAGGGGTCTTGATGACTCTTGTTTGGGAAATGTTTGTGCTTGCCCATGTTACCAGTGCTTGTTTGTGTTTTAGGCTAAGTCTTATTTTTCAGGAAAGTCCCGAGGGTTCCATATTAAATGCCAATTCTAACATCCTATTGCATCTGCTAGGGGATTATTGTTGAGGAGGGTTTCAGTGACTCTTACTGGGTAAGGTGTCTGTGCTTGGCCATGATGCCCGAACCTATTTGATTTTTTAACCTAAGTCCCATGTCATCTTTCAAGCCCTTTTAACCCTCATTTGTTTCTTTTGGGGTTTGCTGATTAATGTTTTTCGAAATATACTCTCGCTGGGGAGAACATTTATGAAGGATTATGTTCGCTTTGGGTTTTAACTAGATCCCATTCCCAGTTGGGCCTTGAGATTTTGATCATACCTGCCGTGTGCTTGCCCTCCCCTGTGGATTGCCTCCCTCATGATTTTTGGGATTTTTCTGCCCCTGTGTCAATCAAAGAAAAATATCTAGTTCGAAAAATGGTGGTTTGCTTGCGGCTTTCTTGTTGAAAGCGGCGTACTCACTATCGTGTTTTGTTATGTTCAAATTTCAATGTTGATGATGAGTCGCCTGAGTTGGTTGGCTAACCCTTGAATCTTTATGGCTTTACTTTGCTCCGCATTATTGTGTTACATTTCCAGCCCTTTTGCCAGAATCCTTGCACCTTTCCCGAGATTACAAATTCAATGTATTATGCATGGCTGACCTTCTGACCCTTGTAGCTTTACTCTACTCCTCATCTTTATGTTGCATTTTCGACCCTTTGGTAGAATTCATACATCCTTCTTGAGATTACCTAGTCAGTTTACGATTGTTGGCTGACCCTAGCAACCTTTCCCATTCTCGTGTTGTGTTTCTGACTCTTTCGCCGGACTCTTACATCCTTTCTAAGATTATCCGATCAGCATGCGATGTTTGGATGACCCTTGACCCTTGCGTCTTTTCTTTTCTCCCCATCCTGTGTCATGCCCTTTCACTTTGCCAAACTCTTGCCATTCGATTAAATTTTACCATTGAAGCTTTTGTGAGTCCCTTCCCCTACTGTTTCAACCTTTGCTGCCTTTGTCACGTTTTGGGTATTATGCGCTTCGTCCCTTTGGGAGCTAGTAGTAAGGTTTGAATTTCCCTCTCGTTGGCTTAAAACTAAATTTTAGAGACTTGAAAGGAACATGAAATGCAATGATTCAAAACTATTTTTTAGGGTAAAGAATTCCACATTTACTGATTGTTGAAAAGAATGGAAAGGAAACTTATCTGTAGGAGAGCAGCTGTTTTTCCATGATCATGACATGCATTTCGGCCTAGTTGACCCAGTCTATCCCAATAACCAGCCTTCTATTTCCATGCTTTTGTTGTTGCGACCGTTTTCTTGAATTACAGTGTTCCGACCGGATTTCCACTAACAACCCATTTCGAGATGTTGCTTCTTGCCTTGCCTTTGCCTCATGGTTCGCGTGAGGTTTTGCACCAATGAGATTCTCTCATTTTTATTTCTTTCAACTCACATCGCCTTACGGTGCCCATGAGGGTTTTCACCAATAAGACTCTCTTTTTTTTTCTCATTTTTCTTATTGAACTAGAGTTCCATCCCGGGGTATGGTCTATCTTTCCTTGCTTGCCTCGGCATCTCTCAAAGATTGATCAGAAGGTCTTTTTGTGGACTGCAATGTAGGTGATTGGATGAAGGTTAGGAAGAAAAGTTTATAAAAGCCTCAAATATCACTCTTATGGGTATAAAACTTACAATTTTTCGGAATCCAATTTATTAAAGCGAGCACAATTTCTGCCGCAGTTTCATGCTTGGGGCTTTTGGATTATATTTGAATATGACCGAGCCGTGAGGATGCCTACTTATCCTTAAAAGGAATCAAATCAAACTTAGTTCCTGCTGATTCCTTCCATTCACTATTGTTTGTTTACCTTTTCCTCCTCTCTTTGTGTTGTTATTTTCTTGCTTTTCTCTTTTTATTATCTTTTTTTTTCTTTTTTTTCTTTTTGTTTCCCTTATTTTCTTTTTCTTTATTTCTTTTCTTTTCTTTTCTTTTTTTTCTTTCTTTTCTTTTTCTGTTTTTTTTCTTTTCTTTCTTTATTTTGCTTTCTTTTCTCATTTCGTTCTTGTCCATTTACTGCCTTCTTATGATCGTGCTTCTGACTTTCGTTACTGATTCCGAAAGAGGGGTATGCAAGAAAATAATTGAAGCTCAAGAGGGTTAACCAAGGGTAAAGTGTTTAGATAGCTGAATAAAATGCCTTCGTCATTTCAATCTCTAAAACATGCCAAGTACAAACAAACCCCAAGTATAGACAATGATTCAAACAAACGAAAGTCATACATAATATATTTTGACTGCATCTGAATTGATAGCCATTTCTACACATTTTCCTTCCACATCTGTTAGATAGAATGGCCCATTGGACAACACTCTTGACACGACAAACGGTCCTTGCCATTTTTGAGTGAACTTGTCCTTTACCTCGGCCTGGTGAGGGTGGATGCGTTTCAAAACTAATTGACCCACTTCAAACATTCTTGGACGCACCTTCTTGTTATATACTCTAGCTATCCTCCATTGATACAACTGGTCGTGACACACTACTGCCAATCTTTTCTCATCAATCAAACTTAATTACTCTAAACAAGTTCTAACCTATTCTTCATCGTCGATTTCTGCTTCAACCACGATCCGAAGGGAGGGGATTTCAACTTCATCATGGATTACTACTTCTATGCCATATACCAACAAATATTGGGTTTCCCCTACCGAGGTGCGGACGGTAATGTGATAGCCTAACAGTGCAAAGGATAACCTCTCATGCCACTGCCCGGACCCTTCCACCATTTTACGAAGTATCTTCTTGATGTTCTTATTAGCTGCCTCAACCGCTCCATTCGCATTGGGGTGGCATGGGATGGACTTGCAATGTATAATCTTGAACTACTGACATACCTCTTTCATCAGTTGACTCATGAGATTTGCCCCATTGTCAGTGATGAGAATCTTGGGGATTCCAAACCGACAAATAATATTTGCATGTACGAAATCGATTACTACTTTCTTTTTCACTGCTTTAAAAGTCTTGGCTTCTACCAATTTGGTGAAATAGTCAATAGCAACCAGGATGAACCTGTATCCGTTAGAAGCTGCCTGCTCGATGGGCCCGATGACGTCTATGCCCTAATAAACGAAAGGCCATGGTGCAGAGATCATACGCAACTCAGATGTGGGGGGAGTGAATCAAGTCTCCATGCACCTGACATTGATGGTATTTGCGTATGAAACTGATACAATCCCCCTCCATGGTGAGCCAATAATATCCTGCCATATGAATCTTCTTCACCAAAATATATCCGCTCATGTGTGGCCCGCAAACGCCAGCATGTACCTCATTCATGATGGTTGTCGCCTGCCCAGCATCTACGCATTTTAATAAACCAAGATCCGGCGTTCTTTTGTATAATATATCTCCGTTGAAGAGAAACTCACTTGACAAACGACGGATTTTTCTCCTATGGTCACTTGTGGCTTGTACGGGGTGCACACCCCTCCTGATTTATTCTTTGATATTGTTGAACCAAGGCTCACTGTCAAGATCTTCTTCCACCATGTAGCAATAAGCATGTGGATCATGGACCGGGATATGTATCGGGTCAACATAAGCCTTGTCCGGATGATGTATTATTGATGCCAAAGTAGCCAAGGCATCAACAACCGCATTGTGAATTCTGGGGATGTGCCTGAACTCTATTGACCAGAATCGTTGACAAAGATCATACAAACATTGCTGGTATGGGATGAGCTTTAAATCACTTGTTTCCCACTCCCCTTGAATTTTATGTACCAGGAGGTCCGAGTCTCCCAATACGAAGACTTACTGGACCCCCATGTCTACTGTTAATCTCAAACCCAAAATACATGCCTCATATTCTGCTATGTTGTTGGTGCAATAGAAACGAAGTTGAGCTCTGACTGGGTAATGATGCCCTTCTTCAAAATTGAGCACTGCTCCTATCTCGACTCCTTCTATGGTGGCAGCCTCATTGAAAAACAGCTTCCATCCTGATTTCTCACCCCATTCAATTTCAACAATATGCATCACTTCCTCGTCCGGAAATTATGACTTTAAGGGCTCGTATTTTCATCTATCAGATTTTCAGCTAAGTGATCAGCCAATGCATGTGCTTTCATGGCAGTCCTAGTCATGTAGACAATGTCAAACTCAATAAGCAAGATTTTCCACTTTGCGAGCCTTGCTATGGGCATGGGCTTCTGAAAAATTTACTCCAATGGGTCTAGACGTGAGATTAGATAAGTGGAATAAGATGAAAATTAATGCTTTAACTTCTAGGCTACCCACGTGAAGGCGAAGCATATCCTTTCAAGATGAGTATACTTAACTTCGTAGGCCGTAAATTTCTTGCTCAGGTAGTACATGGCCTGCTATTTCCTCCTAGTGATATCGTGCTGACCCAATTCACATCCAAATGAGTTGTCCAAGACTGTCAAATATAAGATCAAGGGTCTTCCTGGTTCTGGCGGGACAAACACCGGTGGATTCCACAAATATTCCTTTATCTTATGAAAAGCGTCTTGCACTCTCCCGCCAATCTCATCGCAACTTCCTTTTTCAATTGCTTAAAGATGGGATCGCAGATAGTTGTGAGCTGAGCAATGAACCGACTCATGTAATTCAACCTTCCCAATAGACTCACCACCTCTGATTTGTTCCTCGGTAGTGGTAGTTCCTGTATAGCTTTGATCTTCGATGGATCTAGTTCAATGCCTCGTCGGTTGACTATGAACCCTAGAAACAGCCCTAAGGGGACCCCCAAATGCACATTTGGCTGGGTTAAGTTTGATATCATACCTCCGGAGCCTTTGGAAGTATTTCCTCAAATCTTTGACATGCTCGGAATGCATTCTGGACTTCACAATCACATTATCTACATAGACCTTAAGTTCCTTATGTATCATATCGCTAAAAATGGTTGTCATTGCATTTAGTTATTTTTCCCTGACGTTCTTCAGACCGAAAGGCATGACCCTATAGCAATATGTACCCCATGGCGTGATGAATGCTATTTTTTCTGCATGTTCTTCATCCATTAAGATCTAGTGGTAACCTGTGTAGCAATCCACGAAAAACCCGATCACATGCTTCGCACAATTGTCAATCAATACATAAATGTTCGGTACGGGGAAATTGTCCATCGAACTTGCTTTACTGTGGTCACAATAATCGACACACACCCTAGTTTTACCATCCTTCCTTGATACGGGCACAACATTAACTAACCAGGTGGGATATCGTGTGACTCGGATAACTTTTGTCTCAAACTGCTTTGTCACTTCCTCTTTTATTTTTATGCTCACATCAGTTTTAAAATTTCTCAACTTTTGTTTGACGGGAGGACATGCTGGGTCAGTGGGCTATTTATGAACTACCAAGTCAGCGCTCAATCCAAGCATGTCATCGTAAGACAATGCAAAGATATCTTTGTATTCGTGCAGTACTTTAATTATCTCTTTACTAAGCTGTGATTCCAGATGAACACTTATTTAGGTTTCTCTAATGTTATCCTGGCTCCCTAGATTTACTGCCTCTGTATCTCTTAGGTTCGCTTTGGGTTTCTTCTCAAATGGCTCAACTCTTTACTAATTTAATCCCATGCTCCTTCCTCGTCATGCTCTGGCTCATCCTCATGCTCTATTTCCTTCATTATTATTTCTAATCTAGACCTATTGTTAAGACAGGGCAGAAGAGTCCTTATGCATGTTAGATCATTTGAACCAGCATATAAATAACCGTACAAAAGAGAAAAGAAAAAGAAGTAAAAAAAGGAGAACTATCAGCATTGCTGGAAAGGAAATTGAATTTCACTAGAATCATAAGAAAATAGAGTTTACACATCCAAACGGACAAAAATATAAACTTAATTAACAACTCAGAAGCTAATCCAAACTAGACTGAAAGAAAAATCAAAGGTGACTACCACGTCTCCCTCCGGATGTGAAGAGGTGTGGCTTCCCAGTTTATGACTTTTGCGCATGCTCCCACAAACTGCACATATGCCCTGCTCGATCATTCTCCTGCCTCGAACATATTTACCTCATTTAACAGCCTTTCTAATCCCTTATCCAAATCCTCATCTGCGTCGATCAGCGGATTGGGAATCTTCGGCACGGGGCATTTGCTGGTATTGGGCTTGACAAACGATTCGAACAACCTTGGGCTTTAGGAGGGCCCAGGCCCTCTGCTTAATCTTTTTGGCTTGGTTATGTCCGCAGTTGTAGGCTTGAAACCTAGACCAAAAGTGTCCAGATTTTTTTGGAGAAACACTTATTGCACGATGCCTTGTACAGCAGCACCCAATCTCTTACTAGGCATGAAACTATTCTTCAACATTTTTGAAGCCATCATGACTGATGCGGCTTCTATATTTTGAGTTGTGACAACCTCACCTTCCAAGATCTTCTTAGTTGACACTGTGTCGAATACATGCACCTTTGTTGTCTTCAGACTCAATAAATGCTACGATAACATCAACTGCAATACACTGATTATCTTAACCGTGCACCACAAATTCTTGCCTGTCCCATTAGAATTTTACCATCTGGTGCAAAGAAGATGGCACTGCCTTGGCTCTGTGAATCCAGGGCCTGCCCAACAACAGTTTATAAGATACTACCATGTCCAGCACTTCAAATTCCATGGTGCACTCAAATATTATTCCAATGACCTTTTCATTCTCATCCTTCAGCTTGATCAATGTGGAGAGCGGACAAATATTTGCACTAAACCCATTGTCAACTACAACTCGGGTGACCATAGCATCTTCACACTTCACAGTCAAATAAAGGGCCCGATTATGCTCAGCGCCCTCCATGGGTAGCTCATCATCAGAGAAACTGACCCAGTTTACCTCGAATATCTTGTTTGCAATCTTTTCCAAATGATTCACTGTTATCTTGTCACGGACGTGGGCTTCATTCAAAATTTTCATTAGCGCCCAGCGGTGTTCAACTGAATGGATTAATAAGGACTATAAAGAGTTGTGAGCTGGTGTCTTCCTCAATTGCTCTATTATGGAGTAGTCCTAAATTTTCATTTTCTTCAGAAATTCTTCTGCCTCTTCTTCCGATACAACTTTCTTCACCGATTATGGGATATCCTTAGGTATCTTTCTTTTTCTCAACTCCTCAGGGGGGAAGTATCTCCCTGACTAAGTTAAACCCCAGGCTTCACAAACCTCTTCCCTAACTTCCTTCCCTTTGTACATCACTATTGCTTGTTCATATCTCCAAGGAACGACTTTTCTATTGACGACAAGTAGTTGGATTACTGGTTTCACAATGACAGGCTCTATGCAAGCACCTTCCATAACTACGATGGGTCACTAGCTTCTCTGTGTAATATACTTTTGCATGTTCCTATTATGGTGCAACCGTGCATGAAGAGCTCCCTTGAAATACAATTGGTTTGTTGCTTCTTCATTTTACCTCGATCACTGACTTCTCACTGCTTATATTCTCAGTTCGCTTGACTTCACTGGATTTGATCATCATTACTGTCTGTCAGGGCTTTTTAGGATCTCCCCATTTTTCTCTACGATCACAATCATGTTGGTCTCATGATGAGCCAGCAGTGAGTTTTGGTTAATGCTGGATGCCTCTGGATTCTGCACTTCAATTCGATAGGAGTCAATAAGTTCCTGGATAACATTCTTTAAATGCCAACACTTTTCGGTATCATGCCCCTGTGCACCGGAACAGTATTCCCAGCTAACAGAATAATCTAGATTATTCGGGGGAGTATTTTGCAATTTTGCTTTTATTGGTCTCAACATATCCAATTATCGCACCTTGCGGAATAAACTAGTGTAGGATTCTCCCAATGGAGTGAAATTTTTCTACTTCTGCACCCTTTAATTTCTCAAGACTGGATTAGCTCAAAAGGCTGGTTTCGAGGGTTGTTAGTAGGCTCTTAGAGGTGGTAATGATGTTGTGCAGTTGGGAAGGTATTTTATGTGGCTGGCGCATGCCATGGTGTGTGGGCAGGTGTTGGGTGTATGCTTGTGCATGATGAACTGGGAAGCGAGGCTCTAACAGTGGATAGTAATGCTGTGGTGGGTCATATGGAGTGTGTGGGTATGTCTGCTTGTGAGGACGGGGTTGGGTATAATGGGATGGGCCCGAGGCCTGAACCAAGTTCCCGACTAAACTGTTGCTACTTCCTCCTTCTTATTCTTTCCAAATATTCCCCTTGCTGGCCTGAGTGGTCACCTTGATTGTAGAGTAGCTCATGATCCTGTTGGATTTGAGGCCTTACTCAACCATACTCCCTATTTGAACTACCTCGTTGAAAGATTTAGCTACTGGCGACACCAAACGCCCGAAATAGGTAGGCTCTAGAGCTTGCTGGAAGTAATCAACCATCTCACTCTCCTTCATTGGAGGATCAACCCAGGCTGCTTGTTCTCTCCACAGGAAACCGTATTCCCTAGAAATTTTTTTGTGTTTCTTCACCAGTTTTATCAAAGATAGACGATCCGGGACAATTTCCAGATTATACTGAAAGTGACAGGCGAACGCTTGTGCCAGGTCATCCTAAGTATACCACCGATTGTGATCCTGCCGAGTGTACTCTCCAATGCCGACCCACTTAAACTTTGGCTAAAGTATGCCATTAGAAATTCATCTTCCCCCCCCCCCATGTTCCTCTCTGTGATGACCGGAATGGTTGTCTTTGGAATTTATGCCCTGTTTCCCCATTTCTATTTCTCCTAAGTTCATCTCTGAATAGCATCAAGACGACGTTGGAATAGAAAACCAATGGTTCTGTTAGCTTCGTTAGGTTATTTCGGGGTGGGGAACGTGTATGTATTTTGGATGTCCAAAGCTCAATTATGCTATGAATGCCGAAAGTTAGAAATTTAAACTTCCGGTCCGATAGTGATGTTTTGATCCGAGGGTCGAAATAGAATTCTTAATGTTGCAGTGGCTTTGGATTGGTGCAAGTCCGAATGATGTTAAGGGATAGGTTTGTAGGTTTGGTTGAGGTCCCCGGGGGCCCCTAGGTTGTTTCAGATGCTCAACGGAGTGATTTTTTGATTATTGGAAGAAATATTTCTGCTGCTTTTGTTGTTTCCGCGTTTGCAGAAGGGATACCGCGTAAGCGATTACCGTAGACGCGACTATGGGATCACGCTCTGGGACCGCAGAAGCGGATAGGGAGCCACATAAGCGGCCATCGCGGAAGCGGACGTTTGTCCGCTGAAGCGGTCCCTGGAGCCGCAAAAGCGGAAATCGCTGTAGAGAAAACACTTTTATTCGAGGCTTAAGTTCATAAGTTGAAAAATCAAATTTTAGCTCGGACCAAGGCGATTTTTGGATGGTTTTGAAGAGGATACTATTGGGTAATGTTTCTATGATCCTTTCTAGCTTAAATTCATCATTAAGTTGTTAAATTCATCTTTTAAATTCAAATTAAGGTCCAACAATGGAGGAAATGGGTGAAAGTTCTTTGGCTAATCAATTGGGTTTTTTAGGGAGCACTTGACCTCCGATTTGAGAGATTTTTATATGGTTAGACTCGTGAGAGTACGAGATTTCTTAAAATATGAAAATTATTCGATTCCTAGACTTTGGACTGAGGGGCATTTTGGTCATTTTACTTTTTCTCACGCCATAGCTTTAACTTTAATAATGCAATCAGTTGCTTGCGATGTTATTTACAATATGTAATTGGTTTGAATAGATTTGGGCTACTTGGAGTCGGATACTCGTGGCAACAGTGTTGGTCCTTAGCGGTTTTGTACCAAATTAAAGTATGTGGCTTGTATAACCTTGTGTGGGGGATCTCTCCCCATAGGTTATATTAATTTTTGCTTAAAGGCCTCGTGCGCGAGGTGACGGGTGTGTACTTGTGCTAATTGCTGCAAATTCACCTTGCTTGACTTATTTTGACAGTGTTTCTTCATGTATTTAATTGTTACAAATGTGATTCTATTTGCTTAGCATAGGAAAAGCATGTTTGTAATATATTTGCTTTATCTGACTAAACTGCATATACCTGCCCTCTTTGTGAGCATGCTAGGCGTAGACATTTACATTTTTTTATATTTTGTTTCTTTATGATAAATATTGACTTGTTGTAAAGTGTTTATGTTTGGGACTATGGGTACAATTCCATGGAAATCCACCTGTTATTGGTATGTTGGATTGCGAGTTAAATTCCCGGAAGATCCTCGTATTCTGGCATGACGGACTACGGGTTTAAATCCCGGAAGATCCTTTTATATTTATATAAAGGACTACAGGTTCAACTCCCGAAGATCCTTTGTTATTGGTATAAAGGATTGCAAGTTCAATTCCCGGAGATCCTCTGGTACTGGTACGAAGGACTGCGGGTTCGATTCCCGGGGATACTCGGATATTAATAAGGTGGACTGTGGGTTCGATTCCCGAAGCTCTATCTGGAGATCCTAACTGTTGAGTGAATTGCTTTGTGTTTGTAGTTTGTACTTGTAGCTGCTCCATTATTTTATTACGGTCTTGTTACATATTTGGTTTTATTGCGTAATCATCTGTTAATTATTTTTACATCATTTCTTATGTTCCTCTCAGTAGGGCATCGACCTTCCTCTTCACTACTCCATCGAGGTTGGGCTTTGCACTTACTGAGTACCGCTATGGTGTACTCATGCTACTTTTCTGAAACTTTTGTTGTGCAGATCTTGGTACATCTGGTTCGGCGCACTATAAGTGATTAGGAGCTATACTCGGAGATCTGAGGTATGCATCTACCGCGTTTGTAGAGCCGAAGAGTCTCCTTCTACTCTACCCTTAGCTCGTAGTTTTACCCATGTATTTTCTCGGTGTAGACACTTCTCGATAGAGCCATGTGTTATACTTTACTCTTAGCTTGTGTTGCCCGTGGGTTTTCACGTCTTGGAGGTTTTTATGTTATATTGAGTTGCCATATATGTGCCAGGCGGCACTCCATACATTATCTTACGTCATTTATGTTTTAAAGTATTGTTTCCGCACACACTGTTGAATTTCCGCAATGTGTCAGGTTTACCTAGTCGCGAAGACTGGGTAACATCATGACAAGTTTACGATTGGTGAAATAGGGTCGTGACAAGTTAGTATTAGAGCTCTAGGTTCATAGGAGTCATGGGACACATGCCGGTTATATAGAGTCTCGTTGATCGGTACGGAGACGTCTGTACTTATCTACGGGAGGCTTTGTAACTATTTAGGAAAAATCTTCACTTCATTTTAATTCTTTTTGTTCTATGTTCTTGACATTGATTCTAAACTACTGTTTTCCTATTCTCTCACAGATGGTGAGGACACGCACAACCCGAGATGATCAAGCACCCGCACCCCTCTTGTAGCTGCTAGAGGCAGGGGCCGGGGCGGGGGTCGTGGACGTACGCGGGGTGCAGCCAGAGCACCTGCACGAGCAGCCGCCGAGGTGCCACCAGCTTACCTAGACATGACTCAAGCACTAGACACGCCCACAACCACTACTACTCCAGCTGTTCAGGAGGCATTGGCGTAGTTTATGAGCATGTATACCACTACGTCGCAGGTTGGGCTACTTCCACTTCCTGCAGCTATGTCCCAGTCCGGGGGAGGAGCCAAGACTGCCGCACCCCGTACCCTAGAGCAGAGGATGCATTTCGGACCAATTCCAGATGTTATTCCTCCCCAGCCTGCAATACCAGTTCACCCCGAGGATGGGGCATATGCTTAGGAGAATGAGCAGCGCAGATGGAGCGGTTCAAGAAGTATGACCCTCCTATTTTCAGCGGGCTGTCTCCTGATGGCGCCTTGGGGTTTCTGGATGATTTTAATCGCATTTTTTGCACTATGGGTATCACTACTTCTAGTGGGGTCTCTTTTGCAGCTTTCCAGCTTTGGGGAGCTGCTTATGACTGGTGGCGCACTTTTGAGTCAGACAGTCCAGATGAGGCTGCCTCCCTGACTTGGACTCAGTTCTCAGATATGTTTTAGAGGGAGTTTGTTCCCCAAGCCTCCGAGATGCATGGCGCGTGGAGTTTCAGCACTTGCACCAGGGCCCTATGACTATCTAGAGTATGACATTCGTATACGAGATTGGCCAGGCATGGACTTGCTTTGGTGGCTACATTTCGTGAGAGGGTTCGCAGGTTAATCGAGGGTCTTATTCCTTTCATCTGGTCTAGCATGGCACGAGAGAAGGAGATGGATACACCCTATCAGCTGGTGGCGAGTATAGCCAGGAGGATAGAGGGTATGTATGCCAAGGATCGAGTGGAGAGAGAGGCCAAGAGGTCTCGAGAGTCTTGTCATTTTTCTAGTACCCGTAGTTCTGGAGCAGGACGTCATGGTAGGGGCTATATGGGTTGCCCAGTTCACTCAGCTCTTCTTTTACCCAGTAGTACTCCAGCTCCTCCCATATCTCAGGAGCCTTACCATGCACCCCCGGTTTCTAGTGTGCCTCCTCGTATGGCACCACCAGAGGGGGATCCAGTCAGTCACAGCTGCCGCTCCCTCCAAGAGCTTGTTATGAGTTCGGGGATACAAGCCACTATTCTAGACCCCAACATGCTCCACAGGGTCAACATGCCATTATTCTAGCTCCAGCTACCACCCCACCAGCCCAGCCAGAAAGAGGCGGTGATTAGGGAGATAGAGGCCACCCTCGAGGCAGGGGCCGAGCCAGATTTTATGCATTCCTAATCGTGCCGAGGCTGTCGCCTCTGATTCTGTTATCATAGGTATTATTTTGGTTAGTAGCAGATAGGCATCGGTTGTATTCGATCCAGGCTCTACTTATTCTTATGTGTCATCTTATTTTTCTCCGCATTTGGGCATAGCTCGAGAGGCCTTGAGCTCTCCTATTTATGTTTCCACTCCCGTGGGAGATTCTCTTGTTGTGGACTGTGTGTATCAGTCGTGTTTGGTTACTATTCGTGGTTTTGAGACCAAGGCAGATCTTTTATTACTTGACATGGTCGATTTTGATATTATCATGGGCATGGAATGGCTGTCGCCCCATTATGCTATTCTTGATTGTCACGCTAAGACCGTGACTCTGGCTATGCCAGGTATTCCTCGTATTGAGTGGAGTGGTACTTTTGATCACACACTCAGTAGAGTTATATCCTTTCTTTATGATCAGCGTATGGTTGAGAAGTGGTGTGCTGCGTATTTAGCCTATATGGGAGATGTTAGTGCTGATACCCCTTCTGTTGACTCTGTCCCGGTAGAACAGGATTTTCCCGATGTGTTCCCAGCTGATCTTCCGGGCATGCTGCCCGCTGGGGACATTGACTTTGATATCAATTTGTTGTCGGGCACTCAGCCCAAATCTATTCCTCCTTAGCGCATGGCTCCTCCTGAGTTGAAGGAGTTGAAGGATCAGTTGCAGGAGTTTCTTGATAAGGGTTTTATTCGACCCAGTGTTTCACCATATGGTGCTCCGGTATTGTTCGTGAAGAAAAAGGGTGGTTTTATGCGCATGTGTATCAATTATCGTCAGTTGAAGTTACAATGAAGAACCGATTTTCGTTGCCTCGTATTGATGCACAATGTATTTAGGACCTATCTCAACTCATTTGTCATTATTATCAAAGATGATATTCTTCTATACTCCCGGTGCCAGGAAGATTATGAGCAGCACCTGAGGGTAGTGCTTCAGAACCTGAGAGAAGAAATTATATGCAAAGTTTTCAAAATGTGAGTTTTGGTTGAGTTCTGTGGCATTTCTAGGCCACGTGGTATCGAGTGATGGCATTCGGGTAGATCCAAAGAAGGTGGAGGCCGTGCAGAGTTGCCCCTGTCACTCCTCAGCTACAGAGATCCGTAGTTTCCTTGGCCTGGCAAGGTATTACCGCCGTTATGTGGAAGGGTTCTCGTCCTTTGCAACTCCTATGACTAGATTGACCCAGAAGGGTGATACTCTTTAGTGGTCGGACGAGTGTGAGGCGAGCTTCAAAAAGCTCAAGACGGCTTAGACTTCAGACCCTATTATGATTTTTCCTACTGGTTCGGGGTCCTATGCGGTTTATTGTGATGCCTCGTAAGCTGGACTTGGAGCGGTGTTGATGCTGGACGGTAGGGTGATTGTCTACACGTCCAGGCAGCTGAAGGTGCATGAAAACAATTATCATGTCCATGATCCTGAGTTAGCTGCCATTGTTCACACCTTGAAGATCTAGCGTCGCTATTTTTATGGTGTGCCTTGTGAGATTTATACTGATCATCGGAGTTTGCAACACTTGTTCAAGCAGAAGGATCTGAACTTGCACCAGAGGAGATGGTTGGAGCTGCTGAAGGATTATGATATTACTATTCTTTATCACCCGGGGAAGGCCAATGTGGTAGCCGATGCCTTGAGTCGTCGGGCGGAGAGTTTAGGGAGTTTGGCATATCTACCAGCTTCAGAGAGACCAATGCCGATGGATGTTCAGGCCTTAGCCAGTCAGTTCTTGAGGTTGGACATTTCGGAGCCCAGTCGGGTCCTAGCCTGTGTGGTTTCTCAGTCTTCATTGTTTGATCGTATCAGGGAGTGATAGTATGATGATCCTCATTTGCTTGTCCTCAGTGATACGGTTCAAAATGGCGACGCTAAGGATGTGACTATTGGAGATGACAAGGTGTTAAGGATGCAGGGTCGTATTTGTGTGCCCGATATTGATGGTATTCGGGAGTTGATATTAACCGAAGCCCATAGCTCGCAGTATTCCACCTATCCGAGTGCTGCGAAGATGTATCGGGATCTGAGGCAACATTTCTAGTGGAGGCGGATGAAAAAGGACATTGTAGAGTTTGTGGCTAGATGCCTCAATTGTCAGCAGGTAAAGGCTGAGCATCAGAGACCGGGGGTTACTCCAGCAGATGGAGATTCTGTAGTGGAAATGGGAGAATATTACCATGGATTTTGTGACTGGTCTCCCACTGACACCGAGGAACTTTGATTCTATTTGGGTTGTTGTGGATTGGCTGACCAAGTCCACTTATTTCATTCCAGTGTGCATTTCTTACTCAGCGGAGCGGTTAGCGAGGATTTATATCATGGAGATTGTCCACCTGCATGGCATTCTAGTTTGTATCATCTCATGCAGGGGTTCAACGTTTACACCACGATTATAGAGAGCCGTCCAGCATGAGTTGGGTACTCGGGTGACGATGAGCACAACCATTCATCCTGAGACAGACGGACAATCCTAGCGCACTATTCAGATTCTTGAGGATATGCTCCGTGAGTGTGCGAGTGAGTTTAGACGGTCTTGGGATCAGTTCTTGCCATTGGCGGAGTTTGCATACAACAACAGTTATCAGTCCACTATTCAGATGGCGCCTTATGAGTCCTTATACGGTAGGAGATGTAGATCCCCCCAATGGGTTGGTTCGAGCTGGGCGAGGCCAGATTATGCGGCTCAGTCCAGACAGAAGAGCTTTGTGGACTGGAAGGTTCGTGATGTTTCATTTATGGTTGAGGAGCATGTTTTGCTTCGGGTCTCACCTATGAAAGGCGTCATGCATTTTGGAAAGAAAGGAATGTTGAGCTCGAGGTATATTGGTCAATTTGAGATTTTGAGGCAGGCTGGAAAGGTTGCTTATGAGCTTGCTTTACCTCCTAGTTTTACCAGGGTTCATCCAGTATTTCATGTTTCGATGCTTCAGAGGTATCATGGTGGCCCGTCATGTCTTGGAGTTCACTTCAGTCCAGTTGGACAAGGACTTGTCCTATGTTGAGGAGCTAGTGGCAATATTGGACAAACAGATTCGAAAACTCAGGTCAAAGGATATAGCTTCAGTAAAGGTGCAGTGGCGGGGTCATCCAGCCAAGAAGGCGACTTGGGAGACCAATCGGGATAAGCGCAGCAGATCCCTATGCTCGTTCGAGGACGAATGAATGTGTAAGTGTGGGAGGATGTGACGACCCGGCTGGTCGTCTTTGAAATTTATGCCCCGTTTCCCCATTTTTCTACTTCCCCTAAGTTCATTCTGCTATTTTGGTTTGCCGGGATGTTCCGTAATAGAATTCGGAGTGTTTTAGGACACTTAATCCTTAAAAGAGAGCTTATGTGTTGGAAAATGATCCATAATCAGAACAATGTCAAGACGGTCTCAAAATAGAAAACCGATTGTTCCGTTAGCTCCGTTAGGTGATTTTGGGTTGAGGAGCGTGTACGGAATGTATTTTGGATGTCCGAGGCTCAATTAGGATATGAATGCCGAAAGTTAGTTTTGAAGTTCCGATCCGATAATGAGTTTTTGATACGAGGGTCGGAATAGAATTTCGAGAGTTTCATTGGCTTCGTTAGGTGATTTAGATATGTCCGCAAATTTTGAGGTCATTCGGACGTGTTTTGGATAGGTTTTGCGTCGAATGAGAGTTTGGCCATGTTTTGGAGATTTTAGGGGAAAATCATTGATCAAATGATGTTTCCCGCATTGTTTTAGTTATCTAAGGATTGGTGCAAGTCCGAATGATGTTAAGGGATAAGTTTGTAGGTTTGCCTTAGGTCCCGGGGGCCCCAGGCTTGTTTCGGATGCTCGACAAAGTGTTTTTTGGATTTTTAGAAGAGATATTTTTGATGCTTTCTGTTGTTTCTACGTCTGGGGAAGGGAAACCGCGTAAGCAGTTACCGTAAACGCCACCATAGGATCGCGCTCTGGGGCCGGAGAAGCGGATAGGGAGCCGCATAAGCGGGCATCGCGGATGAGTCCGTTTGTCCACCGAAGCAGAAACTGAGTTTTAATTGAAACCGCTGAAGCAACTTTTTGTCCGTGAAAATGGGACCATAGAAGCGGTCCTTGGAGCCGCAAAAGCGAAAATCGCTATAGAGAAAAGGGTTTTACCCGAGGCTTAAGTTTATAAGTTGAAAAATCAAATTTTAGCTCAGACCAAGGCAATTTTGGGAGGGTTTTGAAGAGGAGACTATTGGAAAATGTTTCTATGATCCTTTCTAGCTTTAATTCATCATTTAGTTATTAAATTCATCATTTAAATTCAAAATAAGGTAAAGAAATAGAGGAAATGGGTGAAAGTTTTTTGGCTAATAAATTGAGTTTTTTAGGGAGCATTTGACCTCCTATTTGAGAGATTTTTATATACTTAGACTCGTGAGAGTACGAGATTTCTAAAAATATGAAAATTATTTGATTCCTAGACGTTGGCCTAAGGGGCATTTTGGTCATTTACCTGTTCTCGCTCTTAGCTTTAATTTTGATAATGTAATTAGTTGCTTGCGATGTTATTTACAATATGTAATTGTTTTGAATAGATTTGGGCTACTCTGAGTCGGATACTCGTGGCAAAGGCATTGTTCCTTAGCCGTTTTGTACCAAATTGAAGTAAGTGGCTTGTCTAACCTTATGTAGGGGATCTCTCCCCTTAGGATATATTAATTTTTGTTTAAAGGCCTCGTGCGCGAGGTGACGGGCATGTACTTGTGCTAATTGCTGAAAATTCACCTTACTTGACTTATTTAAATTGTGTTTCTTCGTGTATTTTACTATTACGAATATGATTCTACTTGATTAGCTTAGGATAAGCATGGTAGTAATTTATTTGCTCTATCTGACTAAATTTAAAATACCTGCCCTATTTGTAATCATGCTAGGCCTAGACCTTTACACTATAGCTATAGTTTGTTTCTTTCTGTTAAATATTGACTTGTTGTGAAGTGATTACGTTTGGGACTACAGGTTCAATTCCCAGGAGATCCCCCTGTTAATTGTATGTTGGACTACGGGTTAAATATCCGGAAGATCCTCGGATTCTGGCATGATGGACAACGGGTTCAATTCTTGGAAGATCCTCTGATTTTTATATAAAGGACTGCGAGTTCAATTCCCGGAGATCCTCTGTTATTGGTTTAAAGGACTGCGGGTTCAATTTCTAGAGATCCTCTTGTACTGGTATGGGATTGTGTGTTTGATTCCCGGGATCCTCGGAAATTGGTTTGGTGGACTGCGGGTTTGATTTCCGGAGCTCGATGTGGAGATCATGGCTGGTGAGTGTATTGCTTTGTGTTTGTATTTTGTACATGTAGCCGCTCTATTTTTTTATTATGGTCTTGTTAGATATTCGGTTTTATTGCGTTATCTTCTATTATTTATTTTTACATAATTTCTTATATTCCTCTCAGTAGGGCCTCGACCTTCCTCGTCACTACTCCATCGAGGTTAGGCTTGGCACTTACTGAGTACCGCTATTGTGTACTCATGCTACTTTTCAGCACTGTTTTGTTGTGCAGATCAAGGTACATCTGGTTTGGCGCGCTATCAGTGATTAGGAGCTATACTCGGAGATCTGAGGTATGCATCTGCCACGTCCGCAGAGCCGAAGAGTTTCCCTCTACCCTACCCTTAGCTAGCAGTTTTATCCATGTATTTTCTCGTTGTAGACACTTCTTGATTTTAGAGCAATGTGTTATACCCTGTGCTGCCCGAGGGTTTCTGGGTCTTGAAGGTTTTTATGTTATATTGAGTTGACATGTATGTCCCACGCAGCACTCCATAAATTATCGTATGTCATTTATGTTTTAAAGTATTGTTTCCGCACAAACTGTTGAATTTTCGCAATGTGTCAGGTTTACATAGTCGCGAAAACTAGGTGCCATCATGACAGGTTCACGATTGGTGAACTAGGGTCGTGACACTCTCATTGTGCTGCAAAACCCCTTAAATGTGTGACGGGATTGCCATGTCCATCATTAAGTCAAATTTAGACATCTTAAAAGCTGGAGGCAACTTTGCGTTTGGAAATAAACAAAGGTCCTTGACGCCACACTAACCTGGCCACCTAACCCCCACATGTCCCTGAATGATTGTTCTAAACTTCTGACCTTTCTGAGCACTTCCTCTTGCTCAAGATTTTTGATCGTCTTTTCGACTCCCACCGGGATTTCGAAACGGGGATCATAGAATAAGGGTCATGGGCTTTGTAAGTGGGTTCTAGTGGATAGTATTGGTTGTCCTATTCATGAAGCAAGGCCTCACTTAATGATCTATGGAGTGCCGTAGTAGGAGGTGCCACATAAATGGGAGCAATTGATGGAGAGGGATGAGGAGTGACTTTGGGTAGTGGAGCTGGGGATGGTTGAGAGGTCGTACCCTGGTGCTGCGAGTACATAGGAAAAATTGAGGGTGAATCAGTGGTAGACTGGTCATAGGCTTGGGCCAGTGGTAGAATGAAGGTTGGGTTAGCAGGATAGGTTGGGGTGGCTATTCTCTTGCCTATGCCCGGTACATCTCGACCATTTAGTGTTTCAATTTGTACATTTCCTTCTTCATGGCATTAACTTCAAATTCCTCTACTTCTTTCAATGGGTTCAATAATGCTGACATCGGTTTCCTGATTGGCCATGACTTGCTTGATCTTAGACCGCGTGTTGTAGGAGTGCGTTGCCAGAATGCTGCAAGTATTTACCACCTGTCTAGTCTAGATGCAAAAACAAAAAAAAAATTGTAATGGTTAGGCTTTGACATGCAAGCGGCCACATATTGGGGGGTGAATGCACCTAAAAGTTATTGGTTACTACATGCATTGGTTTCTTGTGTCATCTCGGCTTTCATTTTCTTCATTTGCAATGCCCCTTTTTAGCTTTATTCTCTTACTCTGTCCTGTTTTTTTTCTTGCTTTCTGGATTGTTTCTTGCCTTTCCTCTTCTTTTCTCTCCTATTCTCTCCCTCCTTGTTTCATTTCTCTTTTCTTTTTTCCTTATTCAGTTATGGTCGAATCATATGTAGATTGCCTACGTATCATGACCCTGCATGAATCCGACCGAGCGTAGTTCCGGCAGATAAAAAGTGAAGGAACAATAAAACGTTTAGAATTCTCAATTTATATAATAACAAACTTTGGTTACAAAGACTCGAAAAACTGACAGATTTAGACAAGCAAGTAGCAGACTCTGATGAAAGACGAATTACAGACTCGAATAAAAACTAACTTTGCGTAAGAGAAAATACAGACTCCAAAACAAACTGAGAGACTTTTAAGGAAAATACAAGCTCAAGAAACCACGAATACATTAGGGCATCAATTTTTCTTGGGACTAGTGAGGCATCGTTCAGCCTTGCTGCGTGTCGACTAGCTAAATACCTTGGCGGTGATATAGATCTTCCATTACGCGGCGAGTAAAAAGCATCGCGGTAGCAAAGAACATAGGTTTTGGCATATCTTGATAGCTGCTACACATCATTTTGATTTACTGGGCGATCCTTCTGATTCTCTCACATATAGAACCTTTCTCTTGGAGTAACCACCAAATCTGCTCGGTTATGGCGCCCAAAGTTTGTTCGGCTACCCGATTTTGTTGTTGCTTGCAAATCCCATTCCAATTGCGCCAATGCTGTGTAACAATGTTCCTTTTCAATTTTGAGCTCTCTTTCCTATTTGATCATTTTGTTTTCTGCGACGAAGACCCTTTTCTTTAATCCCGCAGCCTCACAGTCGAACTCTTTCTTCAATTGCTTAACCAGACGCGCTCGTTCTGCCGCAATTTCGGCCAATTATTTTTGAGCCCTGTCTACTTCCCTTTATGCTTTGTTCAAATCAAAATTGTAGTCATTCACCTTTTGTCTCAGGCCATTTATAAGTTTTGTGTCCTTGGCGCTTCGGACGGGGTTTTTTGCCACTACTTCCATTTTTTGAATTTGGGCCTGAAGGGCCTCATTTTCTTTGACCAGTTTCTTCTTTTCGTCTTCATCTGCAGTGGCCTATAAATCTTTCTCAAATTGCAAAGTCATGATCTGCTTCTCCAGCTTGCCTATTGCAGCCCTATACTCGTGTTCTTTAGCCAATTAGTCCCAGTGCTCTTGCAATGCTTCAACGAATTCCTAGAGATGCGGCCTTTTGGCTAGCCTCTCGAACTCAATTTCTCTCCTCTACCAAGCAAGGTATCCTGGTGACACATTGCCTCTGCACCGATCCCGTACAGAAGTGTTTGCTGTTAGATATTGGCATTCATTCCAAATTTTAGGGACCGTTCCTCCGGGGACTATCTGGCTCCTCCTGAGCTGTCTCGAGAGCCGATGTAGGGCATAAGGTTGGATGGCATAGACGCTCGGTCATCCACATTTGCAACAACATATTGCACCCCTCAAAGAAATTTTTCCCGGTCCTGCAAGCCGTGAGAGCACGAAAGATCTTAGCTACTATCATAGGTGCGAGTTTGCTTTTGTATTGGGTGTGTAGAGTGCTGACAACCCCTGCTATTTTTAAGTCAATGTTCCCATATTTCGTTGGAAACACCAGGAGCCCTAGGAAAGCAACCATAAAAGTGAAACGTCTGTGTTCTTCCCATTTGACACTGTTTTCTTTGCTGTAGTTTTATTCTGTGGTTTGTTAAACCCCCTATGTGACCATATCTGCTATAAGAAATAAAGAAGTACAAAACCCTAAATCCAAGTTTGAGTCACGTAACACTCTACTTATATTCAGGGTATCTAAGAATTTATGCATAGCTACAATTCTTGGAGCAACCAAATACTTGTGTTTCAAAGGAAGCTCAGCATCCTCAATGTACCAGACTATTTCCTCTATGGTCGGGGTAAGTTAAAAATATGAGAAGTGGAACACATTGTGCGCCGTGTCCTAGCGCGTGAACAGTGCTCCTATGATGTCTCCCCGGGGTATAATCTCCAATAGTTCGGGAAGGCCTTCCAACTATTCCTGACATCGTCTTGCCCTTCTCTACCTAGATCATTCCACCATAGCCGCAACTCCAAAGGGATTCTACTTATGAATGAGAAAGGTCCATTTTGGATTGTGCTCATCGTGTACATTTATTTAGGTGTTTTAGTAACTTATGTTTTCATTCTGTTTGACTAAAAAATCAAAATGGACCCATTCTTTTGTGAAAATTGTTTTCTAAAACCAGGAATATAGTTTGCATACACGGCACTTCAGCACTTCCGGAGGAAGATTTTAAGGTTGTGCCCGCAAACACGACCTTTCAGCACTTCTGGAAGAAGGTTGTAAGGTTGTGCCCGCTAAATGGCCAAAAATAAAATAAAAACAAAGGTGGCCGTTATTGCAAAAAATCATCCTTCAGGCGTGCCTTTCGGTTACATTCGGCTATTCTTGACAACAATAGCATCACTTTACCTGTTACAACAATAAAATAGCCCTTTTTTATTTTTGGCTATTTTCCTTATTAATATTTTTGGAAAAATGGAGTTGGACCCGATAGGGGTTGCCTACGTATCTCACACCCTGTGAGAATCAAACAGGTGTAGTTTGGGCAAACAAAGCTATTTTTGAATACAATACTTTTCTTTCCCTTTTTCATATCATAAAAACAAAACTATTTTTTGAAAACAAGGTTTATTTTTTATTTATTGGGCGAATAAAAGAGACTCCCTTTTTTCGTTTTTGTTCGTTTTATTTTTAAAATTCGGTAGAGCTTCGGCAATATTCGGATATTTGTTCTTCTAAAACAAGTGGTTAACTCTCCTTACCCGTAGAAAGCTCGTAAGCATGCAAATCCAAAACAAATAAATGCACAAGTAGGATGTATCAAGATGGTCAATTATTCCGAGTACACTTGTCCTAGACGGACCCAACCCCTGTGTTGAGTCCCCTAAGTCAAATGTATGATGCAGATAAACGTTCCTACTAGGGATCGTCATGAGGTTAAGTTATTCTATGTATAAAACATGTGCATTTTTTCTAGACTGTGTACCCAAGCGGACAACTCGAATCGAGGAGGGGGCTACGTAGCGGGGACCCGCAAGCGGACAACACGAGTCGAGTTGAGTTCCCCTGTTTATGTTTCTACTCATGTGGAAGATTCACTTGTTGTGAATTGCGTTTATCGATCGCGTTTGGTTACTCGCCATGGTTTTGAGGCCAGAGCCGATTTTTTGTTACTCCGCATAGTTGATTACGATATTTATCTTGGGTATGGACTGGTTGTCTCCCCATTATGCTATTCTTGAATATCAAGCCAAAGCAGTGATGATGAATATGCCATGTGTATCGCGTGTTGAGCGGAGGGGCACCTTAGATCATACCCCCATTAGAGTTATTTGTTTAATTAAAGCTCAGTGTATGGTTGAGAAGTGGCGTTATGCGTATTAAGCTTATGTGAGAGATATCAATATCGATTCCCTTTCGGTTGATTCAGTCCCAGTAGTACGGGTTTTCCCAATGTATTTCCAGCTGATCTTCCGGGCATGCCACTGATAGAGATATTTACTTTGGCATTGATCTATTGCTTAGCACTCAGACCATTTCTATTCCTCCATATCATATGGCTCCTCTTGATTTGAAGGAGTTGAAGGATCAATTACAGGAATCTCTTGAAAAGGGTTTTATTCATGTAAGGTCCCGAAAAAATTTCGCTAAGCAATCTAGGATTTCATGGTGACACATAGGCTAATTATTATATTTGATATGTTATTAACATGATGGGCATCAATCGGATTGGGTAAACACGTGTAGGAGTCATATATTAAGTAAGGTGGAGTCTATGGAGAGGCCTAAGTTTAAGCCAAATCGGAAAAGCTTCATAATAAGCTATGATTCCAAAGCTACTTGCACTAGTCCATATTTTGAACAAGCATACATAAATATGTATATGGTTTATGTGATGAATAACCTATCAAATGAAAGGTATTTGAGTCTAGTTTGCAACACTTCAAACTGGTTGTCATTTGGACATTCCTTCACAAAGTTATGATCAAATTACCAAAGGCTGGAAAAATGTGATCCTGTGTTAGATATGCGTTCACAAAATCCATTATGCGGTCAGCATACTTTATTTGCGATCGCCAATCAGGTCGAAAATTGGACCAGTGTAGCCCAGTTTTGGGCACCGATCTTTGCAACGCGTTTGTGGCCAGCATATCCATTATGCGGTCCATTATGTGATAGTAGACCCGAATTCGGAGGGTAAATTTTACTATTTTCATAACCCGGCCCCATATTAATATATAGTCTTTCGGGCTTCATTAGGGGTCATTTTTCTACTGATATTAGAGAGATTTGAGAACATTCTTTAGAGATAAGGAGGAAACAAACATTCAATCATCCAACATTGCATCAACCTTCAAGAATCAAATAACCCAATCATAAGTTCTTCATCTAAGAGGTAAGACTATATACATTAGGCTTTAATTTTGAGTTGGGGTATAAGGTGGGGTATTGAGGTATGATTATTGGGAGTAATAGCATTATGTGTCGTTAGTGTCTGTGAATTTTATATCAGTTCTTTGCTTGATCATACTTGAATTGTTTGTTCTAATGTGCTGAGGTGAAATATTATGTTCCCTAGTTGTCTTAGATGTTTACCATTTCACCGTGTTTCTTGAAGTTGTGAATCATGAGGGGTTGTTCTCATCCTATTATGTGCACAATTCATCATATGTTTGAACTTATCAACGTGAAATATAATATTATATGAATGAATAAATAAGGGGAAGACTTGAATATTTGAATTGTAACAATGTATCCAAGTGCCAATAAATAAGCTTATAAAGAGGTGTATGGTACCGTGTAATGGGAGGTGGAAAGAAATATGAACTAAGGAATAAGTGAAAGAGGTTATGTCCCAAGTGAGATGGCTTAGCCGATCGGGCCAAGATCGGATGCCATGTTGTACGCATGGTGGCATTTATATTGGGTTCCAGAATATTATTGTGAATATGGATATGTCTCACGTGGGATGGATTAGCCGGTCGAGAAGAGACCGGACTCCGTGTTAAAAATCTCACGGTGGCGTTACGAATTGTGGCACTTGAGACTAAGATACTATAAATCAAAAGGACGAAATTATGAAATAAGAAACTATGAAACTCTCACTTGTGTTCTCTGTCTTTTGGTGCATCATTGTTTGGTTTCCTTAACTTTCTTCTACTTGCATATTTTTTATTATACTTAGAGTAAAGTTTCTTCATACATACTAGTGCTATTTGATGGAACTAATGTCCCTTTTTCTGGGGGTGCTACATTCTTGAATGGATGTAGGTGTTTCCGCAACAAGCACTGTGGGTCGCAGCTAGTGCCACATCATCCTGTCAGTTTACTTGGTGAGTCCCACTTCATTTTGGGATCCTGTTTCATCTGTTAATCATGTACTTTGTATTTGAGATATTGCTCGATCCTTGTTACCAGCATTTCCATATTATTCTCCAGTTGTATCTAGAGGCTTCGTAGACAGGTTGTAGGTAATGTCGGATAGTGAAAATAAAATAGAAATATTGGTGTTTGGAAATGATGTATAAAACTTGTAATACCTTAAAAATTGTTGATGAAGTTGCTAATGAAAATTAAATTTAAATCATTAATGACGTGTTCATGGAATTTGATTAATGGAGTCTATCTCCAATTTAATCATTAATTAGTTTGGGTAGAATAAGACCTAATAGGCTTGTTCAGTCGGGTTTACTCGGTTGAGCGCCTGTTGCACTTCTCGAATTTTGGGGTGTGACAAACTTGGTATCAGAGCCTAAGGTTTTAATGTATCCTAGGATGTCTCAGGGCCTTATTTTGTAGAGTCCTTGTTATCGGTGTGTCGTCAACCACATCTATTAGTTGGATGCTATTCGGACATTTAGGAATTTCACCCTTCTTTGATACTCCAATCGTGCGATAGAGCTCAAGTTAGGGAGTTGATTTCCTCTCTAAGTCTTATTCTAAAGATTGGTAACCTTGATACCACAATCCGCAAATTTGAAGCATGTAAGGAGGGATTAATCCCACCATTGAGTTCAAGTGGATTGCCAAAGGACTTGATAGGAGAAGGTATTGAGCTGTGGAAAGATTGGTAAAACTAATCGCTAAGAGGGGACTGTCCTTGTTCATATTGATGTATTTGCACCATCAGATCATGAAGTATATCAGTATGTAACCGACATACTTTAGGGATGTGGAGTCGAGGGGTATCGATTAAGCTATTGCCCTACCAACCTAATGTCATTAAGTGAGTCAAATCAAAATTTCTACTCATTGTACATGTACATCCATATTGAAGAGTTCTCATAAACGTGGTCTTAACAAGGTGTCGAATAATAAAACATTGCACATATCGTCTCTTTCAACGAGATGCATTATTCATGAATCCACTCTATTACAAATTATCATATTTACATCCTCTTGTGAAATTATGTTCTATAAATACGTCCTTGAATGGAGTTATAATTCTAGGATTAATACGTCCCGCTTTCTTTTAATAAATTCTTACTGAGGGACTATACCTGATGAATTTCTCATAGAATATTTTATTGAAATGGACAACATCTGCCCACTTGTGCCTATGCATGCACCGTCGTGAATTTTACCTATGTGGTGTCAAGTTCCATTTAAAGCATCCTATTGTTGCGATCCTTCTCAAGTCACTCTTTTACTAAGTTATGTATATGGATTATATGGTTTGAACAGTCAATCTACTCTCTTGTGAATATTATCATGAAAGATTCTCACTACCTAGTTACATAAGAGCATACCTTAAAACCTATCACATAAGTGCACGTCAATCGAAAAAGTCACTGTAAGCATAAAGTCTCTCTAATAATTGGGATCCTCAAATCCCGTCATAGGAAGATATTGTGTCGCTATAACTTTTGTGTCCACTTGGGGCATCCCGCAGTAAGTAGCTCACTTTGTCCTAGTATTGTGGTTAATCGTGGCATAGTCGTATATTCCAAGTTGGGAGTTAATATAGCAATACCATGTCCAACATATAACAGATGTTTATTTTCTCTTTACACCTTCATAACATGCGTTAATTGTGTTCTTTAGTTAGTGAATTCATTGTGCTAGTTTCCCCACACTCGTTGATAACCGTGAGAGAACATATCCTTCTATGACTCATTATAACACTTCCCTTCTCGCAAGGACCCTTACTAGGCTCTCCGTCAAGACCAAGCACACCTTTGGGGGTTATTATATCACAACGCATGTTTCTCATGTTTTTCTGTCTGTAATTATCGTCTAGGTATTTCTCAGGTCAAAATCCACGGAGAACTTATTATGAACACCTGCAAACCTTCCATGATCATTTTATACTATCCCGTTGGGTTCCCACCTCACTTCAAGTTCATCAAGGGTTGATAGCATGCTGCAATTATTGAGATTGAATTATTTCCTTTCCATAATGGATTATCTACATATGTGCTAGTTAAACGGTCTGCTTATCAGTCTAACTCTCGACTTTGGTTTTGGTTGGCCAATGAGAAATACACCTAGTAACTCATTCGTATGCCAAAACTTCTCTCTCAATCAAATCTTATAGCGTCTCCCAATTTTGCTGGTAATAGTCGGTTGTGTAGAATTGTTCTATAGTTCTTCACTGTAAAGTTGAGTTGCTAAACATAATTGGCTTTTTGAATTCTATAGCTATACATCACGTGACTTCATACAAAGATCATCTTTCAAAAATGTAGCGTCTCGTAATCACTTCATATTACCAACATTCCCAGTGGTTACAACATAAAGGTTACTTCCATAAGTCTCTCTCACTTTATTTTATTTTGTCTTGCATCGTGTGTTGTTTACCCGTAATATTCAATGCGATATTATCTAAATGTCTCGACTAGTTACCCAACTATACGATCTGATTTAATTAACCTCACTTTTATGTACTCTACAAGAGCCTTGAGAGTGGGCAAATTTCTCCTTCGTACAGACTTCTAATGCCTTCAACTTGGTTTAAGCTCGTTGGTTCCAAATGGTTCTCACTAGTTTTGCTACCCTACTATCTATTTCATTTAATAACTCTTATTGTAAAATTCATTTATGTTCCATGGCATTAAAGAGGAAGTCTTATAGCATTAAGGATGGCGACATATTACTTCTGTTAGGATAATATGATATTGCTTGCACTCCTTATGAGATGTTCTCCTAAACAATCATCTACCTGCTCTACTTGTCCATGTGACTAGATAACCTAGGTTACTTTTCCCCGATAAATGCATTTACACGTCTCATTCTTTCAATCTTATCCATATGGGCACTTTAGGTCTTGTTTTATATTAACTCGTAATAGTTTTAGTTACTCTCACCAGGGCTTGTCTTGTGGGTTCCAAAAGTAATCATTTCACCAAAGTTCAAGCTTATATTGCCATGGTTTCAAACCAAAGGGCGTCCACTTTTCAAAAGTCTTAAATAGGTCAGATTGGATGGTATACATGGTCTTCTGCTCACCCGGCTTCTAGGATTATTGAAAACGCCATTGTAATGTGCGAGAAATTTTGCTAACCCTAGCATTCCACCTACTTAAGGAGGATATGAGTTGAAATTGTCTTTCTTCCCTGTAGCATTACGTCAACCATTGGAACTCCTCTAACAAATAAATATTTTCACCCCTATGGTAGGATGTCCTAGCTATGTGGTTTCACTTATGAAAGGTTGAGATTATATGCCTTTATTTTTTTGCACATATCATGAGCATATTGATTTCGAAGACAAGTTGTCCTATATTTAGTTCACTTATATAGGATCAACTATCGGGAACGGTTAAGTTGTCTGAAACATGACAATCTCATAGGTGTTCAACATCTTTTCGTCCTCATGGGCTTGTGGCATAGATTCCTGGTGTCAGTTAATGTTAAGAGTATAATTCAACTTCATGTATTTGAAACACGTGTCACATTCAAGGTGCCAGAGTATTCTTATTCTTGATAAATTAACTTTCCCTATACTCCAGCAGACGACTGGGTCACGTACTTGAATATTCTTCCTTAATGGTTCCTATTGCCAATCCTTATGCCTTATTTTTCTAATAATTGATGTAGTTACAAGGAATAAACCATGTTGGAATCATTAATAGACATCCTCGTTTCTCTTAGTATGTAACCTCATGAAATACTCTACTTAGCACATAGAAGGATTCCTGAATAATTCCATCCCAATGATGAATTTTGTTGCTCCTTACTGTATTAGATCTATTTGGTATCAAAGGTTCAAACATGTCAAAGTCCTATGATCACATACATTCAGTAGGTAATTTTATTGTCAATTTATGAGGCATATCTTAGAATAGCCGTCGAAAATCATCAAGGGTTTAGTGTGAGGGTTCGCCTAGAAATTTAGAATTTAGAAGGATGAATAGGTTATTCTCGATAACTTCCCCTGAAGATATTATGCGAGTTGATAATAAATGCATAAGTGTATTCCACATTAGGCCGCACTAGGAGTATGAAGGCTCCCCCATAATGTTTCACCACATACTTTGTGTATTCACATCTCTATGTCTACGAAGGTAGGTGGAGATCATTTGTGTATTATCCTGGTGTAAATTATTGAAGGTGAATGTTGATGGATAGTTAGCTTATGCGAGATGTGTGGTTGTCATCCTTTTCAGATAAGATTAGGGGTTGGGATTGCTTCCATGAATGTGTTATGGCAAAGCATATAAGTCAAGGAGGCCACCTTGAGGGTTGAAATATTCGTGGAAGGAAAATATTTTCTCTTGATTGTATATATATAAGCTTTGACTTGAAAGATAGCTTTAGGTGTCATGATATAAAAATATGCAGTCCATGCCTAGGTGTCGTTATTATAATGTAGTGCTTGTAATGTTGAGGTTCATGTTACTGATATATAAATTGTGGAGCTTTGCTGAGTTATGGATGTGTTTTAGGATGGTTTTGGTGGTTCTATGGCAGATGGATAAGCCTAGTTACAAGGGAGACTCTGCCAAAATTTTTGAAAAATTAAGGAGTTAGTCAAAATTTAAGGACTTGAGGTAGGTGAGAAAAGAGATTTATTATAGTAAGCACTTAATTAGTAAGAATCTACTCCTCATTTGAGGCCGAATGACCCTAATGGGGAGGATGTAAGGCCCCGGAAAATTTCGCTAAATAATTTAGGATTTCATGGTCCCACGTAGGCTAATTATAATATTTCATATGCTATTAATATGGTGGGCATCAATTGGATTTGGTAAAAAAAGTAGGGGTCATATATTAGGTAAGGCAGGGTCTAAAGAGAGGCCTAAGTGTAAGCCAAATGGGAAAAGCTTCTTAATAGGCTAAGATTCCAAAGATGCCTTCAATAGTCCATACTTTGAACGATCATAAATGAATATTTATAAGGTTTTATGTGATGAATAACCTATCAAATGAAAGGCCTTTGAGTCCAGTTTTAAAATCTTCAAACCATTCATCATTTGGACATTCCTAGACAAAGTTATGATCAAATTACAAAAGGCTAGAAAAATCTGATGCTCTGTCAGATATGCGATCACAAAATCCATTATGCGGTCTGCATACTTGATTTGCGATAGCAAATCAGGTCGCAAATTTGACCAGTGTAGCCCAATTTTGGTAACCGAGCTTTGCGACATGTTAGCGGCCAGCATATTTATTCTGGAGTCCATTATGCTATAGCTGACTCGCATTCGGAGGGTAATCCTTCTTATTTTCATAACCCGACCCCATTTAAATATATAGACTTTGGGGCTTCATTTGGGGTCATATTTCTACTGATTTTAGACAGAGTTGACAGCATTTTTGAAAGAGAAGGAGGAACCCAAAATTCAATCATCCAACCTTGCATCAACCTTCAAGAATCAAAGAACCCAATCACAAGTTCTTCATCTAAGAGGTAAGACTCTATACATTAGGCTTTAATTTCGAGTTTTGGGAATAAGGTGAGGTATTGAGGTATGATTATTGGGTGTAATAGCATTATTTATATATACATGCATGTAGAAATTAGTTTTATGGGAAGATTGTTGAACATAAATAAGTAAAGATTGGGCTGGAGAAAGAAGGAAATCTTGTAAAAGAGATTTGAAATAGAGATGCACAATTAGTATTTGATAAAATGCTCAAATTAGCTGAAACTATGAACACCTTCCTAAGTTTTGTTCAATTATCTATGTCTGAAAGTAGATTAGGATTGCTAGAAGTTCAGAAACGTCATAATAATTTAAGGAAAGCATAAATAAGGTATGTATGGCTAACTTTAATCTTTGTAGAATCATCTCGTTATTGTCCAGGCATCATATATGAGTTCTTTGCTCGATCATACTTGAATTGTTTGTTCTAATGTGCTGAGGTGAAATATTATGTTCCCTAGTTGTCTTAGTTATTTACTATTTCACCATGTTGCTTGAAGTTGCAAATCATGAGTGGTTTCCTCATCCTATTATGCGCACAATTTATCATATGTTGGAACTTATCAACATGAAGGACAATATTATATGAATGAACAAATTAGGGGAAGACTTGGTTATTTTAATTGTAACAATGTATCAAAATGCCAATAAATAAGCTTATAAAGAGGTGTGTGGTGCCATGTAATAGGAAGTGGACAGAAATGTGAACTAAGGAATAACTGGAAGAGGTTATGTCCCAAGTGAGATGGCTCAGCCGATCGGGGCGATATCCGACGCCATGTTGTAAACATGGTGTCATTTTTATTGGTTTCTGGAACATTGTTGTGAATATAGATATGTCTCACTTGGCATGGCTTAGCCGGTCGGGCTGAAACCAGACTCCATGTTAAAAATCCCATGGTGGAATTAACAATTGTGGGATTTGACATTAAGAGACTATAAATTAAAAGGACGAAAAGATGAAATAAGAAACTATGAAACTCTCACTTGTGTTCTATGTATTTTGGTGCATCAATGTTTGGTTTCTTTGACTGTCTTCTACTTGCATATTTTTTATTCTACTTATAGTAAAGTTTTTTCATACATACTAGTGCTATTCGATGGAACTAAAATCCCTTTTACCGCGGGTGCTACATCTTTAATGGATGTAAGTGTTTCCACAGCAGGCAGTGTGGGTCGCAGCTAGTGCTGCATCATCCTATCAGTTGACTTGGTGAGCCCCACTTTATTTCGGGGTCCTGTTTCATCTGTTAATCATGTACTTTGTAATTGAGGCATAGCCGGAGCCTTGTTATCGGCATTTCTATATTATTCTTCAGTTGTATTTAGAAGCTCCGTAGACAGGTTCTGGGTAGTGTCGGTTATTGGAATTAAAATAGAAATATTGATGTTTTGCAATGATGTATAACACTTGTAATACCTTCAAATATGTGGATGAAGTTTCTAACTAAAATGAAATGGAAATCGTTAATGACCAGTTCATATTTAATTTATACATGAATTAATTTGGGTAGAATGAAACCTAATAGGTTTGAAACCCGTCTCTGACCCAACCTGATATAAGAGACGCCACAAAACGACGTCGTTTTGGGTCCACAATCTCAGCCATCCATCCACGATGATCCAACGGTCCTACCCCCCTTCTCTCCAAAACCAATATAAATGATCAAACGTGTGTAGTACACTCAGAGACAAACTCCTTCATCCTCGTACAAACCTTAACTATTGTAACACCGTCCAAGAACCACCACATACCTACAGTCCGCAGCCGGCCGAAAATCGTCTCTCCCGGCGGTAAAGCTCAGATTACTCAAAAAAAAATACACCCTTGAATCCCCGTACCCTCCTATTTCCAATGCCCTAAAAACCAAGTCTCGAATACAAGCCAATCGTCTCAAATAGTAGAATCTTTGGACACCGCCTCCGTCGTCCACACCAGCGTCCGTCGCCGGAACTTTTCCAAAATAACTCCATACATTCCTAACCCCATACCCATGACGAATCCGTTGTCATATTCCTCTAAAACCCTACCTATTGCTTTGAATATTAGTTCGAAGTACTGACCCAAACCCCCAACCTCACCGGAATCTTTCGAAAAATGGTACCAAGTGATCTCCTCACAATGGTAGCAGGTGTAAAAGCAATTTTGACTAGTTACTTTGTTTCCATCACATGTTTTTGTTTTTATCTTTTGATAACCTTCTTCTGAATGGTCTTCATACTAATTGAAGTCATAGATGTTTCTTTCGACTAATTCTATCAAGTTTAAATTGATTATCTTCCCTGGTTTAACTTTCAATATTGTTTCAAATTGATCAAGGTGCATTTGTGATAAATCATGTTTCTGAAGTTTATGCTGTTTAACTTTATCTTTTGCTTCTGAGTAATTTAGTTCCATATTTTGATGCTTGTCTAAATCCGCCTATTTATATGTGTCGTATTGATTTGTTACGTATCAATTTTTGACCCTTGTTTTTTTACTTTTACATAGTATAGTATAGCCTCAAATTGAATAGTTGGACATGTCCATCTTTCTTTACAACTCGACCTCAACTGATAATAAAACCCTGGTCTATGGTTTTGAGTAGTTAACTAGGGTCAACTTCTGACCAAATGGATAAGCATAAGGGAATAAATCATCTAGGATAGTAATTAGGAACGGAATACAGGGGTAATGTGGGTATTTGAGCATAAGAATCTTGTAACAAACCCCTAGAACATTCTAGTGGAGGTTCGAAATACAATTTCTATTAATTCTTTCTCAAAACTTGAGGCACAAGTTAAAAAGTAAGGTATCAATTAAGCAAATCTGAAAAATGGGTAAAATACTAATAAGAAAACAAGAAGGATTTGTTGCCTAAGGCCTTGGCTACAAAAGGGAATCTGATTGTTTAGAGAAAAGGAAGAGAGATATATTTTTTTAAGAGAAATGGTCGAGAACACTATCTGAAAACAAATTCCCTGAATATCCTAATATTTTCTGGCAAAAATTCCCTAAAAAAAACAAATTCTATTCATTAGAAGTTGAATATGACATGAGGCTTATGAATTTGAGGTGTTTGAGTTTTTCATAAGCAATTTTATTCATTGATCTTAGGCTGGTTTGCTTTGTTCAGGTATTAGATCAAAACTTGTGTTGTTATTAGATTTTCAATACTTTCCTGTGTTCCTGATACCATTCTTGGGCTTTACCTGGTCGATATGATGATGTTTGTTGCTTCTCGTTTATCTTACTCATAGGTTTCATCTTTGTTGTAATTGTAGGTACTACTCTCACTCATTAAAATCTGGAAACGCATAGCCACATTTGATAATGAAGACGTTTATATTTTCAAGTTAATATTGTATTACAAATGATACCAGTTTAGATTAGGACATTGATCTTATCTTTGGTGTTGTAATGTGTATGAACACCTGAACTATGTTAGACTATATTGGGATTGTAAATTTTAATTTGTTGTAGGTTTAAAATATGGTAGTCAAACAACTTGCCTGATTTTCATGTTTAATTCGGTAATAGGGAGTCATTATATGTATATGTACTCTGATTGATGAGTACATTAGTTTTACCTTCCAAATTCGAAAACCTGAAGTTGTAAATTATTGATTTACTAGCTAGAAAATCACTACTGGGATTTCTTTCTGTCGAATTTCTTTAATATGTTAAATAATCACTTATATGACCTCAACAGTTGTAGTGTAGTGATTTGAGTAATGTTATTCTCGCCTTGTGAATAATTTGTGATATCAAATTTCTAGGCTCAATGGAAGGCCCAGATATTATGAAGTATGAACAAAGGTGTAATTCTGGGTTGTTTTCGTCAATAAAGCCCAAATGGCATAAATAAGCTATACAATGGCTGAAAATACGCCTAGTGATTGTTTTATTTGGATAAATAATTAATGTATGAATCAATTAGGACTTTCTCTTCTACTTAGAGACACGAATAATACAGAATCATAGTCTTTTTAGGTTGCCCTTCAAAAAATAAATTGTGCAACCCATGCTAACAAAATCATACACTATGTTGGCCCTCTAATTATAATAAAATGCTTAGAACTTTGGGAAATACCGCTTAGTGAATTTCATGGTTTTTCTACGAAGTTAAAATGCGTAGTTGCTTTAGGTGCGTTGTTTTAAAAATGTTTCTTCCTAAATTCGGGTGAGCATTTATGTGACCCAAATCCAAGTCTCAATGATGTTAAAATGCGTCGAGAACCTGGGTGCATTTATGTGACGTGGTTCGAGACGTGTTTTAATAACGTTGCAAGTATTCCTAAAAATTAAATAAAGTGGTTAATAATTTTAAAATTGCACTGTAGGATAAGCATGTATAAAAATCAGGAAATTGGCCATTTATAATAGTTTAAGTGACTGTGGTAGAACCACGGAATCCGAAGGTGCCTAACACCTTCCCTCAGATTAACAGGGTTCCTTACTTAAGAATTTCTGCTTCGCAGACTCCAATTGAGCAGTTGGAAAAATTTCCTCGATTTGAGATCTTAAATAAATCGGTAACTTGGGAAAACAAAAGTCAAACCTATTCCAAGTGGCGACTCTAAGTAAATAAATGATCCCATTTCGAATAATGTCACTTTAATTCAAAAAACTCCATTATATGTGTCATCTTTCGGGGTAGTCGTGTAAAAAGGAGGTGTGACAGCTCTGGCGACTCTGCTGGGGATCGAACCTAGAATCTTTGGTTCATGGTTCAAGAATTCGAGCTTAGAATAACATTTGTATTTGGCTTCTTCTGATTTGCTTACATGTTCTATGCTAAGTGCTAAATGTTTTATCACATTAATATTATCTGCATTGTACATATAAACTGCTACGAAGCCCTTCTTTTCTCACCTCCGGGGATGTGCTTACTAGTTGAGACTCCCCATTCTGTTAATGTCATACCTTAAAATAGAAAGAGGCCGGACAATTTACTAAGCCGGATGGCCTTTTGTTTGCCGGTACGTAGCCCCCTCCTAGACTCGAGTTGTTCGCTCGGGTGCACATTCTAGACCCTGCACAAGGGTTTTTAACTTAGAATAACATGACCTCATGCCGCATCCCTAGTAGGAATGATTATTTGCATCATGTATTTGATATATGGGACTCAACACAGGCGTTGGATCCGTCTAGGACAGGTGACCCAAAATGAAAAGACCATCCTGATGCATATTACGTGCTACTTGCGCATTTATTTGCTTAGATTCGCGGGTTGACCGGGTTGTGAATAAAAGAGGAAATTTGAGAGCAAATGAGATTAATCATTTGTAGAAAACCAATGCTCAAATTGCCCCGAAATGCTGTCGGATTATTCAACAACAAAACAACAATACAAAACAAAGGCAAAAGAAAGTAGGAATTTTTTCAACAATATTTTTTATTTTGAGGAAAAATTTTTGCAACAGATGTCCTATTTAATCCACTTGTTTCGAAATAAATTGGGTGATGCCATTATTATCGGAAATCACCGAATGTTACCGCAAGGAACGCCGGAAGGCTGATCCTGCACTAATGGCCACCTCTGAGTCTTATTATGACCGGCAAGCGAGCAAAGCCAAAAAACCTTCCCTCGGATGTGTTACAAGGCCATATACGCAAAGCCGAGTCCTGATATTAAGAAATGAATTTCATAAAATATTGGTTTTAATATTTTGTGGATACTAATTCACCTTAATAAATGTGCAGAATGAGCAAGATAATATTCATGAACATAATTTCCTTGGAGTTGAGACTGTGGTGGAATGATCTGGGGGAAGCTGGGCAAAGAAAGTCAATATGTATCTGGGAGACTTCACCGGTTTGTTGAAATTTAATCAAAGGGGAGACATCATAAAAGTAGTAATCACATTTTGGGACCCGGCTCACAATGTCTTCAACTTCTCAGACATTCAACTCACACCGACATTGGGGGAAATAAATGGATATATTTGGACCCCTGCAACTCCTTTGAGACACCAATACCTGATTGCACCAAGAGCCCTTGCCGTGCACAAATTCTTGGACTCAATGACAATCAGTAGGAAGGATTAGAATCCGAACTTATCAGCTGGTTTCTGCACCCCCCCCCCCCCCAAAATATATATTAGAGGTACAGACATCTCGGGGGATTAAGTAACCCCGAAAATCATATTTGTAGCAAAGGTAATAAGCTCAAATTGGAGGAGCATCGATGTTTTGCATTCATGGTATTTTTCTTTGGTCTTCTGGTGTTTCCGCGAAAGGATGGAAATATTGACATACAGATAGCAGGGGTCCTTAGCACTTTAACGACCTAGACTAAAAGTGTTCTCGCTCCAATGATCTTATCCGAAATATTACGTGCTCTCACCGCCTATAAAGCAGGAGGATACTTCACCGAAGGATGTAACCTGCTGCTGCAAATATGGATGATCGAGCATATATGCCACTGGCCTTATTTCATGAATTATGGGTCACCAACAAAGGCCTGCGTAGAAGAATTTTGCAATAAGGTTTACGGGTTTAGAGTACCTGAGGGTTTCAAGGAATGGGTGTGGCATTTCTGGGTCATCATTACAAATCAGGTAGAGTGGACATTGGGGTGTCTCCCTATGGATGAAGTTGTTTATATGTCGGCCACCGGGCCTCATTTTCTCCTGATGGGTCTCTGAAGTATCCTTCCTTATGCGCCATACAGAGTACTAAGACAATTAGGTAGAGGCCAAATAATCCCCAGGGAAGAGGATATTAGTCGTCATGCAGTGGAGATAAGCCCAAATGATCAATTCCCTGAAGCCGTCGTACGTCAAATCTGGAGTGAATGTCAGTACTCGAGTGTGCGACATACCTAAAGGGAGGTTGCACCGGGGTATGTTGCTTGGTACAGAAAAGAAATAGAGCCTGGAAAACCATCTAAGAGACCACATCTCCAAGAATTTGTTGATACGTCAATAGAATAATGGGATTGGTTAGCGAAGGAAAATAAATATAGGGCCACTATAGGAAGATTGGAATATAAAATACAAGAGCTGCAATTTCAAAATAGTTTGCAATCCGCAGCCAGTGAGGGAGAAAAGAAGATATTTACCAGAGAAAACAAAGCCTTAGAGCCCAAATCCAGAAAATGATGGTAGCAATAGAAAATACCCCTAGAAGTACAAGAGATAAAAAAACTCATAGAAAATTTGCGGCGGAAAGTAACCGAGTATGGGTTCGACCTGAGTAAGGCGGAAGGTGAGCTATATAGGGTTCAGAAGCAATTGGTTAATAGTGCGGAGGATAGAGCCCGCATCCTTGAACAATTAAAGGAAGGGAATAATTATGAGATTTTTGGTTCAAAGCGGAAGGTCATCATGACTGAAAACAGAATTATTAAGCAAGTCGGGGACTTCAAAGTCGAAAGAAAACATTGTTATGTAGTAATAGCATGATTACAAAGGGATTTTCGGAAAATCCAGAAGCTAAATCAGGTATTAGAGCGAACTCTAGAGGCAAGGGCCGAGCAGATTGGTCGTTTGCTGCAAGAAAAAGGTGTTATTAGGGAAAGGATACGAGCAATCGCAGATTACATTACCACAAAGTGCAACCATTGCAAGGATATGACCGAATCCACGTTCTTTGCCACTACCATGACATTTGTTCGAAAAGTTATGGAAACCTCCACAATCTCCAACGAAGTTTAGCACGCAAGCCTGTGGCAATGCTGAATGATGCCCCACAAGCTCCAAAAACAATTGATGTCTTAATTTATTCATAGTTTCCAAAAAGAGTCTGTCAGTCTGTATTTTTTTTTTACGCACCATTCGAGTCTGTAAGATTCCAAGTATGTTAGTGCCTTTAACGTTGTTAGTTTTGTAACCAACATATTTTCTTTATAAAAATTGAAAATCCCAAAATATTCTGTTACTTCCAGCACATTTTTTCCCATGAACTAGGCTCGGTCTAATTCATGCGGGACATGATGCGTAGGCAATCCTCATAAGATTCTACCGTATTCTTAAAAGAGGAAAACCAAGCAAAGAAACAAAGAGTGGAAATAAAAAGGAAGTTCTAAATAGATGTCGGGATGACACATGCAACCATTACAAACATATAGACACCCGTTAATTGTATAGGTTCATCATACCTAACATGTGATTTCCTGTTTGTTATCTATCCCGACCTAACCGTTTGTAATTCCAGTTTCCAGTCACAGGTTTTTATAGTAGTGTTTGGTTTGTGGTAAACTAGCATCGCATCGATACTTCACCAGATCAAAAGAAAGCGCACAAATGTCATCTGAAATGACTTTACCAGTAGTGCCCATCTAAGAGGACAGCGCAATCGCAGGGATCCTGGCCTCATAATCTGCGGCATTGGAAGAATATAGGATCCTTTGACTCAGAGTTATGGAGATGTGGAACGCTTGGACCAATGGTAGAGATCCACCGTCAGGGGGTACCTCCACTGTACCCATTAGCCATACAAACATCCTTTTAGGACAGCCTACCATACCAGCTAACTTTGTCGTAGCACCCTTTGTATCCCGTCCTCAGGTACTCATATCTGGCCCAATTAGTAATATTTTTATGGCTCCTCCATATGCAGCCACCACACAGCCCACGGTGCGGAGACCCACATTTGATCCTGTATCTTTCACATTTCAAACTACCAACTACCAAATCGAGCCTCCCGTACCCCATATACACATATCCTCAACAGGCATATGAACTCACACCGGTAGAGGATAAAACTCCTAAAAACTTGAACAGGATGAGATAGCAAGAAGGATGAAAAGCCTTGAGCATAGTTTGAAAAACATGCAAGGCTTGAGTGGGCAGAAGAGCGTGCCTTACTCAGATCTGTGCATATTCCCGCATGTACATCTTCCCCTGGGATTCTAAATGCCGAAGTTTGAAAAGTACGTTGGTCATGGATACCCTATTGCTCATTTAAAAAAATACTGCAACCAACTGCCTGAGGCAGGTGGAAAAGAAGAACTATTGATGGCATACTTCGGGGAAAGCTTGGTAGGAATTTCTTCTGAATGGTATATGGACCAGGATATCGCTCGATGGCATATTTTGGATGACCTTGCCCGAGATTTTGTAAGACACTTCCAGTATAACATTGACATTGCCTCGGACAGGAACTCTTTAGCAAATATAAAAAAGAAACCCTTGGAAAGTTTTAGAGAATATGTTGTCAAGTGGCGCGAACAAGCGTCAAGAGTAAAATCTCCCACGGATGAGACAGAGATGGTCACTATTTTTCTCCAGGCACAGGAGGCGGATTATTTCCAAAATAGGATGTTTGCAATGGGCAAACCTTTTGCGGAAGCAATCAAAATCGGCGAGATGGTAGACAATGGCTTGAAAATATGAAGAATTCCGAGTCAATCAGCCATAAGGGCGACCTCCCAGGCCATACAGGAGGAGTCGCATGAAACAAAAAGAAAGAAAAAGCTTCAATGGCATCCTCCGGCACGAGAAGGCACCATTCCCGCAGTCCCATGTTTTTAAAAATGACCTCTCAACATTACTATCCCCATTAAGACATGCATTATGTTCCACAACCTTATGCAGTTATGAATTCCCAGTCATTCGCTCGACCACAACAACAGGGCAACAGAATCCAGGCCCCGAGAAATCAGCCTCCCCAAAACCACTATAATCCCCACCCTCCACAAAACAATTTTTGTCCCAGGGAGCCGCCACAAGACAAAACTTTACTCCAATAGGGGAATCTTATGCCAGCTTATTCCTAAAACTGGTCCAGATGGGTCTCTTGCGGCCCGTGCCCCGAACAGGCAGAACCTCGAGTCACCTTCCTATCAACGGGGTGTACATTCTGCTTATCATTCCGAGGCCGAAGGACATGACACTCAAAACTGTTGGACTCTAAAGCGAGTAGTAGAGGATCTAATAGAACAAAAGAAATAGTGTTGAGAGATGAGGAGGTCCCGAACATAACCAATAACCCGTTACCGCCTCACAACAATGGGCCACTCATCGGGATGATTTGTGAGGACAAAGAGTTCGACCCTGCTTTAAAAGCCTTAATAGCCATTGCTGATGCAGACTAAAAATCGAAGGTTACCCCTAGAAGGTTGAAGAAAAAGAAACGATTAAAGCCAAGCACGTAGAAGCAGAGAAGAAGTTTGAAATTAAAACTGAGACGGCACACAAAGGAACCAATACTTTACATCCCACGGGGGTGTCCAGAAAAACATCCCACTCTAAGTTCCCCAAGAATGTTTGAGTTGAACAAGACGATGTATGTACCTGAGGGAGCTTATGTGGTACGGGGACCGATTAAACTGCCAAGGCTGAATGAGCTCAAGGTAATCGTCGCGCGCCTCATAAGGAAATGACGAAACCATATGCAGTCCCATGGAACTACCAAGAAACTATAGTAACACACAAAGGTAAATAAATCACTTGAGAAACTCAAAAGGGCCATCCCGCAAAGAAATTTTGGGACATTGAAAAAGTAAACATTGCTACCAAAAGGCAATTTCGACCCAAAAAGCCCGTAAATGCTGAAGAGGCAGAGGCCTTCTTTCAAAACATGAAAATGCCAGAATATGAGGTGGTGGACCAGCTTCGGATATCTCCGGAGAAAGTCTCATTAATATCATTGCCGATGAACTTTCTAGAGTACCAATAAGTGTTGGCCAAAACTTTGAATGAAGCTTATGTGCCGTGTTCAAACATCTGTGGAACAACTGGAAAAATGGCAGAAAGATTTTGTTATTAATCAGGTTACATTCGGCAAGAATGATTTACCTCCAGAGGGAGATGCCCACAACAAAGCCTTGAACCTCACCGTCATATGCGAAGGCCATTATGTCAAAAGAGTAATGATAGACGGATCTTCCGGTGTGGATATATGCCCACTGTCGAAGTTGCAAAGAATGGAGATCGGAACAGAGAGGATCCATCCCAACAATGTGTGTGTCCGAGCCTTTAACGGAATAAAGAGAGACACCATATGGGAAATTGACTTAGAATGGACAATCGGTCCGGTCGATTTTAAAGTGACATTTCAAGTAATAGACATGGACACATCCTATAACTATCTCCTAGGAAGACCATGGATTCACGCGGAAGGAGCGGTGCGTTCTACTCTGCACCAAATGTTGAAATTCGAACTTGAGAACCTGGAGAATATGGTCCACGGAGAAGACGAATAGACAATATACCGTTATCCCTCTGTCAACTACCTCGAATCTAAAGAGGGAAGTGCGCATATAGAGCCCGTTTAGCTTAGCTGATTTAGAGTAGCTGATAAGCATTAGGTGCCGAAAAGCACTTTTAAGTGCAGAAGCTGATTTAAAAAATAAGCAGTTACGTGTTTGGATAAAAGTGCTGAAAATAAGTAGTTGAATAATTTGGTATACAAAGAGTTTATTTTAAAAAGAAGTATTTTAAGGATAATAGTAAATATTTTGGTTAAACCTAAAGTGCTTATAAGCTGGTCAACCACTTTTACTTTTAACAAACGCGTAGATAAGTAAAAAACTGCTTATAAGCCAGTTTGACCAACATATAAGCTTAGCCAAACACCCTCATAGTTTACCAGGCTTTTGAAATTGTGGTAGCTGATAAACACAAAGAAAGAAAACCATCCCCCCCCCCCCCCCCCGCCTTTCCTCTCCAATGCCTCGAGCATGGTGGCAAGAGAGATGACACACCAAGTGTTTAAGCCAGGCAAGGGACTTGGAAGTTCTCTACAATGAATAACTGAGCCGATCGTTTTGCCTACCGCAGAGAAGTTTTTTGGGCTAGGTTTCTATCCCATGCTTGGGGATATCACCTATGCCAACCGTAGGAAACCTTGTGGATGGTCTTTGCCACAACCCCTACCCTACTTATACAAAACATTTTGTGAAACCAAAATATAGTGAGGAAGAAAAAGACGAGACTTTCACAGCGGCAGAAATTGAAGAGATATGTGGGGCCAGGAGGAAATTATTGTATGAAGCAAACATGGTCTAGCTGGGAGAAGGCTCAAGCACTGTTGAGGTGCTCTACATGGGACCGGATGCCATGATTACAAAACTGGAAGGCCACGCCTTTCCCAGTTAGGCGGGAGGCCCGATAGTCTTGCCTCAACCTTTTCTTGCATCATGGGTTATTTAAAGGTGTAACTCGGGTGTTTTTCTTTAGTATTTTGTCCTTTAATTTCCATATGTTAACCTTGTTATCTTACAGTTTCAAAGAAATGAAATAGATATTTAATCGTTTACACCGCCATTTTTTATGATTTTGTTTTTTTCTTCCTATTTTCATCTTTTCTTTTAGTTAAAATATTGCGGCTTTAAATAATGATATGCTCGCAGACTTCATGCTCTGACCCAAACATGCTGACTATTTGTGAAATAATGAACCAAGAACCAGAGTATCATGAAGAAGAGGCTTTTAGGGAAATCAACTGAGAGTTGGAACATTTTGAAAATAAACCAAAAAAACCTTAAACGATGCCGAACCAGTTAATTTTTGTGATCCCACCGAAACCAAGGAAACTAAAATAAGCATCAATGTGAATAAGGAAATCTGGGATTCACTAGTTCAACTTCTTCTGGAATTCAAAGATGTATTTGCTTGGCTGAGTGTAGATCTGGTGGTTCAATAGTTGCCCACATACCCTGAATGCCCTCCAGTCCAACAAAAACAAAGAAATTTCAAACCTGATGTTAGCGATAAGATCAAAGAAGAGATTACAAAATAATTTGAAGCGGGGGTAATCCGAGTGGTTCGATACACCACATTGTTGGCCAGAGTGGTTCCGGTATCAAAGAAAGATGGAAAAACTCGAGTGTCTGTAGACTACAGAGATTTAAACAAGGCGAGTCGCAAAGACAACTTCCCTTTTCCTAACATCCACATTCTTGTTGACAATTGTGCCAAACACGAGATACAATATTTGTAGATTGCTATGCAGGATACCACCAAATGTTGATTGATGAGGAAGATGCTGAGTAAACTGCTTTTACCATACCTTAAGGAACTTACTGTTACAAAGTTATGCCTTATTATATAAAGCAAGATGGGGCAATATATATACGGGCTATGACCACCATTTTCCATGACATGATGCATCAGTAAATAGAAGTATATGTTGATGATGTGATTATCAAGTTGATGACACAGGGTGATCATGTAAGAGACTTAAGAAAGTTCTTCCAAAGGCTTCACAAGTATGATTTCAAATTGAATCCAACCAAGTGTGCATTTGTGGTCCCGTCAGGCGAACTTCTAGGATTCATTGTCATCCGAAGAGGCATCAAGTTGGACCCGACCAAGATAAAATCCATTCGAGAGCTACCTCCTCCAAAAGCTAAGAAGGATGTAATGAGCCTGCTGGAAAGACTGAATTACATCAGCCGATTCATCACCTAGTTGACTTCCACATGCGAGCCCATATTCAAGCCATTGAAAAAAGACACAACAATTAAATGGACTGGTGAGTGTCAAGAGGCTTTTGATAGAATCAAACACTACCTGTCCAACCCACCAGTCTTGGTCCCGCTAGAACCGGGAAGGCCATTGTTTCTTTACCTATTAGTCCTGGAGAGCTCTTTTGGTTGTATTCTCGGGCAGCATGACGCCACGGGAAAAAAGGAACAAGCCATCTATTATTTGACCAAGAATTTTACCAGTTACGAAGCCAAGTACACGCTGCTAGAAAGAATCTTTTGTGCATTGACGTGGGTGGCCCAGAAGTTGAGGCATTACCTGCAAGATCATACCACCTACCTCATAACCGCCTACATCTGGATACATCCCCGTTTGGAAATGTTCTTCCATAGAGCAGTAAACAGAAAAGGAGTAGGAATTGGGGCGATTTTAATCTCACCTATTGGTCAACATTACCCGCTACAGCAAGGCTTCGATTTTTCTGCACCAATAATACATCTGAATAAAGGGCTTGCATCATGGGCATGAACATGACCATTGACCAGAATGTTGAGGAGTTGTTAATCATGGGGGATTCAGCTTTGATCATCCGATAGGCGTAGGGAGAATGGGAAACAGACACGTTTAGCTCATCCCCTATCAACAGCATGTGGAGAACCTCAACAAATGGTTCGATTCGGTACAATGCAGGTACATTCCTAGTCGTCACAATGACCTAGCAGACGCACTCTCAACTCTGGCTTCCATGTTGCCTTACCCCAGAAACGCTTATGTTGATCCTTTGGAAATCCAATTCAAAGAAAGGCATGGGTATTGTAATATGACTGAGGCAGAGTCTAGCACCCAGCCCTCGTATTATGACATCAAAAGATTTCTGAAAACACAAGTGTATCCCGAGCAAGCTACCGGGGAGCAAAAGAAAACCATCTGACGGCACGTGAGCAATTTCTTATTGAGTGGTGATACTTTATATAAAAGGACACCATAGCTCAATTTGGTAAGATGTGTTGACACCGAGGAAGCCGAGAGAATTATTCATAAAGTACATGCAGGAGTGTGTGGACTTCATTTGAACGGATATGTACTAGCAAAGAAAATACTTCGAGGAAGATATTACTGGATAACCATGGAGGAAGACTGTTTCAGCTTCGTTCAAAAATGTCATCAATGTCAGGTACACGGTGATTTTATTCACGCACTGCCAACCGAATTGCATCCTATGTCAGCACCCTGGTCATTCGCTACCTGGGGCATGGATGTCGTTGGGCCAATTGAGCCAAAAGCCTGAAATTGACATAGATACATATTGGTTGCTATTGATTATTTCACAAAATGGGTTAAAGCTATCACACTAAAATCTGTCACCAAGAAATCTTTGATAGATTTTGTACATTCCAACATCATCTGTCGTTTCAGTATCCTGCAACCGTCATTACAAACAATGCGGTCAATCTGAATAGTCGTCTACTGGGAGAAATATGTGACCAATTTAAGATAATATATAGAAACTCCACCCCTTACCAGCCCAAAGGTAATGGTGTCGTCAAAGCAGCTAACAACAACATCAAGAATATTTTGAGAAAAATGATTAAAAGCTCAAGACACTGGCATGAAAAGGTTTCCTTTTGTGTTGTTGGGATATCGCACCACAGTGCGCACATCGGTAGGAGCAACCCCATATTTACTGGTCTATGGGCCTGAAGCTGTCATACCCACAGAGGTACAAATCCCTTCGCTCCAAGAAATTGTCGTAGCAGAAATTGAGGATAGCGAGTGTGATAAAACTCGTTCGGAGCAGCTATCATTATTGATGAAAAACGAATGGTTGCAGTTTGTCAAGGTCAGTTATACCAACAAACAATGGCCCGCGCTTACAACAAGAAAGTGCGCCCTAGGAATTTCGAAGTCGGACAGCTGGTATTGAGGCGTATTCTCCCTCACCATCATAAAGCTAAGGGAAGGTTTTCCCCGAACTTGAAAGGTCCGTACATTATTAAAAAGATACTGCGCAAAGTAGAATTTTACCTGGGTGACGTTGAAGGAGACGAGCCCGACACAGCTGTGAATGCAGATGCACTAAAAAGGTATTACGTTTGAACTCCCTGTAGCAATGATTCCATCTGGTTGAACTGACGAAGGCTTTTATTTCCCGCTACCATAAGAACTACCAATCCTTCGCAAACCCTTTGAGCCGATCGCGTTTCTTTGTTTGCCCTCTTTGGAACCCGGAATTACGATAAAAAAAAGGATGAAAATGATGAATGAAAAAAATAGGAAAAAAAGAAAAAAAATGATGAATGAAAAAAAAACAACAACAAACAATTTAGTTTAGGAAAAACTTGTTGAATTGCGTCTGACTTGAATCCGAAAGGATACGTAGGCATCCTCTCGCTGAGATTCAGTTATATAGAAATAAAACCCAGTTCCCCAAGAAATAAAACTTGGGCAAAGATGTATTGGTTCGATCACAAACCCGCCCGAATGGTTCCAAAGTTGTAAATTTCCATCCAATTTCCTTTACTCAAAAGCATGGTCCAAGTCCTTCCGATCTATTGGCCAAACCAGGGACGTGAAAAACACCATTGTTGGGATTCGACACAACTTAATTTGAGAGAAATATTATCGGTGAAAACCGTCGAGCAACATAAGGTGACGATGAGCAGAGAAAAACAAAATGAGAGAGTCTGTTTAGTGAAAACTTGGAAAGAGCGCTATCGGACAACGGGAGAAGAAAAAATGAGAGAGGCCTATTGGCGAAAAACCCGCAAAGGGCGTCGGCAACCAAAAAGTGGAAATATCACCACCCCAAGCCTGAACAAGTTTACGTAGCTGCGAAAGGTTGAAACCAGAAAGCAGAAATGGATCTGGGTCGGGCATCTAGTCCAAGAAGCATGTTGTTTCCATTTAAAGTCGTCATGCACTCCCAGATAAATCCTCCATTTTCTCCAAAAGAGACATACCTCTCTAAATCAATGTGTTTGCTTTTGTTGTTTTCTCCCATTCCTTTTCTTTTTAACTTTGATGTTCTGACCATTCCGCAGGAGAAGGTAGCAAGACCGGTCTCACGACTTTTCTCCTAGCAAGAACTAAAAGGAATATCCGGTATCAGCGAGCGCATTTAGCCAATCCTGGCTGATCATGATAGCGGAAGCTTCGAAAAGCAACGAAGTAGAGTGAAAAGAAATTCAAAATAGAGAGCCCACGAAGGCGAATAAAGATCGGAGAGGTTAAGCCAAAGCGGGCTAAGGGTTCCAACAAAATTTCCCAAAAGGCGAGCCCCGAAGTTGAAACCGGGACAATCATAACCAAGGGCCTGTAAAACAAAAGCCAGTATGAAGATAAGGACCCCCCGACCAACCTACGAGGCAAAGTTCAGAAATCAAGGGTTTCCCCAACAAAAATGAGGCTGAAATCAAGCAAAACAAGGCTGCAAACCAATCACTGTTCAAACTAACAAATTGCTCTGTTTTTGAATTAAATTTTGAAACAGGTGTAATCAAAAAATAATAGGAAGACGCGAGAAATGAAATCAAAGATATGACACAACGGCTAAGAATAGTGTTTCATCAATAACTAGACAGAGGGGAAGTTTTCTTTACATTCTTTTACTGCAAGTTTCATAAATAAATATGATTGCATGGGACTTGGATCCTTGACTCCTTCCCCAGACTTAGGGCCATATCCCTAACCTTCCCCTGTGCAACTTTTGGAATTCCTCGGCATAACCCAAGGGTCGCACTCCACTCTCTCTAGCACAGATCGAGAAATTTCTTTCTTTCGCTTCCCGGCATAACCCGGGGGCTTCTCTTTATATCCCCAGCACAACCTAATGACCCTTTTCCACCTTTATTCCCCACCATTGTCTTAGAGTTCAAGCTCTTATGTCCTTAGCATAACCTAAGGTTTTTTCCTTCACTTCTCTATCCCCAGCTTAGTTAAAATTATCTCTATGGCCCTCCACTTCCTTGAAATCTCCCCGGCATAACCTATGAGTTTTTCTTTCAATCCCGGCATAACCTGCGGATTCCCCTGGTATAACCCATGAATTTTTCAATTCAATCCCGCATAACCCGTGGATCGCCATAGCATAACCTTGGAGTTTTACTTTCACTCCCGGCATAACCCGCAGATTCCCCTGGCATAACCTAGGAATTTTCCATTCAATCCCCACATATCCCGTGGATCTTCCTAGCATAACCCAGGAGTTTTTCATTTACTCCCGGCATAACCCGCAGATTCCCCTGGCATAACCCAGGAATTTTCCATTCAATCCCGGCATAACCCGTGGATCTTCCTAGCATAACCCAGGAGTTTTTCATTTACTCCCGGCATAACCCGCGGATTCCCCTGGCATAACCCAGGAATTTTTCCATTCAATCCCGGCATAACCCGTGGATCTCTCTAGCGTAACCTAGGAGTTTTTTTTATCTCCCGGGGTAACCCGCGGATTCCCCTAGCATAACTTAGGAGTTTTTCTTTCACTCCCGGCATAACCCGCGGATTATCTGGCATAACCCATGAATTTTTCATTCAATCTCGGCATAGCCCGCGGATCTCCCTATAATAACCTAGGAGTTTTTCTTTCAATCCCGGAATAACCTGCGGATTGCCTTGGCATAACCCAGGAAGTTTTCATTCAACCCCCGCATAACCCCGCGGATCTCCCTAGCATAACCTAGGAGTTTTTCTTTTAGTCCCGGCATAACCCGCGGATTCCCCTGGCATAACCCATGAATTTTTCAATTCAATCCTGGCATAACTCGTGGATCTCCCTATCATAACCTATGAGTTTTTCTTTCACTCTCAGCGTAACACGCGGATTCACCTAGCATAACCTAGGAATTTTTCTTTCACTAACGGCATAACCTGCGGCTTCCCCTGACATAACCTAGGAATTTTTCATTCAATCCTGACATAACACGCGGTTCTCCCTAGCATAACCTAGGTGTTTTTCTTTCAATACCGGCATAACCCGCGGATTCCGCTTGCATAATCCAGGAAGTTTTTATTCTATCCCAGCATAACCTACAGATCTCCCTAGCATAACCTAGGAGTTTTTCCTTTAATCCCGGCATAACTTGTGGATTCCCCTGGCGTAACACATGAATTTTTCATTCAATCCCGGCATAACCCGCGGATCTCCCTAGCATAACCTAGGAGTCTTTCTTTCATCACGCATAACCTAGGGATTTCCCTGGCATAACCCAGAAAATTATTTCAGTTCATCTCGACATAACCCGTGGCTTTCCTTTCATCCCCAGCAGGGACCCTTCATTCCTTTTTCGGCATAACCCGTGGATTTTCCTCCCATAAGAGACCCTTCATTCCTATCTCGGTATAACCGAGGGATTCTCCTCTTATCCCTCGAATGGACCCTTTTTCTTTCCAAGCATAACCTAGAAATAGTTCCAAAGGATACGTAATCCTGAATTTTATAGTTTTCAATAAAGAAATAGCTTAGATTTGTGTTGCAAATAACTCACGATATTTTCCCGATGAAAATTGGGGCAGAAAATTCCGTTCGTTTGTTTCTTTTGGTGTCGGAGCAGGTTTTACTTCAAGGCACAGGATTCGAGATGACTGAAAGTGGGAGTCTCAATCCAGAATAAGCAAAAGAAGAAAAGAACAAAAAGAAAAAAAGAAGTGAATTCGAAATGATGAAGTGGACAGAGATGCGGGCTACTCGAAATTTGATTGAAATCACAAGCTCCGCCCGTCCCACTTTGTTTCAAAATTTAAGAATAAACCAACATTTGCAGCTAACGAGCATCAGTATTCAGATCGGAGTCTGCTACAAGAGTTAGCCAAGACTCAAGATGAAGTTTCAAGAGACTCATGGATAGGAATCTTGTAACTCGTAGTTGATAGGCCTAGCTAGTTTAGCAGTTGATTTTATTTTGTGTACTAACGAGTCAGTAAGCAATAGCTGCAACACCAGCAGTGAAATCACAGCCCATGGTAGTCCCAGCTACCAAACACTCAAGAACTACACTGACCTAATTCCTTTATCGCCGAGGATATGTAGGCAACCTTTGAAGCAAGGTTTGGTCAGACATCTTTTCAAAATGCTTCTCTTGAAATTTTTGAGTAGGCAAAAATCCCGCATTGCGCTCATTTATCTTTTAATGAAAACCCTTCGTGTTTCCGAGCAACAAGGGGCAGCTGCGAGCACGTGATTTTTGCCTCGATAAAATTACTCCTACAGACTTCTCAGACATAGGATTTCTCCTTTTAATTATTTATTTTTTAGGATTTAATTGCACATATCAGTGTGTATTTTCATTGGTGCATGCATGACAACTCATTGAAAAACAAAAAAAATTACATAAGCATTTAGGATATTGATTTTACATATTTTGTTAGAATAAATTTGTAATTAAGGTTTTTTTTTGTCAAATATAAAAATCACAAAAAAAAAATAGTTCATTTCGGCGTTTATTTAATTTGTAGCTTCCAAATTGTTAATTTTCTTATTTGTTTAGATTAGGGGGTTATCTAGTTGAATTTAGTCTAATAAGAACTTTTAATATAAAATTAGGAACCATTAAAAATGAAAATAAAAAAAGAAGTGGGAATTAAAAGTGATTTAAAATAGGGTGGCCACAATTGGGCCAAGCCTGGGTGGCCCAAACCCCCTTACTCGTCAAAAAATACCCAAAACCAGCCCAAAACCCGTCTCTGACCCAAGCTGATATAAGAGACGCCCCAAAACGACGTCGTTTTGGGGCCATCAATCTCAGCCATCCATAAACGATGATCCAATGGTCCTAAACACCCCCCCCCCAAAACCAATATAAATTTCCAAACGTGTGTAATACACTCAGAGACAAACTCCTTCATCCTCGTACAAACCCTAACCGGTGAAACACCGTCTAGGAACCACCATCGACCCACCGTCCGCCGCCAGCCGGAAAACGTCTCCGCCGGCGGCAATGCTCATATTCCTCCAAAAAATACACCATTGACCCCTGTACCCTCCTCTTTTCGATGCCCTAAAAACCAAGTCTCAAATACAAGCCAATCATCTTGAATATTAGATTTTTTGGATGATGACTCCACCGTCTACGGCGGTACCGTCTCCGAAACCTTTCCAAAATAACACCATACATTCTTACCCCATCCCCAATACGAATCCATGGTCATATTCCTCCAAACCCCTACCCATATCTTCGAATATTAATTCGAAGTACAGACCCAAACCCCCAACCTCACCGGAATCTTTTGAAAATGGTACCAGGTGATCATATCACCTCCATAAATCCACAACTAACAGCCTCTAAATACAACCACAATCTGATAAAAAATTAGATCAAAAAATGATCTAAAACAAAGATCCACCCTAAACAGACCAACTCTACACCTGATACTCTCTCACCCTCTCAAATGATGGAACAAGGGTCCCAGAAGGCCAAAGACCCTCCCAGAAAATGGTCGAAAAACATGAGACTTGAAACGTCCAAATTTTTAGGGTTGCAGTGATTAAGCTAAGTACCCTATCATCTTTTGATTGCTTTTTAATATTTCTTTGTGTAAATACATGAATATCCATTTGCTCATCTGTAAAAAAAATTATGACTAGTTACTTTGTTTCCATGACATGCTTTTTTTAAAATCTTGATAACCTGCTTCTGAATTGTCCTTTTACCAATTGAAGTCATAGATGTTTCTTTTGACTAATTATGTCAAGCTTAAAATGTTCATCTTCCCTGGTTTGACTTTCCATTTTATTTCAAATTGATTAAGGTCCATTTGTGATAAATCTTGTTTCTGAAGTTTATTATATTTAACTTTATCTTTTTCTTCTAAGTATATTAGTTCCATATTTCGATTCTTGTCTAAATTTTCCTGTATATATGTGTTGCATTGATTTCTTTACGTATCAATTTTTTACCTTTGTTTGTTTGCTTTTACATAGTATAATATTGTTTCCAAATGAATAGTTGACCATGTCCAGCTTTCTTTACAACTCGACCTCAACTGATAATGAAATAATGGTCTATGGTTTTGAGTAGTTAACTAGGGTCAATTTCTGACCAAATGGATAGGCATCATGGTATAAAACATCTATGCTAGTAATTAAGAAGGGAATACAGGGGTAATGGGGGTATTTGAGCATAAGAATCTTGTAACAAACTCCTGGAACATTCTAATGGAGGTTTGAAATGCAATTTCTGTTAATTCTTTCTCAATACTTGAGGCACAAGTTAAAAAATAAGGGACCAATTAAGCAAATCTGATAAATTGGTAATGGACTAATAAATAAACAAGAAGGACTCGTTACTATAAGGCCTTGGCTATAAAAAGGTATCTGATTGTTTAGAGAAAAGGAAAAGAGATATATTTTTTTAAGAGAAAAGGTCGAGAAAACTATCTGAAAAAAAAATTCCCTAAAAATCCTAAGCTTTTCTGGCAAATATTTTCTAAAAAAATCAAATTCTGTTAATTAGAAGTTGAAGATGACTTGAGGCATATGCATTTGAGGTGTTTGTGTTTTTTAGAAGCAATTTTACGCATTGATCTTAGGGTGGCTTGATTTGTTCAGGTTTAGGATCGAAACTTGTGCTTTTATTGGCTTTTCAAAACTTTTCTGAGTTCCTGAGACCATTCATGGGTGTTATCTGGTTGATTTTGTACAGTTTGTTGCTTCTAGGTTTCCTTAGTCATAGGATTCCTTTTTCCTGTAATTCCAGGTACTACTTTCACTTAGGAGAATGTGGAAACGCATAGCCAGATTTGATTATGAAGACGTTTATATTTTCATGTTAATATTGTATTACAAATGATACCAGTTTAGTAGTATTTAGGACATTCACCTTATCTTCGGTGTTGTAATGTGTATGAACACCTGAACTATGTTTGACCGTATTGGGACTGTTAATTTTCATTTGTTTAATTTTCAGTAGGTTTAAAATATAATAGTAAAATAACTTGCCTGATTTTTATGTTTGATTCGGTAATAGGGGGTCATTATATGTATATGTACTCTGATTGATGAGTACATTAGTTTTAGATGCTAAATTAGAAAACCTGAAGTTGTAGCTTATTCATTTGCTAGCTTGAAAATCACTAATGGAATTTCTTTTTGTCAAATGACTTTAATTTGTTAAATAATCACTTATAAATAACCTCAATAGTTGTAGTGTAGTGATTTGAGTGATGTTATTCTCGCCTTGTTAATAATTTGTAATATCAAATTTCTGAGCTCAATGAAAGGCCTAGATTATTATGAAGTATGAACAAAGGTGTACTTCTGGGCTTTTTTCGTTCATAAAGCCCAAATGGCAGAAATCGGCCATACAAATGCTGAAAATATGCATAGTGATTGTTTCATTTGGATAAACCATTAACGTATGAATCAATTAGGACTTTCTCTTCTATTTAGAGACACGAGTAATATAGAATCATAGTCATTTTAGGTTGCCCTTCAAAAAATAAATTGAGCGAGCTACGCTAACAAAATCATACACTACATTGGCCCTCAAATTGTAATAAAATGCTTAGAAGTTTGGGAAATACCGTTTAGTGAATTTCATGGTATTTCTACGAAGTTAAAATGCGTAGTTGCTTTAGGCGCGTTGTTCTATAATGTATCTTCCTAAACTTGGGTGCACATTTATGTGACCCAAATCCCAGTCTTAACGATGTTAAAATGTGTCGAGAACCCGATTGCATTTATGTGACATGGTTCAAGACGTGTTTTAACTACGTTTCATGTATTCCTTAAAATGAAATAAAGTGGTTAAAAATATTAAATTTGCAATGTACGATAAGTATGTATAAAAATCAGGAAATTGGCCATTTTTAATAGTTTAAGAAACTTGCTAGAACCACGGATACCTTCCTTCGGATTAACATAATTCATTACTCAAGAATTTCTGGTTCGTAGACTCCAATTGGGGAGTCAGAAAAATTTCCTCGATTTGGGATCTTAAATGAATTGGTGACTTGGGACACTAAAAGCCAAACATATCCCAAGTGGCATCTCTAAGTAAATAAATGATCCCAGTTCGAATAATATCACTTCAATTTGAAAAACTCCTTTATGCGTATCATCCATCGGGGTAGCCGTGTAAAAAGGAGGTGTGACAATCATTGCCAGTTGAACAAGGTAATAGTGAAGAACCATTATCCTTTGCCTCGTATTGATGATCCGTTTGACTTGCTTCAAGGCGCACATGTATTTTCTAAGAGTGATATGCGCTCAAGTTACTATCAGCTGAAGATTCGGGAGCGAGATATCTTGAAGACTACTTCTATGACTCGTATGGTCATTACGAGTTTCTTGTTATGTCATTTGGGATGACCAATGCCCGGGCAACTTTTATGCATTTGAGGCACAGTGTATTTCGGCCATATGTTGACTCTTTTGTCATTGTATTTATTGATGACATTCTCGTATATTCCCCGAGTCGGGAAGATAATGAGCAACACCCGGGGACAATGCTTCAGACTCTAAGGGAAAAGAAATTATATGTAAAGTTTTCAAAATGTAAGTTTTAGTTGGATTCCATGGCATTCTAGGGCCATGTGGTATTGAGTGGGGGTATTCGGGTGGATCTGAAAAAATAGAGGTAGTGTAGAGTTGGCACAGACCATCCTTAGCTAGAGAGATTTGCAGTTTGCTTGGCTTGGCAGGTTATTACCATCAATTTTTCAGGGGTTTTCTTCTATTGAAGCACCTATGACTAGACTGACCTAAAAGGATGTCCCATTCCGGTGGACGGAAGAGTGTGAGGTGAGCTTTCAGATGCTCAAGACAGTTTTGACTACGGCCCCAGTTTTGATCTTGCCTTTAGGATAAGGGTCGTATACTGTCTATTGCGATGCCTTGAGATTTGGACTTGGAGTGGTATTGATGCAAGATTGTAGGGTCATTGCCTATGTGTCCACACATTTGAAGATACATGAGAAGAATTGTCCTGTCTATGATCTCGAGTTAGCTACCATTGTTCACGCCCTGAAGATTCGTGCCATTATATATACGGTGCGCCATGCGAGATTTCCACTGATCATCGGATCTTAGAGCATTGTTCAAGCAAAAGTATTTAAATTTGCGCCAAAGGAGGTGGTTCGAGTTGTTGAAGGATTATGACAACAGTATTTTATACCACCCGGGCAAGGCCAATGTAGTGGTTGATGCTGTTAGTCGTCGGACGGAGAGTTTGGGAAGTTTAGCATATTTACCATCATCGAAGAGGCCTATGGCGATGGATGTTCAGGCCTTAGCCAACCCGTTTGTGAGATTGGATCTTTCGAAGCCCAGCCGGGTTCTAGCTTGCATGGTTTCTCAATCTTCATTATTTGATCGTATGAAGGAGCAGCAGTATGATGACCCTTATTTGCTTGTCCTTATGGAAATGGTCCAGCATGGTGATGCCAAAGATGTGACCATTGGCATGGACGGAGTATTGAGGATGCGCGGTCGAGTTTGTGTACCAAAAATTGATGGGCTTCGGGAGTTAATTTAAGAGGATGCCCATAGTTCGCGGTATTCCATTTATCCGGGTACCGCAAAGATGCATCAGGACTTGAGGCAGCACTATTAGTGGAGGCGAATGAAGAAAGATATAGTTGTGGTTGTAGTTTGGTGCCTCAATTGTTAGCAGGTGAAGTATGAGCACTAGAGTCCAGGTGGATTGCTTCAGCAGATAGACATTTCGAAGTGAAAGTGGAGCGTATCACCATGGATTTTGAGTCTGGACTCCCGCGAATTTTGAAGAAGTTCGATGCCATTTAGGTTCTTATGGCTAGGCTGACCAAGTTCGTTCATTTCATTCCTGTTTGTACAATTTATTCTTTGGAACGATTGGGAGAGAATTATATCCGAGAGATTGATGTTTGCATGGTATTCCAATTTCTATCATTTCAGATAGAGATACTTCATTCACATGGCGGTTCTGGAGAGCCGTGCAACAGGAGTTAGGTAGCTGGGTAGAGTTGAGCACGAGATTTCACCCTCGGACAGATGGACAATCTGAGCGATCTATTCAGATTCTTGAGCATATGCTCTGTGCGTGTGTGATGGAGTTTGGGGGTTCTTGGGATCTGTTCTTGCCATTGTCGGAGTTTTCTTACAACAACAGTTATCAGTCCAACATTCAAATGGCACTGTATGATGCATTGTATAGTGGGCGGTATAGATCTCCGATGGGTTGGTTCGAGCCGGGTGAGGCTATATTATTGGGTATATATTTGGTTCAATATGCTTTAGAGAAGGTTAAGGTGATTCAAGATAGGATCCGTAACCAGTCCAGACAGAAGAGCTATGCGGAACAAAAGGTTCGTTATGTTTCATGTATGGTTGGAGAGCGAGTTCTTCTTTGGGTTTCGCCTATGAAAGGCGTTATGAGATTTGGTAATAACGGGAAGTTGAGTCCGTGGTTTATTGGCCCTTGAGATATTGAGGTGAGTTGGGGAGGTTACTTATGAGCTTTCCTGATCTCCCAGCCTTGTAGAAAGTCACCCGGTATTTCATGTTTCGATGCTCTAGAGGCATCACGGTGATCCGTCGTACGTGTTAGATTTCACCTCAATCCAGTTGGATAGGGATCTATCTTATGTTGAGGAGCAAGTGGCAATATTGGATAGGCAGGTAAGAAAGTTGAGGTCAAAGAACATGGCTTTAGTAAAGATTCAGTGGCGGGGTCAACCGGTCGAGGAGGCGACCTGTGAGACCAAGCAAGATATGTGCAGTCGTTACCCTCATCTTTTCACTACTTCAGCTATTCCTCTATGATCGTTCGAGGATAAACGAATGTTTATGTGTAGGAGAATGTGACGACCCGGCCGGTCATCTTAGGAATTCACATCCCAATCCTTATTAACTGCTATCCCAAAATTTATTTCTGCTAATTTTATTTGTCGGGATGTTCGGTTTTGAGTTTTGGAGAGTTTTGGGACACTTAATATCTAAATGAGAGATTAAGTGTCAGAAAATTTGTCATAGTTGGAACAGTGGGAAGACAACCTCAGAATGGAAATGAGATATTTCTTTGACCTTGTGTTCCCGTGAATTTTCAGGTTTTGGGATAGTGATGTAGACGTTTTGAGATACTGTGTTGTATATGCCGAGAAGCATTTTATATATCGTTCCTTTAAGTTACCCTTGGTTTAGATTTACATTTCCGCAAGTTTTGATTCATTTTCCATACTTGTCAGGCTTACCTTGTCGTAGAGACTAGGTGCCGTCACGATATGTTCACAGAGGGTGAACTGGGGTCGTGACACCTTCACTACAGCAGTCGTCACAAACTCAACTATTTCATCCCTAGCCAACCTGCTATCAATTTGAAGGACCATGTCCTTCTAGCCTTGCACTTCTAATTTTTCAAATAGTAGCACCATCTTTTCCTCCTCCAAATCCTTGAGGATTCTACCCTTTAGATTAGTTCTTTTGCCAAACTTGGCGGTCTTGTAAATTTCACGTCTGATTCATCTTCCTTTTCTCCACTCCATTCCTATCCTTTAGCAATTTTTACTTGTTTGGATTTCATAGCAGACATGGTCCTTTTGCCAAGGGGGATGGTTCAGCAGACTTAGAAATAGACTTCTTAGTGGAAGTCTTGGATTTCTTGGGCTTCGAAGTCTTGACATCCACTTCAGCAATTTCATCTTCATCTTGATTGACCAGGCCAATTTCATCTACATCAACAACCTCAACAGGCTCTCCTACTTTCTTCTTCCCTTTGTACATCTATTTCTTTTTGCTTTCTGCTAATGCTTTCTGCATCTCCTCCTCATTCTGCTTCAGTTTCGTTTTTCTAGATCTTCCTCTTGTGCGAGGAATTTCAATAGGGTCAGAAGGAGCAACCTTTATTTTCTTGTTTGCCCTAGCAGTGCGAGGGGTCTTAGTCATGGAAGTTCTATTCTTTTTGGGGTTGCAGATGTCACCTACTTCCTTCGATAGATATGCAAGGGTTTCTTCAACTAGTGAACCAGGTTCATCTAGTTTTTTCCCAAGGTTAACCAGCCCTTCGACAGCTTTGCCAAACCTACATCCCCCTATTTTTTTTGCACTTCCCATTACATTATATGATTCTGCTAAAAAAATAGCCATTTTACCTTCATCAAAAGTGGGTGAAGAATCAATCACTCTTTTCAACGTTCCCCTGTCTTCAGTCCGAACACCCTCACTCTCCTTCTTTTCCTATTTTATTTTTACCATATTTTATTTTGTATTAAGCAGAATAACCTTTAAGCATGTGTGGTACTCATAGTAGTATTTAAGAAAAATAATGCGCTAGTTACATGTTAAAAAATTAAGAATTTTAAACTTATTTTGGATTAAGAAAAATAAGCTTTCACTTGCTATAGATAAAGACAATTAAGCCAAAATGAAATAAAAACGAGTGCAAAATAACCTATTATATTTACTAGAATCCGCTGGAGTCACAACTCACGAACTTCTGGAATTCTCTACAAATAGAGTTGGAATATAATACAATTGTTTTGAATGAAAAGATTTAGTAAAATAGGAAATTAGAAGGGGACTTCAAGATCTGCGGATGCCAGTAGGTCTACCCCGAGCCTCCGAATAAGCAAATCGAAGTTGTTACAACTCACGAACAGCTAAGGCCAGTACCAAAATCTTTACAAGAAGTGCAGAGTGTAATATGAGTATAATAGACCCCATGTAGTCGTAAGTGTTTGAGCCTAACCTCGACGAATTAGTAACGAGACTATAACAAAACACCTACATGATTAACATGTGTAGTTAATAGTATATGTACAAGATAATGATAAATAAAAGCTAAAAATATATTATTAGGAGGGGACATGCTAAAGGGAATACATGATATGAGAGATGCAACAGAAATGATATCCAGAAAAGTCAATATGCCTTTAACTAATAAAAGTAATTAAGCATAATGAAGAAAATTGCACGGTATTACCCTTCGTGCTTTTACTCTCAACCTTACAATGAAACAATAATACTGCACGGCAACACCCTTCGTGATTTTACTCTCACTCAAAATATAACCAATAGATATGGCAGGACATCACCATTCATGCATTAACCCTTATAATATGACACGTCATCACCATTCGTGCATTAAGACTCACAATATGGCACATCACCCTTCGTGCATTAACACTCACATACGGCACAACATCACCCTCTATGCATTAACACTCACGTATGGCACGGAATCATTCTTCGTGCTTTAACACTCTCCTATACCACATAACAATAAAAAAGTAATAATATGAACATAGGATCAATAAGTACACGCCTTACTTCAACAACGGTCGTACAATACCAATCTCAACATTCGAATCAATACTGAATTATCACAAAAGTCCATAAGCACAGTAGGAACAATCACTTGAACAATTAACTAGTCTAAGCATGGATATCATGATCAAAGAAATCAATAATCGCAAGAAACAAGTCTCATACGCATGCTATAATCCGACGATAACGCATATGTAATCGTCACCTCACATATACGTTGTACCCAAAATCTAAACATGTAGCAAATAGACAAACAAGTTCTAATCTTTCAAGTCAAGGTTAACCACAAATCATCTCATTCCAAATGATCAATTTAAATCTCAACCACAGCTTTTCCTTTCAAACAATCCTTCGAACTAATAGAATCTAGTAAATCACCAACCAAAGATTCAAATTAAGCATTAGGAACTATCTACTATTACAAAGGATTTATTTTAGGTCATTATTGAAAAATTCAACAAAAGTAAACTCTCGGGGCTGCTTGGTTCAAAGACCAAACCCAAATTTCGGACAAAACATTGATTATCCATACTACCCCGAGCCCGGTTATGTAATTTGATTTTAAATCCTCCCTCAATTGAGGTCCAAATCCCCATTATAAATTTTTTTATTATACCCAAACCCCAAATTTTCACCATAAAAACACTAGATTTTAGGTTAAAATCTTAAAAAATATAGAAAGATTGAAAGAAATGGATTGATATCACTTACCAATAATTTGTGGAAGAAGCGTTCTTTGACAAATCGCATCTAGGGTTTTCTTGTTCACAAAATTCTAAGAATGAACAAAAATCTCGTCTAACTCCCATTTTGATCAGTTGCAGATGTCTCATTTGCCACCCAAGGTTCGCAAATGCGAACCCCACTAATGCGAAGGACCAATCGCAAATGCAAAGTCCTCCCATATCTGCTTTCATCACAATTGCGATGATTTGTTTTGAAATGCAAACATTGATCATCGCAAATGCAAACAAGCCTGGCACAGCCCAACTTTGCAAATGCGAAGTATTGTTCGCAAATGTGAACTCTAGCCTCCCCGCAGTTATGACCTCTTGATCGCAAATGCAATCTCATGCTGACCCAGGTACTCTTCGCAAATGCAAAGAATTTGCTTGCAAATGTGAGCCTGACAGGATTGGAGGATATTCGCAAATGCGAACACTGATCTCGCTATCGCGAAATTTGACACTAGTCATAAGAAATTACAGAACCAGCTGATTTTTCTAAGTCCAAACCACATTATAGTCTATCTGAATCTCGCCCGAGCCCTTGATTCTCTAAACGAAATATGCACAAAATTCTAAAAACATCATAGAAACTTGCTTGTGTGACTAAATCACCAAAATAACACCTAGACTACAAATCGGAAACAAAAATCGAATGAAATTTTTAAGAAACTTTAGAACTGTTATATTAACAATTATATGTTAGAATCATATCAAACCGACTCCGTTTCTTACCAAATTTGACAAACAAGTCATAAGCGTAGTGTTGGACCGATACCTAATTCCGAAACCAAAATACGGGCTCGATATCTAAAAAGTCAAACATTGGTCAAACATTTCAAAATCATTAAGCTTTTATCTTTCAAATTTTAACAGAGTGCGATAGCTTGGGCTAAGGACTTCTGAATTTGATTCCGGAAATACGCCCAGAGTTTAGAGCACCTCGATTCGGGATGTCGGAACATCAATCGGATTAGAAACCAAATCCTAAAGTGACTTCGAAACAGGTTTGACGACTTCAATAAAAAACCTTTCCTATTTAGTGTTACTGATCCTTCAGCGTGTGCACCAACTAAATAGGAAGCTTAATTCAAAAGACAAGAGTAGGCTTAAAGAGGATCAACAGACTGATTCTCGGTCACCTAAAGTTCGAAAGCTAGTTAGACTGCAATCTATGCCTATGGAAAGAAAAGTCACAAAAAGCAATCAATATAATCATAAAGAAAGGCTTGCCTATACGTCTCTCAAATCACGATGCGGATCCATCGGGACAGTCAAAATACAAATTATGGTCCATTTGCTCAAAATATTGACCAAAGTCAACTCAAATGGATTTTTAAGGCAAACGTTTATATATTTTTTTTTTTAACATAAAAGCTTTCCGCAAAATCCGTTCGAACTCCGGAGATTAATCGAGAAGGGCTAAGATGAGGTATTTAACACAAAATTAGATTCAAAAATATAAAATGGCCTATCAGGCCATCACATATAGTATTTTGTATCCTCAAATAAGGTGAATGTAATCATGTCTCAGACTGCTCGATGCTAAGAACAATGTGTCAGTTTCGTGCTATCAATAATAAAATTTTCTTTTATCAAAGTTTAGGTTTAAAGATCTATATTTGAGGTTCAAAATTAACCAAATTTTCTTTTGGTATAATCCTTTTTTCTTGAAGAAAATTTAGTGAACTGTTTAAAGGAACCTTCTTGATATGAAACAGATGTAAAGAGATGAAAGATTTATATGTCAGTTTCATAAGAGATAATCTACTAGAAATAATAAAATATAACTAATACGAAACTGACATATATCTTTCATCTCTTTACATCCATTTCTTATCAAGAAGAGTCCTTTAAACAGTTCACTAAATTTTCTTCAAGAAAAATGACTATACCAAAAGAAAAATATGGTTAATTTTGAACCTCAAATATAGATCTTTAAACCTAAAACTTAGATAAAAGACGTGAAACCTAAAGTCCTGCTTCATAGATGTAATTCCTTGACTATTATGCGGGTACTTTGAAGGGAAAGAAGCAAGAACGCCTTCAAGTTGTGGACAATAATTTTGTGCATATGAGAGCATGTCTTTGATCTATTGAAATTTTGGTGCACTTATGAGGACTTGATTATTAGAATAAATGTTTGGGTGCTATTTGCAGAGAACCAATTTTCTTAAGGATCTATTATACTTTTGTATGCAACTTCTGTACATACAATTTTCCATCTCTTTCAAACAAAAATAATTAGTCATCACATATTAAGGAAGTATTTAGTTTTAGGTGCAAACCTGCAGAGGATAGAAGAAGTGAGGAAGCCACGTACAAGAGACGTGTAGTACTGTCGTGTAACTCATTGTAAGTAGCATTCTAATTTCATGAATACAAATTAGACTAATCTATCAAGCATCATCCATTTCCAACTTATGTATGCAGCTTTGAATGCACAGTTGTTAGTGCTACTAATGAAAAGAAAATTCCAGTATTGAAATAGTGAGATGAGGGGAAAATGAGCTAAGATTTAGCCGAAAATTCGTTTTCCAAACCCATAATGAGAAGTCCACCATTGTTCTTGAGTTTAGTAGAACTGATAAGAAGAGTAGAGGCGGTGGCTGAAAAGCTCAATAACAGGTAAGCACTTTTCTGGCCGAGTGAAATGACTCTTCCTTTTTCTATATACTCCTAGTAGATGTATGAGTAAATACTATTGTTGTTTAAGAATAAATTACTTTTTTTAAACATATTATTTAAAAATATGTTTGTTAGTGTCGGTTAGCGAGTGCAAAATCTTTTTCTTTCTATTAAACTTTGATTATAATATTAGTAAACCAAATAGCGATTTCATGAAATTTTTTAATATTAAAGTAAGCAAACACATTTTGTGCTTGTAATTATCAAACGTGAATACTATAACTAAAGTTTTTGATATATTATTAAGTAATTAATTTGTTCTGCTCTTTATCCAAGTGACAGAATTGACAATCTCAAAATTATTGAAATATAAATTTTATTACTTAAACAAACTTTCATCATTAACACAAATTAAATTCAGAGGCCAATCTACAGTATGATATATTTCAGAAATTTAGTATTTATATAGATCATGTAATTTTAATAAAAAAATTATTAAATATTTATTTGTAAATTTAGTTATTATTATATATTAAATACGACAGAAATTTATAAATTTAAAATTTAAAATTCGTCTCTAATTTGAAGTAGCAGCCAACAATGGTCGTTACAAAGGAATGCTAAATATTTACTATTACTTTATCACGTGAGATCTTTTTTGTTATTGTTGTCGTCTTCCTCATCTTCTAATTTGGTTGTGTGTGAACGTATGATTATATTCATATAAATCTTTTAATTGCTCAATTCACGTATCTTAGGCTAGTATACTCGTTGTTTCTTGAACAATATATTATGATCAATTTAGAACATTACACAAATTTATTTTTGTCTTTTATTTTTATTCTAAAATTGTTCTGCATACTCAAACAAGAAATCAAACAAATAAAAACGAATATTATTGCCACGATCTGAATTCCCTACCCTCAAGAGTTATGATGTTGCCTACTAGTGGAAACTAGGCAAGCTAACCATTTGAATTATTTACCTTTTTCTCATTTAATCCTTTAACAATTAACAACCAATATTAAATAAAATAATGGAATCTAATAAGCGGAAGACTGAAATGAATATGTTTTTACAAGGATACCAATGCCAATCTATTCAAAACTATCAAGAACTGGAGTCACAATTTTACAGAAGGTCTTAGAATACTACAAGTAAGGTTCCAAAAAAAAATAAGTACAATACTGTCTCGAAAATACAAAAATAAAACAGGATGAAAGGATAGAGGGAGAACCCAAGGCCTGCAGACGCCTACATGACTATGTTGGATCTCCGTATGGACTGAAAGCTGACACCCAAAGCTAAGGTCTGTATGCTTCGGTATCAGGATCTGCACAAAGAGTGCAGCGTGTAGTATCAGCACAGCCGACCCCATGTGCTAGTAAGTGCCTAACCTAACATCGGCAAGGTAGTGACGAGGCTAGGACAAGACTACCGAATAAACATTTGTAGTTAAATCATATACAATGAAAAATAGAAACATGAATGTACAATGAAGGATGGGAGGGGGAAACATGATGCTCGGAAACATCAATTAAAATAGAAGGACAACAATTAATTACGAGAAACACCATATTTCAATTATCAACAAGAATCAGAAATCAAATAAGTGCACAGCATCGCCCTTCGTGCTTTTACTCTCGTCCTCACCATAGGAATCAATATAAACTGCACGGCATCACCCTTCATTGTAATGACCCAAAATGTCATCATTTATTTTTAAAATGAATTATGCGTTCCGAGGTCTTATAAACTTCATTCAGTATCACCTCTCCATGTGCATAGCGTAACAGCTATTATGTCAAAATCTGTGAAAAATGTTGAAGTTTTGACTTAAAATGCATTTAAGATGACTTCCGTCTATATTTTAGGTTAGCGGATTCGAACCTATGATTGACTGTCTCGAAGGGTCCGCAGAAAAATATGGGACTTGAGTGTATGCCTGGAATCGAATTCCGAGGTCCCAAATCTGAGAATTAAATTTTTAAAGAAAATTATTTTTTGAAAATTTCTATGAGTTTTGGAATGAAATGCATTTAGAATTTGATGGTATCAGGCTCGTATTCTGGTTCCGGAGTCCGGTAAAAGTCTTATAGGTAAAATACCTTGAGTTTGTGAAATTTGGTATGAAACAGGAGTCGTTTGAGGTGATTTGGACCCATAGTTGTGAAAATTCCTATTTTGAAAGTTGTGAGATTTTTCTCACATTTATACGCTAAATTAATTTTTAAGAGGTTATTTTGGCTATTTGATTGCAAGGATAAGTTCGATATGATATATTTGAGTTAGTATGCATGTTTGGTTTGGAGCCCCGAGGGCTCGGGTGAGTTTCAGATTGGTCTCGGAAGGTTTTTGACCTCATAAAAGTTGCAGATTTTTCAGTTTCTAGTGTTCTGATATTTTCTTCTTCGCGTCCGTGGAGGGTGTTGGAAACACGTTCTCAAGGCATAATACTAAACGTGTGTTCATATTTGTAGGTTTTGATGAATGACAAACTATGCGCAAATTGACACATGACGAGGTCCAAGCACAAGCGCAAAATTGATATATAACGAGATTCAAGCACAAGACAAAGATCGAGATTAAGTTTTATATGAGTCGTTATTTAATTGTGATCTTGATCCGACAACTTAAACTCAAGACTTGGCTTCTCTCGTAAAAATATTTTTAACAAATCATGCATATTTAATTTAGAGCAAAATAATTTTAAATAATGCATATTTACTTTAGTCAAAATGATTTTTAAACATGCCTCTAAAATCCGGACTAAGATAATCGATTATGTACTTATGATAATTGATTATGTTTAAGTCAGCTGATTGACAATCGATTGTGAACCTTATGACAATCGATTGTGATGAGGCAGTGTCCATCAAAGTTTTTCAAAGCTCAAAATAATCGATTGTGAAGCTAATGACAATCGATTGCGATGAGGCAGTGTCCATCAAAGTTTTTCAAAGCTCAAAATAATCGATTGTGAAGCTAATGACAATCGATGTGAAGAGACAATGTCCATCAGAGTTTTCAAAGTCACAAAATAATCGATTGTGAACTTATGACAATCGATTGTGTTGAGGCAGTGTCTCCAGACTTTTTCAAAGTTATTAAATAATCGATTGTGAACCTATAACAATCGATTGTCAAGAGGCAGTGTCTAAATTGATTTTTCAAGAGTGATATATAATCGATTGTTAACTTAGTATAATCGATTGTATAACTGACCGTTGCCAAAATATTTTCAAATACCGTCAGGTAATCGATTATTGATTTCTTATAATCGATTGTTTTAATCAAAATCTGGAAAGGATTTTTTGAACGTTACTGAGTAATCGATTGTATATTTCTGACAATCGATTGTTTTAAGTAAAATCTGGAAATGATTTTCTGAACGTTGCCAGTAATCGATTCTTGATCTTAGATAATCGATTGATATGCGTAAAATCTGGGATTGATTTTTGGAAGATCTGGCAAACAATCGATTGTGGTAATTTGACAATCGATTGTCACAGAGTAAAATCAGCAATTCTTAATTGGCAATTAGGCAACGGTAATACAAGGTTTTTCAACTATAAATACAGCTTCAAATCAGTCTTTTAAGCACAACAACTTACAACAACTGATCATACAATTGCTAAAGCTTGCATACTTTACTGCTTATCATTTTATATTCATTACATAAGCTTTTGAGAGCGAAATTCTTGTCGAAAGTTGTTGCGATCTTGAGCGTATTCTTTTTACTCATATCTACTCTTAAAGGAGTGTCTTGTTTGAGTGGTAAGTATTTTTGTACACTTGAAGGGAAGTGTTAGTCCCTACTGTTGTAAGAAGGAACTTGTGTTTCCTTGGTTGAAGTCTTGGAGTGTTGTATCTCCGAGCAAAGGTTGTTGAGGCTTGTGTCCTCAAGTTGTAACGGTTTGTTGAGCACCCGTAAGCTTAACAAGTTAGTGAAAATCTCGAGAGAGTCTCTCGGGGACTGGACTAGCCACGGGTTGTGGTGAACCAGGATACATCCGTGCGTTTTTTCTAATTTATTTACTTATCGCACTTATTTAATTCCTGCAATTTTTAAATTCCGCAAGATTACGCTAATTTTTATTATAACGCTATTCACCCCCGCCTCTAGCGTTAAACGTATTATCTAACAATTGGTATCAGAGCCCAACTCTCTGAAGACTTAACTGTTTGAGAGAAACATCCATGGCTTCTACTCGTGATTCTTTTGCAGGAATAGGTGAAGGACAATGCTCCACCCGACCACCGCTATTCGATGGTACAAATTATACATACTGGAAGGAAAGGATGAGAATATTTGTACAATCAAATAGTTTTCATCTTTGGAAGGTCATAATGAATGGAGAACAAATTCCAACCAAGAAGGTTGAAAATGAATGGGTCCCAAAGTCCGAAGATGAATACGATGCGGATGATATCCGAAAGGTGCAAAATGATGCTAAAGCTATTAATTAATTATATTGTGCTGTAAATGCTGATGATTACAGGAAGATATCTTGTTGCACAACGGCGAAGCAAATGTGGGACAAGCTGGAAATTACGTACGAAGGTACGGACCAGGTAAGGGAAGCCAAAATTGATTTCCTAACCCATGCATATGAATTGTTTCACATGAAGGAAGGTGAAAAGGTCGATGAGATGTTTGAACGATTTTCAAAAATCGTAAATGATTTACATGCTCTTAAGAAGGCCTTCACGGATAAGGAACTTGTCCGAAAAATTCTCCGAAGTCTCACTCCGGAATGGCGATCCAAGGCCGACGCGATTCAAGAATCCATTGGCATTTCAAATGTCACTATCGACGCATTAAGAGGTAATCTTAAAACCTATGAATCTACTATACTTAACCCTCTTGTTGATGATCAAAGGAAGCAAAGAATCGCTCTCAAGGCAAGCACAAGCCAACCTCAAAATGATGAGGACGGAGACAACGAGTTCAGACTCGTTATTAAGAGATTTCAAAAGTTCATGCGAAAAGAGTATGAACGAAAGGGCAAAAGGCAAGGAGATCAAATAAAGTGCTATGAGTGCGGAGAAACCGGGCATATTAAATCAAATTTCCCAAATGCTAAAAAGGAGAAGAAACCCTTCAAGAAGCAACGAGCATACATACCTTGGGGAGGCGACTCCGGTGACGAGTCAAGTGAGGAAGAAGAAGACGAAGCCGCAAATCTTTGTCTTATGGCACAAGAAGACAACAAAGAAGAGGTATGTCAAATTTCTTCCAAAAATTTCTTTTCCCTTGAAGAAATGCAAAATGCTTTTGATGAGTTGTATAGCGAATTTACTAAAGCTTCAAAAACTGTTAAGAGTATAAAAGAAAATGCTTCTTTAAAAGAAAAAGATTTTCAAAAACAACTCTCTTTTAAAGAAAAGGAATTGGAAAAACTGATTTTAGAAAATGAGAAGTTGAAAGAGGTAAACAAATTTTTTGGCAAGAGAAGCGCCGACAAGCCCGAGAGTTCTAGAAATTGTACTTCTTGCATGCATCTCAAAAATGAAGTAGAAAGGCTTAAGGGCACCTTAGATAAGTTTAACTCTTCTCATAAAAATTTGAATGAAGTGCTTGTTAATTTGAAGTCGACCAAGCATGGCATAGGTTTTAGAAACGAGCCTAAAGAGAAAGTTGAAGCCAACCCCCAACCACCTAAGGCTCAACATAGGATAAATAAAACAAATGTTCATCCTAGATACAACAAACCTAGAAATGGTTTTCATCAATCGCAACCTAGAAATAATCATGCTAGAAATAATGCACATTCTAGACCAAACACTAGAAGGAATTTTGAACCTTTTAGAACACCTAGAAATGACTTCCAATCTAGAAACAACTATTCTAGAAATGATGCATATCCTAGAACAAATGGTAGGAGAAATGATTTTCATGATTTGCGCAATAGTTATATTGTCAAGAATAGAGTAAATGAATTTCGTCCGTCCAATTACTATCAACCTAGAAGGATGCATAATCCTAACGTGACTTGTCATTATTGTAGACGAATTGGACATATTGCTCCTGCTTGTTTTACACGACATAGACATAACACTCAATCACATCACTATGATTTGCCTAACCCCCAAGGACCCAAAATGGCATGGGTACCTAAAACTCATTAATCTGTTTTGTAGGTATGTTTGAAGGGATCAAGTGTACTATGGTACCTTGATAGTGGATGCTCCAAGCACATGACGGGAGACAAATCCAAATTCCTTCAACTAGAACACAAGGAAGGGGGAAGTGTTATTTTTGGTGATAACAACAAAGGAAAGATTATCGGCATCGGATCGGTCGGTAAGGATGAAATTTCTTCCATTAAGCATATATTACTTGTGAAAGGTTTAAAACATAATCTCTTGAGCATAAGTCAATTATGTGACAAGGGAAATCTTGTTTTATTTGATTCGGATGAATGCTTAGTTTTTAGACGTAGCGATTTTAAAATTATCCTTCGTGGTTTTAGAATGGATAACATTTATATGGTTGATCTTGCAAATTCTTCACCCGAATATGTGAATTGTTTAATGAGCAAAGAGGATGATTCTTGGTTATGGCATCGTAGTGTAGCTCACATCAACATGCATCTTTTGAACAAATTGGTTTCACAAAATTTAGTTGTTGGTCTTCCAAATTTTTTGAAATTTGAAAATGACTCTATTTGTGATTCTTGTCAAAAAGGGAAGCAAAAAAACGCATCTTTTAAATCGAATAATATTGTTTCAACTACTAATCCATTGCAATTGCTTCACATGGATTTGTTTGGACCATCTCGCATTGAAAGTCTTGCTAGAAATCGTTATGCTTTTGTTATTGTTGATGATTATTCTAGATTTACTTGGACTTTATTTCTTGCCCATAAAAGTGATGCTTTTCAGAATTTTAAATATTTTCTTAAACGTGTTCAAAACGAAAAGGAAACAACCGTCACTTCAATTAGAAGTGATCATGGGGGAGAGTTTGATCACAATCTCTTTGCGGAATTTTGTGACGAACTCGGTATCGAGCATACCTTTTCCGCTCCACGAACACCACAACAAAATGGGGTGGTGGAAAGGAAAAATAGGTGTCTCGAAGAGATGGCTAGAACCATGCTCGAAGAGGCTAAGATTCCCAAACATTTTTGGGCGGATGCCGTGAGTACCGCATGCTACGTTTTAAATAGAGTAGTCATAAGGCCAATACTCATGAAAATCCCTTATGAACTCTACAAGGGAAGGAAACCAAATATCTCCCATTTTAGAGTATTCGGTTGTAAATGTTTTATTCATAACAATGGAACAGATCAATTGGGAAAATTTGATGCCAAATCCGATGAGGGAATTTTTATTGGGTATTCTTCACGTAGCAAAGCATATAGGGTATTTAATAATAGAACCCAAACTGTGGAGGAATCCCCTCATATTGTGTTTTCCGAAAATAATGCTCGCTTGGCGAGAAAGGACTCTTGTTCTGATCTTGCAGGTGTTTTGAACTCATTAAGTCCTCAGAACAAAGTACAAGAGGAAACTCCTAAGGAAATTCAAGATGAAATCTTGGAACAATCAACGGACGCCACAATTGGAGAAAGAAACGAAAATGCCTAACGAGTGATGGACAATCAAAGATCACCCTCTCAAACAGGTAATTGGCGACGTCGGAGAAAATGTAAGTACCCAAAACTCTCTTATGAACACCTTAGGACACACTTCTTAAGAAACACGTTCTCCTTTGCATCATTTCGTTACAATTTACTAACTTGAGCGTCGGAGACGTCTAATTCTCTTTTGCAGGTATCGCCCTAAAGGCAGGGGGAATTATAAAGAAATGGCATAGAACAATCGATTGTTACAGCAAATAATCGATTATTTTACTGTGCGGACAATCGATTAGCAAGTATCACTAATCGATTATTTATGTTTGATGCTTATTATGCATTTGTGTTTAATAATCGATTTTTTTAACTGTATAATCGATTACCGTCTCAGCCATTTAGTAATGCTTTCCTAAAACAATCGATTGTTTCATAAATATAATTGATTATTTTCCGAGTCAGAAAATCACCGTGCTCACTGTATGACAACAATCGATTATCATAATTCAACAATCGATTATTTTTTGTCAGTAATTCAAATATTTGTTACCGTTTGGGTCCTGCAATCGATTTTGTGTCAGTTCCGAGTTCAAGTCAAAATCTGCTCAACAATCGATTATTTCGTTTCAACAATCGATTGTCTAACGGTCAGTGCAGTTTATTTTTACCGTTTCTGACTGTTTTGGCTCATAAATTCCTGCAGATTTTCATCATAAATGAAATGCCATTCTTCCCATTATAAATAGGCATCACAAGTCTTCAATTTTATTCACTCAAGCATCAATCTTTGCTCCCAAACCTTCAAAAAATCTTCCAAGTTTCTTACAAAGTTCATTACTACTTTTTGAAAATGTCGGGCAGACACTCTAAACGTTCCCGTTCAGGTAGACAAGGTGCATCTTCTTCTGCTTCTCCACCTCCAAATTTCCTTTATCAAGATGGGTCTATTTTATAATTCAATACTGAAACCGAGCTTACAAGATTTTTGACAAAATTCGAAAAGCGTGACATTCTTCCTCCTCGCTTTTCAACAAGCAAGTATCTTGAATCATATGCCCCCGCTGTAAACATTCTTATGGAATGTCAACTTCTTGAATTTTTATATCTTACCTATCCTTATATTAATCCTCCATTGATTCAAGCATTTTTCTCAAACCTTCATGAGGATGACGATGGTGAACTTGTGTCAAATATTAATGGTGTTCAAATTCTTTTGTCCAATGAAAACATGCATTCCATTGCCCATCTTCCTCGAAGTGGCGAAAACATTACTCCCTACATTAGAGAGGCCGGCGCCTTATTTGATGAGAAAATTCTCCTAAACCAAATAGGTCTTACATCTTATGATCCTAATCTATCTACTAGGCGCCCTACTATCACGGGAATGCTCCCCGAGTATCGTTTGATTTTTTATTTCAATACCCGAGTCCTCAAGCCTCGGAAGCATAATCATACCACTCTTTCCCAAGAGGACGCTAAGCTCATGCATGCCGTTATAACCGGAGCTCACATCAGTTGGTGTATGTTCGTCAAGATTCACATGCTTGATGCCATCGGAGATGATAGACCTCTTCCCTATGCCCTCCTTGTTATGAATTTTCTTGAAGCTTCCAGGTTCAACACTTCCTTCGGTCCTCTCAAAAAGAGCACCAAGAAGTGGGAAATCTCAGAATCCTCCTTTCCCCATGCCGGTGATCATGCAGCTCCTGCTCCTCCTCCAACCCGTCAATCGCGTCAGCCTCAAGAACCTACTCTTCAATCCATTTTCGACCAAATTACTTCATTGACCACCTCTGTCGGTCAATTGACACATGAGATCCATGGATATTTTGACCATTTTCATTATCCATATGCCGGCCTTGTTCCCTATGAAGCAGTGCCGGATGATGAGTCGGGAAATGATGATGAATAATTTCTTTATCTGTTTTTCTATTGTTCTATGTTTTATTGTTCCCGTTATGTAATTTTTTTAATAAATAAACAAGTTTATTTTTATTATTCTATATTTTTTTTCTAATGGCAAAAGGGGGAAGATAACGGGTATGCACTCTCAATACCTATCGGCATAAATTGAGGGGGAATTCATATATTGAGGGGGAACAAATTGCATATCTATATACTTGTTGCATATCTTTACTTGTCTTGAATCGTCATTATGAATTGCCTAATATGCATTTCCCGCTTAAAGTTTGCCATTATCAACAAGGGGGAAATTGTTGGGAACACGTTCTCAAGGCATTATACTAAACGTGTGTTCATATTTGTAGGTTTTGATGAATGACAAACTATGCGCAAATTGACACATGACGAGGTCCAAGCACAAGCGCAAAATTGATATATAACGAGATTCAAGCACAAGACAAAGATCGAGATTAAGTTTTGTATGAGTCGGTATTCAATTGTGATCTTGATCCGACAACTTAAACTCAAGAGTTGGCTTCTCTCGTAAAAATATTTTTAACAAATCATGCATATTTAATTTAGAGCAAAATGATTTTAAATAATGCATATTTACTTTAGTCAAAATGATTTTTAAACACGCCTCTAAAATCTGGACTAAGATAATCGATTATGTACTTATGATAATCGATTATGTTTAAGTCAGCTGCTTGACAATCGATTGTGATGAGGCAGTGTCCATCAAAGTTTTTCAAAGCTCAAAATAATCGATTGTGAAGCTAATGACAATCGATTGTGATGAGGCAGTGTCCATCAAAGTTTTTCAAAGCTCAAAATAATCGATTGTGAAGCTAATTACAATCGATTGTGAAGAGACAGTGTCCAGATTTTTCAAAGTCACAAAATAATCGATTGTGAACTTATGACAATCGATTGTGTTGAGGCAGTGTCTTCCAGACTTTTTCAAAGTTATTAAATAATCGATTGTTACATATAACAATCGATTGTCAAGAGGTAGTGTCTAAGTTGATTTTTCAAGACTCATATATAATCGATTGTTAACTTAGTATAATCGATTTTATGACTGACCGTTGCCAAAATGTTTTCAAATACCGTCAGGTAATCGATTATTGATTTCTTATAATCGATTGTTTTAATCAAAATCTAGAAAGGATTTTTTGACGTTGCTGAGTAATCGATTGTAGATTTCTGACAATCGATTGTTTTAAGTAAAATCTGGAAATAAATTTTTGAATGTTGCCAGTAATCGATTATTGATCTTAGATAATCGATTGTTATGCGTAAAATCTGCGATTGATTTTTGGAAGATCTGGCAAACAATCGATTGTGGTAATTTGACAATCGATTGTCACAGAGTAAAATCAGCAATTCTTAATTGGCAATTAGGCAACGGTAATACAAGGTTTTTCAACTATAAATACAGCTTCAAATCAGTCTTTTAAGCACAACAACTTACAACAACTGATCATACAACTGCTAAAGCTTGCATACTTTACTGCTTATCATTTTATATTCATTACATAAGCTTTTGAGAGCCAAATTCTTGTCGAAAGTTGTTGCGATCTTGAGCGTATTCTTTTTACTCATATCTACTCTTAAATGAGTGTCTTGTTTGACTGCTAAGTGTTTTTGTACACTTGAAGGGAAGTGTTAGTCCCTTGTGTTGTAAGAAGGAACTTGTGTTTCCTTGGTTGAAGTCTTGGAGTGTTGTATCTCCGAGCAAAGGTTGTTGAGGCTTGTGTCCTCAAGTTGTAACGGTTTGTTGAGCACCCGTAAGCTTAACAAGTTAGTGGAAATCTCGAGAGTCTCTCGGGGACTGGACTAGCCACGGGTTGTGGTGAACCAGGATACATCGGTGCGTTTGTTCTAATTTATTTACTTATCGCACTTATTTATTTCCTGCAATTTTTAAATTCCGCAAGTTTACGCTAATTTTTATTATAACGCTATTCACCCCCCCCCTCTAGCATTAAGCGTATTATCTAACAGAGGGACTCTAGCGAACGCGAAGGGTTTGTCAAGCTGAAGGAAATCTCCTTCTATGCGAATGCGAGACACAGGATTTGAACGCAAAGGTTTGGGGGTGTTTCCCTTCACGAACGCGGTCTTGTTATCGCGAACGCGAAGGCCTTGGGCCTGGGCACGGAAATGGAAAACTTGTGCTTCCCGAATGCGGCTTCTGGCCCGCGAACATGAAGGCTTGAGGAGTTAAATCTCTGCAAACACGAGCCAACAAATACGAATGCGAAGGTCACCAAAGTTGGACTCATCGCGAACGCGACAGGCCCATCGTGAATGCGATGTAGGTCTGTCTAGTAATTTTAAAACATAAACAAAAACGGAATTAACAAAAATTTCATAACTTCTTCTTCCAAACTCTTAATGGGCGAATTTTGAAAGAGAATTTCACCACAAATCCATAGGTATGTAACATTAGACTCATTTTCTTCAATTTTAATTAACACATATTAGATTATTAGGCTTAAATCATGTTCTTAATGGTAGAAAATTAGGGATTTGGGTAGAGTTATGAATTTTTGTATATTTGGGATTTAGACCTCGTTTGGGGGTCAAATTTTAGAACTAGTTATATATTCGGGCTCGTGGGTGAACGGGTGATTGGGTTTTGGTATGAGGTTTTGACCAGAGGGCCTGAGGTCAAATCTTGACTTTGTGGGAATAATGATGGGAAAGCCATTATTGAACAATGGAATTGGATTATTAAGTGTTTATTTATGTTATTAAGTTGATCATATCTAGATACAACTGATTTGGATCAAAATTCAAAAAAGAAAAGCAGTGTTGAGGCTTGAGTTGGCTGTGGAAGTTCGAGGTAAGTATTTGTTCTAACCCTTGCTTGAGGGATTGTGAGTTACGTCCTATTTGTTACATGCTACTTGTTGTGTATGACGTATAGGCACGATGACAAGTATCTATACGTTGGTATCAAGCATGAACGTGAGTCTTAAATTGAATCTTGATGTGTTCTTAAATAATACTACGGATGTTTAGTTATGATTCTCTTTTTTTAGCAAGGATTATGAATACACACATAGAAATTACTTATGTTTGAGTATTGGTGTTAGTTGAGATAATAAAATATTAGGACAAGTTTGGTTATAGTTGTTTCTTCCTTGTCAGGATGTATTTACTTATACTGTCAATTTCCTTGACGGGATAGTATTGTTTCAATATCGATCCCTCTCCAAGACTCTATATGTGAATTGGCATTGAACTTTATATGTGGATCGGGTTGCATTCCGCAACAATGATATCTGGATCGGGTTGCCCGTCGTAATAATAATATAATTGGATCGGGTTGCACGCCGCAACAGTGATAAATGATCTAGATCGGGTTGCATGCCTCAACACTGATAAATGATATGGATCGAGTTGCTTTCCACAACAGTGATGAATGATATCGATAGGGTTGCACGGCATAACAGTTTTATTATGTTTTGGGTCGGGTTGTGCGCCACAACAATAGAAAATACGAAATGTTTGTAGATTGCGATTTCTTCTTTGCTTTGCTGTAGATGCTAAATTGTTCCATATGCCTTTCTCGTAAATTACTGTTGGTATTGATATTCCCCCGCAACATGTATCCCCTCCAATCTCACTTGTTTACTTATGTTATTTTATATTGTATATTATATAACTACACAAGTTTATTTGGTGTCTGGTCCTATCCTCGTCACTACATCGCCAGTGTTAGGCCAGACACTTACTAGCATATGTGGTCAGTTGTGCAGATCTCGGAGCGGCAGCTTTTGGACATTAGCATTGGGTGGCTGCCTTCAGTCCAGCTAGAGATCCTTAGGTAGTTCTGTAGGCGTCCGCAGGCCCAGCATTCTCCTCTATCTTTATATGTATTTTGTTTTCATCTTATTTTGATGTAGAAAAATACTTTTCATTGACAAATTTGTATGTAGTATTCATAGACAATCCGTGATATTATGACATCGGATTCTGGGTATAGATGCATGTTGGCGTAGTCGTACTGGTTATGAATTATTTACCAGATTAATTCTTCCACTTGTTTTTATTTATCATTAATGTTTCATTATTGATCGCAAGTTAGTTTAAATTATTAAAAAGGGCTAATAATGAGTTAATAATTCTACTATATGCGGCTTGCCTAACTTTTACAAGTAGGCGCCATCACGACTTCGAGGGTGGTAAATCCAGGTCGTGATAAGTTGTTGTGACCATATGATTTTTACCAGGTTGAAACAAGCTCCTACAGGACTCTCAAAGTTTAGGATTTTATTCAAAATATTTATTTTAGGATTTTAATTTTTTTGAATTTAATTGCATGTGTGTGTTCATTAATGCATGTTTAAATTGTTTAGGATTTAGTTGCTAAATAAGTTTATTTTACAAATTAATATATATATATATATATATATATATATATATATATATATATATATATATATATCCGGCATTTTTAATTGTTATTATTTTTGTTTAAATTTGTTACATTTTTATTTGTGATAATTTGGAATTTTTGGTTTTTAAATAAAGTTAGAAATTAATTTAAATAAAAAGAAAAAGAAAAAAAATATATGTGTATGTATACACAGCCACTCAGGCTGGCCAAAATTGGGCCAGGCCTGGGTGGCCCAAACCTTCTTCCCCTTTAACAACACACAACCCAGCCCAAACAACTGACCTCGGTCCAGTCCACACAAGGACTAATCCAAACGACACCGTTTAAGAGACCAGCCATCACAACCGTTGATCTCACATCATCCAACGGTCTATAAACCCCCACCAAAATGATATATATATATGTCCAAACATCTCTAATACACTTAGAGATAGATTCCCCTTCTTTCTCGTACGATCTGTTGGAAACACGTTCTCAAGGCTTTATACTAAAACGTGTGTTCTTATGTGTAGGTTTTGATGAATGACAAACGAAGCGCAAATTGAGATATGACAAAGTTCATGTACAAGGGCATCATGATATATAACGAGATTCAAGCACAAGACAAAGTTTTATAGTTTAAATGAGTCGTTCTTAATTGTGTTCTTGATTCTACAACTTGACTCATGATATGGCTTCTCTCGTAAAACTATTTTTTCCAAAATCATGCATATTTAAATCGGTTAAGGGTCAGATTTGCCCTTCTACTATTCAATCAATTGTTAACATTGCACAATCGATTGTGAAGCTGACCGTTGTCGTAAAGTTTTCAAATACCGTCAGGTAATCAATTGTTTATTTTGTACAATGGATTGTTGATATTAAAATCTGGAAAAGATTTTTGAACGTTGCTGAATAATCGATTATTGATTTTGTATAATCGATTGTTTTACGTAAAATCTGGAAATGATTTTTTGAACGTTACCAATAATCGATTGTTGATCTTGGACAATCGATTGTTAAGCGTAAAATCTGGGATTGATTTCTGGAACGATTGGCAAACAATCGATTGTGCCTTCTTGACAATCGATTGTCACTCAGTAAAATCATCAACTCTTAATTGACAATTAGACAACGGTAATGCCAAGTTTTTCAACTATAAATACAGCTTCATTTCAGTGTTTTCAATACAACAACACACAACAACTGATCATTCTATTGCTATAAGCTTGCATACTATTGTTTATCATTTTATATTCATTTCATAAAGCTTTTGAGAGCCAAAGTCTTGTCCATAGTTGTTGTGATCTTGAGCTTACTTCTTTTACTCATATCTACTCATTAAGGAGTGTTTTGTTTGAGTGTTTAGTGTTTTGTACACTTGTAAGAGAATTGTGATTCTCTTGTTGTAAGGAACTTGTGTTTCCTTGGTTGAAGTCTTGGAGTGTTGTATCTCCGAGCAAAGGTGTTAAGGCTTGTGTCCGTAAGTTGTAAAGGTTTGTTGAGCACCCGTAAGCTTGACAAGTTAGTAGAAAATTTCGAGAGAGTCTCTCGGGGACTGGACTAGCCACGTGTTGTGGTGAACCAGAATACATCGGTGCGTTCTTTCCTTTTGTTTATTTAACGCACTTAATTATTTCCTGCAAATTTTAATTTCTGCAAGTTTACGTTAAATTTTATTAAAACGCTATTCACCCCCCCTCTAGCGTTAAGCGTATTATCTAACAATTGGTATCAGAGCCCAACTCTCTGAAGACCTAACAGTTTGAGAGAAACTTCCATGGCTTCTACTCGTGATTCTTTTGCAGGAATAGAGGAAGGACAGTGCTCCACCCGACCACCACTATTCAACGGTACAAACTATACGTACTGGAAGGAGAGGATGAAAATCTTCATTCAAGCAAACAATTTTCATCTCTGGAAGATGATAACAAAGGGAAATCAAATTCCAACCAAAAAGGTTGAAAGCGAATGGGTTCCCAAGTCCGAAGAAGAATATGACGCGGATGATATCCGAAAGGTTCAAAATAATGCTAAAGCAATTAATTTATTATATTGTGCTGTAAATGCTGACGATTATAGGAAAATATCGTGTTGCACAACGGCAAAAGAAATGTGGGACAAGCTGGAAATTACGTACGAAGGTACGGACCAGGTAAGGGAAGCTAAAATTGATTTCCTAACCCATGCTTATGAATTATTTCACATGAAGGAAGGTGAAAAGGTGGATGAAATGTTCGAACAATTTTCAATAATCGTAAATGACCTACATGCCCTCAAGAAGACATTCACGGATAGAGAACTTGTTCGAAAAATTCTTAGAAGTCTCACTCCGGCATGGCGATCAAAGGCCGACGCAATTCAAGAATCCATAGGCGTCTCAAATGTCACAATCGACGCATTAAGAGGTAACCTTAAGACTTATGAATCTACAATACTTAACCCTCTGTTGATGATCAAATGAGGCAAAGAATAGCGCTTAAGGCAAGCACAAGCCAACCTCAAGTTGATGACGACGGAGACAACGAGTTTGGACTCGTTATCAAAAGATTTCAAAAGTTCATGCGAAAGGAGTATGAACGAAAGGGCAAAAAGCAAGGCGAGCAAATAAAGTGCTATGAATGTGGTGAAACCGGGCACATCAAATCAAATTGCCCAAACATCAAAAAGGAGAAGAAACCTTTTAAGAAGCAACGTGCATACATTTCTTGGGGAGGAGACTTCGGAGATGAGTCAAGCGAAGAAGAAGAAGACGAAGCCGCAAACCTTTGTCTTATGGCGCAAGAAGACAAGCAAGATGAGGTATGTCAAATCTCTTCTAAAAACTTCTTTACTCTTGAAGAAATGCGAACTGCTTTTGATGAGCTATATACTGAATTTATTAAAGCTTCAAAAACTGTCAAGAGCATAAAAGAAAATGCTTCTCTAAATGAAAAAGATTTTCAAAAATAGCTTTCTATGAAAGAAAAGGAGTTAGAAAAACTGGTTTTAGAACATGAGAAGCTGAAAGAGGAAAACAAATTTTTCGGAAAAAGAAGCGCCGACAAGCCCGAAAGTTCTATTTAAAATTGCCCTTCTTGCATGCATCTAGAATATGAGGTAGATAGACTTAAAGGTACCTTAGATAAGTTTAATTCTTCTCACAAAAACTTGAATGAGGTCCTTGTTAATTTGAAGTCAACCAAGCATGGCATAGGTTTTAAGAATGAGCCTAAAGAAAAGGTTGAAGCCAAACCCCAACCACCTAAGGCTCAACCTAGGATTAATAAAACAAATGCTTATCGTAGAAATAGCATTCCTAGAACAAATATGCATGCTAGACCAAATGTTGAACATTTTACAAGACCTAGAAATGACTTACCACCTAGAAATGACTACCCTAGAAATGATGCATATTCTAGGCCAAACACTAGAAGGAGTTTTGAACCTCTTTGAACATCTAGACATGACCATTACCCTAGAAATGCTGCTCATTTTAGAACTAATAGTAGGAGAAATGGTTCTCATGAAATGCGCAATAGTCATAATGAAAATAGAGTAATTCATTTTCGTCCATCAAGTTACTATGAACCTAGAAGGATGCATAACCCCAACGTGACTTGTCATTATTGTAGATGCATTGGTCATATTGCTCCTGCATGTTTTACACGACATGGACATATCACTCAATCGCATCATTATGATATGCCTAACCCTCAAAGACCCAAAATGGCATGGGTACCTAAAACGCATTAATTTTTTTTGTAGGTGTGTTTGAAGGGATCAAGTGTACTATGGTACCTTGATAGTGGATGCTCCAAACATATGACGGGAGACGAATCCAAATTCCTTCAACTAGAACACAAAGAAAGAGGAAGTGCTATTTTTGGTGACAACAATAAAGGAAAGATTATCGGCATCGGATTGGTCGGTAAGGATGAAAATTCTTCTATTAAGCATATATTACTTGTTAAAGGTTTAAAGCATAATCTCTTGAGCATAAGTCAATTATGTGACAAGGGAAATCTTGCCTTATTTGATTCGGATGAATGCTTAGTATTTAGACGTAGTGATTTCAAAATTATCCTTCGTGGTTTTAGAGTGGATAATATTTACATGGTTGATCTTGCAAATTCCTCACCCGAATGTGTGGATTGCCTTATGAGCAAAGAGGATGGTTCTTGGCTATGGCAACGTAGAGTTGCTCATATAAACATGCATCTTTTGAACAAATTGATTTCACAAAACATAGTTATTGGTCTTCCCAATTTGAAATTTGAAGATGACTCTATTTGTGATTCATGTCAAAAAGGGAAGCAAACAAAAGCATCTTTCAAATCCAAAAGTATTGTTTCAACTTCTAGACCATTGCAACTGCTTCACATGGATTTATTTGGACCATCTCGCATTGAAAGTCGAGGAAGAAATCGTTATGCTTTTGTGATTGTTGATGATTATTCTAGATTTACTTGGACTTTATTTCTTGTCAGTAAAAGTGATGCTTTTCAGAATTTTAAATATTTCCTTAAACGTGTTCAAAACGAAAAGGAAACAACCGTCACTTCAATTAGAAGTGATCATGGGGGAGAGTTTGATCACAATCTCTTTGCAGACTTTTGTGACGAACTCGGCGTCGAGCATACCTTTTCCGCTCCACGAACACCACAACAAAATGGGGTGGTGGAAAGGAAAAATAGGTGTCTCGAAGAGATGGCTAGAACCATGCTAGAAGAGGCTAAGATTCCCAAACATTTGTGGGTGGATGCCGTGAGTACCGCATGCTACATCTTAAATAGAGTAGTCATAAGGCCAATACTCATGAAATCTCCCTATGAACTCAATAAGGGAAGGAAACCAAATATCTCCCATTTTAGAGTATTTGGTTGTAAATGTTTTATTCATAACAACGGCAAAGATCAATTGGGAAAATTTGATGCTAAGTCCGATGAGGGAATTTTCATTGGTTATTCTTCACGTAGCAAAGCATATAGGGTTTTTAATAAAAGAACCGAAACTGTGGAGGAATCCTCTCATGTTGTATTTGCCGAAAATAATGCTCGCTTGGCGAGAAAGGACTCCGGTTTTGATCTTACAGGTATTTTAGATAGCTTGAAAGACAAAATACAAGAGGAATCGTCTAAGTAAAATAAAGACGAAATTTTGAAACAACCAACGGAGGAAGCGCCACAATTGGAGAATGAAACGAAAACGCCTAACGAGTGGAGGAAAATCAAAGATCACCCTCTCGAACAGGTAATTGGCGACGTCGGAGAAAAGGTAAGTACCCGAAACTCCCTTAAGAACACCTTAGGACATACTGCTTTTGTGTCTCAAATTGAACCAACAACCATCTCCGAAGCAATTGGGGAAGAATATTGGACCTTGGCAATGCAAGAGGAGCTTAACCAATTCAAACGGAATGACGTTTGGGATTTGGTGCCAAGACCCGAAAATCATACCATAATTGGTACGAAATGGGTTTTTCGAAACAAACTAGATGAAAATGGTGTAATCACTAGAAACAAAGCTAGGCTTGTAGCAAAAGGCTATAATCAAGAAGAGGGTACTGACTATGAAGAAAGATATGCTCCCGTAGCTAGATTAGAAGCTATTCGTCTATTGCTCGCTTTTGCCTCTTCTATGAATTTCAATTTATATCAAATGGATGTGAAAAGTGCTTTTCTAAATGGTGTTATACAAGAAGAAGTTTATGTTGAACAACCCCCCGGTTTTGAAGATTTTAAATCTCCCGATCATGTTTTCAAACTCAAAAAGGCTCTCTATAGTTTAAAACAAGCTCCCCGAGCTTGGTATGAAAGATTGAGTAAATTTCTATTGGAAAATGATTTCATTAGGGGGAAAGTTGACACCACCCTTTTTGTTAAGCATAAAAACAATGATATTTTATTAGTTCAAATATATGTGGATGATATCATATTTGGTGCTACTAACAATGTCTTCTGCAAGGAATTTTCCGATTTAATGACAAGCGAATTTGAGATGTCTATGATGGGTGAGTTAACATACTTTTTGGGATTACAGGTAAAGCAAATGAAAGAAGGTACGTTCATTTTCCAAGCCAAATATTGCAAAGAATTGCTGAAACGATTTGAAATGAACAATGCAAAAGCAATGGCGACTCCCATGAGCACATCCAATCATCTAGACAAAGATGAGAAAGGTAAGGAAGTCGACACTAAGAAGTATCGAGGTATGATTGGCTCTCTTCTCTATCTTACTGCTAGTCGTCCGGACATCATGTTTAGCGTGTGCTTATGCGCCCGTTATCAATCGTGTCCGAAGGAGTCTCACCTTACTGCGGTAAAACGGATTTTGAAGTACCTTGTTGGTACTACAAATGTGGGTCTATGGTACCCCAAAGGTTCTTCATGCCAACTCGTTGGCTATTCCAACTCCGATTTTGCTGGATGCAAATTGGACCGCAAGAGCACTAGTGGCACTTGCCATTTGCTCGGTAGCTCTCTCGTTTCTTGGTTTAGCAAGAAACAAGTAAGTGTTGCATTGTCCACAACCGAGGCTGAATATGTAGCCGCGGGGAGTTGTTGCGCTCAAATCCTCTGGATGAAACAACAACTCTTAGACTATGGCCTAAGTCTTGATCATATCCCTCTTAAATGTGATAATACTAGTGCCATATGCTTGACGAAGAACCCCGTTCTTCATTCGCGAACGAAACACATTGAAATTAGACATCATTTTATAAGAGATCACGTTCTCAAGGGCGATGTCGAAATCAAATTTGTTGAAACCAAAGACCAATTGGCCGACATTTTTACTAAGCCCTTAGAGAAAGAGTCCTTCTTCCGAATTCATAGTGAACTCGGGATTCTTGACTCCACGTTGATCTAAGTCATGCATTGCATCTTTTTATTTTACATGATTTCTAACTTGAGCGTCGGAGACGTCTAACGAATTTTTGCAGGTATCGCCCTAAAGGTAGGGGGAATTATAAAGCATGACGAGCAATAATCGAGTCTTCTTCAGAAAAAAAAAATCGGTTTCTGTCGTCTAATAATCGATTATCTCGTATCAATAACCGATTGTTCTGCTATTACTTGAATTATTGTACTCTCTTTAAGTAATCACGTTCTCTTTCCAATAAATAAACAAGTATTATTTACATCTTTGGCATCTTCTTATATTATTTTTTCTAATGGCAAAAGGGGGAAGGTAACGGGTATGCACTATCAATATTTATAAGCAGAAAAAGGAGGTGTGACAGCACTGGCAACTCTGCTGGGGAGCGAACCCAGAATCTGTGGTTCAGGGTTCAAGAATTTCAGCTTACGATAACTGTTATATTTCTTCTTCTGATTTTCTTACCTGTTCTATGCTAAATGCTGCATGTTTTACCGCTTTGATATTATTTGAACTATATATATAAACTGTTACAGGAACCCTTCACATCTCACCTTCGAGGATGTTCGTACAGGTTGAGACTCCCTATTTTGTTAGTGTGTTACCCTTATATAAGAAAGAGGCCGGACAAGTGACAAAGTAGGACGACCTCTCGGGTCCTAGGTACGTAGCCCCCTCCTCGACTCGAGTTGTCCACTCGGGTACATAGTCTAGACCCTATGCCAAGGTTCTCAACCTACTATAACAAAACCTCATGTCGGATCCCTAGTAGGAACGTTTATTTGCATCATGCATTTTGACTTATGGGAGTCAACACGTGGATTGGGTCCTTCTAGGACAGGTGCCCTGCAATAAAAGACCATCCTGATGCATTTTTACGTGCAACTTGCGCATTTGTTTGCTTTGGATTCGCATGTTGACTTGCCCGTAAACAAAAGGAATATTTGAGAAAAATAACAGTGCTAGGGTAGCCACTTTTAAAACCAATGCTCAAATAATGGCGAAATGCTGCCGGATTTTTTCCAAAAATAAAAAAAAGAAAACAACAAAACAACAAACACCAAATTTTGGAGTTTTTCAATAATGTCCGCGGGTTTCGATAAATAATTTTGGCCAGGGACAACCCCTTTTTCAAAACTGTCAAAAATGCCCGAGTTTATTTTCTTACTTTGAAATGAGTCTGGTGGTTCCATTATTGCGATAATAGCTGAAGGTTGCTACAAAGGACAACAGAAGGCTGATCTTGCGCAAAAGGCTACCTCTAAATTTTATTCAGATGATTAGATTGGAATCCCCATGATTAGCAACTCTTCGACATCTTGGTTAATAGCCATGTTCATGGCGATAATGCAAGCCTCATATTCAGCTGTATTATTGGTGCAGAAGAACCAGAGTCTGGCTGTAGCTGGATAATCGTGGCCTGTAGGTGAGATTAAGATTGCCCCAATTCCTATGCCCTTTGCATTTGCTGCTCCGTCGAAGAACATTTCCCAGACGGGGGTGTCTTCGGTTACTACTTCCAATGAGTTCACTTCTTCGTTAGGGAAGTAAGTGTTCAAAGGGTGATATTCGTCATCAATGGGATTCTCTGCCAGATGATCTTCCAATGCTTGGACTTTCATTGCCGTACGAGTGACATAAACAATGTCGAACTCGGTGAGTAAGATCAACCATTCAGCCAGTCGCCCTGTGGGCATTGGTTTTTGGAATATGTACTTTAACGGAACCAACCTGGTTATGAGGTACGTGCTATCAACTTGCAAATAATGCCTCAGCTTCTGAGCTACCCATGTTCAAGGCGCAACATGTTATCTCTAACAGTGTGTACTTGGCCTCGTATCCAGTAAACTTTTTGCTCAGATAATAAATGGCATGCTCTTTGTTTCCCGTTGAGCCATGCTGCCCGAGAATACAACCGAAAGAGCCTTCCAAGACCATCAGATAGAGAAATAATGGTTTTCCTGGTTCCGACAGGACCAAAACTGGTGGATTAGACAAGTATTGCTTGATTTTATCAAAACCTTCCTGACACTCGGCCGTTCGCTTAACTGTTGCATCCTTCTTCTGTAGATTAAATATGGGCTAACATGTTGAAGTCAACTGGGCGATGAACCGACTGATGTAATTTAATCTTCCCAATATACTCATCACATTCTTTTTGGTCTTCGGCGGAGGCAGCTCTCGAATGGATTTGATCTTGGTTGGATCCAATTCGATGCCTTTTTGGCTTACAATGAACCCCAAAAGTTTTCCTGACGGGACTCCAAATAAGCATTTTCCTGGATTAGTTTCAAATTATATATGCGGAGCTTTTCCAAGAATTTCCTCAAATCCTTTACATAATCACCTTGAGTCTTGGATTTTATAATCACGTCATCCACGTATACCTCTATTTCTATATGCATCATGTCTTGGAAGATGGTGTTCATAGCCTTCATGTATGTTGCCTCGACGTTTTTCAATCCAAAAGGCATAACTCTATAACAACATGTTCCCCAAGGTGTGGTGAAGGCGGTTTTCTCAGCATCTTCCTCATCCATCAACACTTGTTGGTATCCTACATAGCAATCTATGAAGGATTGAATCTCATGTTTAGCACAATTATCGACAAGGATGTGGATTTTAGGAAGAGGGAAATTATCCTTGGGACTCGCCTTGTTCAAATCTCTATAATCCACAAACACTCGAGTTTGCTATGTAGGATAATTTCCAAGTGGTGTACCACAGTACCTGGATTACCCCTGCTTCAAGCTATTTTGTAATATCCTTTTTGATTTTATCACTGACATCAGGCTTGAACTTTATTTTCGTTTGTTGTACTGGAGGGCATTCGGTACGTAGGAAAATTATGGACCACCAAATCCATAAATAAACCAGGCATGTCGTTGTAGGACCACGCAAATACGTCTTGGAATTCCAACAGGAGTTGAACCAATAAATCTCGTATCTCTTTATTTACGTGGATACTTATTCTAGTCTCTTTGATTTCATCGAGATTGCCCAGGTTAACCGGTTCAGTATCATTTAACTTAGGCATAGGTTTGTTTTCAAAATATTCCAACTCTCGACTGATTTCCCTAAAAGACTCTTATTCATTGTATTACGGTTCCTGGTTCATTATTTCACAGACAGGCAGCGAGTTTGGGTCGTTGCAAGAAGTCCGCTGGCATGTCATTTTATTCAAAGACTCATTACTGGGACTGAAAGGAAAGATAAAAATAAAGAAAGACTAAAATTAGATAAAGGTAGAGAAGTGTGAATGAAAAAATATTGATTTTGTCTCTTTGAACTTGAAAGATAACATGGTTTACAATTGAGATTTTAAAGTGCTAAAAACGAAAAAAAACAACCGAGCTACACCTTAAAATAGATCGTGATGTGGGAAGAGGTAGCAAGGCGAGAGTGCCAGGTCTCCCTCATGACCGAAAAAGGTGTAGCCTTCAAATTTTGAAATTTTCCATCTGGTCCCATATACAGCACTTCAGCGGCGCTTGAACCTTCCCCTGGTTGGACCATGTTTACTTCATAGAGCAACTCCCTCGTAGCCCCACAGATCTCATTAATTTCTTCTGCCGTGAAGGTTTCTTCTTCCTCCTCTTCACTATACTTTGGTTTTATAAACGCATTGCACAAGTGAGGTAGGGGTCTTTGTATGGCCCATCCTTGGCGCTTTCTGTGATTAGCACAGGTGATATCGTATGAGGTTGGATGAAATCCCAATCGAAAGAACTTTTTCTGTGGAAGGCAAGGCGACCAGCTCGGTTATGCCTTGTAGGGAGCTTCCGAGTCCCTTTACTGGCTTGAAGCCTTGGCGCGTCATTTCCTTTGCTACCATAATTGAAGCATTTAACAGATAAGGCTAGGGGAGCGGCTTACCCTCTTCATTCTGATCGGCCACTACAACTTCGAAATATTGACAGACTATGTGTTCACTCCCTTTCTTGGCTTCTAGACAGGGAACAAAAGGGTCCCAGTAAATCGATTGCTCGTCCTCTCCATGAACTAAATTCTCCTGATTTTCATACTCAAATTTCAGTATTTGGTGTCGGTACGAAGGCACTGCCCCTGCTGCATGAATCCTCGGCCTTCCTAGGAGGTAATTGTAAGAGGCGTCCATGTCCAACACATGGAAGGCTACTTCGAAGTCGACTGGACCAATGGTGAGTACTAAATCGATTTCACCAATGGTATCCCTTTTTATACCATCGAAGGCTTGGACACATACGTTGGTAGGACATATACTCGCTGTACCAATCTCAATTCTCGGCAAGGTAGATAATGGGCATATGTCTGCTTCAAAACCTCCGTCGACCATCACTCTCGTGACATAATATACCTCACACTTGACAGTGAGGTGCAAAGCCCTGTTGTCAGGAGCTCCCTCCGGGGGTAAGTCATTGTTACAGAACAATATTTGGTTAACATCAAAGAATATCTCCCCCATTTCTCCAGTTGCCGTACATAGGTCTCGGCTGGCACATAAGCTTCTTTCAATGTCTTGGCCAACACCTGCTGATGCTCGGGAGATTTCGTCAGGAGTGACAACAAAGAAATTTGCTCAGGGGATTTTCGGAGCTGAACTACCACTTTGTACTCCGACATTTTCATTTTCTGGAAAAAGCTTCTACTTCCTCAGCATTCACTGGCTTTTTTGGCGGCAATCACCGTTTGGTAGTGGCGTTCACCTCTTCCATGGATAGGTATTTCTTTGCGGGACATCCCTTTTGGGCTTCTCATAGGACTTCTTCGCCCTTGTATGTAACAATGGTTTCCTGATAATTCCAAGGGACGACAGAAGGGTTGGTCATGGGCTTCTGTGGCACGCGACCAATAACCACGAGCTCATTCAGAACCGGTGGTTTTATAGATCCCCGTACCACATAGGCCTTCTTGGGCACATACATGGTTTTGTTCAGCTCGAACCATTTTGGAGGGCTTAAAGTGGGCTATTTTTCTTTGCGTCCCTGTGGGATGTAGAGTATTGTTTCTTTGGTACGGTTATCTCAGCTTCAACCTCAACCTTCTTTTCAGGGCATTTGGCTTCATTTATTTTACTTTCTTCCATCTTCTTTGGTGTGACTTTTGTTTTTCTATCTGCCTCGGCGATGGCTATGATGGCTTTCCGAGTGGGATAAAATTCTTTGTCCTCGCAGATCATTCCGATAACCGGCCTGTTGTTTTGAGCCGGTAACGGGTTATCAGTTATATTTGGGACTGCTTCATCTCTTAGAACTATCTTCTTTTGATCAATCAAGTCCTCCACTACTCGCCTTAAGGTCCATCAATTTTCAGTATCATGTCCCTCTGCCCCAACGCATGCCCCTTTGGTAAGACGGTAATTCTGGATACTGTCTTTTTGGGGGTACAGGCTGGAGGAGACCCATATGGACTAACTTTGGAAACATGCTGGCGTAGGACTCTCCTATTGGGGTGAATTTCTGCCTCCAAGGTGGATCCCTGGGACGATAATTATTTTGCTGAGGGCAGGGATTGTAATGATTCTAAGGAAGTGGAGTTCTTGGAGCTTGATGTCTATTGTTCTGCTGTTGAGGTCGGGCAAAGGGTTGAGAGTTCATAACTGTATAAGGTTGAGGGAAAGAGTGCATGTCTCGGTGAGGATAGTAATGTTTAGGTGCTCGTTCAGAGGATGCCTTCTTGTGGGTATGCTGTTTTCTCATCCCGGAGGCTGCCATGGATGCTTCCTCTTTTTTCTTGTTCCGTGAGATTCCTCCCCCCTCCATGTATGGCCTAGGAGGTGGCTCATATGGCAGATTGACTTAGAATCCTCCCTGTTTTGAGGCCTTTCTCCACAATCTCCCTAATCTTTATTGCTTCTGCGAATGGTTTGCCCATTGCGGGCATCATGTTCTGAAAATAGTCTGCCTCTTGTGCTTGCAGAAATACGGTGACCATTTCTGTTTCATCAATAGGAGGCTTCACTCTTGATGCTTGCTCTCGACATTTAATAGCATACTCTCTTAAGCTTTTAGCAGGTTTCTTCATCAGGTTCGCTAGGGAATTCCTATCTGAGGCGATGTCGATGGTGTACTGGAATTGTCTTACAAAGTCCTAGGCAAGGTCATCCCATAGGTGCAATCGGGTAATGTCATTATCTATGTACCATTCTGATGCTATACCCACTAAACTCTCCCCAAATTACGCCATCAGGAGTTCTTATTTCCCGTCGGCTCCACAAAATTGATTGCAATACCTTTTTATGTGGGTGATGGGGTCGCCGTGGCCGTCGTATTTCTCGAATTTCGGCATTTTGAACCCCAAAGGAACATGTACATGGGGGAACATGCACAGGTCTGAATAAGCTACACTTTTCTATCCGCTCAGTCCTTGAATATTCTTCATGCTTTGCTCAAGACTCTACTTTCTCCTCGTGATTTAATCCTACTCGGGCGCTTTGGATGTTTTGTCTGGCACAGGGGAAAGTTCATATGTTGGCTGAGGTAGCTGTATGTAGGGTACGGGGGAGGCTCATTTTGGTAGTTGGGAGTTTGGAATGTAAAGACTGCAGGGTCAAAGACGATCCTCGGTACCGCAGGATGTGTAGTAGTTGTGCACAGAGGAGCTGTAAAGATGTTGGGCACTGGCCCGGATGCAAACATTGGAGGGTGGGTTTCAGAAGACGCCCCAACAAAATTGGTTGAAATGGTGGGCTTCCCCAGGAGAATGCTCGGGTGACTGATAGGAATAGTAGAGGTACAACCTGACCTTGGAAATATCTTGGGAAATCCAGGGATAGCGTTGGGATGTTCCTTCCCGTTGGTCCAGGCATCCCACATTTCCATGACTCCGTGCCGCAGGATCCGGTTCTCTTCGGCCGCTGCAGATTCAGAGGCCGATACTCCTGTGATTCGACTGTCTTTTGGAATATGGAAGGTGGGTAGAGCCATTTCAGTTGGCATCTCTGTATTTCGCTTTGACCGAGTGAAGTATCCGTGTGAAGCTAGTTTATCGCAAAACCAACCATTGTTCTAAACACCTGGAGTGCAATTCTGTAATTTGTAGTTAGTTCGGGATAGATGACAAACAGGAAATCACACGTTGAGCATGATGCACCTATGGAGATAATGGGTTTCTACATGCTTGCCATAGTCGCATGCGTCATCCCGGCACTTATTTCAATTTCCTTTTGTTTCTTCCCTCTTATTTCCTCTTTTTTTTTAGCTTTTTAATGAATACGGTGGAATCCTGTAGATATTGCCTACGTATCATGACTTTGCATGAATCAGACCGAGCGTAGTTCATAGAAATAAAAGGTAAAGTACGCAGAAAAATATTCTTTGGGATTTTCGATTTTGATAAAGATCTAAACTATGATTACAATGGCTAATATTACAAAAAGCAACTACCAAACTGGGACTTAATACCCTTAGAGACTCGAAAGGACAACAGACAGACTCTTTTTTCAGAAAAATACAATTCTATGAGTACATTAGCACTTCAAACGCTTTGGGAGATCGCGAGGCATCAATTGGCCTTGCCGTAGGTTTGCGCGCTAGACTTCCTTGGAGATAGTGGAGTTCTTCCATTACTTGTCAGACAAATGTCACAGCAGCGGTGGAAAACAATGATTTTGTCATGTCCTCACAGTGAATGCATAGTCTGCAATTGCCCGCACCTTTTTTCTCGTAACCCTTTTTTCTTGTAGCAGACGTCCTATTTGTTCGGCATGTGCTTCTAAAGTCCGTTCAGCCTCCTGATTTAGCTTTTGAAACTACCGCAAATCTTTTCCAACCCAGCTATTACCGCATAGCAATGCTCTCTCTCGGCTTTGAAATATCTGGATTGTTTGGTCATTTTGTTTTCAACTATGACAACCCTCTGTTTTATACCTGTGCTTTCATTGCCGCTACCCTCTTTTAGCTGCTCCAGTATGCGGGCCCTTTCTTTAGCACTCTTAATTAATTTCTTCCGAGCTCTAGACAATTCACCCTCTGCCTTATTCAGGTTGAAACCGTATTCAGTTACTTTTCGACGCAGGTTCTCTATGAGCTTTTAATCCTTTGTACTCCCCGGAGGATTTTCTGCGGCTGTTTTCATTTTCTGAATCAGCGCTCACAGGGCTTCGTTTTCTTCAACCGATACCTTCTTTTCTCTCTCGCTGGCTGCAATTTGCAGGCTGTTTTCGAATTTCAATTCTTTAATTTTCTTTTCCAGCCTTCCTATAGTAGCACGGTATTTGTTTTCTTTTGCTAACCAATCCCACTGATCTTGTGATGTTTCAACGAACTCTTGGAGGCGAGGCCTTTTGGGTGGTCTTTTGTGCTCAATTTCTCTCCTGTACCAGGCGGGGTATCCCGGTGACACTTCACCTTTAGCACGATCCTATTCACAAGTGTCAGTGGTTAGGTATTGGCATTCATTCCAAAATTTACGAACCATTGATTCGGGAAACTGACTACCAAGCCCAATTTCGACTACCCGGATGCTGAGATCTTCGTCTTTTGGCACTATCTGGAATCTTCCGATTTGTCACAAGACACGATACGGGGTGTAAGGGTGGATACTCCTAAGGACCATCAAGAGAAAATACGGTTCTATTGCGGGCATATAAACAACTTCGTTCACGTAGAGACAACTGAGTGTCCATTGTATTTGATTTGCAGATATATCCCGGAGATGCGATAACCACTGTGCAACACCCTTTGGTAATTTAAACCCATTCACCCTGTTATCCACTTCTTCTATGTAACCTTTTGTTGGCAGCCCACAATTCATGAACCGCAGCCTGCGACATAAATGCTCAATCATCTAGATTTGTAATAACATGTTACAGCCTTCAAAGAACTCCTCTCCTTCTTTACAAATGGTAAGGGCTCGGAAGATATCAGATAGGATCATTGGAGCAAGAGTACTCTTTGCCTGAGTCATCAAAGTACTAATGACCCCTTCTATCTGTATATCGATGTTACCGTCCTTTCGCGGGAATACTAAATGACCCAAGAAAGACACCATGAACGCGAAAAATCGATGATCCTACCACTTGATCCGATTACCCTTGCTACAAATACGCTTTCAGGGTTGTTGAATCCTCCTATGTGGCCATAACTCTGGTATATAAAATGCAGGGTGCAGAAGCCAGCCGATAAGTCAGGGTTGTGAATCGTTCTACTAATTTTCAAAACATACAGAAATTTTTGCACAGCGAGGGCTCTAGGTGCGATCAAATATTGATGCCTCAAAGGGATTGTATGGGTACCGATATATCCGGACATTTCTTCTAAAGTCGGGGTTAACTAAAAATCTGAGAACTGGAAGACGTTATGGGCCCGGTCCCAGAAAGTGATCAAGGCCTTTATGATGTCTCCCCTAGGGTTGATTTTCAACAAACTAGTGAGACCCCCCAAATGTGCGTTGACCTTTTTCTGTCCTGCTTCTCCGAGGTCACTCCACCACAGCCGCAGCTCCCAAGGAATTTTGTTCATTATCGTGCTCATTCTGCAAATTTATTAGGGCGAATTAGTATTCTCAAAACATTTAAACTGGCATTTATGAATTTTTTTAACTAAGACCGGCTTTGTGAATACGACATTCTGACACTTGTGCGAGAAGGTTTTTCACGCTGTGCTCGCTAGGGACATTAAGCTCCTCTCATATAGACAGGATGTCGAAGACCTCAACAAACGGTTCAGGTCGGTACAGTTCAGGTACATTCCCCATTGCCACAATGTGCTAGCAGATGCACTTGCAATTTTGGCTTCCATGTTGCCATACCCTGGGAATGCCTATGTTGATCCTTTTACAAATCCAAATGAAAGAAAGACATGGGTATTGCAATGAAACCGAAGCAGAGTCTAGCCCACTGCCTTGGTATTGCGAAATCATGGGATTCCTAAAAATACAGGAGTACCCTGAGCAAGCCGCCGGAGAATAAAAGAAAACCATCCGACGGCATGCGAGCGATTTCTTCTTAAGTGGTGACACTTTGTATCAAAGGACTCCAGATATTAATTTGTTGAGATGTGTGGATGCCGAGAAAGCTGGGAGAATTATACACGAAGTACATGCGGGCTTGTGTGGCCCCATATGAATGGCTATGTATTGGCAAAGAAGAAACTCTGAGCTAGCTATTATTGGATAACCATGGAGAAAGACTGCTTCAGCTTTGTTCGAAAATGTCTGCAATGCCAGGTGCATGGTGATCTAATTCATGCACCACCAAATGAGTAGCATCCTATGTTAGCACCCTGGCCATTTGCCGCCTAGGGTATGGACGTCATTGGGCCGATCGAGCGAAAAGCCTCAAATGAGCACAGATTTATATTTGTTGCTATTGATTATTTCACAAAATAGGTTGAGGTCATCACCCTCAAGTCTTTTACCAAGAAACCGGTAGTAGGATTTGTGCATTCCAACATCATCCGCCGCTTTGGGATTCCCGTTGTCATTATTAGTGACAATCCATCTAATCTAAACAGTCGGCTAATGGGATAAATATGCGAATAATTGAAGATAACACATAGAAACTCCACTCCCTACCGACCTAAAGCTAATGGTGCGGTCGAAGCAGCCAACAATAACATCAAGAAGATCTTGAGTAAAATGATTCACAGCTCCAGGCAATGGCACAAAAAGCTGCCTTTCACACTGATGGGATATCGCACCACAATACATACATCAGTAGGAGCAACCCTCTATTTGCTTGTCTATGGAACGGAGGCTATTATACCTATTGAAGTGGAAATCCCTTCACTCCAAGTGATTGTCGAAGCAGGAATTAAAGATAGTGAATGGGTCAAAACCCGGTTGGAGCAGTTGACCTTGATTAATGAAAAACGAAGGGCCGCGGTATGCCACGCGCAGTTGTACCAACAAAGAATGGCCCGTGCCTAAAACAAGAAAGTGCGCCCTAGGAATTTCAAAGTTGGGCAGCTCGTTTTGAGACGGATACTTCCCCATCATCAGGAAGCCAAATGAAAACTCTTCCCAAATTGGAAAGGCCCATACATCTTCAGAAAGATATTGCCTAGAGGAGCCTTGTTCTTGGGCGACGTTGAAGGAGATGCCCGAGGTAGCGCTAAAACGCAAACGCCGTAAAGAGGTATTAGATTTAAATCCCCTGCAGCAACAACCCCGGTGGATTGAGATGATGAAGGTTTCGCTCTCCCGCTATCCCCTCCCTCTTTGTAACCCGGAAATGCTGTTTAAAAAAACACAAAAAAAATGAGAATACAAACAAAATTCGGTTAGGATCAAGTTTCCTGAACTACGTCTGACTTGATTCCGAAGGGATACGTAGGCAGCCTCTCCTTGAGGTTCAGTCACTTCAAAATAAAAACCCCATTTACCCAATAAATCAATATTGGGGGCGAAATGTATCGGTTCAGTTACAAATCTGTGTGGATGGTTATAAAGTTATAAATCCCCGGGGAGAAAAATACTGTTGTCGGAGTTCGACATCAATCAAATTCGTGAGAGAAATAAAATGAGAGAGTCTTATTGGTGAAAACCTCGGGCACCCTAAGGCGATGGTGAGTAGAGAAAAAAAATGAGAGAGTTCGTTTAGCGAAAACTCGCAAAGAGCACTATCAAGCGACGGGAGAAGAGAAATGAGAGAGGCCGATTGGCGAAAACCCGCGAAGGACGCCGTCGGCCGAAAAAAGGAAATATTGTTGCCCAGGTCTGAGTAAGTTTCTTTGGTTTTCGGAAAGTTGAAATAAGAAAGCAGAAATGTAGTTGGGCTGGGTATGCATGGCGTCGCTATTTAAAGTCGACTTATATTTCAAGATATGTTCCCTCTTTCCTTCAAATAACATACCTCTCTAAATTCATACTTTTCTCCTTTTCACTTTAATTTTGATGTCCTGACCATTCCTTAAGAAAGGTAGCGGGCCAGCTTTCCTGTTTTCTCCTAGCAAGAATTAAGGGAATGCTCGTCATCGCCATGCATGGTTGGCCAATCCCATTTGATCATGACAGTAAGGAAATAAAAGAAAGGAAATTTAAGATCAAAGAGGCATGAATGTGAAGCAAAATTGGAGGGGTTTTAAGCCAAAAGTCCCAAAAGCAAGCCCAGAATAAAAGGCGGGGCAAAACATGAAACCCAAGGCCTGAGAAACAAATACCAATCAAAAATAAGGACCCCCTGGCCAATTAACAAAGAAAGGATTGAAAGCCAAGGGTTTGCTTTGAAACACAAAGGAATTTTAAATCAAGAGTGACAAGGTCGCAAAACAAATCACTGTTCAAACTGACAGTTTGTTTTGTTTCTAAACAGAATAGATGCAGGTACAACCTAGAAAAGCAAAAAGGAACATAGGGCAAAAACAACCAAAGGATAGGCACAAGGGAAAAAGATGGTGGTGCGTCAATGACAAAAGGGAAGTTTTCTTTTGATTTTTATGCAAACTCGTAAACGAGCATGATAGCATGAGATCCCAATCCCTGGTTCCCCTTTGTGTAGCTTGTGGGTTTCGTATGCATTACCTAAGGATTGCCTTCCACCCCCTCCAGCATTAATCATAAAGTCTCCCCCAACATCCCCAGCATAACTTGAGGATTTTCTCCCTACACTTTCCACTCCTCAGCATAGCCTAGGAGTTAACACTCCCCAACCCTTAGCATAACCTAAAGGTGGTTCCTTTCCTCCTCTATCCCCAGCACAGTAAAAAGAATCTCTGAGATCCTCCACGGCCTCGCGGATTTCCCTAGTATAACCTAGGATTTTTCATTCATCCGGCATAACCCATGGATTCCCCTGGCATAACCCAGGATCTCTTTCCAATCGCGGCATAACCCGCGGATCTTCCTAGCATAACCTAGGATTTTGCACTCATCCCAGCATAACCCGTGGATACCTCTGGCATAACCCAAGATCTCTTTCCAATCCCGGCATGACTCGAGTATTTCCCTAGCATAACCTAGGATATTTCATTCATGTCGGCATAACCCACGGATCCTCCTGACATAACTCATGATCTCCTTTCATTCCGGCATAACCCGCGGATTCTCCTGACATATCTCAGGATCTCCTTTCATCCCGGCATAACCCGCGGATTTTCCTGGAATAACCCAGGATCACAGATAATCCCGGCATAACCTGTTGATTCCCCTAGCATAACCTAGAAATTTTTTATTCATCCCGGCATAACCTGTTGATTCCCCTAGCATAACCTAGGATTTTTTAATTCATCCCGGCATAACCGTAGATTCCCTTGACATAACTAAGGTTCTCTTTTCATCCCAACATAACTCGTGGATTCCCCTAGCATAACCTAGGAGTTTTCATTCATCTCGGCATAACCCGAGGATTCCTCTGGCATAACCAAGGAGCCCATTTCATCCCGGCATAACTCGAGGATCTCCCTAGCATAACCTAGTATTTTTCATTCATCCTGGCATAACTCGCGAATTCCTCTGACATAACTCATGATCTGTTTTCATCCCGGCATAACCCGTGGATTCCCCTAGCATAACCTAGGATGTTTCACTTATCCCGGCATAACCCATGGATTCCCCTGACATAACTCAGGATATCCTTTCATCCCGGCATAACCCGCGGATTCCCCTAGCATAACCTAGGATTTCTCATCCAATCCCGGCGTAACCCGTGGATTCCCTTAGCATAACCTAGGACATTTCATTCATCCCGGCATAACCCATGTATTCCCCTAGCATAACCTAGGATTTTTCATTCATCCTAGCATAACTTGTGGATTCCCCTAGCATTACCCAAGAATTTCATCATAACCCGTCCTTAGCAAGAACTTTCCAATCCCGGCAACATAACCCGCAGATCTTTTCTTTCCATTCCCTGAGAAATTTTCATTCCTATCTCGGCATAACCCGTGGATTCTCATCTTATCCCCAACAGGAACCCTTTCTCTTTCTTACCATAACCTGGCTTATTCCAAGGGATACACAATTTTGATTTTTTTTGTTTTCAAGAAAGAGTAGCGTAGGTGTGTGTTGCAAATAACTCGCGAAATTTTGTAGTGAAAACTGGGGCAGAAATTTCATTCGTTTGTTTCTGTTGCTGTTTGAGCAGGTTTCACCTTAAGGCATGAGATTGAGAATGACTGAAAGCAGGAGTTTCAAGTTACAATAAAGGAAGGAAAAGAGGCAAAAGAATTAAACTCAAAGCGATGGAGCGGACAAAGACGTGGACTGCTCAAAATATTATTAAAATCACAAGCTCCAACTTCTTCCATTTTATTTCACATTTGAAGAATGAGCCAGCGGTTGCACCTAACGATCATCAAGATTCAGATCGGGGTCTGTCGCAAAACATAGCCAAGATTCAAGATCAAGCTTCAAGATACTCATATATAGGAATCTTGTAACTTGTAGTTAATAGGCATAGCTAGCTTAGCTTTTGAGTTTTATTTGCTGTAATAAGGAGCTTAGCAAGCAGAAAAAACAGAAACAAGAGCCATCACGGTCTCCCGGTAGTCCCAGCTACCAAAACTTCCAGAACTACACTGACCTGATTCCTTTATTGCCAAGGATATGTAGGCAACCTTTGAAGCAAGGTTCGGTCATTTTTCAAAAATACTTCAGATGGAGTATTCAATTGGACGGAAATTGCTCATATTTGCTCACTTGTGTTTACACGAAAACTCTTCATGTTCCTGCACAAAGAGGGGCAACAGTGAGCATATGATTTATACCCGGTTAAAACAAGCTCCAACAGGACTCTCAAAATTTAGGATTTTCTTCAAAATATTTATTTTAGGATTTTAATTTTTAAAATTTAATTGAATGTGTGTGTTCATTAATGCATGTTTAAATTTTTTAGGATTTAATTGCTAAATAAGTTAATTTTACAAATTGAAAAAAAAATATATTTCCAGCATTTTTTATTGTTATTATTTTTTTTAAACTTGTTACATTTTCATTTGTGATTATTAGGAATTTTTGGTTTTTAAATAAATTTAGAAAATAATTTAAATAAAAATAAAAAAGACAAATATATATATATATATATATATATATATATATATATATATATAGATATATATATATATGTATATATATATATATATATGTATGTGTGTGTGTATACACGGCCACTCGGCCTGGCCACAATTGGGCCAGACCTGAGTGTCCAAAACCTGCTTCCCCTATAAAGACTGACAACCAAGCCCATACAACAAGGACTAATCGTAACGACACTGTGACCAACCATCACAACCGTTGATCTCACATCATCCAACGGTCAACAAACCCCCACCAAAATGAATACATATGTAAAAATGTCTCTAATACACTTAGAGACAGATTCCCCTTCTTCCTTGTACCATCTACCACCGACATAACACCACACCTTGATCACCTCATAACCGCCATTGACCACCCGTCTACCAAACTAACACCGCCGCCGAAAATCGCCTCTCGGCGGCGGCTGATAATCAAACATCCCCAAATTTACACCACTAATCCATCACAACCTCTCTTTCCCACCATGTGGTTAGTTCCCCCCAAATAAACCCCCTCCGTCTCGAATATTCGAAAATGAGGTCATCGGAGCAACCGTATTTGACGACCCTGTTCCAAAACCCTCCAAACATACACCCCTTAGGTAGCTTGATGTCCTCTTTCCAACCATGTGTTTCACCTCTTTCGAATCTTCCTGAAACCCTTTGAATAATCATTCAAAGCCTAACCCTAAAACTCAAAACCCGTTGGAACTTTGTCAAATTCATCCTAGGAAATCCGTGGACCTTCCTTTCCCCAATAATGCTACCCGTGACCCCTAAATAACACTAGTCACTGAAATAACTTAGATCGGAGACCTCACTGGGGCATCAGAATCACAAAACCCTTTCCTGATCTCTTAACCAGTTATACATCATTGCCAATTGTCTTATGAGGTTAAATACCTCTACAAAAGGTCAAAGAATGACAATGTAATCTCAAGCGGAGTTGCACGTGTAAAGAAGCTAAGTATTTTGTCTCTTCTATATATATTAAGCTATGTATTTTGTATCTTCTGTATATACTTGGCTAATTATTTTGTCTCTTCTCTATATATTTGCCTATGTAGTTTATCTTTTCTTTGTATATATTTGCTTCATTTTGGTTAGCTCTTAGATGTTTTACTTCTTTTAATTAATTGTTTGTTTGTCCACAATCTTGCCTGAAGTAGGTCTAAATGGTCATATACTTTTGCTTGTCAATAATCTGAAATTTCCTTGTCTCTTAAGTAGTTGTGATATCATTTTATGCATTAGCCTTCTGATCCGGAAAGGTTGGCTTGCTAATCCTTCAGTAGTATGATTTCTATGGTTGTTGAACTTCATCTCATGATCCTCATGTGTTTTGTTCCCTGATGTTCTGACTAGTTTGATTAGTTTGTTTATGCTACTGAGTGCCTGATTCTCATATCACAATTACTTTGATCTTCAGTACTTATGCATAATTAAGCTATTCTTTCTCGCTGAACCTTTACTTGCTACCTCCGTTTTGTTCATGAACTGAATGCTCACTCATGCTATGTGCTTCTCATTGAGTTATTTCTTAAAAGTTAAGTGTTGATAGGTATGCTCATTCTTCTGGTTATTTTGGTCATTTGTTTAATATTAAATGATTATCTTGTATAATGTTTGGTTATGGGAAAATCACATTAAGGCACTTGTTTTAAGACATGACTAGTTTGGCTAATTTTTAACCTTGATAAGCCTGTTAGTCCAAGATTAAAATGTGACCCAAACTTGATTGACCAGGGTCAGTTGTAAGTAAACCAGGGTCAAGGAATAGTTGAGGTTAAAAACTTCAGGTGGGTTATTTAGGAAAGGAAGCAGGGGTATTAGAGGGTTTTGAACCTTAAAAAATCTGATAATAACCTCCAAAACTTTCTAGTAAGGGACTAAAACACAAATCTTGCCTCACACTTGATGCAGAAGTTTAGGAAATGAAGAACCATTTAGGAAAAGCGCAAATCTGAAGCAAGGACTAAAAGAAAACAAGAGAAAACCTGGTGCCCTAAGGCTCTACTATAAAAGAAACCACCAGAGCACATTTTAAAGGATCAGGAACTTTTCCTTTGAATCCTAGAGATAAAAATACATATTAGCATCTTGTTATATATGTGAGAAGCTATCAGTGCTGTTTTTGATCATTTTTGAGATTTAATTCTCTCAAATTTTGTTAAAACCTTGGGTATACTGTATGATCGGTTAGCCGTTTTGCTTGACTAACTCATTACATTTACTCATAGGCTCCTGCTTTTTGGTTAATTACAGGTACATTTCATTGCTCATTTTATGTATTGAAGCTCAAGTAAAAAGTATTCCTATGTGTGAAGATTTGAGTTCATTAGCTTATTCTAAACCCTCACCCTATTTTCCCCCTTTTAGTTCGAATATATTTAATAATAAGATAACTATTTTGTTGTATTTAGGAACTTGAACTGATTCACTTTTGTAACAATTGGACAATAGAGACTGACTTATCCTGTAATAACTGGACATTCGAACTATTTTTAAGTATGTACATTCGATAGTGCTGTTAGCTAATATATGGTTGTTGTAGGTGATTATTCCCTGTTTTGTTTAGAAGTAAAGGACTCAGGAAATGTTAGCTCAATAACTATTCGAAATCTAAACATTGTGTATTGTTTTAGTTCGTTTAGGCTTCAACACATTGGCCATGTTTTGTTTCAGATCTATAAGTTGTGACAAAACTCGTAATTGAATATTGAAAGTTAGATTCATATACTCTGACTGACGACTATATGAATCATTCGGTTCAGATCTAATACTAATAAATTGATACAAAAATGATTGTTAGTATTTTCATTGACAATGTGTAGATATTTAATTTTGTTTATAATTTCAAACCAAAGAAACGTTATTGAGAATTGGACTCTTTCGTCCATATCAGCACTGGGCTCATTCGAGGCCTAGTAAGCACAAGGAAACTGTAACACTACGTGTTTCTTGGTAGAGTGATTAACGGGCCCATGCCAGCAACAATTGCTGCCATTCGCAGCCTAAACAATATGTGCTCCTGGGTTGGCCCAAACTTGAATCAATGTATGCAATTAGCCATTAATGAGGCTAAGATGGGAGTATTGTATTCCCAGATACATTACCTATGTAAATGATTATTGCATTTAAACACATCAATAGTGGAGAATTTAGTGTACGCTACAATGTCCTTATAAAATTAAGTGATTTGCGTTAATCCAATCAAATACCATGCGATTGCTCTTAAATTCATTAAAACACATAGTAAAATAGGAAGTGTCGTTTTGCGAATTTCACGGCCTTCCCAAGAATTTCGAAGACGTAGTGTCTATAGGCATGTGTTTAATAAAAGTACCTTCCTAAATGCGGGTGCGCATTTATGTGATTCAAATCCCATTCTCAATATAAATTAAAATATGTCTAAATTGCGGGTGCATTTATGTGACGCGACTCGCGACGTGTTTTAATGACATTGCAAATCTTCCATAAAAGATGTTAAAAGCAGTTAATAATCTAAAATTGTAGGATTAACAGGTATAGCAAATCATATTTTAGCCATTATAATGAGTTTAAGCGACCTTGCTAGAACTACGGGATCCGAGGTTGCCTAACACCTTCCCTCGGGTCAACATAATTCCTTATACAAGAATTTCTGGTTCACAGACTCAAATTAGGCAGTCGAAATCTCCTCGACTTGGGAGGCTAAATAAACTGGTGACTTGGGACACCAAAATCCAAACCTATCCCAAGTGGCGACTCTAAATAAATAAATGATCCCATTTCAAATAATGTCACTTTAATTGGAAAAACTCTTATACACGTGTCATCTTTCGAGATAACCATGTGTAAGCGGAAAAAGGATATGTGACAGTTGGTATTAGAGCTTTAGGTCACATAGGTCTCACAATTCACACACAATATCGGTAGAGTGTGAGGGATCAGTACGAAGACGTTTGTATTTGTCCCCCAGAAGCTACAAAGTTAGGAAAATTTCACATTTTATTCTTTCTTGTCGTACTGTTTGGTTTCTCAATGCTAATTGAATTTCTACTCTATTCTTAACAGATGGCGAGAACACGTGCTTCCTTATCCACCCAACAGCAGCCCGAGCCCCCAGCAGCAGCTCCCACGAGGGGTAGAAGGTGAGGCCGAGGCCGTGCTAGTAGTAAAAGTAGGGGCAGATCTCAGCCTACAGCAACAACACCAGTGGCGGAGCCTCAGGTTCACTTGATGGTGAAGTTCCGGCCTAGACATTAATGGTGTGCCCATCTTAAGTCCTAGAGGGGTTTATTACTACCCCACTACTCTAGGATTTTATGGTCCGTCTAGTGGGCCTTATAGAGAGTGTTACATGGGCAGGCTTACTTCATATAGCACTAGTCGTCTCTCAGGCTGGAGCAGGAGCCCAGACTTATGTAACTCGAACTCCAGAGCAAATGGCTCCCTAGTTTCAAACTCCAGCAGCTTAGTAAACTAGAGTAGTTCAATTGGGTGTGGTAGCTCAGACCACTGATAGAGCAGCTATGTCTGCCTATGCTTTGTGGAGATTGGACAGGTTCACCAAGCTCTTCACTACTACTTTCAGTGGTGCATGTTCTGAGGATCCCTAGAATTATCTAAAAAACGGTCATGTGGTTCTTAGGAACGTGGGGAAAGTGGATACAATGGGGTCAATTTTACTACTTTTAACTTATCCAGATCTGCAAAGGCTTGGTGGAGAGATTATTGCTTGGCCAAACCAGACGAATCACCAGCTTTGACTTGGGAACAGTTTACTCGGCTATTTCTGGAGAAGTTTCCCCTATCACTCAGAGAGAAGCATATTAGAGAAAGTTTGAGCGTCTCCAACAGTCTTATATGACTGTTACTCAATATGAGACCAGATTCATCGACTTGGCTTGTCAATCTCTTGTCATTCTTCCCACTGAGAGAGAGAGAGTGAGGAGGTTCATTGAGGGACTTATCCAGCCTATTCGACTTCAGATGGCTAGGGAGACAGGGAGTGAGATTTTCTTCCAGGAGGTAGCCAATGTGGCTAGGAGAGTGGAGATGGTTCTGTCGCAAGAAGGTAGTCATGGGTCTGAGAAGAGGCCTCGTCATTTTGGAAGATTCAGTAGTGCCTCGTCTAGAGGCAGGGATTTATATGGTAGAGGAAATCCTCCTAGTCCTTTTCAGTCAGCACTTCTGATTTCTCATGACGATTTAGGTTGACGTGGTTCTCACATGTAGTATTCTGATCAGCAACCTACCAGTGCACCGCCGCTCTAGAGTTATTGAGGTGGTAGTTCAGCTCGCCAAGATCAGACTCAGCTTTCTCAGCCGCATCACTTAGGTAAATGTTTTGAATATGGTGAGTATGGTCATATCCACAGGGCTTGTTTGAGATTGGTGGGTACTCAGTCGTAGCAGCAGGGTCCCCATGTTGTGGTTCAGGCACCAGGTGTTCCACCGCCCCCTCCGCCAGCTAGGGGTGGGGGTAGAGGTGCTAGAGATGGAAGTAAAAGTGTTGGAGGTGGAGCTTAGAACGCAATAGGTGGAGGCCAGTCAGCTGCAAGCCGTCCCAGATATGTAGTCCAAGGTGGTGGGGCCTAGCCTCGATGTTATGCTCTTCTAGCTAGGCCTGAGACTGAGGCTTCCGATGCAGTTATCACAGGTATTGTTATGGTTTTTGGTAGAGGTGCTTCCGTTTTATTTGATCAGAGTTCTACCTACTCCTATGTGTCATCTTATTTTGCATTGTATCTAGTCATGCCTAGTGATTCCTTGAGTGCCCCTGTATATGTATCTACACCAGTAGGTGATTCTATTGTGGTAAATCGAGTCCATCGCTTTTCTATATTTGTGATTCGGGGTCTTGAGACTCGTGTAGATTTGTTTCTTCTGTACATGGTTGATTTCGATGTTATATTGGGGATGGACTGGTTTTCTCCTTACCACGCAATCTTGGACTGTCATGCCAAGACTGTGCCTTAGCCTTAATGAGTTTACCTCGTTTAGAGTGAAGAGGAACTCCTGTTCATTCTACCTGTAGTGTTATCTTTTATGTGAAGGCCCGGCGTATGGTCGAGAAGTGGTGTTTTGCCTATTTTTCTTATGCTCGTGATTCTAGTGCCGAGGTTCCTTCTATTGATTTTGTGCCTGCTGTTCTTGAGTTCCCTTAGGTATTTCATTTAGACCTGCCGCGTATGCCACCCGACAGGGATATAGGCCTTTTGTATTGATTTAGCTCTGGGAACTCAGCCTATTTCGATCCCGTCATATCATGTAGCCCCGCCTGAGCTGAAGGAGAATTTGCAAGACGCTTGAAAAAGGTTTCATTATACCCAATATGTTGTCGTGGGGTATGTCGATGTAGTTTTTTAAGAAGAAACATGGACCAATGCAAATGTGCATAGATTACCGGCAAATGAACAAGGTTACAATCAATAATAAGTATTCATTGTCAAGGATTGATGATTTGTTTGATCAGCTTCAGGGTGCCAAGGTATTTTCAAAGATTGACTTGAGATCTGGCTACAATTAGTTGAGGATTAGGGCATCCGATGTCCCCAAGACAGCTTTCAGAACTCAGTACGGGCATTATGAGTTCTTGGTAATGTAATTCGAGTTGACAAATGCCCCAACAACTTTTATGGATTTGATGAACCGAGTGTTTAGCCCTTGCTTGGATTTGTTCATGATAGTCTTTATTGACGATATTTTGATCTATTCCCGCAGGCGGGATGAGCACGAGCAACATTTTATAGTGGTTCTTCAGACTTTGAGGAATAGTCAGTTATATGCTAAGTTTTTGAAGTGTGACTTCTGGTTGCATTCAGTTACATTCTTGGGTGATGTTGTGTCAATAGAGGTTATTTAGGTTGATCCAAAGAAGATTGAGGCAGTCAAGAACTGGCCTAGACCAGCATCAGCTACAGAGAGGCATGGTTTCTTAGGTTTGGTAGGTTACTATCAGCGATTTGTGTAGGGATTTTCATCTATCGCTGCCCCGATGACCAGATTGATCCAGAAGGGGCCTAGTTCAGGTGGTCGGACGAGAGTGAGGTGAGCTTTCAGAAGCTCAAGACATCTCTGACTATGGTGCCAATGTTGGTTTTGCTCACAAGTTCAAGGGCATATATAATTTATTGTGATGCATCTCGTATTTGACTTGTTGTAGTTTTGATGCCGGATGGAAGGGTCATTGCATATGCTTCGCGACAATTGAAGGTTTACGAGAAGAACTATTAGGTCCATTATTTGGAGTTAGCATCCAATATTCACGCATTGAAGATCTGGAGGCATTATCTTTATGGTGTGGCATGTGAGGTGTTCACAGACCATAAGAGTTTGTAGTATTTCTTCAAGCAGAAAGAGCTAAACTTGAGGTAGAGGAGGTGGTTGGAGCTGTTGAAGAACTATGATATCACTATCTTATATCATTTGAGGAAGGCCAATGCGGTGGGCGATGCTTTGAGGAGGAAGTCATCCAGTATGCGCAGTCTTGCTTATATTCCGGTAGGTTAGAGGCCGGATGCTTTGATGTTCAGGATTTGGCCAATCATTTTGTGAGGTTGGATGTTTCTGAGCCCAACCGCGTGTTAGCTTGCATACTCTCTCATTCTTCCTTACTGGAGCGTATCTGAGATCAACAGTATAATGATCATCATTTGTGTGTCCTTAGAGACATGGTGCATAACGGATGTGCCAAGAAGGTTACCTTAGGCGATGATGGAATTTTGAGATTGCAGGGTCAAGTTGTATTCCTAAAATAGATGGACTTCGAGAGTTGATATTAGAGGAGGTCCATAGCTCCCGATACTCTATTCATCCAGGCGCCGCGAAGATATAAGGATTTGCGGCAGTATTACTGGTGGCGAAGAATGAAGAAGGATATCGTTGCGTATGTGGCTAGGTATCAAAACTGCTAGCAGTAGTACGAGCATCAGAGGCCTGGTGGTTGTATTTATTAATGTTATTAAGTATATTATGTCTAGATAAATTTGATTTGATGCCAAATTCAAAAGGAAAAGCAGTGTTTGAGGCTTGAGTTGGCCGTGGAAGTTCGAGGTAAGTGTTTGGTCTAACCCTAGCTTGAGGGATTAGGAGTTGCATTCTATTTGCTACATGTTACTTGTCGTGTACAACGCATAGTCATGGTGATGAGTATCTATACGTTAGTGTCAATTATGACCGTGTGTCTTAAATTGTAATTTGATGTGTTCTTAAATAATACTACAGATGTTTAAGTTGATGATTCTATGTGTTGAGCAACGATCATGAATATATACATGAAAATTACTTATGTTTGAGTATTTGTTTTAGTTGATGTAGTAGAATATTGGGATTTGTTTGGTTATAGTTGTTTCTCCCTTGCTGGGATGTATGTACTTATACTATCGATTCTCTTGCCGGGATAACGTTTTTTCTTTATTGATCCCTTGCCGGGACTCTATATGTGAATTGGTATTGAACTGTATATGTCGATCGGGTTGTATGCTGCATCAATGATATAACTGTAACAGGTTGTGCATCGCAACAATGATATAATTGGATCGGGTTGCATGTCGCAACAGTGATAAATGGTTTGAGCGGGTTCGTACGTCGTAACAGTGATAAATGATATGAATCAATTTACACGCTGCAATAGTGATAAATGATATGAATCGAGTTGCACGCTGCAATAGTGTTATTATGTTTTAGATCAGGTTGTGCGCCGCAACAATAGAAAATACAAAATGTTTGTTGATTGGCTACGACCTCTTCATTCTTTTGTTGTAGATTCTAAACTGTTCCATATGCTTTTCGCTTAAATAACCGTTGGTATTGATATTCCCCCGCAACATGTACCCCCTTTAATCTCACTTGTTTATTTCTATTTTATTTTTCGATGCATAATATATAATTGCACACGTTTATTTGGAGTCTGGTCCTAGCCTCGTCACTACTTCGTCGAGGTTAGGCCAGACACTTACTAGACATGCGGTTGGTTGTACTGATACTATACTCTGCACTATGTGTACTATGTGCAGATCCTGGAGCGGCAGCTTTTGGATAGTAGCAGTGGGTGGGTGCCTTCAGTCTAGCTAGATATCCCGATGTAGTCATGCAAGCATCCGCAGGCCCGTCGTTCTCCTTTCTCTTTATTTGTATTCTGTTTTCATCTACTTCTGAGATAGACGGTACTTTTCTTTTAGACATTTGTATGTCAGTCCCTGATATTTTGACACCAAATTCTAGGTAGAGATGTATGTTGGCGTAATCGTACTGGTTATGGTTAATTGATCACACTAAGTCTTTTGCTTGTTTTTATTTGTCGCAATGTTTCACTGTTGACCACATGTTAGTTTAAATTTTCAAAAAGGGCTAATAAATAAGTAATCTACTATACGCGACTTGCCTAGCTTATACGAGTAGATTCCATCACGACTTTCGAGGGTGAAAAATCCTAGCCATGACCTTCGTACTTTTACTCACATCATAAAATCAATAAAATGGACATGAAATATTACATCGTGCGGCACGGCATCACCTTTCGTGCTTTACAATCTTCCTCATATTAAACGGCATCACCCTTCGTTCTTTAACACTCTCTCACAAAAATAATACACGGCATCACCCTTCGTGCTTTAACACTCTTCCTTTCCCAAACACCAATTACAAGCAATAGGGCAAGGAAATTAATATAATTACAATAACATTCCAGTAAGGGAACAATAATTCAACAATCAAATTCTGGCAAGGGAACAATATAAAAATCATCAACATCCCAAAAAGGGAGATAGCATTAAAAGAAACAACATCCCAACATGGGAGATAAAATTATAATTCTCTTATATTTTTTCACTTTTACTTCGCAACTCACTTCACAATTTGAGCCAATGCTCTATAAGGTTCAATTGCCAATTATACTTTCACAATTTATTCTACAACTCGAGCCAAACGCTTCTCAATTTTCAAATATCTCTATTACTTCCACGAACGTTTCCCAACAATAGAATTCATCACCAAAAAGGCATGAACAATACAAACAGAGTCATAATAATCATAGTATAAGACTCACAGGCATGCTTGACACCAACGTATAGATACTCGACAGATAACACATAGTAAATAGGACACAACTCCTAATCGCTCAAGCTAAAGTTAGACCAAACACTTACCTCGATGCCACGAACACAATTCAAGCCTCAACCAACACTTTACCTCTTGATTTCACCACCAACTCGCTTGTATCAATCCACAAGTTACTTAACTATATCAACAAATGCTAAATGAATCAATTCTAACGGAAATATGTTTTCTAATGTTTTTTGCAAAAAGTCAAAAATCGAACCCGGGCCTGCTTGGTCAAAATACGTAATTCTGACCAAAACCCAATAACCCATTCACCACCGAGCCCGGATATATAATTGAATTTGGAATCTCAATTTGAGGTAAAATCTCAAAGTTTCACTATTCTTAGGTTTTACTAAAAATTCCCAATTCTACCATAAAACCCCTAGATTCGAAGATGAAATCTTGTAAAAAGAAGATAAGAAGTAAAGAAAATTAGTTAGAAATCACTTACTAATATTTTGGAGCAGTAAAAGTTTTTGAAAAATCACCTCTTATTTTTTTAGGGTTTTGAAAAATAAAAATAAATGAAAATCCTATTTAAATATATCCCTCTCAGGCCCTCTCTACGATCTGCACAAAAAGGACTGCGACCACGGAGCTCCACCGCGGACCGCACAAAATCGAGTGCCGCGGCAAAGTCCCCTCCACGCTCGCTCAAAATCAAGTGCGGCCGCAAAGTGCACTCCGTGATCGCACGAAATCATTGTGGGAAGAACAAACTTGTTTAGAGATCTGCAACTTCTCTGAACCTATAACAGCTATGTTCTAAGTCTAAAACATTCAGGAACGTATTCGTAACTCACCCGATCCCTAGGGACTCCCAATCAAATATGCTTACTAACTCAAAAATCAAATAGACCTACTCGTGCGATCACATCATCAAAATAACATGTAAAATCATGAATTAAACCTCAAAACTAATCATTTTCATCAAGAACACATAAAGTTCATAACTCCTCAATTGGAAGTACAACACACGTCAAATAAACTCAATTTTCCACCAAAGTTCACAGTATCATTTAAATACTATAACAAGTTTGTACGGGCTCCGAAATCAAAATACGGGCCCGATACCAAAAGTTTCAAAATTTAATTTTTTCCTTTATTTCTTAGATAATTCGGCAAAATAATTTCTTTCAAAAATTGATTTCTAGGTCTTGGGATTTCGAAATTTATTTCCGAGCGTATGCTTAAGTCCCATATTTTACTGCGGACCTATAGGGTTCGTCGAAACACAGATCTGGATTCGATTGCTTAAAATATTTCTAGACTCCTTCGTGATTGTTTTCATTGATGACATCCTTGTTTCTTCGCGGAGCTGGGAGGATCATGCCGATCATCTCAGGGCAGTTCTGCAGACTCTTCATCAATAACAGTTATACGCAAAGTTTTCAAAATGTAAATTTTGGTTGGAGTCTATTACCTTCATGGGACATGTTGTTTCCAGTGAAGGGATTCAGGTGGATCCTTAGGAGATTTCAGCAGTGAAAGATTGGCCTAGACCTACGACCCCGACGGAGATCCGTAGCTTTTTGCATTTAGTAGGGTATTATCGGAGGTTTGTGGAGGGATTCTCTACCCTCACCTATCCATTGACTAAGTTGACTCAGAAAGCGGTTAAATTCAAATGGTCCGATGCTTTTGAGAAAAGTATTCAGGAATTGAAGTCGAGGTTGACCTCGGCACCGATATTTACCTTGCCGAAAGGAACGGAAGGCCTTGTGCTTTATTGCGATGCCTCCAAGATTGGTTTGGGGTTTGTGTTGATGTAGCATGGGAAGGTTATAACATATGCTTCAAGGAAACTTAAGAATCACGAGAAGAACTACCTGACGTATGATTTGGAGCTCACAGCAATTGTGTTTGATTTGAAAATATGGCGGCATTATCTTTATGAGGTCCATGTGGATGTGTTCTCGAACAACAAGAGTCACCAATATTTGTTCAAGCAGAAGGAGTTGAAATTAAGGCAAGGACAGTGGTTAGAATTGCTCAAGGATTATGATATGGACATTTTGTACCATCTAGGGAAGGGAAATATGGTGGCTGACGCTCTCAGTCGGAAGTCTATGGGTAGTTTGGCTCATATGGGAGCAGATTAGAGGCCCTGGCTTGAGAGGTTTATCAAGTAGGCATTTTGGGGGTTTGTATTCGACCACAGACGAGGAGAATGTTAGAGTGCAAAATGGAGCAGAATCGTGGCTTGTAGCGCAATTCAAGGAAAAACAGTTAATTGATCCAGCATTGGCACTAATGAAGGTGACATTTTTGAATAACAAGTCTTTGGCATTGCATTTTCACTCGGCGGCGAGGATGGTGTGTTGAGCTATCAAGGTAGGTTATCCGTTCAAGATGTGGGTAATCTTCAGAAGAGGGTAATGGCAGATGCTTACAATTCAAGGTATTCTATGAACCCAGGTTCTACAGAAATGTATCACGATCGCAAGGAAATTTATTGGTGGAACGGTATGAAGAAGAGTGTGGCGGACTTTGTATCTAAATGTCTGAAATGTCATCAAGTAAAAGCTGAGCATTAGTGGCCCAGTGGGTTAACTCAGCTTAAGGAGCTAACAATGTGGAAGTGGGAGATGATCACCATGGATATTGTGGAAGGGTTACCCTGTACTCAGCGCAAATTCGACCCGGTTTGGGTAATTGTGGATCGACACATGAAATCAGCTCACTTTTTGCCAGTCAAGTCCGTAGATACTGCAGAACAGTATGCTCAGTTGTATATCAAGGAAGTAGTCAGACTTCACGGCACTCCAGTTTCTATTATCTCCGATTGATGGGCCCAGTTCACAGCTAATTATGGAAGAAGTTTCAGCTAGGTTTGGGTACTCAGATGAATCTCAGCATGACCTTCCATCCGCATACTAATGGTCTAGCGGAGACGACTATTTAGACGCTTGGAAGATATGTTGCGGGCTTGTGTCTTGGATTTCAATGGTAATTGGGATTATCATTTGCCACTTATAGAATTTGCTTACAATAACAGCTTTCATGCTAGCATTCAGATGGCCCCATTTGAGGCATTATACAGAAGGAGGTGTAAGTCTCCGATTAGATGGTTCAAAGTGGGTGAAGCAGAACTGTTAGGGCCAGATCTTGTGCATCAGGCTATGGAAAAAGTTAAAGTCAATGAAAACTGCTCAGAGTCGTCGGAAATACTATGCAGACGTGCGTAGAAGAGAATTAGAATTCCAAGTTGATGATTGGGTGTTCTTGAAGGGATCTCCCATAAAAGGAGTCATGCAATTTGGGAAGAAAGGGAAATTGATCCCAAGGTATGTCAGGCTATATCGGATCACTCAAAGGATAGGGTAGGTGGCTTATAGGCTTGAATTTCCCCTTGAGATTTCATTAGTGCACCAGGTGTTCCATGTGGCTATGTTAAGAAAGTTGTTGGGGATCCATCCACCATCGTGCCAATTGAGACTATCGAGGTCAATGAAGAATTATCGTATGAAGAAATTTTGATTTCCATAGGTAAATCCGTAAATTGAGAAACAAGGAAGTCGCTTAGGTTAAAGTATAAGGGCGAAGTCAACGAGTCGAGGAAGCCACGTGGGAAGTGAAAAATAAAATGAAAGAAAAATATTCCCATATATTTGAACAAGTCTAGTAGTGATCGTTCGAACAATTGTCTTTAAGCAATTTGAGGTAGTGTTCAGATTTGTGCAAAGCCACCAAATTATTATTGTTTTCAAATTGCCTTATTCTTGTAACTTCCCTATGTGTGCCAAATAGCAAATGTTGTTGCTATTTGGGTAATGTGCAACCCTTGAAGTAATTGAAGATTTTGAGAAACATATGTGGTAGATAAATTGTTAATGATAGTGTATATTGGTTAAAGTGAAGCATTTTAGGCATGTTAATGTGATTGAATTGTATGGGGCTCATTGAAGTGACCCATTTGTGTGCAAGTACATAACATTGGTTGAACCGTGTGCAATTTGTGGTGTAAGGAGAATGACGTATGTGTAAGTTATTTAAAGCGTATGAATATGTACAAGTAGTTGAGGTAATGAATTGTATACCAGTTGACGGGATAACAAAAACTGTGTAATAGTACTTGGAAATATGTTTTAGGGGCTCCCTGATAGGTAGATAGACCTAATTGCAAAGGAAACTCTGGCGAAATATCTGAAAAATTTAGGAGTTAGTCAAAAAGGAGGGACTTGAGGTAGGATAGAAGAGAAATATGTTATGTTGGGTGTTTGGGTCAAGCTCTACCTTTCATTTGAGCACAACTGATCCTAAGTGGGGGAGAATGTAAAACCCAAGAAATGCTTTTTACTAGGCGATAGGTAGACTAATTGTAATTTTTATGTGCTTTAAATATGATGCAAATGAATTGGATGTGGTGAATAAATGTATGAGCATGAAATAAGTGATGTGAGGTCCAAAGGGAAGCCTAAGTCTAAGCCAAGTTAGATAATTTCATAATAAACTAAGATTTGAAATAAGTTTGCACAAGTTTTCAATTTGGACGAGCATATCATCGTGTATATGAGGACTTGTGGGATGAACAATCTGTCAAATTAAAACTCTTTGAGTCTAGTTTCCGATGCATTAAACCGTTCATCATTTGGAGATTAATATAGAAAGTTATGACCATTTTTGTGTCCCTTCCGTTGCCACAGCCCTAGGTAGCGCTGGGAGCTAGCCGTGGCACCAGGAATATTTGAGCTACTGGAATCAGCGCCACAGGCAGCGCCCATCGCCACATGAAACATTTTATATACACAATGTCGTGGTTCATTTTAACTCCATTTCATTTGCACAAACTTAGGGTCCTTCTTCCACCCTCTCAAGACTTTCAATACCCAAATCTTCAAGGTAAGCAACGTCCATTAACTTAGTGTAAAATTCCATCATTCCTACACTAGTATTGATGAAATCTTTTCATAAAACACATAGATTTTCAAGAAATTCCTTCAAGAACTCAAAGGAGGGTTTTGCAAGATTTCTTCCAAAAGGTAAATTGTACACCTTAGACTTACATATACATCTACGATAGGAATATGAGTGTGAATTAAGTGTTGGAACTCTTGGTGTAATTATTGGAAGCCATAAGTTCCCAATATAAATACATCATTATTGTAGAGATTGAAAGAGTGATTATTTGATATGATTTATTGATTGGGTGTGAATGGATGCTTATACATATGTTGTTGGAAGTTATAAATTGGCTAGGAATGATGGTGGATAAATTGTTGGTTAATGGTGATAGTTGGATGAACAAATATTATAGTTAGGAGATGAAAAGATTTATACCTACAAGGCATTTGATAATATGCCTAAATGGATTAAGCTATGAAAGTTTTACTAAAATTGACCCTATTGAATGTTGTATTGTAGACTGAAGTTGCATATGTGTATTGGATCATTGCAGTATCATTAAGGCGCGAATTTGAGGTCCGTAATGCTAACTCTTGTGGAATCCACTTGTTGTGACGAGTATGTGTAGCTTATTTAAAAATATGTGTATTGATTGTCTTAGTTGATTTCCACACCACCATGTTATATGTGATTGTGAGAAGTGATTTGATGTGCCTACCTTATTATCTACAAAGTTTGTAAATGCTTGAGGATACCGACGTGGAAGTATTTATTAACAAATGAAAGGATGTTAACGTGTCCAATTGTGGGAATTTGTATAACGGCTAAAAACACTGCGTGGTAAGTAATGAAAAAGGGTATTGGGAAATGATGCAAAGAAGTTTAACAATTATGACACACCTTGTACATGAATTACTACTTGGTAACAGTTATGGTGCCTTGGGCCCAAATGTATGAATTGTTGATATGAACTTGTGTTTCTTTGAAATGATGATTCTTGTGATGTATTGTTTGTGGTTGTGATTACAAAATGTGATTATCAGGAGGGGTCGGGTTGTGCGCCACAACACGAAGTAATAAGGTGTAGGTTGTTGTGATAAGGGTGGCCGAAGTAATACGGGTGGAAAAATGATCGAAATCCCTATTGAAATGAAAATATGTGAAAGTTGTGAAAATCATTGATGTGATGGAATAATGTCGGATAGGGGAAAAGGAGAGATTGTGACACTTGTTTGGCTATGGTTGTTCCTTTCTTGTGTATTTGATCGTTGATTCTTATACTGTTTGTTATCTGTGCATTGATTTAATATACTTGGGGTGAAGTTTGTTCATACATACCAGTACAATTCAAATATACTGACGTCCCTTTTGCCGGGGGCACTACATTCGTGTTATGATTGTAGGTTGTTCTATTGTAAGGACTACAGTTCACCGACAGTAGCACTCCTTCACTTACCGTCAGCTGAATTGGTGAGCCCCTTTAACCTCGAGGCCGTGCGTGGCTCATGCTGCTTTTTTTTCGGAGACTTGTTTTGGCATATGTGTAAGGAATAGCCAGAGCCTTATAAGTGGCAAGTATTATATCACCCCTTTGTATCCTTAGATGCTCCTTAGATAGGAAATGTGGGTTATGAACTTATATAAATATGTAATTTATATGTTGGGCGGTGTAACTTGTAAACCATGCAAAGTAACCATGTATATTATGTATGTCTCGTAAGAAGATGTTTAAATTATAAATGGCTATTTCACTTGTTTAATGAGTAATGAAAACACGGGGTAACACATGGGATAGGAGAGGCACCCAGGTCCACATGACTGGGGCTACCCGGTCGAGCGTCGGTTGCGCCCTCGATTTTGGGACGTTACATAGCTATTGATGCTGTAATTTTTATTTCCGTAGCACTTATTGTATTACAATAGGCAGCTAATTGATCGCATAATAGACAATGTGTTAGTAATAAACTAGTTATTTGGTTGTGTAGTAGAAATATCAATAGTATTAATAACTTGATTAAATATAACATTGAATTATGCATAACCTAGAGATTGCGTAATATACACTGGGTCCATCAATAAACTAACTACTTGGGTGCGTAATAGACTCAAAGTAGCGCCTAATAACTTCAACAAATTTAACATTACACTAGTACAATATTACATGATCCTAAATATTTCCAACAAACAAATATTCCTTCTCACTTTATCAGCCAAGCGGCAACAAATTCGAAAATGAAGTTTTCACAAAAACCCGACCCATCATGGAACTAGGCTAGCCTCAACTCAATTAAATCCAACACAACAACACTAAGGTTGAAAAGAAAACACTTAAGGATGCTTTTAACATTTAAGGGGAAACTATTTAAAACATAAGACAATTCCATAATACGATATAACCAACCCAAAACCAGGGTGTCACTGAGTGCATGAGACTCTAAAGGATAACATAGTCTATTACAACATTCAAGGAAATAAACTAAAATGCACCTAGAGATAGATATGGAGAGCCAAGGCCTGCAAACTTCGTGTAGATACCTCAATAATCTCCTAAGCCTGAAGCCTTGATCAACAATCGCTATTGGGTCCCAAAGTGCCTGAATCTACACACACAAGGTGTGGGAGATAACATGAGCAAACCAACTCAGTAAGTAGCGAGTCCAACCTATGGACTGAATGGTAGTGACAAACTCCACCTCAACAAATATAATTGAAAAAATTTAAAGAAACGTAGGCATGCTTTTAGTTAAATAGACAACTCAAAGTGATAAGGTAAATACAGATCTAAACAGTTTAAGATATATAACTTAACTTATTCTACATATCAATGCATCAATTGTATGAAATGCACAATGTGCTCGCACTCTCAAATGATCGTCGATTTAGCACTATATATGGCTCACACGGCCTAGGGAAGATCCATCCCGGAATATATACATATCTGATAGCAGTCACTCAGCATTGAGGAAGGCCAATCCAGCCCTATGGAGAAAATCCATCTCGAGATAATGATAATAACCTCACAAGCACTCGGTACTGTATATGGCTCACACGGCACATGGAAGATCCATCCCAAAATGTATATATATCACTGACAATAGTCACTCAGTATGGAGGAAAGCCATTCCATCCCTATGTAAAAGATCCATCTCCAAGTAAAAAAGCTTCGTAACAAGATCGATCATATCAACTGCGCTCAATTGGGTGTGTTACAGACTCTGGAGGGTCTTCTAGAGCCTAATAGTTATCATAATCGTCAATATAAATATTTCGGCATGTAGCCCGATCCCATAACTTTCACTCATAACAAACCCTTGTCCTCACTCAGTCATCAAACTGTCTAGTCTCACCCACGGGCTCACAATGTCATGAAAACAATGCGGAACGATGATATGATGAATCAATAAATAACTGAGACTGAAATATGCTATAAAAATGCATGATCATGACTAAGTATGGAATATTAAATGAACTGATGGGGGAACAACTATAAACAACCGCTAAGGTTCCAACAATACCATCACAAATCCTAGACATGATATCTAGCTTGGTTTAAAGCTCAACTACTTGATAACATGATGGAAAAGTGGATATTAACAAGATAGAGTCACCAAATGATACCATGGAATTATCCATGCCACAATTCTAACAGTCCACGCCGGCACGCCAACCACTTGGCATGTGCGCCACCTCAATAATAATCACTTAACACATGGTTTGGGGCTTCAAACCTTCAAAACTAAATTTTGATGTGTTACTTACCTCAAACCAAGCTAAAATCTTATTTGGTGATGCCTTCGCCTCTCAAATCGGTCCCCAAACGTCCCTAATCTAGACACAAGTAATACAATGCAATCAATTCAGGCCATAGAACCAATTCCAAAAGAATAATTACTTAGTTTGACATGAATTCGGAAGTCCACTCAAACACAGCCCCGGGGCCCACATCTCTGAATCCATCAAAAGTCACAAAACTAGAAAGCCCATTCAAACTCTCCAAAATCCCTAGCCATAAATCCTTATTGTCACCCATAATTTCCACTAATTAATTGATAAAACAATGTGAAAATCACCATAGATAGGATTACTAAAGCTCAAGCAACTTACCTGACTAAATACCCATTGAGTCTCTCTTTAAAATCGCTCCAAAAGCTCCAAAACCGACTTGAAAATAAATGAACCAAAATTTGCGAAGTGTGCTATTTAAACTTTTTGCACAGGTCTCCGCACGTGCAGCCATATATTCGCTCTTGCGCCCCAGTTTTCACACCTGCGCACATCCTTCTGCTTGTGCGAAACTGGCCGCTCTCTCTTCTTTCTCATTTGTGCCCCAGGTCTCGCACCTACGGGCTCTCATATGCGACCAGTCTTCCGCTTCTGTAGACCCAACCCTGGCCTTACATTTTTATATCTGTGGATAACCAAACGCACCAGCAACCTCGCACCTACGGTTCCCACATTGCAAGTGTGGAAACATCAGTAACAGTGGCTTCGGCTGCATTTTCCAATTTCCAAATCTCCGTTAGCCATACAAAAACATCCTGAGACCCTAAAAAACTCAACCAAATATACCAACAACTCACATATCAACCGATGAACTTAGTCAAACCTTCGAATCAGCCAAAACAACTTCAAAACAACAAATTACACTCGGATTCAAGCTTAAGAACTCCTAAACTTCCAAAATCCACAAACGATACTGAAACCTATCAAATCATGTTCGAATTACCTCAGTTTTGCACACACATCACAAATGACACCACAAACCTACCCTATCTTCTGGAATTCCATTCCGACCCCGATATCAAAATTTCTACTACTGACCAAAATTGCCAAAATTCTATCTTTTGAAGTCTAATTCTAGAATGTGTCTCTAAATCATATACCGAACACGCTCCTAAGTCCAAAATAACCTAACAAAGCTGACGGAACTATCAAAATTCAAATTCGAGATAGTTTAAACATAAGTCATCATCCAGTCAACTTTCCCAACTTAAGCCTTCACAAAAGAGAATAAATGTCTCAACTCCTATTTGAAACTACTCCAGACCCGAACCAATTACCCAAGATATCATAATATAGTAGAAGACCACCAAAAAGAAATAGAGATGGGGAAATTAAGGTTGTATCTCATGAAACAACTAGCCGGGTCACTACAGAAGCACAATAGCCTAGCCTACTTATTCAGCCTCATTTCACTCATCTAAACAATCCCTCTAACAGTACAATATCCAAGAATATGCCCCCTCCGGTTCATTTAATCCATTGTCATCATCTTCCTCGGAACACCCATTGCTAATATATTTTGAAGTTTAGCCATATTCATTTGTAGAACGATCTTTTGACACTTAAGGGTGTCCTTTTTACACTTCAAGCTACTTAGGTCATGACCCAATTTTATTATAGGCCAATAATGCCCAACACCATTTTAAGGCAAGCCAACCATAAATATTAGTGAGTTCTTATTTTACTTTGCTAAAACTATTATCGCATTTTCTTAACTTGAATTTAAAACAAGTGATAACTAGCAACATAAGATAATAGTTTACAACCACAAAGAATAGTCTACCAATGTTTGTGCCAAGACCTGGTGTCAAAAGTATATGGGCATCTAGTCGAACGTACAAAAGAATATATCTATCCTACTGTCTGAAATAGAATAGACAGTCAAAAACAAAGAGGGACTCCATAATGCTGTTGAACGACATCGAACGGGAGCAGTTCACTATGCAATCTCGGCCTACTATCAAGAATGCGCACCAGACTGGTAGCCTGATGTACCTGTCTCAGATCCTGTACAATTAAGTATAAAAGCATAGTATGAGTGCATAAACAATATGTACCTAACATGTATCTAGTCTAACCTCGAATAAATAGTGACGACGGGTCGACTTGACACTTACTAAAGTCAATACAAATAATAATTAAAGACTACACTGAGCATGGATAACATTGACATAATGGCAAGCTCAGAATTTATAGAGAACTGTATATTAGTACTAGTCATGGCTTATAATAGTTGCACTTCAAGGCATTTAACATAGTAAGTCATGGACAAGATTTCACCTAAATATCATGCGCACATTATGCCAAAGTCGTACGACCCAGTCCAACATAAAAGAAACTATACATCGCCAGAGGGTCAAATGTCGAGAACAATAGATGCATCTATCTCTACCGAGGCGATTGGCCCGATCCACAAATATCAATCAACATCAAAAAGCACATAAAGGCGCATTCATTGTCAAATAAATTCATACAAGTAATCAAGTAAGTGCATACATTCATATATATATATATATATATATATATATATATATATATATATATATATATATATTTATTTTCAATCCCTAACATGTCCTAAGTTATCTCATTAGCATGAAAAGATATAAAATTTGCAAGTATGGCATGATACGGGTCCTAAACTACCCAAACAATTAACATAATAGTAGCTACGGACGAACTCTCGTCACCTCGTGCATACGTAGCCCCACAAATGGGAGCGCATAATAAGTTAACTCACCTACGGGGACAAATCCCTCTTACAAGGTTAGAAAGGAGACTCACCTTGCTCGAAAGCTTACTTCAAATATCAAGAACTTGCACAAACCCTCATTTTGGAGTTGAACAATCCAAAACTAATTAAACGAGGTAGGAACTAGTCAATACAAGCTCAAGAGTTCGCATTCTTAATATTAAGGTAATTTCCAACCCTAAACACAAGTTTCCTAAAATCCATTCCAGGGCCCACGTGCCCGGATTCTAGAAATATTTTAAGAAAGTTGTTCCCTATAACCTATGGATCAAGAACATATGATTTCTACTCTATTCCATAACAAATTTCTTGATTAAATCTTATTTTGATTAAAACCCTAGGTTTTACGCTAATCCCATGATTTTTCAATAATCTCTATTTCGTAATCTATCTAAAAATCCAAAAATTAAACATACGATAAGTATAAATAACCTACCTCAAGATGCTAGGTGAAATTCATCTCTGAGGAGCCCCCAAATCGCCCAACTTATAAGTGAAAATGAGTTAAAATTGCTAACAACCACAATAAATAAAGGTCAACCCCTTCAATGATTTCTGTATCCCTTTAATGATTTCTGTTTGTCGCTTTTGGGTTGGCCTACCTTGGCCGCTTCTGCGAGGTTTGCCTGCTTCTTTGGTCTCGCACCTATAGTTGACCAAACTCAGGTGCAGTTTTGACAAATACCTAGAGCTTCAACTCCTTTCCAAATTTTCCAACTTCACTCGAGCCTCGTCCGATTCATGCTTGGGGCCCCCCAGGCCATACTCAAACCTACCAACAAGTTTGAAATCACAAAATGGACTCAATAGAACCTTCGAAATGCCTGAAACAATGCAAAATATATGAATCACCCCCTATAACCAATTGAATCAAACTTATGAACTTCAGTTTCTTCAATTTACTTCCAATGTGACAAAACACCCTTATACTACTCGGATTAACACCAAATTTTACGTGCAAGCCTTGATGGCATCACCGAACTATTCCCAGCTAAAACTCCATTCGGACCTCGATAACACAAAAAACCACTCAAACCAAATATTTAAGACCTTCGAAATCCTTATGGAACCAACTTTCACTATTAGGCACCAAAACGCTCCCAAGTCATCCGAAACCTGATCCGAACCTACGCCTAAGTACGAATTCATCATGCAAACCTTTTGGAACCACCAAATCTAGATTTCGAGGTCGTTTACTCGAAAAGTTAATCGAAATCAAACTTGACCTTTTAAACTAACCTTAAGGAACCAAGTGTTCTTGTTTCAACCCAAACGCTTCCAATTACTTAACCAACCATTCTCGCAAGTCATAAATCAATAAATCAAGCATAAAAAGTCTTATCTAGGGGAAAAGGGTAATAAAAAGCAAAATGACCAGTCGGGTCGTGACACTCTCCACCTATTAAATAAATGTTCGTCCTTGAATGGGTTTGATTGATACCTGAAGTGTCAAATAACCGTGGATATCTGCTCCACATGTCCTCCTCATACTCCCAGGTTATTTTCTTAACTGGCTGGCCCCTCCACTACACCTTTTCCGTACAAATATTCTTGGTTCTCAACTGGTGATCGTGCATGTCAATAATGGCAACTGGCTCTTCCTAAAAACTCAAACTCTCATCCAGTTGAATAGTACTGAAGTCTAACATTTGGGACAAGTCGTCATGATACCTCCGGAGAATAAACACATGAAAACAAGATGAACTCCTGATAAGTTGGAAGGTTAAGCAAGGTCGTAAGCAATCTCTCCAACTTGCCTCAACACCTCAAATGGGCTAATAAACCTTGGGCTCTACTTGACCTTCTTCGTAAGTCTCATAACACTCTTCATTGTCAAGACTTTCAAGAGAACCTTCTCACACATCATGAATGATCCATCACGTGCCTTCTGATCCACATGACTCTTCTGTCTGGACTGAGTAGTGCGGAGCCTTTCCTAACTCAACTTTACCTTTCCAAGGAATCTTTCACCAAATTTGTACCATTCAACTTAGTCTCACCGGGCTCAAATCACCTGATAAGAGAACAACATCGCTAGCCACATAAGGCCACAAATGGAGCCATCTCGATGTTGGACAGGTAGCTGCTATTGTAAGCAAACTTGGCCAAAAGCAAGGACTGATCTCATTGTCCTCCAATGTCAATCACACATGTTCTATGCATATCCTCAAAAATCTGAACTGTCCGCTCTGACTTTTTGTCAGTCCGGGGATGGAATGCTATACTGAGCTCCACACGGGTACTTAACTCACTCTGAACAGCTCTCTAGAAATGAGAAATGAACTGAGGGCCCCTATCTAATATGATGGAAATAGGCATGCCGTGCAACCAAACTTTCTCCCGAATGTAGATATGTGCCAACCCCTCTAAAAAATAAGTAGTCATCACTGAAATAAAGTGGGTAGACTTGGTCAATCTATTGACAATGAACCAAGACGTATCGAGCTTGCACAATGTATGCGGCAACCTTACGAGAAAGTCCATAGAAATGCGCTCCCACTTCCACTTATGTATAGGCATCGGCTGCAATAGTCCAACTGTCCTTTGCTACTCATACTTAACGTGCTGACAATTCAAAGACCGAGCCACATACTAAACGATGTCTTTCTTTATTCGTCACCACCAATAATGTTGTCTCAGGTCACGATACATCTTCATATTAAAGGGTGAATAGAATATCACAAGCTATGTGCCTCCTCTAGAATCTTCTCCCTCTATCAATATTTGGAACACACGGGTGATCCCGGAGTTGCAGGACACCATCCTCGCCAATATAAACCTCTTTGGCTCTACCCTATAACATTGTCTCTCTGAGAACAATCTAATACAGATCATCGAACTACTGAGCCTTGATGTCCCCTAATAATGAACGCTGAGCAACAACACATGCAAGGACATAGATGGGATAAAAACTATTCAACATTATAAGTTTGTTAGCCAAGGACTAAATGTACAAAGCTAGTGGCCTCTCCTCCGTTGAAATGAATGCAAAGCAGTTATGAGGTACGTATTTGTCTTTTGCCGTAGCATCAAAAATCGTGAGATCCAAACAAATACATGTGCAGTCCGCACTTTTTCCATACATAGAAAATTTTTCTAAGCACGGTTCCTTTAAGCAGTTCCTGCACACACTTCATATCCAGTTAGCACAAAATAAGACCTATCTAAAGAAGAAGGAAAGAAAAAAGAAAAAAGGAAACATGGGTTGACTCCTAAGAAGTGCTTGATTTAAAACCGCATCACGACGCTGATTAGCATCACTTGAAATGAATAATCGCCATGACATGGCCATCACCAACTTTTCCCAAATAATGCTTCACCCGGTGACCATTGACTCTAAACACCTTATCATTTTTATTCTTTAAGTCTAATGTACGAAAGGGTGTCACACCCACAACCTCAAACGGGCCACTCCGTTTAGACATTAACTTTCAAGGAAATATACGTAATCGAGAATTGAACAACAACACAAGATCACTTTCTTTAAACTCTTTGTTCTGAATGTACTTGTCATGAATGTATTTTATCTTCTCTTTTTATAAGGACAAACTTGTGTATGCATTGTACCAGAACTCATCCAACTTATTCAAATGTGCCACCCTCAAGTTGGCGGAGACATCCCACTCAAGATCCAACTTCTTTAAGGCCTACCTGACCTTATGCTCAAATTCCACTGGAAGATGACAAGATTTTTTGAACACCAAATGGGATGGAGGCATTCCAATAGGTGTTTTGTAACCCGTCCGATAAGCCCATAAAGCATCATCAAGATTCTTGGACCAATCAATCCGGTTAGTATTAATTTTTTTAGACAAAATCCTCTTTATTGACTGGATAGTCACAAGAAACAAGAGTATTGATGCAAAAGTTTTCCTTGCTCAAGGCCATTTCCCATTTCTTCAGAGGCACATTGAGCCTATCCAGAACTGTGGTTAGAATAAAGCCATTTGGAGTAGCATGAGCCTTAGAGGCATTTATGAGTAGTATATGACCTTTCCTAGTAGCTAGATAATGAAGGCAAGCCAGTTGATTTGCTTTCATCTCTCCAGGCACTCCATAAAAACTAGATCCACATAATTAGTAACGTTGCTTCTCTCATGTCTCGGCAATAGACATTTGTTGACAATTTCAAACAAAATCTAGTGCTCAGGCTTCATTTCACTTTTCTGCACAGCTCTGGCTTCATTTACATTTTCCGAATAATAGAATCTGCTGGTGATTGCAAGAACAGTAGGGAGGGAGTCCCGACAAGGCCACCTTTTCCTTGTATAATCATCAAACCCTTCAAAGGGTATGACCAGGATTCCTCCCAGTTTCTTTGCATCAAACTGCAATTGTTCTCCTTTCACCAGACTACTAACAATGCCTCACTGAATCGCAGAATTTGAAATAAATTCAACTAGCTCATTTTTGGCTACCCTACCATCTATATGAAGGACCATGTCCTTCCATCCCTAAGCAACTAAAGCATCCACCAATTTTATCATTCCTGATTCTACCAGGTCTTTCAGTAGTCTACCGTTTAAAATCTTTCTTTCACCAAACATGGCAAGCTTATCATGTTCCTTCTCAGAATCATTTTTTTCTTCTTCTCCACTCCAGCCATCATCTTAAAAAAAAATTTATTTTTTGTTTTTCACTACAGATCTTGACCTCTTGGAAAATAAAGGTTCAACAGCCTTAGACATAGAGGAAGTCTTGGGTTTTTTGGGGTTGGGGGTAGGAACCTCCACTAGTATACTCCTTTCTTGATTGACAAGTTACTTCTCCTCTTCCTCAACAGCCTCTAAGGATTCTGCAATCTTTCCCTTTCCTTTATCCACTTTCTTTTTCTTACTTTCAGCTAAAGCTTTTGTAGCTCAACTTCACTCTGCTTCTTGTGGCTCTACCCTTTGGCAATGAAGAGGAAATGGGTGTTGGGGATGAAGCCTTTCTTTTCTTGGAAGGCTTATGAACATTGGGAGTTTTTGTTGTGGGAGTTCTCTGTTTTTTTGTGTTATAGCTTTCCCCAACCTTTTTCAGCAGGTCTACTAAAGTCTTTTCAGTAGATGAAACATGTTTATCTCTCTGTGTGCTCAGATGAAACGACCCCTCAGCAGCTTCTCCATAACCACTTCCCCCTGACTTCATGCCACTCTCTTCGACCCTTCCTTGTTCAACCCCACAAATAGCAGACACTACTTCTTTCCCAATTCCCCTCTCTTCACCACCTATACTCTCTCTCTATTTTTCTTTTTCAAAATTCTTTTTACCTCCACTCCTTCGTATCAATCCTTTATCATAGTTATCTCTCAAGATGTGGTGTCTACATCTATGGGCTTAGTCGTCTTATGATGAACATTGTTCTTTGTCATACTTATAGCACTAGTGTTATTACAGAATATAGGAATGCAGCAAACTTCAATGCCAAAATCTACTAGCTGCTGTTTGATCCATAGCTATTGAGCACAACAAGAGGCAGCAACAATATACTCAGCCTTAGTAGTGGATAAAGACACTGAATTTTGATTTTTAGTGTCCCGTGATACAAGATATGAACCAAGAAAGGGAGTCATACCTTACGTGCTTTTCCTATCCACAAGTAAACCTGCATAATCAGCATCAAGTCATCAACATATCCTTCTAGATTGAAATTACTACCTTTGGGATACCAAAGACAATTTTCAGTAGTGCCTTTCGAATATGTTACTGTCCTCTTGATATCAATCAAGTGAAACTCTTTTGGATTAACCTGAAAGAAAGTATAAAGCCCTACACTGAAAACAATGTCAGACTTGCTGGCAGTAAGATACAAGAGTGAGCAAATCATACCCCTATAAAACTTTTGATCAACTGATGAACTAGGTCCATCAACGTCTAATTTAGTGGAAGTTGAAATTGGGATGTCTATTTCCTTTGATTAATCCATTTTAAACTTTTTGATCAACTCTTTTGCATACTTCTGCTGATGGATCATAGTTCCATTTGGGATTTGTTTGATCTGTAAGCCTAAGAAAAAGTTAAGCTCACCCATCACACTCATTTCAAACTCACTCCCAATTAATTTTGCAAAAACCATAGTTGTCTTACAAAACCTTCTTCTTTTATGTCACCATTTAAGAAGGCAATTTTAACATCCATCTGATGGAGAGTGAATTCCATGTGTGTTGCAAAGGCTATGAAGACTCTAATTGCCTATAGTAACCGGCATTCCAAGCCCTTCCGAAGATTCGAATCAATGTTACATGCTTCAAATCAAGCCAATAATTATGCAAATACATTAATATATGTTCAATTGCTCGTATAATCTAATTAAAAACAATTCTTAACCCCGATCGAGAAGTTGACAAAATTGCTCTCGGGACGATGCGTTCGAAAATCTGATATTTTTCGAAGATAAAGTTTACCCATGAACTCACGAACTCAAAAAATGATCTTCTCGTTATTCCATACCCAAAATTGGGGTCAAATTCCAAAAATATTCATTTTCTAGGTTTTTCCACAAAGCCAAGTTTTCTACAAATTTCCTTGTTATCCATATATAAATATTGTATTTACTCAACACTACATAAATTACTTACCTCAAAAGGTCCAAAAATCGCCCAAGAGAAAAATGGGTGAAATGAACTCAAACCTCGATTTTAAACATTCTGCCCAGCCAGGTTCGCCATTCTTCACTTTCACGGCCCGTTGATCGCGTTTGCGAAGGCTAGTTAACCAGCCTTCGCGTTGTCATACTAGGCCTCCCATTCGCATAGGCCAATAACCTCAAGCCCAGCTTTTCCTGCAACGCATTCACGATCTCATCCTTTTGTTCACGTAGTAACCAGCTCGACTCCTTCGCGTTCGCGACCTCCGCCTCGCGTTTGCGAAGGCTACAACAAGCAACCTTCCACCTTCCTCTTCGCGAATGCAGAACTCCTTTCTTATTCCCGAAGAAGGAAGCCTGAAAAAGAAATCTGCAGGAACAACAGAACTCGAAATGATCTAAAACTACCCCTGAAACGCTCCCGAGCCCCCCCAGGACCCCGACCAATCATGCCAACTAGTCCCAAAACACATTACGGACTCGCTCGAGGCCTCAAATAACATCAAAAAACATCAAAATAATTAATTGAACCTCAATCATGAATTCAAACTTCTACTCTCGATGATTAAACATATCAAATCACGTCAGATTGACCTCAAGTTTTGCACACAAGTCATATTTGACGTTACGGACCTTCTCCAATGTCCGGAATTAAATCCCGACACCGATATCAAAAAGTCAACTTCTGGTCAAACTCTTTAAAAACCTCCAACTTATGTCCTTAGCCAAATGGATCCAAAATGACCCACGAACCTTGGAATTCACTTTTGATCGCGCTCCTAACTCCAAAATCACCATATGGAGCTACTCTTAGCATCGGAATACCAAATGGACATCGATAACACTGAAATGCACTTCAACCCAAATTTATGAGATTTCTTCCAAAAGGCTAACTTCAACAATAGGTGCCAAAATGCTCCCGGGTCATCCAAAATCTTATTCGGGCATACGCCCAAGTCCGAAATAATCATAGGAACTAACTCAAATCTCTAGATCCCGATTCCGATGTTGTTTACTTTGAAATCCAATCGTAGTTAATTCTTTCAACGTTAAGCTTCCAAAATGAGAATTCTCTTTCCAATTCAACTTCGAATTTCCCGGAATTCAATTCCGAACACGCGTATTAGTCATAATACCTAAAGTGAAGCTACTCATAGACTCAAACTGCTGAATGACGTGCTAGAGCACAAAGAGATTGGTTGGGTTATTACATTCCCTCCCACTTAAACATACATTCATCCTCGAACGTGCTAAGAGCTACGCCGGAGTTGTCCAAATTCTCTGTTGAACACCTCGTGCACTTTCCCGTGCTACTACAACCCAGTTGAGCACATTAGCTCTATCAATTCTGAAGATGTACCCCTTCTATTCAAGAAAATAATCTTAGAGTCCAATTCCAACTTCCGAAATTCTCTGCCAAGCCAGCTTTCATCCAATATATGAACACCATATTAACAACTAGCACAACACCAAAACATCACTGCATACCTTAGTTGAATTCACACCATGCACCAGTTTACTCACCAAATCATAATGACATTCTCTTATCAAATAAACTAAAATTCCATCAACCTGATGTTCCTATTGCACCTCACGACCTACTTTGGTCTTGCTCTAACTGTGCCAATACCGTCGCGACGGATGAGATGGGTAGAAATTCATAACCATTGCTGAACGAACAATTCATTGGGTCTATACTTCTAGCAAGAACTATCACCCCATTTTGAACAAAATAATGGTCTTAGCTCATTAATTTACTTCATATAATCAAATTGCACTGATCCCGATTTTAATGATCTCGTTTCACCCAATACGAACTGCTTCGGCAATAAGCCGCCCCGGACATGAACAAAAGTTTCATATGACGCCACAATGTGCCAATAGGCTACCAATTCGAATATGATACAAAAGGAAAACGAACTATGAAAAGGGAAACCAATTACACTGCTCGCGAATCATGCATGCGACGCAGTCAACATAATTTAACAAACAACCTACTCGCGAATCATATATGCGATGTGGGCCTCTAAGATAAGATTTTCTTACAAAAATAGGAAGCCAAACACATAATAACAGACACAGGGAACTGTACCCAACATCACTCCGATGCGGTGCAAAACCCAACCCAAGCAACATAAGCATGGTGCGTGCCACCCGATCCACACATAGATCTCACATAAGGAGATATACATCAAGCTAAATTTCTCATTGCAATAAGATATTGAATATCGGTCACCAGCACGCTAAGTTCCTAATGCCATCCCAGGGGAGACATATAGCGCCATAAACTACAAAACTCAAGCACAACTGAGGTGCGATGTACGATCTGAATCTCAACATCCATCCTACTCATATGATCTCATATTTATGCGGAACATGAAAACATAATAAATTCACCAAGCTATCTTACAACTCATACGGTGCAATATATCATTACATAAAATCGCTGACGAAGAAATAACACCCTCAATAGTCTTCCATAAGGAGCAAATTGCTAAAATGAATACATCTGGCCGGATATAGAATCCATATTCACATATAATTCCATCCACCGACCTCAAGTCGTTCCTGATCGCACCAACTAGGCCAATAACCTTAAGGTCCATACTAACTTCCCTTTTCTCCCATAACACATAAGAACAACCATCATAATCGTAGTAATCATCCACAATCCACAGCTCAATAAGTCATGTTGCCTCCAGGCATCAATTTTCAATTTAGCGATATCACCACAATCTTCATACTTGGTTTAAATCTTTAATCAATAAAGTGATTACATACCACATATAATCTTCCTACAGGACATGCTAACCGTAACATATAACTGGGTTGTACATCAAAACCACCAGCCACACTAAAGCTGAAAAGAAATCAAGAATTATTAACCAGTACGCAAAGCTTTTTTTTCCTTCGCAAAATACCGATCTAAGGTGACGCTAAAGACAATACCAACTTTCCTTAAACATCGAAACACTTTTCCTACTCATCCGAGCACGTGACCTCCTTGTCAACACCGAACTGCAAATTTGATCTTCAATTCAAATTCCATACCACTCACTACAACCAACATGCAATATACGATAGAACACGTTCTTCATCCTAGCTTTGATAACCACTATTAGATTAACACTTTATCATATAAAGCTTTTCACTTAACTCACTTCAGGAGAACCATAGCAGCACACAAGTTAATTCTCATAACCGTAGGATATGCAAATCCCTAAGTAGTAATCTAAGCCACGATAACCCTTTTGGGATCCACCGACACATAACATGCCGTAATAGTAGAATACTCCTGCATAACATCAATTATGGCGGACGACAAGACTCACACATACCATCACGAATCACTTGCATAACTTTATCACGTCGAAGGAACTAATCACTACCAGCAATATGCCAATTCGTTTGTGGATAACCAATCCATCTTCTTCCAATTTATCCTTGATTTCCATAGAAACAATAATAACACCATTCAACACATAACACACTCCGTTCGCACTCATCCCGAGTGACCTTGAACCACGAGACAATATCGTCTCAAATCCTGCGAACCATTTTATTCCTACCAATGGCTACACTGCAAGTCAAAACATCATAGAACATTCTAGTCCTTTCTCATAAGCTGATACAAGGCTTGGTTCTTAACCGTACCTATAAGCTCGAAATCATTAGGCACCACACTTTACCTTTTGCATTCCACTAGGACCATTGCTGAGAGCCACCCGAATTGACTTGGCTCGAATATAATCAACTCCATGATTTTTCTAGCACAAACACATCCTCTCGATGGAGCATCTGACAAAATCACTCCCCAAGTCTTGACATGAGCCAGCAACTCCAACAATAGCACACATTTAACAATCGCTTCGCTCAAATTACCACGTATGTCCTTTTCCCGTAGGTGAAATAACCCGTCAATATGCTAATAACAAGAAACCTCGCAAGTAGTTAACCATGCCATCCAATTATAGGATGTGAGACTCTCCCACTTAGCTCAAGGCCGCTACTACACGACTCTGGAATTCACCACGATTCTTTGTCTTTTATTGACATAACCTTGTGCAATCAACTGCCAAAATCATTGGAATCTTTCTGTAAAGCCCCCTTTTATACTCTGTATCATCAACCACATTCGCACGACCGACCTCATTGCTGTATTACAAGTAGAATTCTTCACAAAGCCTCTCCATCCACACGACCGCTAACCTGCGTATTGGAAATAACCCACCTGTGGAAATCAATCCCCACATCTTCCAACGCTGTTGCGCGGGGTACAATCACTATGACATCAATAACTCATCCTGAGTCTGAGCTTACTCTCTAGTTGTACAAGTCCATTCACCCCTCGTAGTCATCAACTAAATATGTGGAAACATCCTTCAAATTCAAGTTATGTTGTAAAGTTCTTCATTTCGAGCAGCTCTTTCCCGTTATATCAAATCTTCTGCCGTATAATAGCATATGCTTCAAGTTAACTCCGTCGGCCCCAACAACTAATCTCTGAAATTGCCAAATCATTCCAATCTCTCCTTAAGGTGCATATTCATCCTATCACAATGCTCTTATGCAACTCCGCCACTTTTCCACTTTGGCGGAACTCATCCCTTTAATCAACTACTCGTCCTTTGCTTCTTATACTTGGCCTTCCAAAAGTTTTACCCACAGCATGACACCTTCCACACGTCCTTCTTCATCCTTTGCTACTCAGTTTTGCCTACGATAAAATCAATATTCCCAGCACTTGAACCCATAAACTGCTACTAACTTTAAACCTTTTCGGAGACCTCTTTCTCGAGCCATCAACATTAGAAACACTGATTCAATCTTGAACCACCGTACCCGTGATATCTAACAGTCACTTCTTCAATACTAACCTGCATTAACCTACTCCAAAGGTGAATTGTAGAAGATCACAACACCGACAAACTTAACATATACAATTGAGGACGATGATACCACGTCGCAGATGCAAAAACACTTGAAAACACCAAGTCTCGTTACTTCATTGATCCAAATCTGGACATTTATAGGCCAATTGCTTTTCCCTTGCCGAGAATAAAATGTCGAATCCTTAGATCATGCACTAACTGAACTACCCTTCAAGTCATTCACCGTCCCGACATTTAAGCAAACATCCTACCATCATGTCAATACTGTGGAACCATCATTCATAAGCATAACAAAACTTGTGCCTAGCCTCAGAGCTCTCGAAAGTAATGCTTCTGAGCTAAAACAATAGAATATCCTTCTACAAGGCGACGATAAAGCTCAAACAACCCCACAGGGAGAAACACCCCGCATCACATTCATAATACCATCATAATACTTCATTCTCGATTTATAACTAGCGATTCATGTCGCATAAGATTGAGCAAAAAGGAAACAAGAGAATACACTTCAAGGAATCAAATCGCACGACAAAGAATGTAGAAGGGAAGAACTCCTAACAGCCTTGTAGTCTCCCAAAGATAAGTACAGACGTCTCCGTACCGATCCGGGAGACTCTACTAGACTTGCTCATGACTTGTAAGACCTAAAAGAACCTAGTGCTCTGATACCATGTTGTCACTACCCCAAATACACTAAGGTTCGTGATGGCGTCGGACACTGCTGTCAGGAAAGCCAACCAAATTAGTTGATTAAGTTCTCATTTTAAAAATATTAAAAACCAAATTTTTTCTTCAATTGTACTAGTAAGAAAATTTGAACAATGTAAATAAAAGAGTGTTGGAAGTAAATAAAAGATACTCGATAATCATCCTAGAATTCGGTGTCACAAGTGCATGAGAAGTTTCTAAGAAATAATATAATATAACAACCATGCAGAATACAATATTGGGCAGAAAATAAATACAGATAACTGAAACTGACTCTGCTGGTTGCGCATCGCCTCGAGAAGTGCAGCTCACCTAAGATATTGGGCCACTAGAGATACATATTCTTGTGCAATAAAAATGCACAGAAGTGTAGTATGAGTACGAAAATAATGTGTACTCCATTAGTATCCCATATAACCTAGAAGAAGAAGAGAAGAGATGGCCGATTTCGACACTTACTACTGGTCCAAAGACGATATCTTATTAATGGGAATAATCAATAATTTATTAAGAAAGACAGTAAATTTCAAATAAGTCATGAACAGGTGAAAGTTCCTTTTATTATTAAATGTCTCCGGATTCATAATCCAATAGTTTCCAATTATCTCAAGTCGGGGAGAGCATCAATCTCAAATAATTACAAGGCAAGCAATACAAGCATGCACATATCATGTTGAGGTCCACGGCCCGACCCAACTGAAATATAAAATGTGCATTGTCAAGGGTCGAACGACATGAACAATAGATACATCTAGTACACTGCTCGCGTATCATACAAGCGACTTTCGACATTAAATAATCAAATATCATGCTTGAAAATCATACATGTGACGCGAGCACACATAGATAATTACAAAAAACTTCCAATTAAGAGTTTATCTGGAGACGTTTAATCCAATAAAGCTAATTTTCTTTTAATGAATTAAGAAAAATGAAGTTTAATCCTTTTTGAAATTGATTTACTGATTTGATGTGATTTAAGCAATTCAAGCTGTCAATAAGTTTACAAATAATCCAAGTACAATATGCTTTTGGGTCGTAGACTACCCGGACAATAGCAAAATAGTAGCTACACACGAACTCACGTCACCTCGTGCGTATGTAGCCCTTACAAATAGGAGCACATAACTGAATAACTTACCTCCCTTACAAATAGGAGCACATAACTGAATAACTTACCTATGAGGACAATTCCCTCTTACAAGGTTAGAAAGGAGACTCACCTTGCTCCGAAGATCCATAATCGACATTCCACGCCCATCCAAAGAATCGAATCAATGGTAAATGCTCTAATAGCATATAATTATGCAAATCCATTAGTATATGCTCAATTAATCAATATAATCCAATTAAAAACAATTCCTAACCCCGATCGAGAAGTTGATAAAATTGCTCTCGGGCGGATGCGCTCGAAAATACAATATTTTTCGAAGATAAAGTTTACCCATGAACTCACAAACTCAAATACATGATTTCTCTTAATTTTATACCCAAAATCGTGGTCAAATTCCAAGATATCAATTTTGTAGGTTTTTTCTCAAACCCCAAGTTTTTTACAAATTTTCTTGTCTAAATAAATATATAAACATTGTGTTTACTTAAAACTAACATAAATTACTTACCTTTTAAATGAATGACGGAACCTCCTCTTCAAAAGCTCCAAAATTTCCCAAGACAAGAGAAAAATTGGTGAAATGAACTCAAACCCTAATTTTAAACATTCTGCCTAGACCAGGAGATGCCTTCTTTGCTTTCGCAGTACGTTGATCACGTTCGCTAACGCCACTTACGCAGCCCCTTCACGTTAGCATACCACGCCTCACGTTCACATACGCCAATGACCTCAAGGCCCAACTTTTCCTTCTACGCTTTCGCGATCTCCTCCTTGCGTTTGCATAGTAATCAGCTCGACTCATTCGCGTTCACGACCTACACCTCGCATTTACGAAGGCTAAAACTAGAAGCCTCCCACCTTCCTCTTAGCGAATGCGTAACTCCCTTCGCATTCGCGAAGAAGGAAACTAGAAACAGAAATATGCAGCAAGAACACAACCCGATATGATCTGAAACTACCCCGAATCATACCCAGGCCCCTTGGGACCCCGACCAATCATGCCAACTAGTCCCAAGACACAATGCAGACTCACTTGAGGCCTAGAATCACATAAAACAATATCGAAATCATTAATCGACCTCCAATATGAGCTTTATGAACGTTAGAACTTCAAATTTCTATTCTGGATGTACAAACATATAAAATGACGTCTGATTGACCCCAAATTTTGCCCACAAGTTATTTGACGTTACGGACCTATTCAAATGTCCGTAATTGGATCTAGACCCCAATATCAAAAATTCAACTTCCTGTCAAACTCTTTAAAAACCTCCAACTTTTGTCTTTAGCCAAAGGGCTCCAAAATGACCGATGGACCTCCTAATTAACTCTCGATCGCGCTCCCAGCATCAGAATCACTATACGGAGCTACTCCAAGCCTTGAAATCCCAAATAAACATCGCTAACACTGAAGTGAACTTCAACCCAAACTTATGAGATTTTGTTCTAAAATGCTAACTTCCAAAATAGGCGCCAAAACACTCCAGGGTCATCCAAAACCCAATCCGGACATACGCCCAAGTTTAAAATCATCATACGAACCTATTAGAACCTCAAGATCCAAAATCCAGTTGTAGTTAATTCTTTCAACTTTAAGCTTCTGAATGAGAATTCTCTTTCCAATTCAACTCCGAACTTCCCGAAATTTAATTCTGACCACGCGTACAAGTCACAATACCTGAAGTGAAGCTACGCATTGCCTCAAACTACTGAACAGTGCACTAAAGAAAGACGCTAGCTTAGCAACAATCCTAAATGGCCCACCTTTCATGCGGAGGGATACGACATTTGAAAATAATTTGTTATTCACTCATATGAATGGATGCGTATTTTCTTTTGTTCTTTTATAAATCTAATTTTTGTTCAACCAAAAAACAAGGATTTCGGTCAAAGATTTATTGTTGTAAAACTTGGGTTACTGATAATCAAATATATAATGAATAAAAGAAATTGACTTTCCTAAGCAGAAGAAAGCAAAATAGATCAGTATATTGCAATAGTATTTCGTGTCCTTACAAATGTTCAGTCTTCTCATTTTAGAGCTATCGCTAGGTAATACGTTTTGCTACTCTCATAATAGAGCAATTATGGGTAATTCATGGCATTTAATGTAATGTTATAATTGGTAATCATATTTGACTTGATATAGATTTCCGACCATTTTTCGTATTTAATTCCTATAAATTTCTGACAATACGTACCTATACCCTTTTTTTCTATCCATATTCATTCTCTTAATACGACCTTCGAAGATTAATAGGTTCGAGCATCTATCCCTCATGATTCTCCTGAACTATTCTTTGCCAATTGTCATTCTTTGACCAGTCCACGTGTCATCTTACAATTAATTCTATATATGAACTTGATTTTTACTAATACAGATAGTTCTCCTTCTTGTCATTCTATCCCAACATAACCCGTGGATCCCCTGGCATAGCCTAAGAGCCTTTTCTTCCCATCCTGCCATAACACAGGAGCCTGTTTCTTCTTATCCCAGCACAATCCACAGATCCCTTAGCATAACCTATGAGCCTCTTATTTTTCCTATCTCCGCGTAACCCGTGGATCCCCTGGCGTAACCCAGGATCCATTTTCTTCCTACCCCGGCGTAATCCGTGGATCCCCTGGCATAACTGTGGAGCATTTTTCTACCTATACCGGCATAACCCATGGATCCCCCTAGCATAACCTAGGTGCCTTTTTTAGTATCCAGGCATAACCCCTCGATCCTGTAGCATAACCCAGGAACCTTTTTCTTCCTCTCCTAACACAACCCGTGGATCCCCCATGCATAATGCAGGAGCCTTTTCTTCCTATCCAATCATAACCCGTGGATCCCCTAGCATAACCAAATAGCCTTTTTCTTCCTATCCCGACATAACCCTTGGATCCATTCGCATAACCCAGCATCCTTTTCCATCCTATCCCGGTAAAACCCATTGATCCCCTAGTATAACCCCGAAGCCTTTTTCCTCCTATTTCAGCACAACCGGTGGATCCTCCTGGCATAGCTCAGGAGCTTTTTCTATCTATCCCACCATAACCCGTGGATCCCCTGGCATAACAAGGAGCCTTTTCTTCCTATCCCGGCAAAACCCGTGGATCCACTATCATAACCTAGGAACCTTTTTCTTCCTATCCTGGCATAACCCATGGATCTCCTGGCATAACACAAGAGACTTTTCTCCCTATCCTAGTATACCGTGTGGATCCCCTGGCATAACATAGGAGCCTTTTCTTCATATCCTGGCATAAGCCAGGAGCCTTTTTCTTCTTATCCAAGCACAACCCACGGATCCCCTAGCATAACCTATGAGCGTTTTATTTTTCCTATCTCGGTATAACCTGTGATCCCCTGGCATAACCAAGGAGCCATTTTCATCCTATCCCGTCATGATCCGTGGATCCCCTGGCATAACCGTGGAGAATATTTCAACCTATGCCGGCATAACCCATGGATCCCCCCGAGCATAACATAGGAGCCTTTTTTACTATACCGGCATAACCCCTCGATCCCGTAGCATAACCCATGAACCTTTTTCTTCCTCCCCTAGCACAACTGTGGATCCCATAGCATAACATTTGAGCCTTTTTTTTCTATCCCGGCATAACCCGTGGACCCCCCTTGCATAATGTAGGAGCCTTTTCTTCCTATCCCATCATAACTCGTGGATCCCCTGGCATAACACAATAGCCTTTTTCTTCTTATCCCGACATAACCCGTGGATCCATTTACATAACCCAGCATCCCTTATCCTTCTATCCCGGCAAAAACCATGGATCCTCTAGCACAACCCAGGAGCCTTTTCTTCCTATCCCAACATATACCCGTGGATCCCCTGGCATAACCTAAGAGGCTTTTCTTCCGATCCTGGCATAACCTAGGAGCCTGTTTCTTCTTATCCTAGCACAACCCACAGATCCCCTAGCATAATCTATGAGCCTTTTATTTTTCCTTTCTCGGCATAACCGGTGGATCCCCTAGCATAAGCCAGGAACCATTTTCTTCCTATCCCGGCATAATCCCTAGATCCCATGGCATAACTGTGGAGCATTTTTCTAACTATGCCAGCATAACCCATGGATCCCCCTAGCATAACCTAGGTGCCTTTTTTACTATCCCGGCATAACCCCTCGATCCCGTAGCATAACCCAGGAACCTTTTTCTTGCTCTTCTAGCAGAACTCGTGGATCCCCTAGCATAACCCAGGAGCCTTTTTTTTCTATCCTAGCATAACCCGTGGATCCCCCTTGCATAATGCAGGAGCCTTTTCTTCCTATCCCATTATAACCCGTGGATCCCATGGCATAACCCAATAGCCTTTTTCTTCCTATCCCGACATAATTTGTGGATCCATTGGCATAACCCAGTATCCCTTTTCTTCCTATCCCGGCAAAACCCATTGATCCCCTGGTATAACCCAGGAGACTTTTTCATCCTATTTCGGCATAACTAGTGCATCCCCCTGGCATAACCCAGGAGACTTTTCTATCTATCCCAGCATAACCCGGGATCCCCTGGTATAACCGAGGAGCCTTTTTTTCCTATCCCGGCAAAACCCGTGGATCCCCTATCATAACCCAGGAGCCTTTTTCTTCCTATCCTGGCATAACCCATGGATCCCCTGGCATAATACAAGAGACTTTTCTTCCAATCCCAGTATACCCCGTTGATCCCCTGGCTTAACAAACGAGCCTTTTTCTCCCAACCCCGATATAACCCGTGGATCCCCCTAGCGTAACCTAGGAGCCTTTTCTTAATACCTGACATAACCCCTCGATCCTCTGCCATAACCTCGGAGCCTTTTCCTTCCCCTCCTAGCACAACCCGTGAATCCCCAGGCATAACCCAGGAGCTAATCCTATCCCTTCATAAACCGTGGATCACTTAGAATAACCCAGGAGCCTTTTTCTTCTTATCCCAGCACAACCCACGGATCCCCTATCGTTACCTATGAGCCTTTTATTTTTCCTATCTCTGCATATCCCGTGGATCCCCTGGCATAACCGAGGAGCCATTTTCTTCCTATCCCGGCATAATCCGTGGATCCCCTGGCTTATCTGTGGAGCATTTCTCTTCCTATGCCGGCATAACCCATGGATCCCCCTAGCATAACCTAGGTGCCTTTTTTACTATCCCGGCATAACCCCTCGATCTCGTAGCATAACCCAGGAACCTTTTTCTTCCTCTCCTAGCACAACCCACGGATCCCCTAGCATAACCTATGATCCTTTTTTTTCTATCCTGGCATAACCCGTCGTTCCCCCTGGCATAATGCCGGAGCCTTTTCTTCCTATCCCATCATAACCCGTGGATCCCTGGCATAACTCAAGAGCCTTTTCTATCTATCCCAGCATAACCCGTGGATCCCCTGGCATAACCGTGGAGCCTTTTTCTACCTATCCCGACAAAACCCGTGGATCCCTTATCATAACCCAGGAGCCTTTTTCTTCCTATCATGGAATAACCCAGGAGCCTTTTCGTCCTATCCATGCGTTACCCGTAGATACCCTGGCATGACCCAGGAGCCTTTTTCTTCCTATCCCGGCATAATTGATGGATCCCTCTAGCATAGACTAGGAACCTTTTCTTCCTATCCCGGCATAATCCGCGGATCCCCTGCCATAACTGTGGATCATTTTTCTACCTATTCCAACATAACCCATGGATCCCCCTAGCATAACCTAGGTGCCTTTTTTCCTATCCCGGCAGAACCCCTCGATCCCGTAGCATAACCCAGGAACCATTTTCTTCCTCTTCTAGCACAACCCGTGGATCCTCTAGCATAACCCAGGACCCCTTTTTTTCTATCCTAGCATAACCCGTGGATCCCCTTTGCCTAATGCAGGAGCCTTTTCTTCCAATCTGGCATAACCACTGGAACCCCTGGCATGACCACACGAGCCTTTTTCTTCCTATCCCGGCACAACATGTGGATCCCCTAGCATAACCCAGTAGCTTTTTTTCTTCCTATACCATTATAACTCCTGGATACCCAGGCATAATCTAGGAGCCTTTTTCTTCCTATCCCGCATAACCCGTGGATCCCTCTTGCATAATCCAGGAGCCTGTTAATCCTATCCCAGCATAACCCGTGGATCCTCTTACATAACCCAGGAGCCTTTTTCTTCATGTCCAGGCACAACCCGTGGATCCCCCGGCATAACCTATGAGACTTTTTTTCCTATCCCAGCATTACCTGTGGATACCCTAGCATAACCCAGGAGCCTTTTTCTTCCTATCCTGATATATCTCGTGGATCCCCATACCATAACGTGGGAGACTTTTCTTCCTTTCCCGACATAACGCGTGGATCCCCTGGCATAACCCAGAAGCCTTTTAATCTTATCCCGGCATAACCCGTGGATCCCATGGCATAACCCAGGAGCTTTTTTCTTCTTATCCAGGCATAACCCGTAGATCTCCTATCATAACCCATGAGCCTTTTTCTTTCCTATCCCGGCATAACCCGTGGATCCCCTATCATAACCCAAGAGTCATGTTCTTCCTATACCGGTATAACCCGGGATTCCCCTGGCATAGCCCATGAGCCTTTTAATTCTATCCCGATATAACCCGTGAATCCCTGGCATATCTTAGAAGCCTTTTTCTTCCTATCCAGGCACAACCCGTGGATCTCCTAGCATAACCCATGAGCCTTTTCTTCCGTTCCCGACATAACCCGTGGATCCCCTAACATAACCCAGGAGGCATGTTCTTCCTATCCCGGCAAAACCCGTGGATCCCCTGGCATAACCCAGGAGCCTTTTTCTTAATATCCTGGCATAACCTGTGGAACAACTGGCATCCACAAGAGCCTTTTTTTAATATCTCAGTATAACCCGTGGATCGCCTGCAATAACCCAAGAGCCTTTTTCTTCCTATCTTCGCATAACCCGTGGATCCCTGGCATAAACCTGGGCCTTTTTCTTCTTATACCGGCATAACCCATAGATCCCCCCTAGCATAACCTAGGAGCCTTTTCTTTCTATCCCGGCATAACCCCTGGACCCTTTGACATAACCCAGGAGACTTTTTCTTCATATCCCGGCACAACCCGTGGATCCCCTAGCATAACCCAGGAGCCTTTTTCTTTCTATCCCGGCATAACCCGTGGATCCCCGTGGCATAACACATGAGCCTTTTTCTTCCTATCCCGGCTTAACCCCTATATCCCCTGGCATAACCGAGGAGCCTTTTCTTCCTATCCCGGCATAACCTGTGGATCCACTAGCATAACCCAAGACCCTTTTTTTCCTATCTCGGAATAACCTCTAGATCGCCTGGTATAATCAACGAGCCTGTTTCTTCCTATCCCGACATTACCCGTGGATCCCCTGGCATAACCTAAGAGCCTATTAATCTTATCGCGGTATTACCCGTGGATCCCCTAACATAACCCAGGAGCCTTTTTCTTCCTATCGTGGCATAACCCGTGGATCCCCCTGTCATGACGTATAAGCCTAATCCTCCAATCCCGGCATAACACGTGGATCCCCTGGGATAACCCAACAACCTTTTTCTTCCTTTCCCGATATAACTAGTTGATCCCCTTTGCATAACCTAGGAGCCTTCTTTTTCCTATCACGTCATAACCCGTGGATCCTCCTACCATAACCCAACAACCTTTTCTTCCTATCTCGGGATAACCCGTGGAACCCTTGGCATAGCCCAGGAGACTTTTTCTTCCTCTTCCGGCATAACACGTGGATCTCTTAGCATAAAAATGAGCCCTTTTCTTCTAATACCGGAAAAACGCGTGGATCCCCTAGCATAACCAAGGAGCCTTTTTCTTCATATTTCGGGATAACCCGTGGATCCCCTGCCATACCCTGGAGCCTTTTTCTTCAAATCCGGCATAACCCTTGAATCTCCTGGAATAACCTAGGAGGCTTTTCTTCCTATCCCGACATAAGCTGTGGATCCCCTAGCATTATCTAGGAGCCTTTTCTTCCTATCATGGCATAACCCAGGAGCCTTTTTCTTCTTATCCCAGCACAATCCATGTATCCTCTGGCATATCCTATGAACCCTTTTTTTCCTATCTCGGCATAACTCGTGGATCTCCTAGCATAACCCAGTATCCTTTTTTAATATCCCGGAATAACCCATGAGCAATTTTCTTCCTATCCCGATATAACAAGTGGATCCCTCTTGCATAACCTAGGAGCCTTCTCTTTCCTATCACGGCATAACCCGTGGATCCCCTTCGCATAGCCTGGGATCCTTTTAGTTCCTATCTTGGCATAACCCGTGGCTCCCCTGGCATACCCAAGAGCCTTTTTCTTCAAATCCCGGCATAACCCTTGGATGCTCTAGGATTACCCAGGAGCCTTTTCTTCTTATCCCGACATAACCCGTGGATCCCCTGGCATAACCTAGGAGCCTTTTTTTCCTATACTGGCATAACCCAAGAGCCTTTTTCTTCTTATCCCAGCACAACCCGTGTATCCTCTAGCATACACTATGAGCCTTTTATTTTTCCTATCTCGGTATAACCCAGGGATCCCCTGGCATAACCCAGGAGCCATTTTCTTCCTATCCCGGCATAATCCGTGGATCCCCTGGCATATCTGTGGAGCATTTCTCTACCTATGCTGGCAAAACCCATGGATCCCCCTAACATAACCTAGGTGCCTTTTTTACTATCCCGGCATATCCCCTCGATCCTGTACAATAACCCAGAAATCTTTTTCTTCCTCTCAAAGCAATACCCGTGGATCCCTTAGCATAACCTAGGAGCCTTTGTTTTCTATCCCGGCATAACCCGTGGATCCCTTTGCATACTGGAGGAGCCTTTTCTTCCTATCCCGGCATAACCCGTGGATCCATTTCCATAACACAGTATCCCTTTTCTTCCTATCCCGGCAAAACCCATGGATCCCCTGGCAAAACCAAGGAGCCTTTTTCATCCGTTTTCAGCAAAACCGCTGGATCCCTCTGGCATAACTTAGGAGCCTTTTCTATCTATCCTAGCATATCCCGTGGATCCCATGGCGTAACATAGGATCCTTTTTCTTCCTATCCAGGCACAACCCGTGGATCTCCGAGCATAACCCATGAGCCTTTTTCTTCCTATCCCGACATAACTCGTGGATCCCCTAACATAACCCAGGAGGCATGTTGTTCCTATCCCGGCAAAACCCGTGGATCCCTTGGCATTACCCAGGAGCCTTTTTCTTCCTATCCGTGCATACCCTGTGGATCAACTGGCATAACACAAGAGCCTTTTTTTTCTATCTCGGAATAACCCGTGGATTGCCTGCCATATCCCAAGAGCCTTTTTCTTCCTATCTTCGCATAGCCCGTGGATCCCCTGGCATAAACCTGGAGCCTTTTTCTTTTTATAACGGCATAACCCATGTATCCCCCCTAGCATAACCCAGGAGGCATGTTGTTCCTATCCCGGCAAAACCCGTGGATCCCTTGGCATTACCCAGGAGCCTTTTTCTTCCTATCCGTGCATACCTTGTGGATCAACTGGCATAACACAAGAGCCTTTTTTTTCTATCTCGGAATAACCCTTGGACCCTTTGGCATAACCTAGGAGACTTTTTCTTCCTATGCCGGCACAACCCATTGATCCCCTAGCATAACCTAGGAGCTTTTTTCTTCCTATCCCAGCATAACCCGTGGATCCCCCTAGCATAACCTAGGCGCCTTTTAATCCTATCTCGGCATAACCCATGGATCCCCTGGCATAACACAGGAGCCTTTTTCTTCGTATCCCGGCTTAATCCATATATCCCCTGGCATAAACTAGGAGCCTTTTCTTCCTATCCCGACATAACCTGTGGATCGACTGGCATAACCGAGGACCCATTTTTCCCTATTTCGAAATAACCCGTGTATCACTTGGTATAATCCACGAGCCTTTTTCTTCCTATCCCGACATTACCAATGGATCCCCCTGGCATAACCTTGCAGCCTTTTCCTTTCCAGATATAACTAGTGGATCCCCCTTGCATAACCTCGGAGCCTTCTTTTTCCTATCACGTCATAACCCGTGGATCCTCCTACCGTAATCCACCAACCTTTTCTTCCTATCTCGGGATAACCCGTCGAACCCTTGGCATTATGCAAGAGCCTTTTTCTTCCTCTTCCGGCATAACACGTGGATCCCCTAGCATAACCCATGAGCCCTTTTTTTCTAATACCGGCAAAACCCGTGGATCCCCTGGCATAACCAAGGAGCCTTTTTCTTCCTATTTCGGCATAACCCGTGGATCCCCTGCCATTCCCTGGAGCCTTTTTCTTCAAATTCGGCATAACCCTTGGATCCCCTGGAATAACCCATGAGGCTTTTCTTCCTATCCCGACATAACCCGTGGATCCCTTGGCATTATCTAGGAGCCTTTTCTTCCTATCCTCGCATAACCCAGGATCCTTTTTCTTCTTATCCCAGCACAATCCATGGATCCCCTAGCATAACTTATGAACCCTTTTTTCCTATCTCGGCATAACCCGTGGATCCCGTAGCATAACCCAGTATCCTTTTTTTCTATCCCAGCATAACCCAAGAGCAATTTTCTTCCTATGCCGATATAGCAAGTGGATCCCCCTTGCATAACCTAGGATCCTTCTCTTTCTTATCACGGCATACCCCGTGGATCCCCTTGGCATAACCCGGGAGCCTTTTCTTCCTATCTTGGCAGAACCCGTGGATCCCCTGGCATACCGAGCAGCCTTTTTCTTCAAATCCCGGCATAACCCTTGGATGCTCTAGGATAACCCAGGTGCCTTTTCTTCCTATCCCGACATAACCCGTGGATCCCCTGGCATAACACATGAGCCTTTTTTCTTCCTATCCCGAGATAACCCGTAGATCCCTCAACATAAACATGGAGCATTTTTCATTCTCTACCGACATAACCCAAGGATCCCCCTAGCATAACCTAGGAGCATTTTCTTCGTATCACGGCATAACCCCTGGCAATGAGCCATTTTATTCCTATCCCGGCATAGCCCGTGGATCCCTTAGCATAACCCTGAAGACTTTTTCTACCTCTCCTAGCAAAACCCGTGAATCCCCTGGCCTAACCCAAGAGCCTTTTTCTTCCTATCCCGGCAAAACCCATGGATCCCCTAGTATAACCTAGGAGCCTTTTCTATCTATCCCAGCATAACCCGTGGATCCCCTGGCATAACCGAGGAGCCTTTTTCTTCATATCCCCATAACTAGTGGATCCCTCTAGCATATCCTAGGAGCTTTTAATCCTATCACGGCATAACCCGTGGATCCTCCTGGTATAGCCCAAGAGCGTTTTCTTCATGTCCCGGCATAACCTATGGATCCTCTGGCATAACCCGGGAGCCTTTTTCTTCAAATCACAACATAACACGTGGATCCTGTCGGATAACTCAGGAGCCCTTTTCTTCCTATCCATGCAAAACCCGTTGATCCTCTATCATAACCCAGGAGACTTTTTCATTCTATCTTGGCATAACCCTGGGATCCCCTGGCATATCCCAAGAGCCTTTTCTTCCTATCCCAGTATACCCCGTGGATCCCCTGGTATAACTCGGGAGCCTTTGTATTCCAATACTAAAATAACCCGTGGATCCCCCTAGCATAACCTAGGAGCCTTTTCTTTTTACCCGACATAACCCCTCGATCCCCTGGCATAACCCCTGAGCCTTTTTCTTCCCCTCCTAGCACAACTCGTGGATCCCTTGGCATAACCCAGGCGCTAATCCTATCCCGGTATAAACCGTGGATCCCTTTGCATAACCCAGAAGCCTTTTTCTTCCTATCTCGGCGTAACTTGTGGATCCCTTGGCATACCCAAGAGTCTTTTTCTTCAAATCCCGACATAACCCTTTGATCCCCTAACATAACCCAGGAGACTTTTCCTCCTATCCCGACATTACCCGCGGATCCCCTGGCATAACCTACGAGCCTTTTCTTCATATCCTGGCATAACCCAGGAGCCTTTTTCTTCTAATCCCTGCACAATCATGGATCCCCTAGCACAACCTATGACGCTTTTTTTTCCTATCTCGACATAACCCGTGGATCCCCTGGCATAACCCAGCAGCCTTTTTCTTCCTATCCAGGCATAATCCGTGGATCCCCTGGCATAACCCTGGAGCCTTTTCTTCCTTTCCCGACATAATCCGTGGATCCCCTGAGCGTAACCTAGTAGCATTTTTCTTCATATCCCAGCATAACCCGTGGATCCCCCTGGCATAACCCAGGAGCCTTCTAATCCTATCCCGGCATAACTCATGGATCACCTGGCATAACACTGGAGCCTTTTTCTTCCTATCCCGGCTTAACCCGTGGAACAACTACCATAACCAAAGAGCCTTTTATTCCTATCTCGGAATAACCCGTGGAACGCCTGGCATAATCCTGTAGCCTTTTTCATCCTATCCCGGGATAAACTGTGGATCCCGTGGCATAAACCTAGAGCCTTTTTCTTCTTATACCATCATAACCCATGGATACCCTAGCATAAAGTAGGAGCCTTTTCTTCCTATCCCGGCATAACCCCTAGATCCCCTGGCATAACTCTGGAGACTTTTTCTTCATATCCTCGCACAACCCGTGGATCCCCTACCATAACCCAGGAGCCATTTTCTTCCGAACCCGGCATAACCCGTAGATCCCCTTGGCTTAATCCAGGAGCCATTTAATCATATACCGTCATATCCCGTGGATAAGCTGGCAAAACAACGGAGCCTTTTTCTTCCTATCCCAGCTTAACCCAGTGACACCCTAGCATAACCCAGGAGCATTTTTTTACCTAGCCCGGCATAACCCCTGGATCCCCTGGAACAATCGAGGAGCCTTTTCATCATATTCTGGCATAACCTGTGGATCAACTGGCATAACCCAAAAGCCTTTTTTTTCCTATCTCGGAATAACCCGTGGATCGCCTGCCATTATCATGGAGCCTTTTTCTTCCTATCCCGACACAACCCATGGATCCCCTATCATAACCCAGGAGAGCCTTTTTCTTCCTATCCCAGCATAACCCGTGGATCCCCCTGCCATAACCTAGGAGTCTTTTAATCCTATTCCGGCGTAACTCGTGGATCCCCTGGCATAACACATAAGCCTTTTTCTTCCTATCCCGGCTTAACCCGTGGATCCCCTAGCATAACCCAGGAGCCTTTTTCTACCTATCCCGGCATATACCCTGGATATTGGCATAACCTGTGGATCCACTGGCATAACCCAAGATCCTTTTATTCATATCTCGCCATAACCCGTGGATCGCCTGGAATAACACATTAGCCTTTTACTTCCTATTCCGGCGTAACCCATACATCCCCCGACATAAACCTGGAGCGTTTTTATTCCTATACCGGCATAACACGTGGATCCTCCTAGCACAACCTAGGAGCATTTTCTTCCTATCCCGGCATAACCCCTGGCATAACCCATGAGCCTTTTTCTTCATATCCCGGGTTAACCCGTGGGTCCCATAGCATAACCCATGAGCCTTTTTCTGCCTATCGTGGCATAACCCTTGGATCCATTGGCATAATCGAGGAGCCTTTTCTTCCTATCCCAGCATAACCTATGGATCCACTGGCATAACCCAAGAGCCTTTTTTTCCTATCTCGGCATAACCCGTGGATCGCCTGGCATAACACATGAGCCTTTTTCTTCCTATCGTTGCATAACCCGTAGATCCCCTAACATGACCTGGAGCATTTTTCATCATATACTGTCATAACCCATGGATCCCCCTAGCATAACCTAGGAGCATTTTCTTCCTATCACGGCATAACCCCTTGAATAACCCATGAGCCTCTTTCTTCCTATCCCGGCATAGCCCGTGGATCGCTTAGCATAACCCAGGAGCCTTTTTCTACCTGTCCCGGCAAAACCCGTGAATCCCCTGGCTTAACCCAAGAGCCTTTTTCTTCCTATCCCCGCATAACCCGCAGTTCCTTAGCATAACCTAGTACCCCTTTTATTCCTATCGCGGCAAAACTCGTGGATCACCTGGAATAAAGCAGGAACCTTTTTCTTCCTATCCCGGCATAACCTGTGGATCCCCCCGGCATAACCCAGGATCCTTTTCTTCCAATCCCAACATAACTCGGGGATCCCCTGGCGTAACCCAGGAGCCTTTTTCTTCCTATCCCGATATAACTAGTGGATCCTCCTTGCATAACCTAGGAGCCTTCTTTTTCCAATCACGTCATAACCCGTGGATCCTCCAGGCATAACCCTGCATCATTTTCTTCCCATCTCGTGATAACCCGTGGAACCCTTGCCATAGCCCAGGAGCCTTTTTCTTCCTATTCCGGCATAACCCGTGAATCCACTAGCATAACCCATGAGCTCTTTTCTTCCAATACCGACAAAACCCATGGATCCCCTGACATAACCCAGGAGCCATTTTCTTCCTATCTCGGCATAAACCGTAGATCCCCTGGCATACCCATGAGCCTTTATCTTAAAATCCCGGCATAACCTTTGGATACCCGGGCATAACCTAGGAGGCTTTTCTTTCTATCTCGACAAAACTCGTGGATCCTCTAACAAAATCTAGGAGTCTTTTCTTCCTATCGTGGCCAAACCCGCGAACCACTTGGCATAACCCATGAGACATTTTCTTCCTATCCCGGCATAACCCGTGGACACCCTGGCATAACCCAGGAGCCTTTTCTTCCTATCCCGGCATAACCCGTGGATCCCCTAGCAAAACCTAGGAGCCTTTTTCTTCCTATCCCAGCACAACGCATGGATCCACTGGTATAACCTAGGAGCCTTTTTCTTCCTATCCCGGCATAACTCGTGGATCCCCTGCCATAAACCAGGAGTGTTTTTCCTGTTCTCCTGGCACAACCCGTGGATCCCCTGGCATTACCCAAGAGCCTTTTTTCCTATCTCGGCATAACCCGTGGATCCCCTGGCATAACCAAGGAGCCTTTTTCTTCCTATCCCGGCATAACCCGTGGATCCCCTGGCATAAACCTGGAGTCGTTTTCCTATCCCGGCATAAACCATGCATCCCCCTAGCATAACGTTGGAGCCGTGTCTTCTTATCCTGGCATTACTCGGTGAATAACCCATGAGCCTTTTTCTTCCAATCCCGACACAACTTGTGGATCCCTTAGCATAACTCAAAAGCCTTTTTCTTCCTATCTCGGCATAACCCGTGGATCCTGCATGCATAACTCAGGATCCTTTTTAATCCTATCCTGGCATAACCCGTGGATCCCCTTGAAAAACACAAGAGCCTTTTTCTTCCTATCCAGGCACAGCTCGTGGATCCCCTGGCATAACCTAGAAGCCTTTTTCTTCCTATCTCGGCATAAACCATGGATCATGCATGCATAACTTAGGAGCCTTTTAATCCTATCTCGGCATAACCCGTGTATCCCCTGGCATAACACAAGAGCCTTTTTCTTCCTATCCAGGCACAACTCGTGGATCCCCTGGCATAACCTAGGAGCCTTTTTCTTCCTATCCCGGCGTAGCTTGTGGATCCCCTAGCATAACCCAGGAGCCGTTTTCTACCTATCCCGGCAAAACCCGTGAATCCTCGAGCTTAACCCAAGAGCATTTTTCTTCCTATGCTGGCAAAACCCGCAAATCCCTTAGCATAACGTAGTATCCCTTTTATTCCTATCGCGGCATAAACCGTGGATCCCCCCGGCATAACCCAGGAGCCTTTTCTTGCTATCCCAACATACCCCGGGGATCCCCTGGCATAACCCAGGAGCTTTTTTCTTCCTATCCAGATATAACTGGTGGATCCATCTAGCATATCCCAGGTGCCTTCTTTTTCCTATCATGTCATAACCCGGGGATCCTCCTTACATTACCCAGCAGACGTTTCTTCAATCTCAGGATAACCCGTGGAAACCTTGTCATAGCCCAAGAGCCTATTTTCTTCCTATTCCTGCATAAACGGTGGATACCCTAGCATAGCCCAAGAGCCATTTTGATCCAATACCGGCAAAACCCGTGGATCCCCTGGCATAACTCAGGAGCCTTTTTCTTCCTATATCCGCATAATCTGTGGATTCCCTAGCATAACCAGGAGCCTTTTTCTTCAAAGCCCGGCATAACCTTTGGATCCCCTGGCATAACCCTGGAGCCTTTTTCTTCCGATCCCGAAATAACTAGTGGATCCCCCTTGCACAACCCAGGAGCCTTTTTCTTCCTATCCCAGCATAACTCGTGGATCCCCTGGCATAAAGTAGGAGCCTTATTCTTCTTCTCCCGGCACAACCCGTGGATCCCCTAGCCTAATGTGGGAGCCTATTCTTCTTATCTTGGCATAACCTGTGGATCCCCTTGCATAGCCAAAGATCCTTTCTTTCCTATCTCGGCATAACCCGTGGATCCCATGGCTTAACCAATGAGCCTTTTTCTTCCTATCCCGGCATAACCCCTGGCATAATACGTGGATCCCGTGGCATAACCTATGAGTCTTTTTCTTCCTATCCAGATATAACTAGTGAATCCCCCTTGCATAACCTAGGAGCCTTTTTCTTCATATCCTGGCATAACCCTTGGATCCCCTGGCATAATGTATGAGCACTTTCTTCCTATCCTGCCATAACCCAAGGGACTTTTTCATCTTATCCCAGCACAATCCATGGATCCCCTAGCATAACCTATGAACCCTTTTGTTTTCCTATCTCGGCATAACCCGTTGATACCCTAGCATAACCCAAGATCTTTTTCTTCCTATCCTGCCATAACCCATGGATCTCGTGACATAACCCAGGAGTGTTTTTCTTCCTATCCAGATATAACTAGTGGATCCCCCTTGCATAACCTAGGAGCCTTTTTCTTTTTATCCCGGCATAACCCTTGGATCCCCTGGCATAATGTAGGAGCCCGTTCTTCCTATCCTCCCATAACCCAAGAGACTTTTTTATCTTATCCCAGCACAATCCATGGATCCCCTTGCATAACCTATGAACTTTTTTTTTTCCTATCTGGCATAACGCGTTAATACCCTGGCATAACCCAGGATCTTTTTCTTCCTATCCCCGCATAACCCGTGGATCTCCTGGCATAACTCAGGAGAATTTTTCTTCTTATCCCGATATAACTAGTGGATCCCCCTTGCATAACCTAGGAGCCTTTTTCTTCCTATCCCGACATAACTCGTGGATCCCCTGGCATAAAGCAGGAGCCTTATTCTTTTTCTCCCGGCAAAACCCGTGGATCCCCTAGCCAAATAGAGGAGCCTTTTCTTCTTATCCTGGCATAACCTGTGGATCCCCTGGCATAACCCAAGAGCCTTTTTATCCTATCTCGGCATAACCCGTGGATCCCATGGCATAACCAAGGAGCCTTTTTTCCTATCTCGGCATAACCCGTGGATCCCCTTGCATAAACCTGGAGCCTTTTTCTTCCTATCTCGGCATAACCCATGGATCCCCCTAGCATAACCTTAGAGCCTTTTCTTCCTATCCCGGCATAACCCAGGAGCCTTTTTTTTCTTATCCCTACACAACCCACGAATCCCCTAGCACAACCTATGAGCATTTTATTTTTCCTATCTCGGCATAATCCGTGGATCCCTTTACATAACCATGGAGAATATTTCTACCTATGTCGGCATAACTCATGGATCCCCCTAGCATAACTTTGGAGCCTTTTTTACTATACCAGCATAATCCCTCGATCCCATAGCATAACCCATGAACCTTTTTCTTCCTCCCCTAGCACAACCCGTGGATCCCATAGCATAACCCAGGAGCCTTTTTTTTCTATTCCGGCATAACCCGTAGATCCCCCTTGCATAATGCAGGAGCCTTTTCTTCCTATCCCATAATAACTCGTGGATCCCCTGGCATAACCCAATAGCCTTTTTTTCCAATCCTGGCATAACCTGTGGATATATTTACATAACCCAGTATCCCTTTTCTTCCTATCCCGGGAAAACCCATGGATCCTCTAGCATAACCCAGGAGCCTTTTCTTTCTATCCCAACATTACCCGTGGTTCCCCTGGCATAACCTAAGAGCCTTTTCTTCCTATCTTAGCATAACACTGGAGCCTGTTTCTTCTTATCCCAGAACAACCCAAGGATCCCCTAGCATAACCTATTAGCCTCTTATTTTCCCTATCTCGGCATAACCCATGGATCCCCTGGCATAACCCAGGAGCATTTTTTCTTCCTATCCCGGCATAATCCGTGGATCCCCTGGCATAACTGTGGACCATTTTTCTACCTATGCCGGCATAACCCATGGATCCCTTAGCATAACCTAGGTGCCTTTTTTAGTATCAAGGCATAACCCCTCGATCCCGTAGCATAACCCAGGAACCTTTTTCTTCCTCTCCAAACACAACCCGTGGATCCCCCATGCATAATGCAGGAGCCTTTTCTGCCTATCCCATCATAACCCGTGGATTCCCTAGCATATTCAAATATCCTTTTTCTTCCTATCCCGACATAACCCTTGGATCCATTTGCATAACCCAGTATCCCTTTTCTTCCTAACCCGGCAAAACCCATTGATCCCCTGGTATAACCCAGGATCCCTTTTTCCTCCTATTTTGGCATAACCGGTGGATACCCCTGGCATGGCCCAGGAGCCTTTTCTATCTATCTGACCATAACCCGTGGATCCCCTAGCATAACAAGGAGCCTTTTTCTTCCTATCCCGGCAAAACCCGTGGATCCCCTATCATAATCTTGGAGCTTTTTTCTTCCTATCCTGGCATAACCCATGGATCCCCTGGCATAACACAAGAGACGTTTCTTCCTATCCCAGTATACCGTGTGGATCCCCTGGCAAAACATAGGAGCCTTTTCTTCCTATCCTGGCATAAGCCAGGAGCCTTTTTCTTCTTATCGAAGCACAACCCACGGATCCCCTAGCATAACCTATGAGCATTTTATTTTTCCTATCTCGGCATAACCCGTGATCCCCTGGCATAACCCAGGAGCTATTTTCATCCTATCCCCGCATGATTCGTGGATCCCTTGGCATAACCGTTGAGAATATATCAACCTATGGCGGCATAACCCATGGATCCCCCCGAGCATAACCTAGGAGCCTTTTTTACTATACCCGCACAACCCCTCGATCCGGTAGCTTAACCCATGAACCTTTTTCTTCCTCCCCTAGCACAAACGTGGATCCCATTGCATAACACAGGAGCCTTTTTTGTTTCTATCCCGGCATAACCCGTGGATCCCCCTTGAACAATGAAGGAGCCTTTTCTTCCTATCCCATCATAACTCGTGGATCCCTTGGCATAACCCAATAGACTTTTTATTCCTATCCCGCCATAACCCGTGGATCCATTTACATAACCCAGTATCCCATTTCTTTCTATCCTGGCAAAACACATGGATCCTCTAGCATAACCCAGGAGCCCTTTCTTCCTATCCCAACATTACCTGTGGATCCCCTGGCATAACCTAAGAGCCTTTTCTTCCCATCCTGGCATAACCTAGGAGCCTGTTTCTTCTTATCCTAGCACAACCCACAGATCCCCTAGCATAACCTATGAGCCTGTTTCTTCTTATCCTAGCACAACCCACAGATCCCCTAGCATAACCTATGAGCCTTTTATTTTTCCTTTCTCGACATAACTCGTGGATCCCCTAGCATAACCCAGGAGCCATTTTCTTCCTATCCCGGCATAATTCGTGGATCCCCTAGCATTACTGTGGAGCATTTTTCTACCTATGCCAGCATAACCCATGGATCCCCCTACATAACCTAGGTGCCTTTTTTACTATCTCGGTATAACCTCTCGATCCCGTAGCATAACCCAGGAACCTTTTTCTTCCTCTTCTAGCACAACCCGTGGATCCTCTAGCATAACCACAAGAGCCTTTTTTTTCTATCCTAGCATAACCCGTGGATCCCCCTTGCATAATGCTGGAGCCTTTTCTTCATATCCCATCATAACCCTTGGATCCCATGGCATAACCCAATAGCCTTTTTCTTCCTATCCCGACATAATCTGTGGATCCATTTGCATAACCCAGTATCCCTTTTCTTCCTATCCTGACAAAACCCATTGATCCCTTGGTATAACCCAGGAGCCTTTTTCATCCTACTTAGGCATAACCATTGGATCCCCCTGGCATAACCCAGGAGACTTTTCTATCTATCCCAGCATAACCCGGGATCCCCTGGTATAACCGAGGAGCTTTTTTCTTCCTATTCCGGCAAAACCCGTGTATCCCCTATCATCACCCAGGAGCCTTTTTCTTCCTATCCTGGCATAACACATGGATCCCCTGGCATAACACAAGAGACGTTTCTTCCAATCCCAGTATACCCCGTGGATCCCCTGGCATAACAAACGAGCCTTTTTCTTCCAATCCCGATATAACCCGTGGATCCCCCTAGCATAACCTAGAAGCCTTTTATTATTACCCAACATAACCCCTCGATCCTCTGGCATAACGTCGGAGCCTTTTACTTCCCCTCCTAGCATAACCCGTGAATCCCCAGGCATAACCCAGGAGCTAATCCTATCCCTTCATAAACCGTGGATCCCATAGAATAACCCAGGAGCCTTTTTCTTCTTATCCCAGCACAACCCACAGATCCCCGATCATAACCTATGAGCCTTTTATTTTTCCTATCTCGCCATAACCCGTGGATCTCCTGGCATAACCCAGGAGCCATTTTCTTCCACTCCCGGCATAATCCGTGGATCCCCTGGAATAACTGTGGAGCATTTCTCTACCTATGCCGGCATAACCCATGGATCCCCTAGCATAACCTAGGTGACTGTTTTAGTATCCCGGCATAACCCCTCGATCCCGTAGCATAACCCAGGAACCTTTTTCTTCCTCTCCAAGCACAACCCATGGATCTCCTAGCATAACCTATGAGCCTCTTTTTTTCTATCCTAGCATAAACCGTCGTTCCCCCTTGCATAATGCAGGAGTCTTTTCTTCCTAACCCATCATAACCCGTGGATCCCTGGCATAACTCAGGAGCCTTTTCAATCTATCCCAGCATAACCCGTGGATCCCCTGGCATAACCGTGGAGCCTTTACTTCCTATCCCGGCAAAACCCGTGGATCCCCTATCATAACCCAGGAGCCTTTTTATTCCTATCCTGTCATAACCCATGGATCCCCTGGCATAACACAAGACACTTTTCTTCCTATCCCAGTATACCCCGTGGATCCCCTGGCATAACATAGGAGCCTTTTCTTCCTATCTTGACATAAGTCAGGAGCCTTTTTCTTCTTATCGAAGCACAACCCACGGATCCCCTAGCATACCCTATGAGCATTTTATTTTTCCTATCTCGGCATAACCCGTGATCCCCTGGCATAACCCAGGAGCCATTTTCATCCTATCCCGGCATGATTCGTGGATCCCTTGGCATAACCATTGATAATATATCAACCTATGCCGGTATAACCCATGGATCCCCCCGAGCATAACCTAGGAGCCTTTTTTACCATAACCGCATAACCCCTCGATCCGGTAGCATAACCTATGAACCTTTTTTTTCCTCCCCTAGCACAAACGTGGATCCCATAGCATAACGCAGGAGCCTTTTTTTTCTATCCCGGCATAACCCATGGATCCCCCTTGCATAATGCAGGAGCCTTTTCTTCCTATCCAATCATAACTCGTGGATCCCCTGGCATAACCCAATTGCCTTTTTCATCCTATCCCGACATAACCCGTGGATTCATTTACATAACCCAGTATTTCTTTTCTTTCTATCCCGGCAATACCCATGGATCTTCTAGCATATCCCAGGAGCCTTTTCTTCCTATCCCAACATAACCCGTTGATCTCCTGGCATAACCTAAGAGCCTTTCCCCCCCATCCTGGCATAACCTAGGAGTGTTTCTTCTTATCCCAGCACAACCCACAGATCCCCTAGCATAACCTATGAGCCTTTTATTTTTCCTTTCTCGGCATAACCCTTGGATCCCCTAGCATAACCCAGGAGACATTTTCTTCCTATCCCGGCATAATTCGTGGATCCCCTGGCATTACTGTGGAGCATTTTTCTACCAATGCCAGCATAACCCATGGATCCGCCTGCATAACCTAGGTGCCTTTTTTACTATCCTGGTATAACCTCTCGATCCCGTAGCATAACCCAGGAACCTTTTTCTTCTTATCCCAGCACAACCCACAGATCCCCGATCATAACCTATGAGCCTTTTATTTTTCCTATCTCGCCATAACCCGTGGATCTCCTGGCATAACCCAGGAGCCATTTTCTTCCTATCCCGGCATAATCCGTGGATCCCCTGGAATAACTGTGGAGCATTTCTCTACCTATGCCGGCATAACCCATGGATCCCCCTAGCATAACCTAGGTGACATTTTTAGTATCCCGGCATAACCCCTCGATCCCGTAGCATAACCCAGGAACCTTTTTCTTCCTCTCCAAGCACAACCCATGGATCCCCTAGCATAACCTATGAGCCTCTTTTTTTCTATCCTAGCATAAACCGTCGTTCCCCCTTGCATAATGCAGGAGTCTTTTCTTCCTATCCCATCATAACCCGTGGATCCCTGGCATAACTCAGGAGCCTTTTCAATCTATCCCAGCATAACCCGTGGATCCCCCTGGCATAACCGTGGAGCCTTTTTCGTCTTATCCCGGCAAAACCCGTGGATCCCCTATCATAACCCAGGAGCCTTTTTATTCCTATCCTGTCATAACCCATGGATCCCCTGGCATAACACAAGACACTTTTCTTCCTATCCCAGTATACCCCTTGGATCCCCTGGCATAACCTAGGAGCCTTTTCTTCCTATCCTTGCATAACCCAGGAGCCATTTTCTTCTTATCCCAGCACAACCCACGGATCCCTTTTGCATAACCTATGAGCAATTTATTTTTCCTATCCCGGCATAACCTGTGGATCCCCTGGCATAACCCAGGAATCATTTTCATCCTATCCCGGCATGATCCGTGGATCCCATGGCATATCCGTGGAGAATATTTCAACCTATGCTGGCATAACCCATGGATCCCCCCGAGCTTAACGTAGGAGCCTTTTTTACAATACCGGCATAACCCCTCGATCCCGTAGCGTAATCCATGAACCTTTTTCTTCCTCCCCTAGCACAACCGTGGATCCCATAACATAACACAAGAGCGTTTTATTTCTATCCCGGCATAACCCGTGGTTCCCCTTGCATAATGCAGGAGCCTTTTCTTCCTATACTATCATAACTCGTGGATCCCCTGGTATAACCCAATTGCCTATTTCTTCCTATCCCGACATAACCCGTGGATCCATTTACATAACCCAGTATCCCTTTTCTTTCTATCCCAGCAAAACCCATGGATCCTCTAGCATAACCCAGGAGCCTTTTCTTCCTATCCCAACATAATCCGTGGATCCCCTGGTATAACCTAAGAGCCCTTTCTTCCCATCCTGGCATAACCTAGGAGCCTGTTTCTTCTTATCCCAGCACAACCCACAGATCCCCTAGCATAACCTCTGAGCCTTTTATTTTTCCTTTCGCGGCATAAACCGTGGATCCCCTAACATAACCCAGGAGCCATTTTCTTCCTATCCCGGCATAATCCGTGGATCCCCTGGCATAACTGTGGAGCATTTTTCTACCTATGCCGGCATAACCCATGGATCCCCCTAGCATAACCTAGGTGCCTTTTTTACTATCCCGGCATAACCCCTCGATCCCGTAGCATAACCCAGGGACCTTTTTCTTCCTCTTCTAGCATAACCCGTGGATCCCCTAGCATAACCCATGAGCCTTTTTTTTCAATCCTAGCATAACCCGTGGATCCCCCTTGCATAATGCAGGAGCCTTTTCTTCCTATCCCATCGCAACCCGTGGAACCCATTGCATAACCCAAAAGCCTTTTTCTTCCTATCCCGACATAATCTGTGGATCCATTTGCATAACCCAGTATCCCTTTTCTTCCTATCCCGGCAAAACCCATTGATCCCCTGGTATCACCCAAGAGCCTTTTTCATCCTATTTCGGCATAACCAGTGGATCCCCCTGGCATAACCCAGTAGACTTTTCTATCTATCCCAGCATAACCCGGGATCCCCTGGTATAACCGAGGAGCCTTTTTCTTCCTATCCTGGCAAAACCCGTGGATCCCCTATCATAACCCAGGAGCCTTTTTCTTCCTATCCTGGCATAACCCATGGATCCCCTGGCATAACACAAGAGACTTTTCTTCCTATTCCAGTATACCCCGTGGATCCCCTGGCATAACCAATGAGCCTTTTTCTTCCAATCCCGATATAACCCGTGGATTCCCCTAGCGTAACCTAGGAGCCTTTTCTTATTACCCGACATAACCCCTCGATCCTGTGGCATTAACTCGGAGCCTTTTTCTTCCCCTCCTAGCACAACCCGTGAATCCCCTGGCATAATCCAGGAGCTAATCCTATCCCTTCATAAACCGTGGATCCCTTAGAATAACCCATGAGCCTTTTTCTTCTTATCCCAGCGCAACCTACGGATCCCCTATCACAACCTATGAGCCTTTTATTTTTCCTATCTCGCCATAACCCGTGGATCCCTTGGCATAACCCAGGAGCCATTTTCTTCCTATCCCGGCATAATCCATGGATCCCCTGGCATAACTGTGGGGCATTTCTTTACCGATGCCGGCATAACCCATGGATCCCCCTAGCAAAACCTAGGTGCCTTTTTAACTATCCCGGCATAACCTCTCGATCCCGTAGCATAACCCAGGAACCTTTTTCTTCCTCTCCTAGCACAACCCATTGATCCCCTAGCATAACCTATGAGCCTTTTTTTTTCTATCCCGGCATAACCCATTGTTCCCCCTTGCATAATGCATGAGCCTTTTCTTCCTATCCCATCATAACCCGTGGATCCCATGGCATACCCCAATAGCCTTTTTCTTCCTATCCCAACATAACCCGTGGATCCATTTGCATAACCCAGTATCCGTTTTCTTCCTATCCCGGCCAAAACCCATTGAACCCTGGTATAACCCAGCAGCCTTTTACATCTTATTCCGGCATAATCGGTGGATCCCCCTGGCATAAGTCCGGAGCTTTATCTATCTATCCCAGCATAACCCGTGGACCCCCTGGCATAACCGTGGAGCCTTTTTCTTCCAATCCTGCAAAACCCGTGGATCCCCTATCATTACCTAGGAGCCTTTTTCTTCCTATCCTGGCATAACCCATGGATCCCCTGGCATAACACAAGACACTTTTCTTCTATCCCTGTATACCCCGTGGATCCCTGGCATAACCTAGGAGCCTTTTCTTCCAATCCTTGCATAACCCAGGAGCCATTTTCTTCTTATCCCAGCACAACCCATGGAATCCCTAGCATAGCCTATGAGCATTTTATTTTTCCTATCTCGGCATAACCTGTGGATCCCCTGGCATAACCCAGGAGCCATTTTCATCCTACCGCGGCATAATCCGTGGATGCCCTTGCATAAACGTGGAGAATATTTCTACCTATGCTGGCATAACCCATGGATCCCCCGTAGCATAACCTCGGAGCCTTATTTACTATACCAGCATAACCCCTCGATCCCATAGCATAACCCTGGAACCTTTTTCTTCCTCCCCTAGCACAACCCGTGCATCCCATAGCATAACCCAGGAGCCTTTTTTTCTATCATGGCATAACGCGTGGATACCCCTTGCATAATGCGTGAGCCTTTTCTTCCTATCCCGTCATAACTTGTGGATCCTCTTGCATAACCCAATAGCCTTTTTCTTCCTATCCCGACATAACCCGTGGATCCATTTACATAACCCAGTATCCCTTTTCTTCCTATCCCATCAAAACCCATGGATCCTGTAGCATAACCTAGGAGCATTTTCTTGCTATCTCAACATAACCCGTGGATCCCCTGGCATAACCTAAGAGCCTTTTCTTCCCATCCTGGCATAACCCAGGAGCCTGTTTCTTCTTATCCATGCACAACCCACGGCTCCCCTAGCATAACCTATTAGCCTTTTCTTCTTATCCCGGCATAATCTATGGATCCCCTGGCATAACTATGGACAATTTTTCTACCTATGACGGCAAAACCTATGGATCCCCCTAGCATAACCTAGGTGCCTTTTTTACTATCCCGGCATAACCCCTCGATCCCATAGCATAACCCTGGAACCTTTTTCTTCCTCTCCTAGCACAACCCGTGGATCCCCTGGCATAACCCAAGAGCCATTTTCTTCCTATCCCGGCATAACCCGTGCATCGCCTGGCATAACCTAGGAGGCTTTTTCTTCCTATCCTGGCATAACCCGTGAATCCATGTGGCATATATCACGAGATTTTTCTTCCTATCCTAGCATAACCCTTGGATCCCCCCGGCATGAACCAGGAGCCTTTTCTTCATATCCCAACATAACCCATGGATCCCCTAACATAACGTAGGAGCCTTTTTCTTCCTATGCTGATATAACTAGTGGATCCCCCTAGCATAACCTAGGAGCCTTCTTTTTCTTATCACATCATAACCTATGGATCCTCCTAACATAAACCAACATCTTTTTCTTCCTATCTCGAGATAACCCGTGGAACCCTTGGCATAGCCCAAGAGCATTTTTCTTCCTATTCCGGCATTACCCGTGGATCCCCTAGCATAACCCAGGAGCCCTTTTCTTCCAATTTCGGCAAAACCCGTGGATCCCCTAACATAACCTAGGAGCCTTTTTCTTCCTATATCGGCATAATCCGTAGATACCCTAGCATACCCATGAGCCTTTATCTTAAAATCCCGTCATAACCCTTGGATCCCCTGGCATAACCCAAGAGGCTTTTCTTACTATCTCGACCTAACCTGTGGATCCCTTGGCATAATCTTTGAGCCTTTTCTTCCTATCCTGGCATAACCTATAGATCCCCTTACATACACCTAGAGCATTTTTCTTACTTTTCCGGCATAACTTGTGGATCCCCCTAGCATATCCTAGTAGCATTTTCTTCCTATCCTGGCAAAACACATGAATCCCCTAGCACAATCCAAGAGCTTTTTTCTTCCTAGCGTGGCACAACCAATGGGTCCCCTGGCATAACCCAGGAGCCTTTTTCTTCTTATTCTGATATAACCCGTGGAACACACTAGCATAACCTAGGAGCCTTCTCTTTCCTATCACGGCATAACCTGTGGACCCCGATGGAATAAACCAGGAGCCTTTTTTCCTGTCCTGGCATAACTCATTAGCCTTTTTGTTCATATCCTGGCACAACTCGTGGATCCCCTAGCAAAACCCAGGAACCTTTTTCTTCGTATCCTGGCATAACTCGTGGATTCCCTGGCGTAACCAAGGAACCTTTTTCTTCCTATCTCGACATAACCCGTGGATCGCCTGGCATATCCCAAGATCCTTTTTCTTCGTTTCTTGACATAACCCGTGGATCCCCCTGGCACAATCCTGGAGCCTTTTTCTTCCTATCGTGGCATAAGCCATGGATCCCCCTAGCATAACCTAGAAGCCTTTTTTTATTATCCCGGCAAAACTCGTTGATCCCATGGAATAACTAGGAGACTTTTTCATCCTATCTTGACATAACCCGTGGATCCCCTAGCATAGCCCAGGAGCCTTTTAATCCTTTCCTGGCATAACTCATGGATCCCCTTGCATAACCCAGGAGCAATTTTTTCCTATCAAAGTACAACCCGTGGATCCCCTGGCACTACCCAAGAGCCTTTTTCTTAATATCCCGGCATAACACGTGGATCTCCTAGCATAACCCAGGAGCCTTTTTCTTCCTATCCCGTCATAACCCATGGATCCCCTGGCATAACCCATGAGCCTTTTTCTTCCTATCCTGGCATAACCGTTGATCCCATGGCATAACCCAGGAGCCTTTTAATTCTTATCCCGACATAACCCGTGGAACACCCTGGCATAACCTATGAACCTTTTTGTTCCTATCACGGCATAACCTATGGATCCCCATGGCATAACGTAGGAGAATTTTCATCCTACCCCGGCATAACCTATGAGCCTTTTTGTTCCTATCCCTGCACAACCCGTGGATCCCCTAGCATTACCCAAGAGCCTTTTTCTTCCTATCTCGACATAACCCGTGGATCGGCTAGCATAACCCAGGAGCCTTTTTCATCTTATCCCGATAGAACCAGTGGATCACCCTAGCATAACCTAGGAGACCCTTCCTCCTATCCCGGCATAAGCCGTGGATCCCCTAGCATATCCCTAGAGCCTTCTTTTCCTATGTTGGCATAACTATTCATACCCCTACCATAACCTAGGAGCCTTTTCTTTCTATCCCGACATAACCCATGGATCCCCTGGCATAACCCATGAGCCTTTTTCTTCCTATCCCGATATAACCCATGGATCCCCTTGGCATAACCCAGGCGCCTTTTAATCGTATCCCGACATAACCCGTGTAACCTCTAGTATAACCCTGGAGCCTTTTTCTTTCTATCCCGTCATAAACCATGGATCCCCTTAGAATAACCAAGGAGCCTTTTCTTCCTATCGCGGCATAACCCCAGGATCCCCAGGCATAACCCATGAGCCTTTTTCTTCCTTTCACGTCATATGTCGTGGACCCCACTGGCATATCCCTGTAGCCTATTAATCCTATCCCGACATAACCCGTGGATCTCGTAGTACAACCCTGGAGCCTTTTTCTTTCTATCCCGGCGTAAACCATGGATCCCCCTAGCATAACATATGAGCCTTTTCTTCATATGCTGGTATAACCCCTACATCCCCTAGCATAACCCAGGAGCCTTTTTTCCTATCTCGGCATAACATGTGGATCCCCTGCCATAACCCATGACCCTTTTTACATCATCATATACTCGCATAACCCATGTATCCCATGGTATAACCCTGGATCCTTTTTCTTCCTATCCCGGCATAACCCATGGATCCGCTAACAAAACCGAGGAGCCTTTTCTTCCTATCCCGGCATAACCCCTGGATCCCGTAGCATAACCCAAGAACCTTTTTCTTCCTATCTCGGTACAAACTGTGGATCCTCTGGCATAACCCAGGAGCCTTTTTCTTCCTTTCGCGGCATAAGCCGTGCATCCCCTGGAATAACCCAGGAGCCTTTTTATTCCTATCCTGGCATAACCTGTGAATCCATGTGGCAGAATCTAGGAGCTTTTTCCTCCTATCCCAGCAAAACTCATGAGCTTTTTTCATCTTATCCCGATATAACTAGTGGAACACCCTGGATCCCCATGGCATAACCCAGGAGCCTTATTCTTCCTATCCCGGCACAACCCGTGGATCCTCTGGCATAACCCAAGAGACTTTTTCTTCCTATCTCGACATAACCCCAAGATCCCGTGGCAAGACCTACGAGCCTTTTTGTTCCTATCCCGACATAACCCATGGGTCCCCTAGCATAGCCAAGGAGCCGTATTTTCCTATCCTGGAACAATCCGTGGATCCCCTAGCATAACCCATGAGCTTTTTTCTTCCTATCCTGGCACAACCCGTGGGTCCCCTGCCATAACCCAGGAGCCTTTTTGTTCTTATTCTGATATAACTCGTGGAACACCCTGTCATAACCTACGAGCCTTCTCTTTCCTATCACGGCATTACCCGTGGACCCCGATGGAATAAACCAGGAGCCTTTTCTTCCTATCCCGGCATAACTCATGAGCCTTTTTGTTCCTATCCTGGCACAACTCGTGGATCCCCTAGCACAACCCAGGAACCTTTTTCTTCCTATCTCGCCATAACCCGTGGATCCCCTGGCATAGCCCAAGATCTTATTTCTTCGTTTCCCATCATAACCCGTGGATCCCCCTACCATAACCCTGGAGCCTTTTTCTTCCTATCCCGGCATAACCCATGGATCCCCCTAGCATAACCTAGGAGCCTTTTCTTATTATCCCGGCAAAACTCGTGGATCCCCTGGCATAACCGAGGAGACTTTTTCTTCCTGTACTGACATAACCCGTGGATCCTCTAGCACAACCCAGGAGCCTTTTAATCATTTCCCGCCATAACTCGTGGATCCCCTGGCATAATCCAGCAGCCATTTTTTCCTATCAAAGCACAACCTGTGGATCCTCCAGAATATCCCAAGAGCCTTTTTCTTCGTATCCCGACATAACACGTGGATCCCCTAGCATAACCCAGGAGCTTTTTTCTTCCTATCCCGGCATAACCCATGGATCCCCTGGCATAACCCATGAGCCTTTTTTCCGTCCAATCCCGGCATAACCCGTGGATCCCCTAGCATAATCCAGGAGCCTTTTATTTACTAAAGCGATGAAGCCCGTGGAACACCCTAGCATAGCCTAGGAGTCTTCTCTTTCCTATTGCGGCATAACCTGTGGATCCCCATGGCGTAACCTAGGAGCCTTTAAATCCTATCCCGGCATAACCTATGAGCCTTTTTGTTCCTATCCCTGGACAACCCGTGGATCCCCTAGCATAACCCATGAGCCTTTTTCTTCCTATCTTGACATAACCTGTGGATCCCCTGGCATAACCCACGGATCCCCCTAGCATAACATAGGAGCCTTTTCTTCCTATCCTGGCATAACCCGTAGATCCCCTGGCATAATGCAAGAGCCTTTTTCTTCCTATCCAAGCACAACCCATGGATCCCCTGACATAACCCAGGAGCCTTTCTCTTCCTATCCCGGCACAACCCGTGGATCCGCTGGCATAACCCAGGAGCCTTTTTCTTCCTATCCCGACATAACCCCTGGATCCCCTTGCATAACCAAGGAGCCTTTTTCTTCCTATCCCGACATAACCCGTGGATCCCCTGGCAAAACCCAGGAGCCTTTGTTTCCTATCCATGCACAGCCCATGGATCCCGTAGCACAACCCAGGAGCCTTTTTCTTCCTATCCTTGCACAACTCGTGGGTCCCCTGGCATAACCCATGAGCCTTTTTCTTCTGATTCCGTTATAACCCGTGGAACACCCTGGCATAACCTAGGAGCCTTCTCTTTCCTATAGTGGCTTAACCTGTGGACCCCCATGGAATAAACCAGGAGCCTTTTCTTCCTCTCTCGGTATAACCCATGAGCCTTTTTGTTCCTATCCAGGCACAACCCATGGATCCCCCAGCATAACTCTTGGATTCCCTATCGTAACCTAAGAGCCATTTTCTTCCTATCACGAAATAACCCGTGGGTTCCCATGGCATAACCCAGGAGCATTTTTCTTCATTTCCCGGCATAACCCGCGGATCCCCCTGGCATAACCATGGATCCTTTTTCTTCCTATCCAGCATAACCCATGGATCCCCCTAGCATAACCTAGGAGCCTTTTCTTATTATCCCTGCAAAAGTCGTGGATCCCCTTGCAAAACCTAGGAGCCTCTTTCTTCCTATCCCGGAATAACCCCTGGATCCCCCTAGCATAACCTAGGAGCCATTTTATTTCTATCCCGGCACAACCCGTAGATCCCAGTGCATAACCCAGGAGCCTTTTTCTTCCAATCCCATCGTAACCTGTTGATCCCCATGGCATAACCCAGGTGCCTTTTATTCCTATCCTGGCATAACCTGTGGATCCCCTTGCATAAGCCAAGAGCCTTTTTATCCTATCCTGGCACAAACCATGGATCCCCTGGCATAACACTGGAGCCTTTTTCTTCCTATCCCGATATACCCCATGAATCCCCTGGCATAACCCAGGAACCTTTTAATTCCTATCCCGGCACAACCCGTGGATCCTCTGGCATAACCCAGGAGCCTCTTTCTTCCAATCCCAACCCGTGGATCCCCTAGCATAACCCTGGAGCGTATTTCTTTCTATCCCGGCATAACCCATGGATCTCCCCAGAATAATCTAGAAGCCATTTCTTCCTATCTCGGCATAATCCCTAGATCCCCTGGAATATCCCAGGAGCTTATTTTTCCTATCCCGGCATAACCCACGGATCCCTTTGCATAACGCATGATCCATCTTCTTCCTATCCCGGCATAACAAGATGATCCCTATGGAATAACCTAGGATCCTTCATTTTCCAATCATGACATAACCTGTGGATCCCCCTGGCATAACCTAGGAGCCTTTTCTTCCTATCCCGACATAACCCGAGGATCCCCTGCATAGCCTATGAGCCTTTTCCTTCCTATCACGGTACAACTCGTGGATCCCCTGGCATAACCCTGGAGCCTTTACGTATTATCCCGGAACAACTTATGGATACCTGGCCTAACCCAAAAGCCTTTTTCTTCCTATCCCGGCATAATACGTGAATCACCTAGCATGACCCAGGAGCCTTTTCTTCTTATCCCGGCATAACCTGTTGATCCCCTGGAATAACCCTTGACCCTTTTTCTTCCTGTCCCTGCATAACCCATGGATCACATTGGAATAACCTAGGAGCCTTCTCTTCCTATCCAATTAAAACCCATGCATCCCTGGCATAACCCAGGAGCCTTTTTGTTCCTATCGGGGTATAACTCGTGGTTCCCCCTGGCAAAACCTAGGAGCCTTCATTATCCAATAATGGCATAACCCGTGGATCCCCCTAGCATAACCCGAGATCCTTTTCTTCATTTCTAAACATAACCCGTGTACTCCCTGGCATAACCCAGGAGCCTTTTTCTTCATATTCCGGCATAACCCATGGATCCCCTAGCATAATCTAGGATCCTTTTTCTTCCAGTCCCGTCATACCCCGTGGATCACCATGGCATAATCCAAGAGCCTTTTCTTCCTATCCTGGCACAACATTTAGATCCCTTGGCATAACCCATGAGCATTTTTCTTCATATCCCGAGATAACCCGTGGATCCCCCTAGCATAACCAAGGTGTTAGGATTTATGCCCGTCACTAGGGGGGGTGAATAGTGCGGCACGAGAATATTGATAAATATTTTGGAATTAAAATTGCAGGAGTGAAGTAAATGCGGAAATTAAAAGATTAAGGAAAGGACACACCGAATTTATCCTGGTTCACCACAACATGTGGTTTGTCCAGTCCCTGAGAGACTCTCTCGAGATTCTACTAACTTTGTTAAGCTTACGGGTGCCTAACAAACCGTTACACTTGCTCGTAGATGTACACTCTACAAGACTTCAACTTGCTCGAGGATACCGCACCTCAAGACTTCACCTTGCTTATGGATACCGCACCACAAGACTTCAACTTGCTCGAGGATACCGCACCTCAAGACTTTACCTTGCTCGTGGATACCGCACCACAAGACTTCACACACTAAGATTGAGGGTACTTAGCAAACCCGACAATCAATGAGAAGATATGGACTTCTCAAACACCTTTCTCTTTTACAACAAGAACTCTCTAATAAGAGTGGATAAAGAGATACAAAATAAGCTCTATGAACAACTCAAAGTTGTCTCTCAAATGGCTCAACAAAAGCTCTATAATGATGCACAAATGATATCAATATGTATATGAATAATGAGAGGTGTTGTGTATTTCAATTCAGCTCAAAAGACCTCTATTTATAGGTGGTAGAAGTAGTATGTCCGTTACTTAATTGGCAATCAATTATGCTGATTTTATGCCAAGATAATCGATTATCAGATTTGGATAATCGATTATCAGCTTACCATTACAAAATCGGAAGCTGATTTTATGCAGGATAATCAATTATTGGATTTTGCATAATCGATTAATAAACATAATCGATTATTTCTTTCCAGCTTTGAAAGACATGTTTAAAATTCATTTTGGCTAAAATGAAAATGCTTGAAATCATTTTGTTTGAAGTATTGAAATATGATTTTATAAAATGATTTTATGCATATTTATGATGACCTATGTAGAGCCAAAAGACGAGATAACTTTAAACGTTGCTCTTACATTTGTTCTACCTAACGACCTACGCCTTGGATCTTCGGTCTTGAACTTTTGAGCTCGTTTTTGGCTTGTCTATGCAATTCCGTCATCAATATGCTTCTCGGCATTCAATCTTCGATTGTTTGTCATATAATAACATTGTTTGACACTTGACTTCATTGTTTGTCATTCATCGACTTCGTTGTTTGTCATTCATCAAATCCTATACCTGAAAATCATGCTAATACAACCAAAGCACACATATCATGGATAGAATGATTTTCTACACAAGGAGCCTTCATTTTCAAATCACGGCATAACCCGTGGATCCCCATGGCATAACACATGAGACTTTTCTTCCTACCTCGACATAATCCGTAAATCCCCTGGTATAACCTAAGAGCCTTTTTCTTCCTATCCGGGCACAAGCCGTGGATCCCCTGGCATAACCCAAGAGACTTTTTCTTCCTATCCCAGCACAACCCGTGGATCCCCTAGAATAACCTAGGAGCCTTTTTTTTCTATCACGCATAACCCACGGATCCCCTTTGCATAACCCAAGAGCCTTTTCTTCCTATCCCGGCATAACCTGTAGATCCCCTACAATAACCCAGGAGCCTTTTTCTTCTTATCCTGGCACAACACGTGGATCCCCAGGCATAACCCATGACCCTTTTTTTTTCCTATCCTAGCACAACCCATGGATCCCCCTGCATAAACCAGGAGCCTTTCTCTTTTTATCCTGACATAACCCATAGATCACCTGGCATAACTTAGGAGCCATCATTTTTAAAATCACGGCATAACCTGTGGTTCCCCCTGGCATAACACATGAGCCTTTTCCTTGGATCCCTATGCATAACCCTAGAGCCTTTTTGTTACTATCTCGAAACAACCCGTGGATCCCCTGGCATAACATAGGAGCCTTTTTGTTTCTATCAGGCAATACCCACGGATCCCCTTTGCATGACCCAGGAGCCTTTTTCTTCCTATCCCGGCACAACCCGTGGATCCCCAGGATCCTTTTTCTTCATATCCCGGCTCAACCCATGGATCCACTCTGATAGACTAGGAGCCCTTTTTCTTCCTATCCTGACATAACCTGTGGATCCCCCTGGCATATCCTAGGAGCTTGTATTTTCCAATCACGGCATAACCCGTGGATCCCTCTATCATAACCCAAGAACCTGTTCTTCCTATCCCGACAGAACAGTGGATACCCTGGCATAAACTAGGAGCCTTTTTGTTCCTATCGCAACATAAACCGTGGATCCACCTGGCATAACCCAGGAGCCTTTTTCTTCCTATCCCGGCAGAACTCGTGCATCCCTTGGTATAACTCAGAAAAATTTTCTTCATATCCCGTCATAACCTGTGGATCCATGGCATTAGCCATGAGCCTTTTTCTTCTTATCCCAACATAACCCATGGATCCCCCTAGCACAACGCAGGAGCCTTTTTCTTCTTATTTGTTCTTCCTATCTTGGCATAACGCGTTGATTCACCTAGCATAACCTAGGAACCTTTTGTTTCTATCACGCATAACCCACAGATCCCCTTTGCATAACCCAGGAGCCTTTTCTTCCTATCTCGGCATATCCCGAGGATACCTCTGGCGTCACCCAGGATTCGTTTTTTTCTTTTCTCGGCATAACCCGTGGATTTTTCTTTGCATCCCCAGCGGGTATCCTTTATTCCTATCCCGGAATAACCCGTGGATTCTCCTCTTATCCCTAGCAGGCATCCTTTTTCTTTCCCGCATTATCCAGCCATCTGCTAGCATAACCTCGCATTCTTTTTGAACATTTAACAATCTGAGCGCTTACTTTGTTCAATAAAGAAATAGCATAAACTTGCATTAGAAATATCTCGCGAAATTCTCCCAGTAAAAGCCGGGGTAGAAAATTTTGTTTGTTTGTTTGTTTTTGAACAGGTCTTTACCTCGAGACACATTATTCGAGGAGACAAAAATAATGAGTCCCAATCGGGAAAAAAAAATAAGAAAATAAACAAATTCAGAGTGATTGAAGAAAAAAGAGTTTGATTGCAAAAATTTAATTCAAAATCATAAGTTCCTCACGGCCCGCTCTACTAAAATGATGAAGAAAGAACCATCAACTACAGCTTACGACCATCGACATTCAGATCATGTCCACAGCAAATCCTTTCTATACGAACACAAGCCGTGGATCCCCTTGCATTACCCAAGAGCCTTTTTCTTCCTATCCCGGCACAACCCCTGGATCCCCTGGCATAACATAGGAGCCTTTTTGTTTCTATCAGGCAATACCCACGGATACCCTTTGCATAACCCTGGTGCCTTTTTCTTCATATCCCGGCACAACCCGTGGATCCCCAGGATCCTTTTCTTCCTATCCCCGCACAACCCATGGATCCCGTCTCATAGACCAGGAGGCCTTTTCTTCCTATCCTGACATAACCTCTGGATTACCCTGGCATATCCTAGGAGCTTGTATTTTCCAATAACGGCATAACCCGTGGATCCCCCTATCATAACCCAATAACATGTTCTTCCTATGCCGACAGAAGCCGTGGATCCCCTGGCATAACCGAGGAGCCTTTTTCTTCCTATCGCAGGATAACCCATGGATCCACCTAGCATAACCCAGGAGCCTTTTTCTTCATATTCCGGCATAACCCATGTATCCCCCTAGCACAACGTAGGAGCCTTTTCCTTCCTATTGCAGCATAACCCGTGGATCCAGTTGGCATAACCTAGGAGCCTTTTCTTCCCATCCTGGCATAACCCGTCGATCCCATAGAATAACCTATGAGCCTTTTTCATCCAATCGTGGCATAACCCATGGATCCCCCAGCATAACCCCAGGAGTGTTCTTCTTCCTGTCCTGGCACAACCCATGGATTCCCCTTAGCATAACCCATTACCCTTTTTCTTCCTATCCCGCTATAACTCATTGATCCCCCTAGCAAAACCCATAGGCATTTTCTTCCTATCCCGGCATAACCCGTGGATCCCCTGGCATAACCCAGGAGCCTTTTCTTCATTACCCCGCATAACCATTGGATCCCCTAGCATAACGCATGAGACGTTTTCTTCCTATCTTGGCATAACCCGTTGATTCACCTGGAATAACCCTGGAGCGTTTTATTTCTACAATGCATAAACCACAGATCCCCTTTGCATAACCCATGAGCCTTTTCTTCTTATCCCGGCATAACCCGAGGATACCCCTGGCATAACCCTGGATTCCTTTTCTTCTTATCTCGCCGTAACCCGTGGTTTTTTCCTTGCATCTCTAGCAGGGATCCTTTGTTCCTATCCCGGCATAACCCGTGGATTCTCCTCTTATCCCCAGCAGGCACCCTTTTTCTTTCCCTGAACAATCCAGCCATCTGTCGGGCATAACCTGGCATTTTTTTTGAAGAATACACAATCCGAGTGATTACTTTGTTCAATAAAGAAATAGCGTAAACTCACATTACAAATATCTCGCGAAATTCTCCCAGTAAAAGCCGGGGTAGAAAATTTTGTTCATTTGTTTGTTTTTGAACAAGTCTTTACCTCGAGACACATTATTGGAGGAGACGAAATAATGAGTCTCAATCCGGAAAAAAAAAAGAAAATAAACAAATTTAGAGTGATTGAATAAGAAAGAGCTGGATTGCTATATTTTATTCAAAATCATAAGTTCCTCACGGCCCGCTCTACTAAAATGATGAAGAAAGAACCAGCAACTACAGCTTACGACCATTAACATTCAGATCATGTCCACAGCAATTCCAGTTGAGACTCAAGATGAAGTTTCAAGAGATTAATAGATAGGAATCTTGTAACTCATAGTTGATAGGCATAGCTATCTTAGTTTTGATTTTCGTTTTGATGTAATAAAGAGGTCAGCAAGCAGTAGCAGCAGCAAAACCAGTGAAAGCACAGCCTTTGTAGTCCCAGCTACATAAAACTCATGAACTACTCTGACCCGATTCCTCTTTAGCTGAGGAAATGTAGGCAACCTTTGAAGTAGGGTACGCTCAAGATTTTCAAAACGCATCTCATGGAGTGTTATGCAGCTAAAAATCTCTCATGATTGCTCATTTATCGTTGCCTGAAAAGTCTTCGTGCCTTCGAGCAATGAGGGGAAGCTATGAGCATGTGATTTTTCCCTCGTTTGAATTATTCCTATAGAATTCATAAAATTAGGATTTTGTCTTAATTTTGTAATTTAATTGCATGATTTTTTCTCCAATTTCCTTTTTAGTGATTTTAGTCAATAAAATTCATAAAAATACAAAAAATGTAGCACCTTTTGCATTTTGGGGTTATATTTGATATTATTAGTTCATTAGTTAATTAATATTACCAAAAATAAAAGAAATAACTAAAATAGTGCTTTTCAATTTTTTTTAGTTTTCTCTAAATAGGAACTTGACTAATTTTACGGAAATAAATTAGCTTAATTTTGGGGTTAAATAATGATAATTTGGTATTTAACAAAATTAATTTAGTACTTGAAATATTTTAAATGAAAGAAAGAAATAGAAATATGGTCATAAATTGAAAGACCCAATAGGGGCCAAATATTAAATAATATTTCAGCCCGAATTTAGCCCAATCCACCTCAGAAAACAAAGTCTGGCACCCCTAGTATCCAAACGACGTCGTTTTTCTGTAGATTAATCTTGACCGTCGAGGACTTTTGATCCTGCAGTCATGAACTAGGTTCAATTGAATAAAAAAATATCAGATAGCCCTACCCCATTCCCCCAAAATCATCGTCTCTAAACACCCTAATATTGACCACCGCCCTTTGTCGCCAGCCGCCCGCAAAAACTCGTCTCTGCCGGCGGCGATACTCAAAATAACCCCAAATTTACACCCTTGAATTCCCTCCTCTCCTCTCTCCAAAGCTCAAAATATCATTCCTCAAATCCAAGTCGAGCTCTTCAAATCATAAAAAATAGTGTCGCCACCTCCGCCACCCATGGCGGCGCCACCACCCTTTCCCACCACATTAACACCCTTGAACCCTCTTCTTCTCCTTTTTCCAAAACTCCAAACTCCATTCCTCAAATCACAGCCAATTGTTTCGAATAAATCAAAATCCTGGCCCAAAACACTAATTCGTCCAAACCTCGTCAAACTTACACTCTATATTTTCGTAGCCTCATTCTTCCTAAATGCCAAACCAAAATCCTCCAAATCTGAGTGGAACTTCACGAATTTTGGATCTAGGGTTATGTCGTCAAGGCTGTTCGAATTTCCAGGGTCACTCAGTATTCGAGTTGGTTTAAAAATTATGCAATGTTTTTGTTTTGGCAAGAAAAAACACATAATACTATTTGAGGACCAAATTCGAGATCAGGCGAGTTTAAATCTCAAAATCTCTAAGTGTTTCTAAATTTCATTTTCTTCGTTATATATAATTTTTTTATGAATTATGTTCATCTTCATTATTTCTTTTGGTTGGTTTTGGGATTAATCTTATGGTTTTGATTTGTTCCAATTGTAGTCAATCCCTCTCTTGTCATCTGTTTCAATTGTTTGTTTAAATTATAACTCTCGGATATGTTTTATACTTGGTTAGTGTAATGTCAGTTCTACTTGATCTTGGTAGTTAGATTATAATATTGTTGCTTTAATAACACCCCTAGTCTGATTAATTAGAATAAGTTTTTAAGTGCTAACCTAATTGGTTTTTTTATAGCCGGTCATTTATCTTCTCAATTAATGTTGATTAGGGTAGGAGGGTTTGGGTTTAGTTAAAGAAAGTCAATTAATTCGAGGGAATTCAAGGGTAATTCAGGTATTTCATGCTGGATAATTTATGCAGTAATTGAAACTAGAACCTCCTAGAAATTTCTAGATTGTGTCCTAATTTGAATTTCAGGAATTTGAGTGTAGTAACTTGAGAAAAAAGTCAGAAAATAAATGTCTAATTAGCTAAATACTGAGAATAACAGAGGGACTAAGGGTGTAAAGTAAAATCTGAAAGAAGCCCTAAATTTTTTATATAAAGGAATATCCCTGTCTTGTTTTACAGGTTTTTGGATAGGGGAAGGTCTGAAAAGTCAGGAAGCACTGAAATATACAAAAAGAAATATCTAGGCAGCAAAGATCTCCAAAGAAATACAGTTCCATTGTTTCCCCTGTTTTTGAATCTTAAAAGTTCTTCATGTCTGAAGGAAATTTTATTCATCTAACGATCCAGTGCATTAAAATTGTATCCTTAAGGTCTGATTCAGGGTTGTTGGGTTTGCACTTGATTGAGATCATTCGGAGTATAGTGATTTGGGTCTTTTCTCTTTTGAAACTTGGATTGTGTTGATCTTATTTCTAATGTGTCTGCCATCTCTGGGATATTGTATAGAAATTGTCAATATTTTGATGTTAGTTTGAAGTTGATCTCAAATCTACGCTGCTATGATACTATTTTTAGGTTTAAAACTGTTTCTCTTTACTGTTGTTGGATGTTGTTTTAGCTGATTTCCATCTCTTTTTTATGTGCTTCAATTTCCAGGTAAACCTCCTGTCATTCTCAAGTCTGGAAGTAAATGAAACTGCTGCCTTTTATCCTCATGAGGGAACTTCATTGCTGTACTTCTAGGATTTTTGTATTTTTTAATATATATTTTCATATGATTTGGACTGTTTAAATACTATAAAATTAATTTTAATTTATTCTCCTAAGGACTTGAACACTTTATGTAGAAGTTAGACTCAGACTGCCATAGTACGATTTTAGATTCACGATTAATTCACTTCCAGGTTTCATTGATTATATACAAAATATGATCTTGTTCGAAAGATATCATTCAAACAAGGAATCTACTGTTACATTAGGGCTCTACTTGCAGGTTTCTATCTTGTAAATGGTGTAATCAGCTCTTATATTCGATATTAGTAAGAATAGATGTCATGTTTAGTTTAAATAGTCAATTTAGAGAATAGAACATCAATATATCAGTTTGAACAGGTACGTTTTATTAAACCATTAAACTCGCACTTATACATGCTATGTCTGTTCGACTTTAACTTTCCCATATAGTTGATAATTACTCCAGCTTAATCGTTTCTCCCTAAAATTGCTTTTATTAATTTGTAATCCAATAGTCGCATGTAAATAAAAATAGTTGCTACTTTGTAAATGACATTATGCCCCAGTACTTCCCATTTAGTTTCCTTATTCCATGCTTCATGTGTATCAGCATTAAGTCCAGATTCCATCCTCCCGAATTGGATCGATATTAGTATTGAAATCAACTCAAATAGTAGGTCAAGTAGTAGGCGTAGGTTTATCACTTGTTATATTTGGTTCGTTTTGAGGCCCAAAGCCTTGGACATATGGAAGATCTTAATATACTCACTAAGTGTAGGATGCGATATTAGTAATATAAATTTGAATCGTAAACTGTGGCCTTTGTGTTAGGTACCAAATTCTAAATAAGAGGTCTTCCCCTCTTGATTTAGTCGAGACATGAACTTGTGGCCCGAACTTTACAATGCTAATTAATAGGCCCTTTAGAGATAATACTTAATAGAAAAATCTTATTTCGTTTAGGTTAGCCTCTAAAATAAAAACGAGGTGATTCGCCCCCAATAAAACTCACAAATTGCGTGGCTCTCTTCAAATGTTTATATTAAAATACTTAAAATTTGGGACGAGCCGTTTAGTGAATTTTCACGGCCTTCCGTGAGGTTAATAACACATTAGCCACATTAGGAACGTTTTAAAAATATTACCTTCCTAAATACAGGTGCTCATATCATGTGAGCCAAATCAAAATCCTAAAACGCTAGATAAAATGTGTCGAGAATCCGGGTGCATTTCATGTGACGTGATGCAAATATATGTTTTAAATGACGTTCAATTTGCTAACAATTATTAAAAGAAGTAAATAATTCAAATAATTTTACTATAGGATGGCATGAATTAAAATAAGATTTTAGCCAATTATAAGAGTTTAAGCGACCGTGATAGAACCATGGGATCCGGAGGTTCCTAACACCTTTCCTCGGGTCAATAGAATTCCTTACTCAAGAATTTCTAGTTCGCAAACTCAATTTAGGAAGTCAAAAAATTTCCTCGAGTTGGGATTTAGAACAAACCAGTGACTTGGGACACCAAAACCCAAACTTATCCCATGTAGCGACTCTGAAAAAATATATTTTTCCATTTTCGAATAATGTTACTTAAATTGGAAAAACTCCCATGTACATTACCCTTCGGGATAGGTGTGTAAAAAATAGGTATGAAAGGCATATCACAAGAATTCACAAAGAGGTTGCTCATGCCTTAGCTACTTTGGTGTCAATGTTGCATCACCCAGATAAGACTTATGCTGACCTGCTGCATATCCAAGTCCATGATCAAAATTCTTACAGAAACATGGTGGAAGAGGAACTTCATTGGTGATCCTTGCTTTCTCGGCATCAAAGAATATATCAGGAGGGGTGTGTGCCAGGTACAAGCCACAATTGATCAAAAGAGAACAATTCGTCGCTTGTCAAGCGGGGTTTTCTTTATTGGAGGGGTGCTATACAAACGAACGCCAAATATTGGGTTGTTAAGAGGCATAGATGCTAAATAGTCCAAAACCATCATGACCGAGGTACATTCTAGAGTTTGCAGACCTCGTATGAGTGGGTATGTTTTGGCAAAGAACATTCTTTGGGATTGTTCTTATTGGCTCACCATGGAGTGAGATTGTATCGATTTCGTGCGCAAATGTCATCAATGTTAGGTGCGTGGAGATTTGATCCACTCCCCGCCATGCGAATTACATAGAATGTCTGCACCATGGCCCTTCATTGCTTGGGGCATGGATGTCATTGGGCATATCAAGCCAGCAACTTCCAATAGGCGCAGGTTCATCCTGGTGGCTATTGATTATTTCGCCGAGTAGGTCGAAGCTTAAGCTTTCATGTTGGTAACTAAGAAAGTTGTGGTCAACTTTGTGCATTCTAATATTATTTGCCGGTTCAAAATTCCAAGGATAACCATCACTGACAATGGAGCAAATCTTAATATTTATTTGACGAAAGAGGTATGTCAGCCGTTTAAGATTAAACATCGCAATTCCACCTCATACCGCCCAAGGCGAATGGAGCAATTGAGGTAGCCAACAAGAACATAAAAAAGATACTTCGAAAAATGGTTGAAGGGTCCAGGCAATGGCATGAGAAGCTAGCATTCAAACTGTTAAGCTATCGCACTACTGTTTGAACCTCAGTAGGGTCAACACCATATTTGTTGGTGCATGGCACAGAAGCAGTAATACTGGAAAAAATTGAAATCTCGTCCCTTCGGATTGTCGCCGGGGTAGAAATCAATGATGACGAGTGGGTCAAAACCCGATTGGTGCAATTGACTTGTATCAATAGAGAATGGCCAGAGCATATAAAAAGAAAGTGCCTCTAAGAAGGTTTGAAGTGGTTCAGTTGGTATTGTAGTGCATCCTCCCTCACCAAGCGGATGCAAAGTGAAAGTTCGCCCCAAATTGGGAAGGACCATTTATCGTGTCAAGAGTGTTTTCAAACGGGGCATTGTATCTAACAGATATGGAAGGCAAGTGCGTAGAAATGGACATCAATTCCAAACTCTTTAATTATTCGGCTATCTAAACACTTTATCTTTTGTAAACCCTTTTTGAGCTTTAATTATTTTCTTTCATAAACCTCTTTCGGGATCCTTAACAAAAGTTAGAAATGCAAGAGTAAGAATTGATTAAAGGGAAAAGAAAAGGAAAGAATGAAAAATAAAAAAAGAGAGAAGAAAAAGAAGAAAAAAAGATAAAAGGGAAGAGAAAGGAAATGAGAAAAAACCACAAACGCAAAACAGCAAAACAAGAAATGAAAAAAGGGAAGAAACAAAAGAAAAGAGTGAGAAGAAAGAGAAACGAGAAAATCATAACAAAAACAAAGCAATTCTTGGGGAATAAACTACATTTGACTTGATTCCTATTAAAGATACATAGGCAACCTCATGGTTAGGTCTCGTTAAAATAAGAATTCAAAAGTTCCCAATCAAGAAATTAGAGCAGAAGTTGCGGCTGTTGTAAGGAATTTGATTTCGAAAGTTGTAATGTTGAACCATATGAATTATTTTGAGCCTTTAATACACTTTATTGCTAACCCCATCCAAAAGACTGCAATACGGTCCAAAGAAAGACTTTCCGACTAGTCTTTAAGAAACAACAAGTCAATCAAGAAGAAGTGGTTTCTCCCCAGAGCAACACACTAATTCTAGCAAGAACAGATTAAAATGAGAGAGTATTATTGGTGAAAACCCACACGAGTGCCGTAAGACGACAGCAGTTGAGACAAAATCAAAATGAGAGAGTCTTATCAGTGAAAACTCTCACAGGCACTGTATGGCGATGGAAGCTTGGAGAAATGAAAAAAGAGATTGTATTAATGGTGAAAACACTCACGTGCACCTTAAGGCGAAGGCAAGTCAAGAAATGAACAATTGAAAGAGGTTAGTTGGTGAAAATCTATTCAAGAAAACCACAGGATGAGAAAGGTCAAGGTTTTGTCAAAGAAATGTGGTTAGGTAAGGTCACAACAACAAAGCATGGCAACTGAAAGCCGATCATTTGGACTGACTGGGCCAACTAAGCCGAAGTGCAAGTCATGATCATTGGAACCAACTGTTCCCCCACTAACAAGTCCCTTTCCTTTTCCCTTCAGTAGTCACTAATTCAGAATTCTTTTATTATAAAAATAAAACGACTCAAGGCCATTGGATTTCATTTTCTTTCGGGTCTCCATACCCCTAAGATGTGTTTGAGGTTAATTTTTTTATAGAAAGTAGGTGAGAAATTTCAAAGATAACTACCAGCTCCCAAGTGGCAAAGCACACTGCGGCTAAAACATAACAAAGGCAGGAAAAGTTAAAATGGGATATGAAGAATCATTGAAAGTTCCATTAGTGAAATAATTCAACATTCTCAAGAAAGATGCAAATATTATGACAAGTGGGTCAGGAATGTAACACAATGATGAGGTACAGAGAACTCGGTTCATCTAAAACCATAGGGTTCAAGAGTCATCCAAACAAATCAGGAGGATCGTAGTCAGGTCGGGAACACTGACCACAACAGAGCATGACATCGCGAAGGATATTTTCAGAAAAGAATGCCGCGGGCAAACCAACACATTTCAAATTGACAAGATTTTCTTTATTGAAACAATGGCATGAAATTCCGGAAGTCTCGGGGAAGTCCTCCATTGAAAAAGCAAGCACCTAATAGGTATGACCATGAATTTCATGTGACGACCCACATGGGTCATTACCGGTTTTCTTTCTTATTTTTATGGTTTTGAGACCTTGAAAACCTCAATTTATTCACCTCAATTTGTGTGAGCATCCCAGCGTATAGCCGGAAAGTTTAAATATGAATTATGCAAGAAAGCTAAATTTTGTTATTAAACTGAATAAATATTAATTCGGTCAACATTTTTGGTAAACCAACTCGGACCTATGATCTGATGGCCCTGGAGGATTCGCAGGAAAATATGCGACTTGGGCATATGCCCGGAATCAAATTACGAGATCCCAAGCCCGAGAAATAAATTTTTGTGTGAAATTGTTTTCTAGAAAAGATTAAGGAACTTGGAAATGAAATATTATTGAAAGATTATGGTATCAGGACCGTATTTATGTTCTGGTGCCAGGTACAAGTCTTATATATGGTTTATGCACTTTCTGTAAAGTTTGGTTGAAAATAGACGTCGTTTGTTGTGTTTCGCAATAAAAATGAAAAGTTGATGCTTTTCTAAAACTTGGAGTGATTTTTGATTTTTGAGGCTACGTTTGATGTATATGATGTTATTTTCACGAATTGATTGCAGGGATAAGTCCGTAGGATGTTTCTATTGTGTGTGTATGTTTGGTTTGGAGCCCTTGGGGATCGGGTGAGTTTTAGTTAGGCCATGGGTGGCATTATTAGACTTTGGAAAAATCTGGTATCACAGATCGGCAGGCTTCACAAATGTGAAGCCAGCATTGCGAATGCGATATATAAATTATGAGCTGCTCATCACAAATTCGAAGATGGGCCTTGGGCAGCTTCACCGCAAATGCGGCCTTCTCCTTCGCAATTGTGAGCCATTTTCCCGCAAATGCGATATCTTCCCATCCGTTGGACAAATCCCATATCCGCAACCCTGCATATTTTATACTTAACCGATTTTGAACTTTATTTTTCGCATTTTCTCAAACTCAAACACCATAGGCGATTTTCAAAGAAATATTTCTTATCCAAATCAATTGTATGTCAATTTCTACTCATTCCTCTCAATCATTAACATCATTTAGCATGTGTTCCACTTAAAATCAATGAGTTTTATGGGTGAAATTGAGGGTTTTGGGCAGAACCTAGGTTTTTAAAAATTTTGGAGATTTGGACCTCAATTTGAGGTTCTATTTCAAAACGAATTACATATTTTAGTTTTTGGGGGAATGGTTAACCGGGTTTTTGTTCGAACACCAAGTTTTGACCACGTGGGCTCAGTAGCATTTTTAGACTTATTGGGAAATTCATTTTTATGCATTCAAATTGATTCATTTAGCAATTGTTGGTGTATTTATGTAATTTATGACTAGATGCGAGTGATTTTGAGGTGGAACCGACGGGCAAAGCCATAATTGAGGCTTCAGCTGAATTCAAGGCATAGAGGTAACTATATGGTTTAACCCTAGATTTAGGGAATACGAGTTGAGTCTTATATGTTACTGCTAATTGTCGAGTACGATGTATACGCATGGTGACGAGTATCTATACCTTTGTGTCTAGCATCCGTGAGTCCTTATTATGCGAATAGTTTGGATTTTATTATTCATTCAATGCTTGATTGATGACTTCAATATGTTGTAAAGAGCTTGTGAAAGGGATTGTGATCTTTAAACTTCATGAAGCGTTGGCTCGAGTTGAAATAAAAATTGTGAAGGTATATGAGATAAGTAATTCTTTGGAGCATTGGCTCAAGTAATAACATGAACTATGAGATGAATGTGAAAGAAAGAGAAAGAGTTAAGGGATTTTCCCCTTGCCGGGGAGTTGTTGATTATTGAATATTTCACCTAGTCGGGGCGTTGTTGATGCTGTGTCATATGAAGGGTGATGTCGTGTCGTATGATGTACCATTCCATACTGATATTCATTGATTATATTGTGAGGAGAGAGAGTAAAGGCACGAAGGGTGATGCCATGCCGTATGATGTACTATTCCGTACATATATTATTTGATTACATATTATGAGGAAAAAGTGTAAAGGACGAGGGGTGATGCCGTGTCGTACGATGTACCATTCCGTACTGATATTCATTTATTATACGGTTAAGGGTCAAATATATCCTTGTACTATTAAAAATAGGCCATATTTATCCTCCGTTTGAATTCTTTATCAAATATGTCCCCACCGTTATACATTAGGGCCATATATATCCCTCAGCCGTTAAAACACTCTCCCATATAATTTAAATTACGATTAAGGGTCAAATATATCCTTATACTATTAAAAAGAGGCCATATTTATCCTCCGTTTGAATTTATTATCAAATATGTTCCCACCGTTATATTTTTATCTAAACACCCTCCCATATATTTTTAGTAGCACGTGGCATCATATGATTGGACTAGACGACCCGCCCCACTCCTTTAATTAAACCCGCCCCGACCCAATGAAATTTAGTCTTCTTCTCCGTTCAATCCCTTAAATATTCTTATTCTTCTGCAAAATGCATGCTTCTTTGCTATTTGATGAAAAATTTTTTTGAGGGTGCCTTAAAAAGTAGGGAGTGATAACAATCCTATGCCATAAATATGAGATGGACCGAAAAAAAAGAAGAAATTGAGCATGTTATTTACTAAATGGATAGTTTTTGTGTCTGGTTCATTGCATAACTTATGTAGTACAACACCATTTTGATTTCTAAAATATTATCCATTTGAATGCTTATCGGATACTAGTACTACTATTGCTATTCTATTTTTTTCCTTTATAATTCGTGTACTTGCAGCTATACGATATGCGAGAAATTTAGTAAGTCTAGAAGCGAAAAACTTAACAGACAGCAAAACTACATGAAGATGCCAATTTGGAAAAAGAAAAGTACAAAATAAAAGAAAGCTAGCACAGAAATATAGTTTCACATTTCCATCTGCAACTTCATGAGTTGGGAGTGAGATTCACCAGATATCATTAGAAGAATAATAATTATGTTTTCAATATAGAAAAAGTACTCTCATGGCGTTAAAGAGTGACCGCGCAACATTCAAGAGTGGACATTTTATTCATTGATGCATGTAACTAATATCCAACAATTAGCATACATTTTCGTCTTATCCGATTTTGAGGGTCATTTTCATGAGCCAATTTAAATAGCTATAATTTTATATAAAAATATAGGTTTAGCCTTTGTATTATTGGGCACATGCTAACATGGGCCATCACAACCTAGTATTGAAGGGATTGAACGGAGAAGAAGACTAAATTTTATTGGGTCGGGGCGGGCTTAATTAAAGGAGTGGGGCGGGTCGTCTAGTCCAATCATAAGATGCCACGTGCTACTAAAAATATATGGGAGGGTGTTTTGATAAAAATATAACGGTGGGGACATATTTGATAAGAAATTCAAACAGAGGATAAATATGGTCTATTTTTAATAGAGTAAGGATATATTTGACCCTTAACAGTAATTTAAATATATGGGACAATGTTTTAACGGCTGAGGGATATATATGGCCCTAATGTATAATGGTGGGGACATATTTGATAAAGAATTCAAACAGAGGATAAATATGACCTATTTTTAATAGTACAAGGATATATTTGACCCTTAACCGTTGATTATTTATTGTGAGGAGAGAGAGTAAAGGCATGAAGGGTGATGTCGTGTACTTCATTTATTGATAAGATTAATTTGGTAAGGATGAGAGTAAAAGCACGAATGGTGATGCCGTGCACTTATTGATCTTTGTTCCTTATTGTTGTATGAGTTATGTTTTCCTTCATAATAGTGATTTACTACTTGAAAGTGTTATCTCCCCACAGCAGGCTTCCCCTCCCGTATAGTTTACTTGTCTTGTATTTCGATTCTGTTGTATATTTATAATTATATAGGTTTATGTGGTACTCCAATCTAGCATTGCCACTACTTCATCGCGGTTAAGCTACACACTTACCAGCATATGAGGTCGGTTGTACTGATACTACACTCTATGCTATTTTTGCACAGATCCAAGTTTCGAGCAGCAACACTAGTAGTGTGGAAGCAGACTTTAGGTCGAGTGAGACCCAAGGTAGCCTTGCACACATCCGTCAGCCCGGCGTCTCCTATGTCCTTCTTTTTTCTGTTATCTAGTTGTATTGGAGACTAACGTCTCTTGAGACGTTTGTATTTAGTATTCTTAGAAGTTCATTAGTACAATGACACAAATCTTGGATAGAGACTTTTGTTGAACTTTCCAAATTTCTATTCTGTTTTTATCATAATAAGATTTCCTCTAAATTATTTGAATTTAGTTGCTTTTGTATATTGTTGAAATGGATTATATTACTAATGGAAGAGAAACTAAAATGTGGCTTGCCTAGCTCCCATTCGAATGCGCCATCACGACTCCCGAGGGTGGGAAATCCGGGTCGTCACAAGTTGGTATCAGAGCTCTATGTGACATATGTCTCACAAATCACGAACAAACTTAGAGTATGAGGGATCGTTACGAAGACGTCTATTTTTATTTCCTAGAGGCTACAGAGTTAGGAAATGTTTCACATTTTTTCTTTCTTGTCGTACGATTTGGTTTCCCAAAGCTAATTGAAATTCTACTTTGTTCTCTTGCAGATGGCAATAACACACGCTTCTTTATCTACCAATCAGCAGTCCGAGCCCTTGCCAGCTCCTGCTAGGGGCACAGAACAAGGCCATACTAGGAGCCGAGGTAGGAGCATAGCTCAGCCCCGAGTAGCAGCACTAGCGGCGGAGCCTCATGTTGACTTTGCGGAGGAGGTTCCCGTCCGAGCAGTTCCGCTAGGCCTAGTTTAGGTTACAGAGGGGTTTATTGCTACCCTAGTTCTTCGAGATTATTTGGTCCAGTTGGTTAGCCTTATGGAGAGTGTCACCGGGGTAGGGTTTCTTTCTGTAGCACGAGCTGTATCTCAGGCTGCAGGAGGGACCCAAAATCTTGCTACTCGTACTCCGGAGCAAGTAGCTGCCCGGGTTCAGATTATCGTAATGTAGCCAGCTGTGGCAATTCACCCGGGGTGGCTGCTCAGACCGGCGATGGAGCTTCTTTGTCCGCAGGTGCTTTGTGGAGGCTGGACAGGTTCACTAAGCTCTTCACTACTACATTAAGCAGTGCACCCACCGATGACCCTCAGGATTATTTGGATAGTTGCCACGAGATTTATTCGAAACATGGGCATTGTTGAGTCCAATGGAGTTGATTTTGCTGCATTTTGCCTATCTTGATCCGCTAAGTCTTGGTGGAGGGATTTCTGTTTAGCTAGACCAGCAAGGTCTTCAGTCTTGACCTGGAAGCAGTTCACGCGCACATTTCTGGAGAAGTTTCTCCCTGTCACATAGCATGAAGCCAATCGGAGGCAGTTAGAGCATCTCCATGTCAGTCACCCAGTACGAGACCAAGTTTATCGAGTTGGCTTGCAATTATCATACTCCCCAGTGAGGGGGAGAGAGTGAGACAGTTTATTGATGGACTCATCCAGCCTATTCATCTCCAGATGGCAAGAGAGACACAACGTGATATCACTTTTCAGGAGGCGACCAATGTGGCCGGGTTGATCGAGATGGATCGGGGGGGGCTTGTTATAGAGATGACAATAGACCCGATCAGTGGGTCAATTTAATAGTGCCTCGTCTAGAGGTCGAGATTCACATGATAAGGGCCAGCCTTCTAGGCCTTACCAGTCAGCTCTCCAGTCTTCTTTGGGTTCCCCATGTAGTCGTGGTCGAGAAGGGGTGCTTGGCTTATTTGTCTTATGTGTGTGATTCAAGTGCTGAGGTCCCTCTATTGATTTTGTTCCCATTGTTCGAGAGTTTCCTGATGGCTTTACTTCAGACTTGCGGGGTATGCAGTCCTATAGGGATATTAACTATTGTATCTATGTAGCTCCGGACACTCACCCCATTTCTATTCCGCCATATCGTATGGCCCCGCCTGAGTTGAGCGAGTTTAAGGATCAGTTGAAAGACTTGTTGTAGAAAGGCTTCATTAGGCCCAGTGTATCACCTTGGGGTGCACGTGTGTTGTTCGTCAAGAAGAATAATGGGTCGATGAGAATGTGTATTGATTAAAGTCAATTGAACACGGTAACGATCAATAAAAAGTATCGACTTCCGAGGATTGATGATTTCTGCGATCAGCTTCAGGGTGCCAACGTATTTTCCAAGACTGACTTGCGATCTGGCTACCATCAGTTGAGGATTAAGGCATCCGATGTCCCTAAGACAGCTTTCTGCACTTGGTATGAGCATTATGAGTTCTTGGACATGTCATTTGGGTTGACCAATGCCCCAGCAACATATATGGAGGTAATGAACCGAGTGTTCAGGCCTTATTTGGACATATTCCTGATAGTCATTATTGATCATATTCTTGTATACTCCCGTAGTCAAGAGGAGCACGAGCATCACCTTAGAGCGGTTCTCCAGACTATGCGAGATAATCAATTATATACAATGTTCTCCAAGGTGAGTTCGGGATGACTTGAGTAGCATTTCAGGGTCACGTTGTATTAGTAGAGGGCATTCAGGTAGACCTGGAGAAGATAGAGGCAGTCAAAAACTCGCCTAGACCCGCATCAACTACAAAGATTCATAGTTTATTGGGGTTGGCAGGCTACTATCATTGGTTTGTAGAAGGGTTTTCATCTGTTGCAGCCTCGAAGGCCAGGTTGACCAAGAAGGATGCTCAGCTTAGGTGGTTGGACGAGTGCAAGGTGAGCTTTTAGAAGCTTAAGACAGCTCTGACTACGGCATCGGTGTTGGTTTTTCACATAGTATCAGGGCCTTATATAATCTATAATTATGCTTTCTCTATGGCGCTTGGTGCAGTGTTAATGCAGGATTGCAAAGTTATTGCATATGCTTCAAGGCAGTTGAAGATTCATGAAAAAAACTATCCAAATCATGATTTTGAGTTGGCAGCTATTGTTCACGCACTAATGATTTCGAGGCATTACCTGTATGGCGTGGCATGTGAGGTGTTCACTGATAACAAGAGCGTTCAGCACTTGTTCAAGCAAAAGGAATTGAATTTGAGGAAGAGAGGGTGGTTGGTGTATTATTAGAATTATGGTGTTATTAATTTGTATCACCCGGTTTCACACCTCCTTTGATAAACCACCCCCGGAGGGATAATATATGGGAGTTTTTACACTTTAAGTGACATTATTCTAAATGAGATTATTTATTTATCAGAGTCGCCACATGGGATAGGTTTGGCTTTTGGGTATCCCAAATTACCAGGTTAATATGAATCCCAAATGGAGGAAAATTAAACTTTCATTTTGAAGTCTGCGAACCAGAAATTCTGAATAAGGAATTCTGTTAACCGAGGGGAAGGTGTTAGGCACCTCCAGATTTTGTGGTTCTAGCACTGTCGCTTAAACTAATATAATTGGACAATTATCTTATTTTAATACACATTTTCACCTATGGTGCAATTTTGAATTATTTACTGTGTTTATTAATTTTTAAGGGGACTGAATGTCGTTTAAGACATGTTTTTGGATCTCATCACATGTAGTGCACCTCCTATCTAAAACACGGCTTATCAAATATTTTGGGATTTGGATTTGGATCACATGAAATGTGCACTCGAGCTTGAAGAAAGTAGATTTATTAAATTGCACTCCTAGAGCAACTAGCGTGTTGATAACTTTTAGGGAGGCCGTGAATATTAATTAGCTAAATGGCACATCCCGAGTTCTAAGGAATGTTAAAGGAGATAACTAAGAGGGCCAGGCAATTTCTAATTTTTTGTTTTGTGTGGCGCACCTCAATTTCTTTTTTTAAAATGATATTAGACTTAACATGATGGGCCATGAACTATTTTGTTATCTAAAATAGCTCTCCTAAGATTATCTTTGAGGATCCTACGAATTGACTAAGGTTATAACGACTAATTTCAAAGGATAAAGATGGACTGTTGACATTAAGGTCCAATTGCTAAGAATAAAATTTGAAACCTCCACTGAGATATTGTGTACTTTAAGGTCCAATTTCTACCAGTAACAACTCATTCGGTCCATCAACACTCATATGTGGACTTTATACATGAAGCCCAAAGTGTCGGCAAGTTCAAATCAAAGTTGAGCCTTGTATGAAAAAATTTTAGGCCCAAATCTTATTCAAACAAAAGGTTGTCATATTTTGGCTCATAAATGAGCCAAAATCCAACATGATTTTTATTTGGATCTCCAAATAGTAATATTAAATCATAACCGGACTTAATAATTATTTGATCGAATGGATGATTCAAAGTCATCGAAATCAAAAGTATGCTGACCTTAAATTCAAGTCTCTCATACATATTCAAATCGTTTGTATACTGAAGAACTAACATACTCATTCTAGAATTTCAACGACAATTTAACTTCAATTAATACACTTTAAAAATTAATTCATGGACCGGAACCTGGAAATAACTGCAGCAAATTTCCATTTTATATGCTCGTTTCTGGTCTATTGCGTTTCTATGACAATTCATGAATCCCAAAGCTAGCATGAAATACCACGTAAATGTGAATTATTACACTGTTTTGATTTTGTAGACTCACTTTTCAATAGGCCAATGATGAATGAACTAAAGTAACTAGTACATTCATGTTTCAGGAGATGCTTGCTTTGACAATAGCATGAGCATACATACTACTTTTGGACTTAATTTTGAACTAACTCCTTATTCTGAATTTAAAATTCAAAATAAAATGATAACAGAACCATGATTAACTATACTAAAGCTAATACTAGTAAGCAAGGTACTCATATAATTCTTAAAATAGTCCAACAATCTAATAATTACAAATTCAATGTCCAAATAAATACAACTATGCTAGGCATCTAAACTAAAGTAAAACAACAGAAAATTAATAGGAGAAAACAGGTAACAATTCATCATTATCTTCAAATTTTGGTCACAAGTTTGTTGATTCAATTCGTCATACATCATTAGAGGCCAAAATAAATTATCTTGAAATTAGAACAAAATGAAGGGAATCGAAGGTCAGCTAGGCAACAACAAAGTAACAGATGCAGTTTCAGCAAAAAACCCAGCAAGCCCAATGCAAAATTCAGGAGTTAAAATGCAGCAAACACCAAAAATAAGATTTAATAGAGAAATGAACCCCGCTTAACCTACGACCAAGCTTAAATGATTCGAAATGACTATTAAAAGGTTGATTCCACCTAGTTTCAGCAGTTGGAGGTAAATTGATGTTGTTGAAGCTTGATGAAACAGTAAATCTGGTGATTTCTAGGCCTTTTCTTTTGTTGATTTTTAGGATTTTGTTTTAAACTCTAACATCTCAAATACACTTAAATTCTCAAATTCTGCAGAAAAGCTCCCTCATCCAAAACTCCTTTTTTTTTTGGTTGATTTTTCCGGATGCCCTTTAAGCTGCAAGTGACTATGCATGTATTGACAAGTCACTAGGGTAGCCCTGAAGTTTGCTATTTCTTTTTAGTCCCTTATTTTTTAACTTGTTAACCAAGTTACAACCTGGAGTTTGATAGTAAACCTCTACTAGAAGCTTCTGAAACTGGTACACTAAGATTCCTTGCGTGATTTACCTATACTATCGCTTAGCTATCCTAGAATTACCCCTATAGAATTCTGGGTGAAGTATGAGCCAATTGGCCCAAATCAATGGGTATGCATAGCCCAGACTGCTCTTTTTTGAGACTTCTGATTTCAAAACCCATTGAACTCTAATGACCTAACTTAATTCTAAATAAATTGGACCCTTACGTAAACAAACAACACGGAATTATTCTAATCAATCACGAGTTAGCTTGAAAAGAAATACTGATATGCGAAATTAACTGTTGATAAATAGAACAACCTAAAACCAAAAGAACAAACAAAGAAATAGGAGGAGAATGAACAACTTAAAGAAAAACCTATCAACTAAACAAAAAGACTAAACAAGCTGCTATAAACAAAACTTAATCTCCTATTGTTTGGACACATGCTAATTTCTGACTCTAACTAACATGAATCAGGAACAAGAATAAAAAGAAAAGGGGATGACAATTAAACGAACTAAAAATTAGAAACTAAATAGGATAGGGATTCGAACTTACAGAAACAGAAATCTAAAAAATTATCCATCCATAGCTTAAATGTTTTAGGTCAAAACATTGAGCGGAATGTTGAAGCAGCTTAGATGTAATTCGAGAGAAACCAAGCACAGATTTGCCATAAGGAAGGTGAAAGAATCCTTTGGGGTTAATCTGGAGTGATTTGGAGGTGGTGAGGTTTTGGCCGCCTCTTTTGAATTGACATTCGAAGGGTTTGGGTGTTATTTTAAGGGAGGTGATGGAGGATTCACGGTGAGTATGAGTAGGAGAACCTATGGTGTTAATTGTGGTGGTGGTGCCGCCGTACACGACAGAGGAGTCAGATAGGGTTTTGAATATTCAAGCATTTCAGGTTGGATTTGAAAGAAATAGAGCGTGAATTTCGAAAGAGGAGGACGGGGTCTTCTAGTGGTGTTATTTTTGGTGACATTAGATGATCGCCGCCGGCATAGGTGATTTCCGATAAGCGCTTTGCGGTGGTAGGCGGCAGAGTTAGGGTTTCTGATAAGAGATGAGAGGGTAGGGGTTCTGAGGGGGGTATGGGCGGTTTGTATAATTATATACTAAAATGAGGCCTCTTCTCGTCCGTTGGATTAAAAACACACATGGCCATGATGAATATCAACCTAAGCGACGTTGTTTTGGGATACATGGGGCTAGACCATATTTTTTGGCGGGGTATGCGTAAAATTGATCGGGTTTGGACGGTATAAATTATTGGACCAGGGTGTTTTTTTCCCAAATTTAGTCTTCTCTTTGGTATATTTAATTTTCCAGATTCTTTTTCATTTTTCTTTCATTTTTAAGTTTAATAAATTATTAAACCTACTAAATAGATACAAATCCCATATTTACCTATATAATACTAAACAAATATACATTATTATTGTCAAATGAGAAATTAAAATAAAATAAAAATCCCCTGAAAATCAAAAACTGAAATTAAAAGAGCAAGTTAAACTATTTTTGAGTTTTTCTAAAAAAACGACTAATTGTTATTTAATTCTTGAAAAATGATCAAATCAACGTCTAGATGTGAATGCAGCATATATTGTATTTTTCTCTAACTATAATGCACTGACAAAAAAAGAAAAAAATTAATGAAAAATAAATGAAATTATTTTGTTTTAATTTATGGGAGTTATTTGTGTACGACAAAAATCACATGCTCAAAACTGCCCCTCTTTGCTCGGAAACACGAAGGTTTTCGGGCAATGCAATTTTGAGGGATTTTGTCCCGTTTGAAACTCCATGAGAAGCATTTTTGATAAGTGTCTGACCAAACCTTCAGAGGTTGCCTATATATCCTTGGCCATAAAGGAATCACGTCAGTGTAGTTCTGGAAGTTTTGGTAGTTGGGACTACCGGAAGCTATGGCTTCTCTACTTATGCTGCTGCTACCGCTTGCTGACATCCTTATAACATAAAAAGGAAAATCAAATGTAAGTTAGCTATGCCTAACAACTATAAGTTACAAGATTCCTTTCTATAAATCTCTTGAAGCTCGATCTTGAGTCTTAGCTAATTTTGTTGTGGACTCCAATCTGAATCTTGGTGCTCGCAAGCTATAGGTGTTAGTACTTTCATCAGCATTGGATCATAGCGGGGAAAGCAAAGCTTATGACTTTAAACAAGTTTTGGCAGCTTGCATCTCTATTCATCATTTCGAATTTGCTTCTTTTGGTCTTTCTCTCTCTTGCTTTTTTTTTATTATTCTGGATTGAGACTTCACTCTTCGGTCGTCTCGGACCTATGCTTTGAAGTCAAACCTGCTCAAACAAAAACAAACAAACGAAATTTTTCTGTCCCAGTTTTCACTAGAAAATTTTTGTGACTTATTGGTGACAAAAATCTATACTTATTTTTTCGTTTCAAGAATTGAATTTGTCTATAGATTGAACAAATTGAGGTGAAGTGCTATTTCTAAAACGTCAACTCAGCGATTACAGCCCTAACATTATCAATGCTGACTAAGGAATGGAAGCCCTATGTCTAATGGTGCAACTAAGGGGTTGGAGCCCTAATGTTGGCTAAAAGGCAAAAAGCTCAACGCAGGGATTAGAGCCTTAACATTGGCAAAGGCAAATAGGGAATGGAGGCCCTATGTCTAAATGGTGAAACTCATGTTTGGAGCCTTAATGTTGGTTAAAAGGTAAAAAACTCAATTCAGGGATTGGAGCCCTAATATTAGCTAAAGGGGACTAGGGAATGGAGGCCCTATGTCTAAAAAGGCGCAACTTTGGGATTGGAGCCCTAATGTGGGCTAAAAGATGCTCAACTCAGGGATTGGATTCCTAATATTGGAAAAACGTGACTAGGGAATGGAGTCCCTATGTCTAAAAAGACACAAATCAGGGATTTAAGCCCTAATATTGGCTAAAAGGTAAAAAGCTCAACTCAGGGATTGGAGCACTAATGTTGGCAAAAGGTAACAGGTTGGTATTGAGAATTCTAAACTATCCTCTTTTCAGATTTTCATCTTTTTTTTGTCCTTTCCCCTATTTATATTTTGATAAGATGCAATAAAGAACTCGTAGGAAGCTTTCCTTTTGTATTGAGTATTTGCCGCAAAAGCTGTTTCATCACTTGCGCGTTTTCATTTTGATTGCACATGCTTTTTTCATGGTTGCTCGTATCGCACCTGTTTCAGTTTTAAACAAAGAACAATTGTTAGTTTGAAACAATGGTGGGTTTTATGGCCTTGATTGAATAATCCCAACCCAACTTCTATTGAGAACCTCTGTTGTTTTCTTGTTTTGAAGATCATTTTCTCTTTTGAACCAAGGGCCTCAACCTTCCATATTTCATCACAACTCACCCGCGTGGGGCTTCGGCCTTTCACTTTATTCGTCTCTTAGGACCTTTGTCTTATGATATTCTTTCCTTTTCCATATCTATGCTTCGATAGCATCAACCATCGTAGCTAGTCGAGATTGGCTTGATGCACCCACTGAGGCTGGGTATCTTTCTTTAGCTCTTGCTAGGCAGAGCCCTCTAGATCAGTGCTGCCACCTTTTCTTTGCAATACTTTCGGAATCATAGTTATACCGAAAGGGATTCAATAAAAATTAAATAGAAACATGAGGTGAATTGAAATAGAAGCGTCCGTTTCGGGGGAAAAAAGACTTCTCTTAGGGTGCATGCAGGCTTCAAGTGGACATGACATGCTTCTCGAACTGAATGCCCGACCCGCACAAACTTCCACACCTTCTCATAACCTTATTGACCCATATTTCAGAACAAGGAAACCTTGCAAGGACTCTTTCAGTAGTGGGAGGGATATTCTTTTCGGACTTTTGCGGGTTTTCTCCTATCAAGCTCTCTCGTTCTTCTTCCCGTCGCCTGATGGGTTCTCTACGAGTTTTCACCAAACAGACTTGTTTATTGTCAATTTCTCTACACACCGTCACCTTTGGTGCCCATAAGTTTTCACCGATAAGACTCTCTCATTTTATTTCTCTCAATTTAGGTTGCATCACATTCAAACAATGATGTTTGTCACCTCCCATACCTATGCCCATTGATCGGAAGGACTTGGACAAGTTTTTTTTTGGGTCAAATGAATTTTGGACTGAATTACAACTTTGGAACCATTTTGGTGGGCTCATGGTTGAGCCATTATATCGTCTGCCCCAGTTTCACTTTTTAGGGGAATTGGATTTTGATTTGGTGTGACTGAAACCCATAAAGAGTCTTCCTACGTATACTTTCGAAATCAAGTCAGACGCAGTTCAGAAAGTTTTGTTTTCAGTTTTCTTATTTTTTTCTTTTATTTTTGTTGTTTTTTCATTTTGTTTTTTTCTTCTTTTGTTTTTCTTTTGTTTTTGTTTTGTTTTTTCCTTTTTCCCTTTTTTTTTTCTTTCGTTTTTCTTTTTTTTTTAATATCACTTCCGGGTTTGAAAGGGGGTATTCAAGAAAGAGTAACTGGCTCAAATAGGTTTGCAAAAGGGTTGATAGAGTTTGGGTACTCTAAATGAAAGCCTTTGACATCCCAACTACACTGAATCGTTATTAAAGGGAGCCTCAATATAATACCTTTTTACTGCATCTCCGTTCACTGCTGCTTCGACATCATCCCCTTCGATGTTGCCCATATGAAATTCTCCTTTCGGCCATATCCTTCTGATGATGTACGTGCCTTTCCAATTAGGAGCAAATTTTCCTTTTGCTTCCTGATGGTGAGGAATAATGCGCCTTATTACAAGTTGTTCCACCGAAAAATTCTTGGGGCATACTTTCTAGTTCTAAGCACAGGCCATTCTTTGTTGGTACAACTACGCGTGGCAGACCGTATCCATTCATTTTTCATTAATTAAGGTCAGTTGTTCCGGACGAGTCTTGACTCACTCTGTGTCTTCAATCTCAGCTTTAACAATGATCTAGAAACACCGGAATTCCACCTCTGAGGGTATTACTGCCTCTGTTCCGTAATCCAAACAGTAGGGGGTTTCTCCTATTGATGTGCGCACTATGGTGCGATACCCCAGTAATGCGAAAGGTAACTTCGCATGGCACTGCCTAGAACATTGATTCATTTTTCTCAAAATCTTCTTGATATTTGTGTTTGCTTCTTCAATGGAACCATTGGCTTTGGGCTTGTAAGATGTAGAGTTCTAATGCGTTATTTTGAATTGTTCAAATTTTCAGCGTTATCCATGATGAAAGTTGTTGGGATGCTCAAACAGCAAATAATATTGGAATGCACAAAGTCCACCACGGCATTCTTGATAACCTATTTCAGAGTGATGGCTTCCACCCATTTTGTGAAAGAATCAATGGACCCCTGTATGAATCTGTGCCCATTTGAGGCTTTCGACTCGATTGGCCGAATATTATCAATGCCCCAAGCGGCGAATGGAATTTTCGTACAAAGCTAAAACAGGACTTTTCCATGGTTATCCAATAATAGCTTGGTCTGATAATTTTCTTTGCTAGCACGTACCCATTCATCTGCGGTCCGCATATTATGGCGTGTACTTCATGCATGATTCTTCTAGCCTCTTGGCGTCGACACATCTTAACAAATTGAGGTCCGGGGTTCTTTTGTACAAAACCTCAATACTTAAGAAGAAACCACTTGATTGCCCTCTGATGGTTCTCTTTCGGTCCCCGGTGGCTTGCTCGGGATATTCTTATTTTTTAAAAGCATCTTGATATCATGGTACCATGGCTTGATGTTTGGTTCTGCCTCAGTAATATTACAGTATCCATGCCCTTCCCTGATTTGGATTTCCAAGGGATCAATGTGGGCATTTCTTGGATAGGGAAACATCGAAGCCAAAGTGGCAAGTGCATCAGCTAGTTCATTCTGACAGTGAGGGATGTACCTGAACTCTATCGTCTTGAACGGCATGCTACGATCTTCAACATGTTGTCGATAAGAGATAAGTTTGACATCTCGTGTTTCCCATTTTCCTAAGGCTTTCCGGATGATTAAATCTGAATCCCCCATAATCAAAATCTCTTCGACATTTCGATCGACTCTATATTCATACCAATGATTCAAGCTTCGTACTCGGCTACATTGTTCGTGCAGGAAAACTGAAGTCGAGCTGTATATTGATTGTGATGACCAGTAGGTGAAATTCAGACTGCCCCAATTCCCACATCTTTTGAGTTTACCGCTCAATCAAAGAATAATTTCCATGTAGCGATATCTTAAGATATTGCCTCCATCGAGTTCACCTCTTCATCTGCGAAATAAGTGTTCTAAGGTTGGTACTCATCATCAAATGGGTTTTCAGCTAAATTGTCCACTAATGCTTCGGTATTCATTGCTGTACGAGTGACATAGACTATGTAAAACACGGCGAGCAAGATCTGCCATTTTGCTAACCTCTCTGTGGGCATTGGCTTTTTAAATATGTACTTTTGAGGAACCAACCTGGTTATGAGGTAGGTGGTGTAGGCCTGCAGATAGTGCCTCAGGTTTTTAGCAACCCAAGTTAATGCATTGCAAGTTCTTTTCAACAAAGTGTAATTCGCCTTCTAGCAGGTAAACTTCTTTCTCAAGTAGTATATTGCATGCGCTTTCTTCGCGGTAATCTCGTGTTGCCTAAGAACGCAACTGAAGGAACTTTCCAAGACTGTCAAGTATTGAAATAGTGGTCTCCCTGGCTTTGATTGAACGAAACCCAGAGGGTTGGATAGATAATCTTTAATCCTATCAAAAGCCCTTTGACATTCCTTTCTCCATTTGACCACTGCATGTTTCTATAGCAATTTGAATATGGGCTCACATGTGGAAGTCAGCTGAGTGATGAATCGACTAATATAATTCAATCTTCTCAACAAGCTCATTACATTATTTTTGGTCTTCGGATGAGGTAAATCTCAAATAGACTTTATCTTAGTCGGATCTAACTCAATACCTTTCCGGCTGACTATAAATCCTACAAGTTTTCCTGACGGGACTCCTAATGGACCTTTGGCTGGGATCAATTTCAAATCATATCTTCACAGCCATTCGAAGAACTTCCTTAGATCCCGTACATGGTCATCCTGAGTTTTAGACTTGATCATCACATCATCTATGTACATCTCTATTTCTTGATGTATCATAACATGGAAGATGGTAGCGATGGCTCTCATATAGGTTACCCCAGCGTTCTTCGGTCCGAAAGGCATGAACCAATGCCAGTATGTTCCCCAAGGTGTGGTGAAGGTTGTTTTCTCTGCGTCCTCTTCATCCATCAACACATGGTCATATCCTGCGTAACAGTCAACAAAAGACTGTATCTCATGTTTGGCGCAGTTATCACCTAGGATGTGGATATTGGGTATGGGCAAGTTGCCTTTGCGGGTTGCTTTGTTCAATTCTCTATAGTCCATGCATACTCGGGTTTTTCCAACCTTCTTTGGCACAGGAACTATGTTGGCAAGACATGTAGTGTACCGGACCACTCGGATCACTCCGGCTCCCAAGTTTTTCGAGATCTCATATATGATTTAATCACTGACATCAGTTTAAAATTTTCTCTATTTTTGTTGGATTGGGGGTCTCTCAGGATACGTTGGCAATTTATGCACCACGAGATCAACGCTTAGTCTTGGCATGTCGTTATACGACCTTGCAAACACATCTTTGAAGTCAAACATGAGTTGGATTATGTCATCTCGGGTTTTCTCATCTGTGTGGATGTGGTATCTTAGTTTCATAGATTTCATTTGAAGTTCCCAAGTTAACAAGCTCAGTATCATTCAAGTTTGGCTTAGGTTTAGTCTCAAATTGTTCTAATTCTCGATTTATTTCCCTACAAGCCTCTTCTTCATCATATTCCGGTTCTTGGTTCATTATATCACAATTAGACAGCGTGTTTGGATTTGGGCGTGTAGTCCGCAAGCATGCCATATTATTTGAAGCTGTGTTATTAGAAATGAAAAGAAGAAATGAAAGACAAAAACAACAAAATCAGAATAAAGAAGAATGAAAAAGGAAACAATAATTTCATTTCTTGGAATTTGAAGATAACAAGGTTTACATTTGGAAATATAAATACAAGAAACTAAAGAAAACATCCAAATTATACCCTGGAATTACTTGGGATGCATAAAATATAGCAGGACTAGTCTACCGAATCTCCTACCTGATCGGAAACAGTGTAGCCTTCCAATTTTGGAGCTTAGCACATGGTCCCATGTATAGCACCTCCGCGGTGCTTGTTTCCTTTCTCGTCTGAACCATGTGGGTTTCAGGTAGAATCTCTCTCACTGCCCCACATATTTCTTCAATTTCTTCGACCGTAAAGGCCTCATCCTTTTCTTCTTCACTGTACTTTGGACTTATAAATGTCTGATACAAAGGTGGCAGTGGTTGAGGTAGAACCCATCCATAACGCTTCATATCATTTCCTAGGTAATATCATATGGCACTAGGTCGAAACCCAACCCGAGTAACTTCTCAGTGGAAGTCAAGATAATTGGCTCGGCTACCCTTTGCAAACACTTTCCCAGCTCTTTTGCCGGCCTATATCCATGTCTTATAATCTCCTTAGCCACAATAATTGATGCATTGGAAGGGAAGGGTTGAGGGCAAGGATTTCCCTCTTCATACTGGTCAGCTACCACAACTTCAAAGGCTTCATAAACTATGTGCTCACTGTCTTCTCTCGCTTCAAGACATGGGACAAACATTTATTGATATATTGATTGTTCATCATCTTTGTAGACTACGATCTCCTCATATTTATGCTCAAATTTCACCATTTGATGGAGAGTAAAAGGTAAATCTCCTGCTACATGGATCCATGGCCTCCCTACAAGGATGTTGTATGACGTGTCCATGTCCAGCACTTGGTTAGCTCAAAGTCCACCTGGCCAATGATAAGAACCAGATTGATTTCTCCAATTGTGTCCCTCTTGATACCGTCGGAATCTCGCACACAGAAATTGTTGGGATGAATCCTTCCAATCCCTATTTCCATCAACTAGAGTGTAGAGAGTGAGCAAATATTTACTCCTAGACCTCCGTCTACCATGACTCTCTTCACATAGTATCTCTCACTTTTTACAGTTAACTGCAAAGCTTTCCGCCATTCTTTCTAACTGCTCCACCGAAGTTTTATCTGGCACATAGGCTTCATTAAGGTCTTCATTAGAACCTTCCGGTGTTCGGGAGACGTCACCAGTAATGACAGCAATGACACTTGTTTATGATACTTCCAAAATTCATCAACCGCTTCATACTCCAGCATCTTTTTTTTCAAGAAGAAAGTTTGTTCCTCTTCGTGACATATAGTTTTCTTTGATGGGAAATGTTTTTTAATGGCATTGTTTACTTCTCCCACGTTGGGGTACATCTCAACAATAGGGGGTTTCTTGAAGCTTCCCTGAAATCTCTTTGCTTTTGTATGTAACCATTGTTTTATGATAATTCCATGGTATTGCAGTAGGGTCCGTCATGGGCTTCTAGAAAAAAACAACAGGCTCAGTTAGCCTTGGTGGATTAGTTGACCCTCGAGTCACAAAAGCTCCATTCAGCACGTACATTTGGGTTGTCTTCTTCAGTTCAAGTCTATTTTGAGGACTCAAAGTCTGTTGCTTCTCTTTTAGACCTCGTGGGACATAGGGAATCTCATCTTCGGGAGGAATTACCTCTTTTCCTGTTTCCACTTTCTTTTCAGGTTCTGTCTTGATGACTTTGTTCTTTTTTCCTCTTTATCTTGTTTTGGGGAACTTTTTGGCTTTCTTTCTACATCCTCAATGGAAATTATGGCCTTTAGCGCCACATCAAATTCTCTATCTTCACAAATCATCTAAATTATTGGCTTGTTGTTGTGGCTAGCAATAGATTATTAGTCACGTTGGGGACATCTTTATCCATTAGAACTATTTTTCCTTAATCTATCAAGTTATCCACCGCTATTTTCAGGGTCCAACAATCATCTATATCATGCCTTTCTACTCCTGATTGATAGGTACATCTTACACAAGCTCTGTACGCGGGCGATGCTACGTTTTTCCTCGTTTGAGGAATTGGTTGCAACACACCCATTTAGACAAGTTTTTGAAATAGGTTGGAGTAAGACTCACCAATTGGAGAAAACGTTTTCCTCTTAGGTGGTGCACGAGGAGGAAAATTATTCTATGGAGGATGGGGGTTATAACGATTTTGTGGAGAAGGCTGATTTCATGGAAAATTATTCTATTAGCATGTTCCTGCGGTCGTAAAAAAGGTTGAGCATTCATGACCCCATACAGTTGAGGAGCATAGGCCATGTCTTGAATTGGGTAATAATGCTAAGGATATTTTTTTGAGAACATGGCTCTAGGAGAGCGGTGTCTCTGTGCACCTGAGGTCGGCCGTCATGGTTGTTTCTTCTTTCTTCTTACCATTGGCCACTCCTCCACACTAGACGGCTTGGGAGGTTGCTCTAATAGCTGATTGGCTAGAAATTATGCCTGTTTTCTGTACATTCTCAACCATCTCTCCAATTTTAATGGCCTCGTGAATGGTTTTCTCATAGCTGAGATCATATTCTTGAAATAATCATCTTCCTGAGCTTGAAGAAATGCACTGACCATTTCTACTTCATCAATTGGATGTTTTACCCTTAACTCATGTTCACGCCATTTGATTGCATACTCCCAAAAACTTTCTGAGGGCTTCTTTTTTAGGTTTGCCAACGAGTTCCGGTCTGGGGAAATGTCGATATTGTACTAGAAATGTCGAACAAATTATCTTGCAAGATCTTCCCAGATGTGCCATCGAGAAATATCCTGATCCATGTACCACTTGGAGGCGATACCCGCCAAGCTTTCCCCAAAATAATCCATGTGCAACTCTTCTTTTCCTCCAGCTCCGTGCAACTGATTGAAGTATTTATTCAGGTGGGCAATAGGATCACCATGCCCATCGTACTTTTCAAACTTTGGAGTTTTTAATCCAATAGGCAAATGCACGTGAGGGAACATGCACAAATGAGTATATGATACACTTTTCTGTCCACTTAGCCCCTGCATGTTTTTTAACGCTTTGCTCCAAGATTCTCATCTTCTTTGCCATTTTTTCATGTTCCGGATTTTTAGGAGTCTTTTCCTCTCCTCCTGCAAACTAAAATAGATGCGGCTGCGAATAAGTATAGGTAGAATAATGAAGAGGCTCCATTTGCGGGGTGAGTGTTTAGAATGTATAGTTTGAAGGAACAAAGGTGGGCCTTGGCAATGCAGGCTGTGTTGTAGCTGCGCATGGTGGAGCAATAAAGAATTTTGGGACTGCATTGGATATGGCCATCTGGGGGCAAACCTCTAAGATGGTTGGGTGTCCTAGTGTGATGCTGGGATGACTTCTAGGGAAAGTGGATGTTCCCCCCATTTTAGGTAAAAGCTCGGGAAATCCGAGAATTGCATTACGCGGCTCTTTTCCATTTGACCAGACATCCCACATCTACATCATGCGGAGATGCAATAGCCAGTTTTCCTCGGTGGTTGTTGACTCTCATGCCGGGATGCCCGAGAATGGGCTCTCGTATGTGATGGGAATTGCTAGCAGAGTGATTTTTGAAGACATAGCGACACATCCTTTCGATCTGGTGAAGTATGGATTTGAAGCCAGGTTACCACCAAAACCAACCACTATTTATAAAAATCCTAGACCGGATGTTACAAGCAGCAAACTATAAGTTTGAGACAGATAACATATTGGTGATTGCACGTTGGGGTATGATGAACCTATGTAGTTAAACGGGTATCTACATGTCTTGCAACGATTGCATGCTTCATCCCACATTCTTTATGGTTACCTTCATATTTCCTTCTTTTATTTTTCCAATCTTTCATTTTTTCCTTTCCTTCTCCTTTCTTTTTCTATCCTTTGCTTTTTCAATGTTTGTGTCTCGGTTTTCTTATTTTCCTTCTCTTTGCTTCTATCCCCCTCTTTTTACTTACTTTCCTACATTTATTTCAATAATACGGTCGAATCCTATGGAGATTGCCTACGTATCATGACCCCGCATTAATCAGAGCAAGTGTGGTTCTTTGAAACAAATATAAAAATAAAGAACATTTTTTTTATTTTCAAATTTCATTAATGGAACTTCTATTACAAAGATGTTGAATTAATCATCTTCTTGGAATTAAAATACACACTTGAAATGAAACAAAATACAAACTCAATGTTTGAAAAGTGAAGAATACATTAAAGCTTCCATTATCGGGTCCCCACTGCGGGGCATCATTCGGCCCCCGCTGCGAGCTTATGTGTGAGACCCCCATTTAGTCGCTCCAAATCAATCATTACTTGACGGACAAAAATCATCACTGCAGCAAAGAAGGTGGTTTGAGGCATATCCTCGCTTGCTTGGCATTTCATGGTGATATAATTAGCAATGGCTACGATCCTCTCTCTGACTTTATCCTTTTCTTGATGTAACCGGCTTATCTGCTGATTTCGGGCCTCTAGCACTTGGGAGTCATGAAAGTGTTGATTTAATAGTTGCTGCATGTCTTTCTCCATTTGGGCCATCGTTTAATAACGATATTCCCTATCAGCCTTAAAATCTTTAGCCCGTCTGGATGCTTTGTCCATAAGATTAATCACTTTTCTTTTGAGGCTGGTGATAGTCCCCTCATAGTATTTTTTCATTTGTTGCACAAATCGTGCCCGCTCTTCCGCTTTATTGTCCACTTTTCATGTAACTTTACCCGACTGGCCTCGTACCTCTCTAAGTCTTCTTGGTGTTCGAGGACTTTCTTTCTTTGACCACTTATAAGCCTTTCGTTGGCCCGGCTTCTCTCTGAGTTGTCGATGACTATTTTAATCTTTATAATATAAGATTTGAGTGCCTCATTTTACTGGGCTAGTATCTTCTTTTCTCCTTCATCTGCGGCGCCTTGAACACCATTTTCTAATTAGAGCTCCATGAATTGCTTTTCCAATTTAAGGATTTTGGCCTTGTATTCATTTTCTTTAGTCAGCTAGTCTCATTGTGGTTGGGCCTCGACGGCGAACTGTTGGACATGAGATATTTTCGCGGGTCTTTCAATAACTTGATATCTCTTGTTGAACCATTCAATGCATTTGGGGTCTATTTTACCTCTGTATCGATCTCGCACTATGGTCCTTGGTTCAAAATATATACATTCATTCCACATTTGGAATATTTTTCCTTCAGGAAACACAACTTTGGGCCCAAACTCAATGGAATGTTTACCCAGATATTCGTCATTATGGACGGTTTGGAACCTTCCTAGTTGACGCATTACCCTGTAGGTAGCATACGGTTGGATGCTCCCAACGCCCATTAAGAGGATGTAAGACGCTTCAGGTGTTATGTATATTGCTTTAGTGGCAGGGAGCCATCCAAATTCCTATTCAATTTTATCAGCAATCATGGCCCTCAGATGTGCATGACAACCTTCCGGACCTGTAGGGAGTTCAATGCCCGATACCTGGTTTCCTAATTGTTCAATGCAATTAAGACCGGTTAAACAATCGTTCATGTATCCAACTCGGTGACAAAGATTTTCTTGCAACCATAACTAGTGTAACAAATCGTAAGCTTGGTTATGTTTTCCACCTTCCCGGTTAATGGTCAGGGCTCGATAGATTTATGACACAATTAAAGGAACCACAGTGTTGTTAGCCTTTTTTATTGCCACATTGATCATTCCCACCTGAACTATCTCTATGTTAGCGTCCTTCCATCGGCAGACCACAATACCCATAAGGGCTACGATGAAAGCTAGACTTCGCCTTGCCTCCCACTTATCTTTGTTTCCAGCGTGGGTTAGACCTGTATTTGGTTCTTCAAAACCCCGAGGGTTACCATATCGAAGATACAAATACTGAAGTGTGTAGTATCCTTTGGCTAGATTTCTATCTTGGACGTCCCGGCTAATGCTTAGAAAATCTAGGAATCTGTAAGGGGACACCGGTCCTGGCGACAGAGGATATTGACTTCTGAGGTTTCCATTTAGACCCACATAACCCACTATTTCTTCCAATGTTGGCGTGAGCTCGAAGTTAAAGAAACGGAACACATTACAGGTTGGATACCAAAATGGTATTAAGTCTTCAATTATGTCCAGCCTTGGTTTGATGTTTAATAATCCGACGAGGCCTCCCAAAACTCTTGTCACTGTTTCCTTGCTGCTTTTTCCCAAATCATCCCACCACATATGGAGCTTCAAGGGGATCTCATTGAGGAGTGTGAAGGGTTCGATTTCATTCATGCTCATCCTGCACATTTATTATGTGATTCAATGACTTTATTTTATTCTAAAAGAAAAAAAATAGTTTTTCTTATTTTTTAAAATTTTTCAGTTTAAAAGACAAAAATCCTGGTGCTACAAATACGTCCTTTTAGCACTTTAGGATATAAGATTTTGAGGTTGTGCCCGCTAACTGTTGGACATGAACCAAGGTGGTTGTTCTTGCAAAAGTAGCCTTCTGGCGCGGTTTAGGAGACGTTCGATTTATTGTGAACAAGAATGAAATGACCCTATTTATTAGTGACTAAAATCAAATATTTTGTTGGTAGGGTTGCCTACATATCTCACAACCAGTGAGAATCAAACTGGCGTAATTCGGGAAATTTGCTAAAACCAGAATTTGCAAAAAAAAACGTTTCCTTTCTCTTATATATTCAAGAACCCGGAAGAGTTTTCCACTATTTTGAGTATTGCTTTTTCAAAATAGGTGATTAACCTCATTTATAAGACGGTCAACATGCAAACCCAAAGTTAGTAAGTGCACAAGTATCAAGTAGGATGCATCAGGATGGTCTTTTCAATTTGGGTACACCTGTCCTATGCAAACAAGCATTTCCACTAGGGATCCGGCATGAGGTTTTGTTATACTAGGTTTAAAACTTGGGTTTATTTTTCTACACCTGGCTTATCCGAGCGGACAACTCGAGCTGGGGGGAGGGGGCAGCGTATCGGGGATACAATAGCTCTGTCGTCTTAGCACCTTGTCCGAACCCTCATTCTAAATTAAGGAAAGACTCTAAACGCAAGTGCGGTCACGCGAAGTGCACCCTTCTCCATGATGTAGAAGGCTTAGAGAGAAAAAAGGGTTTAGCAGTTTTATATATACAATTCATCAAATATCAAAGCGGTAAAGCATTTAGCACATTTAGCTTGAAACATGTAGGAAAATTAGATAAAGCCGAATGTAACAGTTTTTCTTAGCTTTAATTCTTAGACCCTTAACCAAAGTTCTGGGTTTGTATCCCCAACAGATTCGCCGGAGCTGTAACACCTCCTTTTACATACCACCCCCTGAAGGATAATATATGGAAGTTTTTCCACTTTATGTTTTATTATTCGAAATGAGATTATTTATTTATCAGAGTCGCCACTTGAGATATGTTTGGATTTTGCGTTTCCCAAGGCACCGGTTTAATTTGAATCCCAAATCGAGGAAAATTCGACTTTCCTTTTGAAATCTGCGAACCAAAAATTCTGAATAAGGAATTCAGTTAACCCAGGGGAAGGTGTTAGGCACCCTGTGATTCTGTGGTTCTAGCACGGTCACATAAACTAATATAGTTGGCCTATTATCTGATTTTATTACACGTTTTAACCTATGGTGAAATTTTTAATTATTTACCATTTTTTATTAATTTTGAAGGAGATTGAACGTCGTTTAGGACATGTTATTTGATCGCGTCACATGAAATGCACCCACTGCCCGAAACATAGCTTATTAAACGTATTGGGATTTGGATTTGCGTCAAATAAAATGAGCACCCGAGGTTTAATTAAGTAGCTTTGTTCAAATGCGCACCTATAGCTACTAGCGTATTGATAACTTTGATGGGGGCCATAAAATTAGCTAAATGGCACGTCTCGAGTTCTAAGGATTTTTAAAGGAGATAATTAAGAGGGCCACACAATTTGTAATTTTTTGTTTGACGAAGCTCACCTCGATTTCATTTTTTTAATAAAGGATATTAGACTAAGCTTGATGGGCCATGAACTACTATGTTGTCAAAAATGGCCTCCTAAGATTGTCTTTGAGGATCTTACTAATTGACTAAGGTTTTATGGACTAATTTCAAGGGTTAAATACGGGATGTGGACTTTAAGGTCTAATTGCTATGAATAAAATTTGAAACCACCCAGTGAGACATGGTTGGGCTTGAAAGACAAGTCCAGGACATAAATTTCAGAGTTCTTGGGGGTTAAGGGCTAGCAGCAACTACTCATTCGGTCAATAAACGCTCATATGTAGACTCCATTCAAGAAGCCCAAAGTGCCTGCAAGTTAAAATCAAAGTTGGGCCTTGTATGAACAAATTTTAGGCCCAAATCTTATTCGAACAAAAGACTGTCATATTTCTGCTCATACATGAGCCCAAATCTAACATGATTTTTAATTTGGATCTCCAAACACTAATTTTAAATCATAACTGGACATTATCATTTTTGCAACAAATGGATGATTAAAACTTATTCAAATCAAAAGTATGTTCTTAAATTCAAATCTCAAACACATATTCAACTCGTTTGTATATTGAAGAAGTAACATACTCATTATGGAGTTCCAACAGCAATTTAACTTCAATTAATACACTTTAGAAATTTATTCATGGACCAGAACCTGGAAATAACTACATCATCTTTCAATTTTACATGCTTGTATATGCGCTATTGCCTTTCAGTAACAATTTATGAATGCACAAGCAAACATGAAATACCATGTAAATGTGAAGTATTACACTGTTTTAGTTTTCTTGACTAACTCTTTTGGATTTCACTTTTCAATAGGCCAATGATGAATGAACTCAAGTAACTAGTACATTCAAGTTTCAGGAGATTCTTGATTTAACAATAGCATGAGCATACATGCTACTTTTGGACTCAATTTTTAACCAACACCTTATTCTGAATTTAAAATTCAAGATAACATGATAACAAAAGCTAATACTAGTGTGAGTATGTGATTTTTTCCCTATATGAATCGTTCCCATAAGTCCAAAACAAATAATTTCGTTTGTTTATTTGCAATTTTGATTGTTCGTCGCATTTTCTGTTAATGTTTTGCATTTGTTTGTGCATAATTATTTTATCCTTATTAGTGAAAAATACAAGCATATGTGGCATGTGCATTTAGGATTAATTTGGTATTTTTAAGAATTATTGAGTAATCGGTTTATTTTATGAAAAAGGAAATTCTAAAATAGTTCAATTTGCATTTTTATTCTAATTTTGGTTCGTAGGAGATTTCTTTTCTTTTAGTTTTACTTTAACTCTTCGTGATAATTATTATTTATGATTAATTAGCACCTCGAATAGGTTATATTGTGAATTTTATTTTCTTATAATTCACTTTTTAAAATGGAAAAAAAAAAGAATTAAAATCTGAAAAAATATAAATAAAACAAAGAGGAAAACATATTTGGGGCAGTCTCCAAACGGATCTCCATCCCTATTAAAATACCGAAATCCGGTCCATGACCCAGTTTACTACCATGAAAATAATATCTGTAGCTTATCAATTTACTAGCATGAAAATCACTAAGGGATATCTTTCTATCAAATGTCTTCAATTTGTTAAACATCTGAAATATAGTGATTTGGGTAATGTTTTTCTCGCCTTATGAACAATCTGTAATGCCAAATTTCTCGGCTTAATTGAAGGCCGGGGTTGTTGTAACTATGAAGTATAAAATATACTCCTGGGTTGTTCTCGATGATAAATCCCAAATGGTAGAAATCAACGATACAAATGCTGAAAATGTGCATATTGATTGTTTTATTTGAATAAGCCATTAATATATGAAATAGTTAAGACTTCTCCTTTATTTAAGAGACACGTATAATAGAAAACTGTAGTTTCTTTAGGTTGCCCTTTTTATAAAGAAATAAAACGAGTGTGCCACGCTAAAGAAAAGACATGCGTTTTGTGGCCATCTAATTGTAATAAAATGCATAGAAATCTGGAGGTCATGTTTAGCGAATTCATGCTCTTTCACAAATTTTAAAATGCGTAGATTCTATTGGCGTGTATTTTTAATAATGTATCTTCCTATGTTTGGGTGCGCATTTATGTGACCCAAATTCAATTCTCAACATTGTTAAAATGTGTCGACAACCTGCGTGCATCTATGTGACGTGGTTCGGGACGTGTTTTAATAACTATGCTAATACTCCTAAAAATGACATAGAGAGGTTAATAATTCTAAAATCGCATTTTAGGATGAACATGTGTAAAAATCAAGGAATTCGCCATTTATAATAGTTTAAGAGACCGTGCTAGAACCAAGAAATCCGAGGATGCCTAACACCTTCCCTCTGATTAATAGAATTACTTACTCAAGAATCTTTTCTTCACAGACTCCAATTGGGCAGTCGAAACAATTTCCTCAATTTGGAATTCTAAATAAACCGGTGACTTGGGACACAGAACGCAAAACCTATACCAAGTGGTGACTCTTAATAAATAAATAATCCTAGTTCGAATAATGTCACTTTAATTGGAAAAACTCCATTATACGTGTCGTCCTTCGGGGTAGCCGTGTAAAAAGGAGGTGTGACAGCTCTGGCGACTCTGTTCGGGATGAAACCTACAATCTCAAGTTCAGGGTTCAAGAATTCGAGCTTAGTATAACTGTTATATTTGGCTTCTTTTGATATTCTTAAATGTTCTGTGCTAAATTCTAAATTCTTTTCAGCTTTCATATTATGTGAACTGTGCATATAAATTGATACTATACCGTTCAGTTCTCACTTTCGGGGATGCGCTTACTGGTTGAGACTCCCCATTTTGTTAGTGTCATACGTGAAAATAAGAAAAAGACTGGAAAAGTTACTAAGTCGGATGGCCTTTTGGTTTCCGGTATGTAGTCCACTCCTCGACCCAAGTCGTCCGCTCGGGAGAACAGTCTAGACCTTGTACCAAGATTTTTATCTTATAATAACTTGACCTTGTAGCGGATCCCTAGTAGGAACATTTGTTTAAATCATACATTTGACCTAGGGGACTCAACACAGGGGTTGGGTCCATCTAGGACAGGTGACCCAGAAATGAAAACACCATCCTGATGCATATTACGTGCTAATTGCGCATTACTTGCTTGGATTCGCATGTTGACTAGCCTGTGAATAAAAGTGGAAATTTGAGAGCTACTGAAATTAATTATTTGTAAAAAACCAATGCTCAAATACGCCTATAGATATTTGTCGTATCGATTTGTTACTTAACAATTTCTTACCCTTGATTGTTTGCTTTTACATAAGTATAGTATAGTCTCCAATTGAATAATTGGCCATGTCTAGCCTTCTCAAAATTCGATCATATCTAATAATGAAACCTTGGTTTATGACCTTGAGTAGTTAACTAGGGTCAATTTCTTACCAGATGGATAGGCAACAGGATATAAAACCTCTAGGCTAGCAATTAATAAGGGAAGACAAGGGTAATGGGGGTATTTGATCATAAGAATCTTCTAACAAACCCTTGGAAAATTCTAGTGAAGGTTCAAAATGCAATTTATGGTAATTCTTCCTAAAAACTTGAGGCACAAGTGAAAAAATAAGGGATCAATTAAGCAAATCTGAATAAATGGTAAGGGACTAAAAAGAAAACAAGAAAGATTTGTTGCCCTAAGGCCTTTGCTATGAAAGGGGATCTGATTGTTTAAGAGATGGGGATACATTTTTTAGAGCAGAGGTCGAGAACATCCACCTGAAGACAAATTTCCTGAATTCCTAAGTTTTTCCTGGAAAATATCTTTTATAATAATCAAAATGTTGTTTAAGATGACTTGATGATATATGCACTAAGGATCGAAACTTGTGTGTGTTGGCTTTTCAAAGCTTTCCTGAGTTCCCGATTACATTCCTGGTCATAGATGTTTCATTTGTTGCAAGTGTTGCTTCTTGTTTACCTTACTCATAGGCTTCCTCTTTGCTGTAATTTCAGTTACCTAGTCTCACCAAGAAAATCTTGTAATGCACAGCTGTATATGCATATTTACGTTTCATAATGAAGACATTTATTTTTGTTGATGTTATAGTGCAAAATATTACTAGTTTAGTACTATTTAGGTTATTCTTCTTATCTTGGTGCTGTAATATATGAACATTCGGACTATCCTGGACTATTAATTTGACTGTTTAGTATCAAGTTATTTTAATTTCTGTAGGTTGCAAATTAGGTAGCCAATAACTTGCAATGATTTTTATAGGGAGTCCTTATATGTATATGTATCATGATTGACGATTCCACTAGATTAGATGATAAATTTGAAACCTGAAGTTGTAGTTAATCGATTTACTAGAATGAAAATCACTAAGGGGGTTTTTTTCTATCAAATATCTTTAATATGCTAAATAGTTGTAATATAGTGATTTAGGTAATGTTTTTCTCGCCTTGTGAACAATCTGTAATGCCAAATTCATGGGCTAAATTGAAGGCCCAAGTTGTTGTAATTATGAAGTATAAAATAGACTCTTGGGTTGTTCTCATAGATAAATCCCAAATGGAATAAATCAGCCATAAAAATGCTGAAAATATGTATATTGATGGCTTCATTTCAATAAGTCATTAATATATGAAATAGTTAGGACTTCTCCTTTATATTAGAGACACGTATAATTGAAAAATAAAGTTCCTTTATGTTGCCATTTTCTTTAAAAAATAAAATGGGTGTGTCACGCTAAAAAAAAGTCATGCGCTATGTGTCCCTCTAATTGTAATAAAATGCATAGAAATCTGGAGGTGTCGTTTTGCGAATTTCACGGCTTTTCCACAAATTATAAAATGAGTAGTTGCGATAGGCATGTGTTTTAATAATGTATCTTCCTCCGTTCGGGTGCACATTTATGTGACCCAAATCCAAGTCTCTACGATGTTAAAATGTGTCGAGAACCTTGGTGCATTTATGTGACGTGTTTTAATAACGGTTCTAATATTCCTAGAAATGAGATAAAGCGGTTAATAATTCTAATATCGCATTTTTGGATGAACATGTGTAAAATTCAGGAAATTAGCCATTTATAATAGTTTAAGCGACAGTGCTAGAACCACGGAATTCGAGGATGCCTAACACCTTCTCTCGGATTAACAGAATTCCTTACTCAAGAATCTCTGGTTCGCAGGCTCCAATTGTGCTGTCAAAAAAGTTTCCTCAATTTGGGATTTTAAATAAATCGGTGACTTGGGACACAAAAAGACAAACCTATCCCAAGAACTAAGTACTCAAGTTATAGATATGCATCCGGAAGCCGCACTGCCCGATGTTTTGGTTCAACAGGATCAGAATGGGTAAAAATGGGGCCCAAGTACTAGCTGCCGCAAAAGGAGAAGTGGATCAACAATATGCTGCTTGGTTTGAGAAGAGGTCTAGTTGAGATCAACTACGCTCGGTCTTATTCATGCGTGGTTATGATACGTAGGAAAATCCACATAATATTGGACCACAATTAAAATAAAAGTGGAAAGAAGGGAATATCATGATGTGAAGCAGCAGTAAAACAACAGAGAGAATAACAAAAATAAAGCAAAAGAAGATGAGCAAGGGAGAGAAAGGAAAAACAAGAGATAAAAGAAAAATGTCAAAGAGTAAAAGCTGGGATGACGCAAGCAGCCAATTAGTGCATTATAGAAATTAATAATTGCAGCTAGGTGCGTTACACATAAAGTGAAATTATTTTGTGTTAAATGAGCTAACATTAACGTGGTGGCTTCATTTTGTTATGTTCATTCCAGAAAGGTGGTTGTTTTGTGGCTTTTGAAGCGGTAACTCTTCTCTACAATACAACGTCAAAGACAATGGCAGACAATATTAGAGTTGAGTTGGTTAGCACCGGTACCCCAAAGTAGTTAGTTGAACGAGTTAATGTGTTAGCTAATGAGGTGCAGGTATTAAGACAACATATGACGAACATGTATCATGCATGGACAACCAGGAAGGCACTGCCCCCCACAACCAACTGCCTTCTTAGATGTTCCCTTTACCCAAACCATGGCCCTTTCCAATAACCACGAAAGCTCTATCAATAATCGCATTGAATACCCACTCAAAGCTCATGATTCCCGTTATTACCCCTCCAAGGTCGCCCACGAGAAGAACCCTCAGGATAAGCTTTAGGCCGAAAATGAAAAGTATACAGGAAAATAAAGGCGGGATAAGATCTATGGGAAACTGAAAAGCACAGAAAAATCATCAAATAACATTTAAGGGGATTTTGGGCAACACTTTCAGCATGATATAATTATTGTCCCAAATCTCTCCTCCCTACCTCATATGAAAAAGAAACCCATGGAGAGCTTAAGGGACCTTTGGCTCAGGTGGAACAAAAAAGTTTCTCGGGATAGTTATCCCGTTGGTAGAAAAGATATTGTTGAGCCACGTCGACGACATGGTCTAGTGGTTGTCCTTGCTAAACTCTGGTACACAAGATGACCCTCCCCAATTTTACCCTCGGAGTCGTGATTCACTTCTCCAATATCATGTCCGTAATGTGCCACTATATGCTCCACACCAACGAGGCCCGCACCACATCCCCAAAGGTCTTACCCGCCCCTTCAGGCATGGAAACCACCTGCCCGCAAAATATTCCACCCAAGGCTAGATTATAAGATGAAAAGTCTACTGGAAAAAAGAAAAAATGCTTTCACACCCATCGGAGAATCCTATACAAACTTGTTCGGAAAGTTAAAGCATGGTGGCCTTTTTAAGCCACTGCTTTGTTATACTCCAGACCCACATGCGAAAGGCTTTGATCCTGCTGTTAGATGCATGTACCACTCTAACATCCAGGTGCATAACATTGAGGATTGTCATTCTTTCAAAAGGGAAATAGAAAGAACGATTTAAGATTGGGTAGTTGTGGTCAACGGCAGTGACAGGGAGCATGCAAACCCACTCAGGAACTTTGTTGTTGAAGTTAATAATAGGTATGGCAATATTGATGCGGAACTCAGTGGCTAAATGCCTTTCTCGGTAATTGGTAAGATGATCCATGGCTTGACCAGCAAAAATAGAGTATTGGTGGGTCATTTTGTTGTCATTTCTGTTGTCTATGTTATTGTAGGGTTGTAACTCGGATATTGTCTTGTGGACTCAAAACCTTCTATCTTTTTATTTTTCCCAGTTTGTTTAGTCTTAATAGTGTTGTTTAGGTTTGTTCTAGGTTTGTAAATCCATGGTAGTTTGTTTGTTTGCCTTCCAAACCCATTCACTGTCCGTCTAATGAAATTTTCTGTTTTCTATAATTGCCAGTCATTTTCGTTTAGCTCTCTCGGCTTTAATGGTCGTTCTCCCATTGACATTAGTGTCCTGACATGCATGCATAACACTAGGCTTGATCATAAGAGATTACTCACAAGGCAATAAAGCAACCTTGAAGGAAATATGTACACAATTTTGAGATCATTTGAAGCCCAATCTGTGTGGAGCTAGGGCGGATTTGACATCAGAACTGAATTTTGTAAAACTTGGACAAGTAGAACATAGAGAAACGCCATTGAAATACACAATGCTTCTTGGAGTTGAAACTAATGACGAGTTAGCCCAAGTTTTCCATAGTCTGTTTAATTGTTATATTAGTACTTGACATATTTTGAAGATTGGAGTGAGGATGGCATTTTTTTTTTATATCTAAAAACATTATCTTTGGCTATCCCTTTTGAGATTTAATTATTTTCTTTCATACCCCTCTTTCGGAATCAGTAACAAAAGTCATAAACGTAAGAATGAGAAGGCAGTGAAAGGAAAGGAAGGGAAAGAATGAAAAGAATGAAAAGAAGAAAAAAAGTAAAAGATAAGAAAAACGAGAAAAGAAAAGAGAAAAGAGAAAAGAGAAACGGAAACAAATAAAGAAATAAAAAGAAAACAAAACAAAGAAAAAAACAAGAAAAGAAAAACAAAAAAAAAGGGACACAGACAAACAACAACAAAAATAAGGAATCAGTATGAACTACGTTAGAACTTATTCCTTTTAATGATACGTAGGAAGTCTCATGGTTCGGTCTCATTAAAATAAAAATCCAAAAGTCCCCAAGCAAGCAACAGGGGCAGAAGTCATGGTTGTTGTAGAAAATCTGGTTCCGAAAGTTGTAGTTTTGGAACCCATTTAAATTGTTTTGACCCTTTGATACCCTTTGTTTCTATCCTTATCCTATGCCCACGTTAAGGTCCAAAGAAAGACCTTTTGGTCACTATTCAAGCGATGCCAAGTCGAGGAAGTAGATGTGATTCATGTTAGGGGAAACACTCTGGTCCATGCCGAAAAGATAATGAAACTGAGAGAGCCTTATTGTATAAAACCCTCACAGGCACTGTATGGCGACGGTAGCTAAGAGAAATTAAAATTGAGAGAGTCTTATGGGTTACCGAAGCTGGGAGAAATTAAAATTGAGAGAGTCTTATTGGTGAAAACCCTCACATGGCACCTTGAGGCGACTGCAAGCTGAGAGAAAAAGACAAAATGATAGAAGTTTGATGGGAAAACCTTTCGGGCATCGCAAGTCGAATAGGGATCGTGGATGAGAATGAAAAATAGGAGCATTAAAACCTAGTTTCATGGCGAATAGGTGAGATACGAGTTGAATATTAGACTTGCTTCATAATCCAAAGGCGCATGGCATGGTCATTAGAGTTGCTATCCACATGTAATTGGTCTCTACTCTATAGTTCTCCTGTTAGGATTTATCTCTTTCCATTGTCCCTTACTATATTCCTTTTGTTTTTTTCACTCCTTCTTTCTAAGTCTGTTTGGTCAAAACAAGTGAAAAATAACTTGAAAATCTACAACCAGCTTTCCAATTGCACAAAATGAGATCTGGCAGCAATATCAAAGCAGCATAAGTCAGGAAAGAACAACATGCACACTGAGCAGGTAACATTCAACATTCTGTGGGGATTCGTTTGAAATAAATGGCTTGGTACACAGCAATTCATGGACAATGCAACAGAATGAGGGATGCGGTGAACGGATCAAAAGAGTCTTAGGTGATAAGATTGACCAGAAGAGTGGTAAACCAGTGACAAGCAAGATTTTCCAAGAAGAAATTGAAGTTATCATGGCTAACGATGGAGCATTAGACCTCAAGGCCAAAACCAGTGGTTTGAGTCAAGGAACATCATACATAGTGTGGTTGGTAAAAATATATATGCTTTGGGGACCAGGTAAAACATAAATGTTTGCCAGATGTCGGTTCAGGAGCAATGCAATAGATTCGAGGTATTGGGTTCGAACGAAAAAGAGGTATTCTCTGGGTTAAGGTTTACAAAGGGAGTGGTTAGTCCAGGAACAAGCACGGTCTTCAAATAGAAATCGGTTACCATGATAAGTAAAGGAGAAACATACCTCAAGGTCATGGCCGGTGGTTTATGTCAATAAAAACATCCTATACACGAAGTAGGGGGCAATAGACGTGCTATGGGGGTTAGGTGAGACACAAAGGCTGGTAGGTGCCAGTTCATAAGTAATTCAATAAATAAAGGATATTGGGTTTGAATCGAGAAGAGGTATTTTCTATGCTAAGGGTGAAAAATAAGTTGGTTAGCCAATAAGCAAGCAACATCCTTCAAGGTGAATCAAAGTTACCATGGCAAGTGAAGAAGCGTAGCACAAAGATGGGGGAGCATAGTAAGGCCACACGGGTCAGGGGGTCAGTCAAGCATAGTAAACTGACTTAGCAATCTCAGGTTGGTTTTAATTCGGTAATATATTTGTTACTGATAATTCGACCCTAGTTCAATGGTTGAATTGTTTAGCGAATAGACTTAGTTTGAATAAGCAGTTTAGTTAGATTTTATATTTTGATTAGTTGGTTCGAGTAATTAATTTAACTTTCGGATTTGTTTAGACTTAGCTGGATTTTCAGTTCCTTTGAGTGATTAACCATGGTTACTTAACTAGAGTTAGCAGACAAGGGTAAAAGGGTGAATTTAGTTCATAATGTTTAGAAGCAAAAAAGGGTAATATATGTAATTCAGCATAAGGAATCTGATAATAACTGAAAATGAAACTCCCTAGGACCTTCTAGATGGGGTTCTAATATGAATTCAACAAATAAGTGTAGTAACTTGGGCAAGAAGCCAAGAATTTAAAGACCCCTAAGCTAAAATAAAACTCAATATGGGAGTATAGAGTAAATAAATGGTCTGCAAGGCTGCCCTATAGTGGAGACTATATAAGATAGCATTCTTACCTGTCAAGGCACGATTTTGATAGCTAAACATTCTAGGAAAATACACAAACAAAAAGAAGCTGGGAAATCTGAAAAACTACACATAAAATAATAGAAGTTGAAAAGCCTAGAGAGAGACTCTCAAAAATACAGCTGAAAACATTGTTCATTTGCATTTTGTTCAATATCGTCTGATCTGTTCAGTTTTGAAAACAAATTTTGAATCAATCGATATAGAAGTGGTTAGAATGTTGATTTGAAAAGCTGGGTTTAAGTGTTTGTTGTAGCAGATTTGCGTGAAATAATTTCCTGGACTGTTTGACACTATTTGCTGGGCTGTGAATTTTGTTCTGAGCTGCTGCTATTCATTTACTGCTACTGACTCTACCTTCTGCTATCATTTTTTTGCAAATTTCCAGGTACATGCCTTGTAAAGTGAGTGTCACACCTCCTTTTTACACGTTTACCCCGAAGGATAAAACATATAAGGGAGTTTTTCCCATTAAAGTGGCATTATTTGAAATGAGATTATTTATTAATTTAGAGTCGCCACTTGGGATAGGCATGGCTTTTGGTGTCCCAAGTCACTGATTTGTTTTGAATCCCAAATCTAGAAAATTTTACGAGGGCCCAAATGGAGTCCTGCGAATCAGAAATTCTAAGTAAGGATTTCTATTGACCCAATACAAGGTGTTAGGCACCATCAGATCCCGTGGTTCTAGCACGGTCGCTTAAACTATTATAACTGGCTAAAATTCTGATTTTGTACATGTTCACCCTATAGTGCAATTTTAATTATTTTATACCACTTTTAACATTCAATTGAAAATTGCAGTATTGTTAAAAAATTCCGCAAACCACGTCACATAAATGCACCCGCGATTATTAGTATATTTCAACTTTTTTGAGTTCTGATCTGGGTCACATAAATGTGCACTTGTACTTAGGAAGTTAAAATTATTAAAAATAAAAAACACGCCTAAAGCGGCTAACATGTTATTATCTTTGCGGGAAGCCGTGAAATACGCTAAACGACATGTACCGGATTTCCAAGTATTAATATAGACATTTAAGGAGGGCCACGCAATTTATGGGTTCCGTTTTGCGCGGCGCACCTCATTTTACTATTTTAAAGTCCAATCCTAGAGAAAACTATTATTTCCTACAACATTTGTCTCTAATACACTTAATCGGTTATTATGAAATCTATGTCTCAAGTTCGAAGCTAGATTTGAGCAAATTGCATTATTCAAATAAATCACTAGGCTTATAGAGAAGCCCAATGTGGATGGATTTCAATCAAGCCATTAGTATATTGCACCTATTATTCAAGATGTATGCCTTGATCAAATAACAGCCAATAAACTGCTCCAGATTTTTTAGGAAATGAAAACCAATGTTCAAATTGACGTAACTACTAATTATACCCAACGTATTTGACTCGAACAAATATATATTAACATGTTAAAACTCTGTTTCACAATTTCAGGACTCAAAATGCTGAACTGAAACTGATGCTCATGTGACAAATCCACATATTCTATAAAGTCTAACTTCAAATTTTATTACACCATAACTCTGACCTTGCAAACTAGCTTGATAATTTTCTACTGATAAACCAACTAAAAAAACTGCCAATCAAATGGCATGATAGTCCAGATTTACTAACATAAATCCTATTGGAATCAAAGTCATAACCAGCACAAATGAGAGTGTATGCAGTCCATTTTTAACACTCATATTACATACAATTGATATCAAGCACTACTACTACTTAATTCTCATTTGAACTGCACGTATGGATGGAAATTAAAAACGAAAATCAACACGAGGAAACTAATTATTCATTCACCAAAGTAAATGTAGCTATAGATTTTTCCCTTCACACACTTAGAGTTGAGGAATACCTGGAGTTACAAAGGAATAATGGAGGAAAGGAGTTAGCAAGAGTCCATCAAATGTAATCAGCAATATAATGGCAGACATCAACAACTCAATTTCATTATGAACCCAGACACAACATCAAATAACCCAGTAAGATTTAATACCAAACAAAAATCAGCAAACCAACTCAAACAACTTGAATTAACCCCAAACGATCTTAAAATTGAACCAGAACAGTTTCTGAAGAGTTTATCACTTCAAACATACATACTTCAAATTGTTTTCATCTTATATAACTAAAAATTGTAATTGACAGCTGAGAATTGGAATTATTCTGAAGAAAAGGCTCTAATGGAACAGTAAACCTTTTGAATTTTAGAGAATTTCAGGATTTTACAAACTTGAAAATTCTGAATGTTTTTAGGAACTTTTTAATGATTTTCAGATTTCAAATGTTGGGAAATGTAAACGTATTTTTTACTACAGAAAAACCTAGGAGATTTTATGGATTTTTTGGTTGTTCCCCAAACTAATTAATGAAGGAACTAGTGTGCCCTTTTATAGCCAAAGCATAGAAAACCCTCTTATTTTGTGTTTACCATTTAGTCACTCTTCCTATGTTCAGATTTTATTAGCTTAGTCCCTCATTTCTTATCTTTTTGGCCAAGATATGTCATTGTTATCTCAAAAACCTATTTGGAACCACATCTATAATATTTTAGGGGTTTCCAAATCAGTTTCAAGTGAGATTCCGATTTTCCAAGACCTATACTACCCCTTTAAGCTACTGAAATTACCTTTTTTGCCATATCAACTTCCAAAAATAGATTGTTATTTTTTGTCTTAATCTAAAAAAAATCTCAACAACTATATTTAATCAAACTATCATCACATAACAGTAGAAATAAGGAGTTATAATCAATGAGACATATAGATTCAGCTATACCACAACTATTTTGAAAAAAATAACAAAAACAAAAATCAGGCAAACTACAAAATGCATAATCAAAGGTATATAAAGTAATAAGAATCAACCAATAATTTAAAAAAAAATATTTTTGAAGAAAAATGAAAATATAATCGGCCAGGAAGTAAAACATTATAAGCAGAGAATCAAAAATAAATTTTAATTTGGCAAAGAAAAACGAACAGTTCAAGGCCCAGAAACTAAACAAGGTTGGAAACTAAAAATCAATATCACGCAAAATAGAATCATCAAACAAAAACAAAATAAAAATGCAATCGAATAAAGCATAACAAGAAACCAAAACCCAATCTAAAACAATTAACTAAGAAAAATGAATACTCTGGTAGTTAAAAACTAAACATGATATATATTTTAAATTAAACTAAAAAAACAAAGAAGATAAAAGAAAGTGCAAAACATAATCATCAAACAAAAGAAGTAAAATAAAAATAGTTGAACGAAAAGTAAAAACTCACTGCTTTTGAGCATTCAACTTGACTAACTTCTAGAAACAATTTTCAACTAATGTTATATGTTTATTTTACCAAAAATAAACAAATAACATTAACTAAAAACCCCTCGAACACTTGAAAACCCAAACAGATTGAAGTTCTTCAGACCTTATATTTAAGATTCGTGGGATTCCACTTGGATTCGAAGGATTCCAGCTTGAAATTCGGAATGAGGAGTTCTACGAGAGCTTGGGGTCTGATTATCGGGCTATTTGAAGGCATCAGGCTTTTGGGTGGGAATTTTGATCTGAAATTCAAGGCGAAATAGTGAGGTTCGATGAATTTAAGTTAGTGATTGGGGGAAGAGGGAGGTTAGGGGAGTATGGGGTGTGTTTTTGGTAGCCATTGGAGCCGACACCACCGTGGACGGCGGAGCAGTCGCTCCTTTAGACGAATACTTGAGAACTTCGGCCGGGATTCGAGGTTTTTTTTTGGGGTGTGAAAGATGAGGGGACAGGGAGCAAACGGTGTTAATTTTAATTCGATTGGAGACCGGTTGTCGGCGGAGGGGATTTTCGGCCGGCGACGGACGCCGGAGGAGATGTGGTATCGCGATGGTGTTACATCAGTGTAATTAAGGTAATGGGGTCAAGGTAAAAGGTTTTGTGGGCAGGAGGGCGGGGGTAACATAGGACACTTATATAGTGTAACGTCCTCACATTTCGACCGTCTGATTAAGATCAATCAACAGCTGAGATACATTTTGAGGGAAACGACACCGTTGATTGGCATGGGAATTCCTGGACCAGGTAAGGGAGTTTGGGTTTGGGGGTTTGGAACAGGTCTGGGGGTTTGGGCTCCGAAAATATGGCCCAAATAATGGGTCTTTCATTCAAAGACCAAATTTTATATATACATTTTTCTCTTTTATATTTTTAGATTTTTCACAAGTATAAAATAAAATAAACAAAAACCAATTTAAATTCTTCAAACAAAACTAATTAACTTCTAATAATAACATAAATCCAATTACTAAAAAGAAAACTAAACAAAATGCAAAAATTACCATTTTTGTTATTTTCCTTTATTTTACAATATTAATTAACTAATAAACCTAGGAAAAATATTAAAAAATTAAGTCCTACATGCAAGCATGCTATTTTTGTATTTTTATGAATTATATTAATTATATATGCACAAAAGATGCAAATAAACACAAAATCACGCAATTAATTCCTAACAATTTAATCAAGAAAAGAAAATTCACAATTTTAATAAATTCTATAGAACATTTCGAACGAAGGAAAAATCACGTGCTCACAGCTTCCCCTCTTTGCTCGGAGACACGAAGAGTTTCCGGACAGAGATAAATGAGAAACTGAGAGATTTTTGCCTGCTTTTCATTCCATGAGAAGCATTTTTGAAAATTGTCTGACCAAACCCTACTTCAAAGGTTGCCTATATATCCTTGGCTACAAAGGAATGAGGTCAGTATAGTTCTAGAGTGTTTGATAGCTGGGACTACCATGAGATGTGATTTCAGTATTGATGTTGCTGCTATTGCTTGCTGACCTCCTTATTACACCAAAAGGAAAATCAAAAGCTAAGCTAGCTATGCCTATCAATAAAGAATTACACGATTCCTATCTATTAATCTCTTGGAGTTTGATCTTGAGTCTTGGCAGGATTCGCTGTGGAACCCTATCTGAATCTTGATGCTCGTAAGTTGTAGGTGCCGATTTTTTCTTCAGCCTTTCCAAGCCTTTCATCTTGTTATAGGGGAATATATATATGTGAGGGTAGGTATTCTGCCACTATTCAGTGAATCGTATTTCAGTCACTATTCATCGGCTATATCGCCGGAATCCGGTGGTGGATTGTCACAATTTTGGTGTCAAGTCATCCCCTTCTCATTACGAACAATCCCCAATTGATTTTATCCTCAAATCTATGGCCAATTTCTGCACATCTTAATTCTTTTTTTTTAGGATTTACTGTAGCACTCAAATTCTGAAATTTTCAGCGCTACAACTATCCGATGGATCTGGGCTGACTTTCATCACAACTATGGAAGCTTCTCCCTCTCCCCATCCTTGTGCTATGGGAGAGGATTATCAAAACAATACAGGAAATCAAACAGCTTGAGATAAATAACAAATTTATGCATCGCAACTTGTTCGACAACATTCTGTCGCAACAAACTTAAATGTTGAACTCTGTCCTGTTACATTTGAGCATGGAATACCTACTGTTGAATTCACAGTAGATGAAGTGAATTCATTCACTAAGGAGGAAGGTCTTCAACAAGCAGTTGTGATTAAATTCTCGTATGGAAAACCCGAGCTTCAATAGCTGAAACAAATTTTACCGAAGCAACTCGATGTTAAAGGTAACTGCAATATAGGACAACTAGAATACCGGCACATTCTGGTTAGATTTGATCTATTTGAGGATTTTGCTAATGTCGTTTCAAGAATAGCTGGTTATGTTAAGGCAAAAGGAGACGAGTTCATCTTTAGGACATTCCCATGGACAATGGGATTTAATCCACGTGAAGAAACATCAAAAGCTATCGATTGGATCTCTTTTCCTGAACTGCCAGCAAATTTCTTCCACCAGCCAATGCATATATAGCACAGCAGTGTAAAAATTCATCTATTGGTACAACCAATTTAAATGTTCAAAGTGAACAGGTGGTGTCAAAATTGGCTAGAGTTCTTCCTAATATGACTGCTCATGTACGAAAAAATATTGTTTCTGGTGAAATGGTTCCGGCTGCAGAAGCTCGTTCAACACTGAATGCTGATATTGCACAGCTGTGTAAAAACATTTCTACTGTTGCATCCAATTTGAATGTTCCCAGTGAACAAGTGGTGTCAAATTTTGCTGGAATAATTCCTAATGTGACTGATGATGCAGGTCAAAATATTATTTCAGATTCAATGCCAAATGCAGATAAAGCACAGCTGTGTAAAAAAGTTCTGTCAAATTTGGCTTCTGCATCTGCTGAGGCTGTAGATCACAATGCGAACAAGAGTGAACATTTGCTGTGTGAGCAGCAACATTTGTTACACAATAATGTCATCAAATCTGCTACAAATCATACTGTTTCCCCAGTTCAAATAGCGAAGAACTCCACAGTGCCAAAACTGCTAGATACTTCAAACATTACTGCAGGACGTTATGTTTTAAAAAAACATCATATTCGAGTATGTCTAACCATGGCTGGATCCAACAAGACTGTGTGATCATTCCTTCAGATACAGCTGCTGATGTTGTATCTAATGCTGCCTTAACACAAGCAAATTCTGCTTTACAGTCGACTGATCATCTACAACATAAAAGAGAAGATGGAAAATGGTCATCGATGACCAACAAAGAGTAACACAAAAATCCAAAAATAAAACTCAGATCGCAGGAAACAATCCAGCTTTACCTCCAATTTCAAACTCATTTCACGTACTTGCCAATGACAATGATCATGAACGAAAAGGCTTGGGAGAAAATTTGCAGCTTTGTACTCACAGAATACAGAGGTAAAAAATACATCTCAAGTTACTAGTACAAATATGATAATACAGTCCAAACATCAAAGTTGTCCAACCACATTCACTCCTCCTATGAACAACATTGTCAAAGATTATGGGGAACCTTCAACTTCAAGTACCAAAAAAGGTGTTCAACCAAAGTGGAGGGACTTGGTCATTAAATCAAAACTGTGGAAAGACCAACGAGACTATGACGATGAGGAGAGCTGGGGTGAAGGACTCGCTGGTTTTTCATCGAAAGAAGACAACCAAGATTGTGATCAGGATAGTACTAGAGAGGGCAGTGATGATTTAGTCAAGCAAAACGTTCAAGGGAAAACTGCAACTAAGAACTGTCGGGCAATTTTGCAGCAAACAGCAACTCCAAACAGTAGTTAAAACCATAATGCCCCAGTTTTTGTTCCAAGAAATAATGCTAATGTAGTTATTTCAATTGTAGCAACTTCAAAGTTAAACCAGAATGAAACAATACATAATCGTCAACTAAGCTCAACCAAAGCTTCAGTTGGCGGTCGAATCGCAACTGTGCTGCCACCAACTAGCCAGAATCACGCTACAACAACAGAACCACTCTCTAATGTAGAGGACAGGAAATTTTCGGATGCCATGACGCAAACATTGCTTTCAAATCAGAAGTAGCAAAGGAATGTTAATTTTCCTTCTGCTGATAGCAAGACAGAAGCAAGTTCACAGGTGGGGCAGCTCGTCATAACTGTTTCAGTAATCTCGGTGACGAAAGGTAACTTTCAGACACGATGGTAAATACAGATACTAATCCTATTTTGACAGAAAGCCATATATATGAAGAAAGGGGAAGAAGAAAATATCTTAAAGCAATGCCGAGAAGATGCCTCAACAAAAGGAGATTTGTCACCATTGCATAGTGCAAGAAATAAGAAGTCTCGTCAAAGGGAAAGAAGTTGGGACGGTGGGGTGTTCGAAGACGTCAACATAAGGAGGCCCCCAATGTGAAATGCAAAACAAAGACAGGTCGCTCAAAAAATACTTTCAAAATCCAACAGCCTGAAGAATAAAGCATGAATTTTGAAGACATTTTGAAAAATTATGAGCAAAAAGACAACATTTTACAAATTGAAACTTTCACAACACAATAGAAAATAGATCACTTTTATGGCTTCTTCATCTGTTTATTTTACCATCACGTTAGTATTTTTCTATGTAATATCATCACAGAGCATGATATAAATTCTGTGATGACAACTCAATTCTTAGTTCTTGCGAGTTCTTTCTTTTTACATGCTTGCTACTGCAGAAGGCTTTTTGCCTCAATAGGATAGATAAGGTAATGTCTATGCCGGATGTGTTATATTGGTAACATTACCAGTGTAATCCGCCTTATTTTATTTCTCCTATTTTTTGTTATTTTCCTTTTCCTATTATTTATAAAAGCTAACCCTAAGCGATTTCCTAGTGGACCCAAAAAAAATTGTGACATGCGCGACTTGTGACTTTGAATCAAATTTGAGCAATCTGCATCTTCTTTTTAATCATTTTGGATTCGTTTATTGTTTCTTTTTTGCTTGTCATTTATTCTGTATTGAATTTCGCCCTTCTGATCATCTAGAATCATGCGCCTCGAGGCAAGACCTGTTCGGATGCCAAAAACAAACAAACGACATGAAATTTTCTGCCCCAGTTTCACTCGGAAAATTTTGTGAGTTATTTCTAACACCAATCTAAGCTATTTCTAACAAAAACAATAAAAGCCAGGATTCTTTATTTTTGGAAGGATTGCTAGGTTATGCTGGTAGATAACCGGGTTATGCCGGTAAAGAAAACGGATCCCTCATGTGGATAAGAGAAGGATCCACGGGTTATGCCGGGACAACAATTAAAAGTCCCTACTGAAGATGAAGAATAGAATCCACGGGTAATACCGGGATGGTATGACAAAGATTCATGGGTTATGCCAGGGATATTCGTGGGTTATTCTGGCATTGAAAGAGAAGACTCCTGGGTTATTCTAGGGGAATCTGCGTGTTATTCCAGAATTGAAAAAAAAGATTCCTGGTTTATGCCAAGGGAATCTGCGGGTTATGACGTGATTGAAAGAAAAGACTCCTGAGTTATGCCAGGGGAATCCTCGGGTTATGCTGGTATTGAAAGTAACAACACATGGGTTATGCCAGGGGAATCTGCGAGTTGCACCGGGATTGAAAGAAGGAACTCTTGGGTTATACCAGGGGAATCCGTGGGTTATGCCAGGATCTGGGAAGAAAAGGACTCCTGGGTTAGGTCAGGGGAATCTGCTGGTTATGCTGGAGTTGAAAGAAGGAACTGCTAGGTTATGCTAGGGGAATTCATGGTTTATGCCGGGATTTTGGAAGAAAAACACTTGTGCTTGAGGAGAAAAAAGGAAGACCCTTATGTTATGCTTGGGATAGGGAGGAAGAAACCCTCGGGTTATGCCGGGGAATGAAATGAAGGAATCCTCACGTTATGATGGGAGATGCTGGGAATGGAAGAAAGAAAAGTCAATCAGGTTATGCTCGGTGTAGAGAGAAAAGGACCATCAGGTTGTGCAAGGGAATCAAGGAAAGGAATCCTAAGGTTATATTGGGGAATGAAAGAAAGAAAATAACCCTGGGGTTATGCCGAGGAGGTCCAGAGCTTATGCTGGGAGAACGGAGCATGATCCTCGGCTTGTGACGGGGAGGTCCACAGGTTATGGTGGGGAGAGCTAGGGGATATGGTCCTAGATTTCGAGGAATGGAGCTAAGGATCGGGGGTCCTATGCTACCATGGTTTGTAATTCTCCTTTTCTTCTTTTCTTTTATGAAAACTGCGTGAAATGATGTAAAGAGAACTTCCCTTTTGGTTTATCATTGTTGCAAGGCTATTCTTAGCTCCTATTCATTTCCTTTTGTTGCATCTGCTATTTATCCCATTGCATTGGATTACACCAGTTTTAGATTTTCAAACAAAGCACAATTGTTAGTTCGAAACGGTGGTCGGTTTTGCGGCCTTGATTGCTTTATCCCGGCCTCACTTTTGTCGAGAAGACCTTCGGCTTTCTAAACTTTGTCTTGTTGGTTGGTTGGAAGGACTCATCTTTCAGATTTATTTCGCCTTCGTAGGCCTTTCGGTTGTGATTTCTTTGCCCCGATTTCCATTTCCAAACCTTTGTGTATTTTTCCTTTTGAAATTTTGTTGGGACAATTAGCCCTCCCCTCCCCCCCCCCCCGAGCTTAACCTTTATTATCTTCATTTTTTCTTCGTGGGGAATTTGACTTCGATTCTCTTTCTTTCCAACCTTTCTCTACTTTGTAAGATTTAGCCATCATGGCCATCTAGGATCGGCTAGATGCGCCCGCTGAGATTGGGTATTTTGTTTTGTCCTTGCAAGGCGAGCCCTGTGATACTGGCCTTACCACCTTTTCTTAGGGAATAGTCATGGAATTAAAGATAAGCCAAAAGGGACTCAAGGAAGTAGTACAGTAAAGCAATCATTTGGGTTTATAGAGAAGCATCCCTTTCGGGGAAAAGAGAAGGACCTATCTGGGGTGCATGCCGACTTAAAATGGATATGACATGCTTCTCGGACTAGATGCCCGGCCTGTACCACATTTCCAGCTTCATGCGAATTGTGTTTCAACCTTTCAAAACCAGGGAACTTTACCTGGACATTTGATGGTGATATTTCTTCTTTTCAGCCGATGGCGCCCTTTGCGGGTTTTCGCCAATCGACCTCTCTTGTTTCTCTTCTCCCGTGCCCGATAGTGCTCTATACGAGTTTTCACTCAACGGACTCTCTCATTTTTATGTTCTTTACTCACCATCGCCATATGGTGCCCGAAAGTTTTCACTGATAAGAATTTCTCATTTTATTCTCTCAATTTGAATTATGCCAAATCCTAACAATGACGTTTGTCATTTCCTTGCCCTTGCCAATCGAACGGAAGGACATGGGCCTGGTTTTAGATTAAGGAACTCGGATGTAACTACAACTTTTTTAACCATTTTGGGATTTTCATGGTCGAACAATTACATCATTTGTCCCCGTCTCAATTTCGGTGAATTGGTGTTTTTATTTTGATATGATTGAACCTCAGGGAGAGGCTTCATACGTATCCTTTCGGAATCATGTCGGACGTAGTTCAGGAAGTGTTTCCTAAACTAATTTTATTTTTCTGTTTCTCTTTTTTAATTTTTTTTTCTTTTGTCTTCTTTTTTCTTTTTTCTTTTTTTTTTGTTTTGATTGTTTTCATTTCTTTTTTTTGGTGTTTTTTTTCTTCTCTTTTTTTTATTAGTACTTCCGATTTTCGAAGAGCGTGATCAAAGAAACATAATCGGCTCAAAGGGTTTGCAAAAGGTTGATAGTTTTTAGAGATACGAGAAAGAAAAGCCTGGGGCTGAAACATAGTAACTTTTTACTACATCTGCATTCACTGCTGTTTCGGGATCGTCTCCTTCGATGTCACCAAGTTACAATGCTCTTTTGGGAAGTATTTTTCTTATAACTTATGGGCCTTTCCAGTTAGGAGCAAATGTTCCTTTAGCTTCTTGATGGTGAGGGATAATACGCCTCAATACAAGGTATCCTACTTCAAAATTCCTGGGGCGCACTTTCTTGTTGTATGTGCGGGCAATTTTTTATTGGTACAACTGCACGTGACAAACTGCACCCATTCGTTTCTCGTCAATTAATGACAACTGCTCCAGCCGAGTCTTAACCCACTGACTATCATAATGTTTTTTCTTCGACAATTATCTGGAGTGAAAAGATTTCTAGTTCTGTGTGTATAACAGCTTCAGTTCCATAGACCAATTAGTTTGGTGTTGCCCCTATTGATGTGCGCACCGTGGTATGATATCCAAGCAATACAAAAGGTAGATTTTCATGCCATTTTCTTGAGGTTTGAATAGTTTTTCTCAAAATCATCTTGATGTTTTTGTTAGCTTCTTTGACAACACCATTGGTTTTGGGGTGGTAAAGAGTGGAGTTTCTATGTGTTATCTTGAATTGTTCACATATTTCTCCCATCAGAGGACTATTCAAGTTGGCAGCATTTTCTGTAATGATGGTTGCAGGAATACCAAAGCGGTAAATGAGGTTAGAATGCACAAAGTCTCCCACAGCTATCTTGTTGACTGGATTAAGTGTGATGGCTTCGACCCACTTTGTAAAGTATTCAATAGAAACCAATATGAATCTATATCTATTTGAGGCTTATGGTTCGATTAGCCCAACGAGGTCCATGCCCCGGGCAGCGAATCACCAAGGTGCTAACATGGGATGCAATTCAGTTGGCGGTACATGAATCAAATAACCGTTCACCTGACATTTGTGACATTTCCGAACGAAGCTGAGCAGTCTTTTTCCATTGTTATCCAGTAATACGCCGCCCGAAGTATTTTCTTTGCCAACACATACATGTTCATATGAGTCTCGCAGACTCTCACGTGTACTTTTTGCATAACCCTTCCGGCTTCCTCTGCATCAACACATCTTAGCAAGTTGAGATCAGGGGTCCTCTTATATAAGGTATCACCACTCACGAAGAAACCACTTGTGTGCCGTCTGATGGTTTGTTTTTTATCCAAGTGGCGTGATCGGGATGCTCTTATGTTTTAAAAAATTTCTTGATATCATAATACCGTGGCTGAGTGCTAGATTCTGCCCCGGTCTCAATAAAATACCCACGCTTTTCCCTAATTTGGATTTCCAAGGGATCGATGTAGGCATTTCCGGGGTAAAGCAACATAGAGGACAAAGTAGAGAGTGCATCTGCTAAGTCATTGTGACAGCGAGGAATGTACATGAACTGTACCAACTTGAACCGTTTGTTGAGATACTCCACATTGTGTCGATAAGGATAAGTTTAACATCTCTCGTTTCCCACTCCCATTAGGCTTGTAGGATAATCAGATCTGAACCCCCATGATCGATAGTTCCTCGAAATCTTGGTCAATAATCATATTCATGCCCATGATGCAGGCCTCATATTCAGCTGTGTTGTTGGTGCAATAAAATCGAAGCCGAGCCGTGGTTGGGTAGTGTTGACCAGTGGGTGAGATTAATATTGCCTCAATTCCTACGCCTTTTGCATTTACTACTTAATCAAGTAACATTTTCAAAGCAGTGATGTCTTCAGATGTCACCAACACGAAATTCACCTCTTCATCCGGGAAATAGGTATTCAAGGGTTGATATTCATCATCAACCGGGTTCTCGGCTAGATGATCAGCTAATGCCTGGGCCTTCATCGCGGTGCGAGTGACATAGACTATGTCGAACATGGTGAGCAGGATGTACCATTTCACAAACCTCCATGTGGGCATCAGTTTATAGAATATGTACTTAAAAGGATCCAGCCCGGTTATGAGGTAGGTTGTGTAGGCTTGTAGGTAATGCCTCAGCATCTGAGCCACCCAAGTTAAAGCACAACAGCTACTTTCTAGCAAGGTGCATTTGGCCTCGTAACTGGTAAACTTCTTGATCAAGTAATAGATGGCCTGCTCCTTTATTCCAGTGACATCATACTGCCCGAGAATGCAACCAAAAGAGTTCTCCAGGACCTTCAGATATAGAAACAACGGCCTTCCCGATTCTAGCGGGACCAAGACTGGTGGAGTGGATAGGTGATCTTTATTCTTGTCAAAATCCTCTTGACACTCGTCATTCCATAATTGATGCATCCTTTTTTTTTACAACCTGAATATGGTCTCACACGTAAAAGTCCATTAGGCAATGAATCGTCTAATGTAATTCAGTCTTCCCAACAGGCTCATTACATCCTTCTTGGTTTTTGGAGGAGGTAGCCTCGAATGGATTTTGTTTTCATTCGATCCGGTTCAATACCTCTCCATCTGACGATGAACCCCGAGAGCTTGCCCGACAGGACCCTGAATGCACACTTAGCTGGGTTTAATTTCAAATCATACTTGCGAAGCCTTTCAAAGAACTTTTTAGGTCTCGTACATGTTCACCTTGAGTCTTTGACCTGATAATCACAAAGTTCACATACACTTCAATCTCTTCATGCATAATCTCATGGAATATAGTGGTCATAGCTCTCATATATGTTGCCCCAGCATTGTTTAAACTAAAAGGCATAACCCTGTAGCAATAAGCACCCCAAGGCGAGGTGAAGGCAGTCTTCTCAGCATCCTCTTCATCTATCAACACCGGGTGATATCCTCCGTAGCAATCCACGTAAGACTGTATCTCGTGTTTGGTGCAGTTATCAACAAGGATGTGGATATTGGGAAAAAGTAAATTGTCTTTGGGACTTTCCTTGTTCAAATCTCTGTAGTGCATCCACACTCGGGTTTTCCCGTCTTTCTTAGGCAGCAGGACTACATTGGCGAGCCATGTCGTGTATCAAACCACTCGGATTTCTCTCGCCCCAAACTGCTTTGTGATCTCCTCATTGATCTTATCGCTGATATCAGGTTTGAACTTTCTCTATTTTTGTTAGACTGGAAGACACTCAGGATATGTAGGCAACTTATAAAAAAAAAATCAACACTCATCCCAGGCATATCATTGTAGGACCAAGCAAACACGTCTTTGAATTCAAAAAGATGTTGAATGAGTTAGTCCCGAATTTCCTCATTTACATGGATGCTTATTTAAGTTCCCTGGTTTTGCTGGGACCACCCAAGTTAACCGGTTCGGTATCATTTAGATTTGTCGTAGGTTTATTTTCAAAATGTTCCAGTTCATGATTGATTTCCCTAAAATCATGTTCTTCATGATATTCCGGTTATTGGTTCATTATTTCAGATATATGCGGCATGTTTGGATCGGGCATGAAACCCGCGAGCATGTTATATTATCTAAAGCCGCATTTTTGGAAATGAAAGAAATGATTAAAAGAAAATAACAAAATTAGAAAGAGTAGAGGAATATAGATGATGAAATATTGATTTCATTTCTTTGAAATTGTAAGATAACAATGTTTACATTTTGAAATTAAAAGGACAAAACACTAAAGGAAAACCCCCGAGTTACACCCTGAAATAACTCGTGCTGCAAGAAAAGATGGCAAGGCAGGACTACAGGGCCTCCCGCCTGACTAGGAAAGGCGTAGCCTTTAAATATTTCAATTTGGGGTCCAATCCCATGTAAAGCACCTCAGCGGTACTCGAACATTCTCCAAGCTGGACCATGTTGGCTTCATACAATAGTTTTCTCATGACCCCACATATGTCTTTGATTTCTTCTACTGTGAAGGTCTCATCTTCTTCCTCATCACTGCACTTTGGCTTCACAAATTTTTCGTAGAAGTGGGGTAAGGGTTGAAATAAAGCCCATCCATTAAATTTCTGCGATTCGCCCATACTGTATCATTTGGTGTTGGGTGGAAGCTTATCCCGAAAAGCTTCTCTGTAGAGGGCAAAGAAATCGGTTCAACTATCCCTTGTAAAGAACTTCCGAGTCCCTTCCCCTGTTTGAATCCTTCACGTATCATCTCTCTAGTCACCATGATTGAGGCATTGGAGAGGAAAGGTAGGGGACAAGGTTTGCCTTCTTCATGTTGATCAGCTACCACGACTTCGAAATCCTGAAAGACTATACGCTTACTTCCCTCCTTTGCTTCGAGGTAGGGGACAGAGGGATCGCGGTAAATTGACTGTTCATCTTCACCATGGACACAGATTTCCTATTTCTTATTCCAAATTTAAACATGTGGCATAGAGTAGAAGGCGCAGCTCCCATTGCGTGAATCCATGACCTTCCCTATAGGTAATTGTAGGATGTGTCCATACCTAACACTTGAAATTGTACCTTAAAATATATTGGGCCAATGGTCAAGACCAGATAAATCTCTCCGATTGTCTCTCTTTTAATTCCATCGAAAGCCCGGGCACACACATTATTGGCGCGGATCCTCTCCGTCACGATTTCCATTTTTTGTAATGTCAAAAATGGCCATATGTTCACCCCGGAGCCTCCATCTACCGTTATTCTTTTGACGTAATAGCCTTCGCATTTGACAGTGAGATGCAGGGCTTTGTTTTGGGCGGCTCCCCTGGAATAAAATCATTCTTACTGAATGTGATCTGATTAACAGCAACGAATATTTTCGCTATTCTCTCTGATTTTTCCACAGAGGTTTGAGCTGCCACGTAAGCCTTATTAAGAGTTTGGGCTAACAACTTCTGGTGCACCGGAGAATACATAGCAAGGATAAAAAAGGGACTTGTTCAAGGTACTTTCAAAGTTGGTCCACTACTTCATAGTATGGCATTTTGATCTTTCAAAAGAAGGCCTCCGCATCTTCGTCGCTTACTGTCTTCTTCGGTGGGAATCGCCTATTGGTAGCACTATTTACCTCTTCCAAATCAGATTATTTCTTTATAGAGTGGCTTTCTTGAGTTTCTCTAGTGACTTCTTCACCTTTATATGTCATCATTGTTTCTTGATAGTTCCAAGGTACTACAGATTGGTCTATCATTGTCCCGGTATTTATTACCGATCAGACTTGGACTATAACGGAATTTCGGTCTACACGGGCACCATAATATCAAATTGGGGAGGAAGATCAGAATTAGAAATTGATAGAAAAGCAAGAGCCTCGACGGTAAGTTGGTCCCTGCACCATACAGGCTCCTTTGGGTACGTACATAGTCTTGTTCAACTGAAATCTCTTCGGGGAACTCAAAGTTAACTATTTTTCTCGGCAACTCCATGGGAAGTAAAAGATAGTTTCTTTGACAGGTGTCACCTTAGTTTTAGCCTCAACCATCTTTTCAATTTTTGGGTGCGTGGTTTTATTCGTTCTTTCTTCTTCAGCTTTTTTGAGGCCGCTCTTGGATTTTTATCTACGTCAACAATAGCAATTATGGCTTTCAAAGCAGGGTCAAATTCTATGTCTTCGTAGATCATTCCGATTACCGGTCCGTTGTTGTGGGCCGATAACGGGTTGTTAGTCACATTTGGTACCTCTTCATCCCTCAACGCTATTTTCTTTTGTTCTATTAGATCTTCCACAGTTCACTTTAGAGTCCAAAAGTTTTATAATCGTGCCCTTCAGCCCTTGAATGATAAGCACACTGGACACCTCGTTGGTAAGAAAGTGACTCAGGTTTTTGTCTGTTCGGAGGCACAGGCTGCAAGAGACCCATCTTGACCAACTTTGGGAACAGGTTAGAATAAGACTCCCCAATGAGCATGAACTTTTGCCTTCTAGGTGGCTCCTTGGGACGAAAAATTGTTTTAAGGAGGGTGGGGATTATAGTGGTTTTGGGAAGGATGGTTTCATGGGGCCTAGTTCCTGTTGACCTGCTACTGCGGTCGTGCAAATGGTTGACCATTCATTACTACGTAAGCTTGGGGAGCATAATGCATGTCTTGATGGGGATAATAGTGTTGAGAGGTTCTTTCCGAGAACATGGGCCTATGAGGATTATGTCTTCTCATACAGGATGCAGCCATCGAAGCTTCTTCTTTCTTTTTGTTCCCTGTGACACCTCCTGCGCCACCTTGGATGGCCTAGGAGGTTGCTCTAGTGGCTCACTGACTTAAAATTCTTCCCATTTTTAAAACAATTTTCTACCATTTCGCCAATCTTGATTGCTTCCACAAAAGGCTTGCCCATGGCCGAAATCATGTTTTTAAAGTAATCTGTTTCCTGGTCTTGGAGAAAAACAGTGACCATCTCTATCTCATCCATGGGCGGCTTCACCCTCGATGCCTATTCACGCAACTTAATAGCATATTCTTTGAAACTCTCTGAACTTCTTGTTCAAATTAGACAAGGAATTCCAGTCTGGCGCAATGTCAATGTTGTATTGAAATTGCCTTACAAAATATTTGGCAAGATCATCCCATATGTGCCATCGTGAGATGTCTTGGTCCATATACCATTCTGAAGCGAAGCCTTGCAGATTCTCACTGAAGTATGCCATCAACAGTTCTTCTTTTCCGCCTACCCAACGCAAGTGGTTGCAATACTTTTTCATACGAGCGATAGGGTTACCATGACCATAATACTTTTCAAACATTGGCGTTTTATATCCCATGGGAAGATGTACACGCGGGAACATGCACAGATCTATGGAAGAGACACTCTTTTGCTCGCTCAAGCCCTGTATGTTCTTTAAGCTCTGCTCAATGCTTTTCATTCTTCTTGTTACCTCATCTTGATTAGGCACTTTAAGACTTTTATCCTGCACTAGTGTAAGCTCGTATGGTCGTTGAGGATAAGTGTATGTGGGGTATGGAGGGGGCTCAGTTTGGTAATTGGGGGTTTTGAATGTAAAAGATGTTGGATCAAACATGGGCCTTGTCAGTGCAGGCTGTGTGGTGGCTGCAAATAGGGGAGCAATAAAAATGTTGGGGACTGTGTCAGAGGTGAACACCCGAGGGTGGACTTTAGAAGGTGCTCCGACAAAATTGGCCGGTATAGTTGGCTGTCCCAAGAGGATATTTGGATGGCTAATGGGAACAGTAGAAGTACCCCGCGACCTTGGGAAGAGCTCATGAAACCCAAGGATAACACTCAGAGGCTCTTTCCCATTCGTCCATGCATCCCACATCTCCATGACCCTAAGTCGTAGAATCCTGTTTTCTTTGGCTGTCGCAGACTCTGACGCCACGATGCCTGTAATCAGGCTATCTTCTAAGATGGGAATTGCCGGCAAAGTCATTTCAGATGAAACATCTGGACTTCCTTTTGATCTGGTGAATTACCAATGTGATGCCAGCTTACCACAAACCAACTAGCGTTTCTAATACGTACATTTAGAATTTGTAACAGCAACAAATGGTTAGTTTGAGACGGATAACAGATAGGGAATCACAGATTGGTTTGTGATGCATCTATACATTTAACAGATGTATAATTGAACAGCTCTCCAAAAATGTGAGGTAACATGCATACCTCGGTGCGAAATGATAGAGAGAGGCACACCATGAAGATCAACAATCTCTCGAAAATATAGATCTTAGCTAACCTCTCGGATGAATGGGAGACTGCCACATGAATGAAATGCGCTGACTTCGTTAGCCTTTCAACAATGTCCAAACTGCATCAATATTGTTCTAAGTTAATGGAAGTCCCGTAACGAAGTCCATAGTGATCCTCTCCCACTTCCACTCAGGAAGCTTAATCTTCTGAAATAAACCACCAGGCCTCTGATGCTCATACTTAACCTGCTGACAATTCAAACACCGTGCCACATATGCTACAATATCCTTCTTCATTCTATGCCACCAATAATGCTGCTGTAAATTCTGATACATCTTCGTGGCGCTCAGATGAATAAAGTATCGGAAACTATAGGCCTCTTCATAAATCAACACTCGAAGCCCATCCACATTGGGCACACACACTCGTCCCTGCAATCTGAATAGTCCATAAGCATCTAACGTAACCTGCTTGGAACCTCCTTGCTGCACCATGTCTCTATGGACCCACAAATGGGGATCATCAAACTACCGATCATGGATACGCTCTAATAATGAAGAACCAGCGACCCTGCAAGATAACACCCGAATAGGCTCAGAAATATCCAAACTCACAAATCGATTGGCCAAAGCCTGAGCATCAAAAGCATGTTGCCTCTGACTGACCAGAATATAAGCAAGAATTCCCACACTGGCTGACTTCTTACTCAAACCATCAGCCACCAAATTGTCCTTTCCCGGGTAATATAATATAGTGATATCATAATCTTTCAAAAACTCTATCCATCTCCTCTGCCTCAAATTAACCTCTTTTTGCTTGAACAAGTACTGAATACTCTCTTGATCAGTTAAAACCTCACATGCCACACCATACAAATAGTGCCTCAAAATCTTCAATGTGTGAACAATGGCCGCTAACTTCAAATCATGCACTGGATAGTTCTTCTCATGAATCTTCAACTGCCTCGAAGCGTAAGCAATGACCTTGTCATCTTGCATGTCCACTACACCAAGCCCAATACGGAAATCATCACAATAGTTTGTATAAGACCCTAAACCTGTGGGCAAAACCAATACCAGTGCCGTGGTTAGAGCTGTCTTGAGCCTCTAAAAGCTTGCCTCACACTCATCCGACCATCTGAACTGGGCACCTTTCTAGGTCAACCTGGTCATCGGTGTTGTGATAGATAAGAAACCCTCACGAATCGACGATAGTAGCCTGCCAATACGAAGAAACTCCAAATCTCTATAGCTGATGACAGTGTATGCAAGTTCTTGACTGCCTCTATATTTTACGAGTCCACCTGAATATCATGTGCTGATACGATATAACCCAAAAATGATACTAAATAAACCAAAATTCACACTTGCAGAACTTCGCATATAACTGGCTATCCCTCAGAGTCTGAAGAACAACTCTAAGGTGCTTTTCATGCTCCTTCTGTCTGAGGGATTATATCAATATAGCATCAATGAAAACAATCACGAATGAGTCCAAATAAGGCCTAAACACTCGATTTATTAGGTCCATGAAAGCTGCTCGGGCATTTGTCAACCCAAATGACATAACCAAGAACTTATAATGCCTATATCTAGTGTGGTAAGCTATCTTAGGAACATCGTATGCCCTAATCCTCAACTGATGGTAGCTAGATCGCAAGTCAATCTTGGAAAATATCCTGGCACCTCGAAGCAAGTCGAACAAATCATCAATCTTTGGCAGTGGATTACTTATTGTTGATCGTTACCTTGTTCAATTACCAATGATCAATACACATTCTCATTGATCCATCCTTCTTACTAACAAATTACACTGGCGCACCCCCAAGGTGAGACACTAGGTATAATGAAATACTTCTCAATCAAATCCTGCAGTTGTTCCTCTAACTCTTTGAACTCCAACGGGGCCATGCGGTATGGTGGAATAGAAATGAGCTGAGTGCCCGAAACCAGATCAATGCAGAATTAATATCTCTATTCGGTTGCAACCTGGCATGTCCGAAGGAAAAACATTAGGGAACTCACAAACAACGGGCACATAATTAATAGAAGGAACCTCAGCGTTGAAATCACAAACATAGGCTAAACAGGCCAAACACCCCTTCTCAACCATAAGTCGGCCTTAACATATGATATAACTCTACGGTAGAATGACGAGGAGTCTGTCCCCACTCTAAACGAGGCATACGAGATAAAGCTAAGGTCATAATCTTGACATGGAAGTCCAAGATAACATGATAGGTTAATAATCAGTCCATCCCAAATATCATATCAAAGTCGACCATATCTAAAATCAACGAATCTACACAAGTCTCCAGACCCCCAATAACCACAAAATAAGAACGGTAGACTTGATTGACCACAATAGAATCACCCAACGGAGAAGACACATAGACAAGAATACCCAATGCATCACTAGGCATGACAAAATACGAGGCAAAATAGGATGACACATATGAATAATTAAAACCCAATCAAACAACTCCGCAGCAGCTCTATCACAAACCAAAATTGTACATGTAATAACTGCATCTGAAGCTTTTTCCCGGGCATAGACTGAAGAGCATAACATCGAGGATGGACCCCACCACTTTGATCTACCTCTCTAGGACGGCCTGCTGCTGGCTAGCCTCCACCTCTATGACCTCTACCTCCACATCTGGTTCCTCTACCCCTACCTTGGGCCGGTTGTGGAACACTTGGTATCTGAACCATGGCACGAGAACTCTGATGATGAGAGCCACCTCGCGCGTGAGCTCAATACCTAACAATGTGCCTCGTGTCGCCACAAGTAAAAGCAGTGGTGCAATAATAGGTTTTGGTGGTTCACTGAAGGAGTGCTAATCGAGATACTATGTTAATGGACCACGGCTACTGGAAGCACCATGAGAAACCTAGAGGACTGACAAGAAAGGCCTACATGGATTGCCCCTATCATACGAATCTCTGCCTCCAAAAAAGGCACCATTTAATCGGCTTAACTGACGAGGTCTTTTGTCTGCCCAATGACCAACCCCATATGAAAATACCACCTCAATCCTCCAAGCCATATTGGCCGCCTCCTAAAAGGATATCTTGCTCCTAGACTCTCTAGCCATTTGGACACGAATAAACTGAATGAGTCCATCAATAAACTGTCGCACTCTATCCTTCTCAGTGGGAAGTATAACAATAGCATGGCGGGACAACATAATAAACCTAGTCTTCTCATTGTGTAATAGAGATATACTTCTCCAGAATACATGCGTGAACTGCTCCCGGGTCAAGACTAGAGATCCAACTGGTATAGTTAAACAATAATTTCTCCACCAGGTTTTGGCGGTTCCAGACAATCTAAATGTAGCGAATGAACTCCATTGGCTACAACAATACCCATGTTCTGATGAACCTTGTGGCAGTTTTCCAAATAACTATGACGATCCTCGATAGATGCACCGCTGAAGGTAGTAGTGAAAAGCTTGGTAAACCTATACAACCTCTATAAAGCATCGACAATCATAGCTTCCCAATCACCGGCCTAGGCTACAATACCCGGCTGAGCTGCTTTAACTGGCTAAACTACAAGAGTCTGAATCTAAGGAGCTGCCAACTCCGGAGTATGAGTACCAGGAGTCTGGGCCCCTCCTCAGCCTGAGAGATGGCTGGTGCTACTGGAACCAAACCTGCTTGGGTAACTCTTTCCATGAGACCCACCAATCAGACCAGAGCATCCTGATGAACTGGGGTAGCAATAAAACCCCTCTAGGACATGAGCTGGGCCCATCGGAACTGCTGGGGTTGGGGACAGAACCTCCTCGTCGAAGTTAACACGAGTCTCTGCTAACTTATGCTGCTGCTCACGGCTGAGATCCACCCCTACCTCGGCCTCTAGCATGGCCTCAGCCTCGCCTCTGCCCCAAGTAGGAGCTTCCTGGGGCTCAGACTGCTGATCAAAAGATGAGGACGCGCGTGTTCTCGCCATCTGCGAAAGAATAGAGTAGAATTTAAAGTAGCACTGAGAAACCTAACCGCACGACAAGAAAAAACAAGTGTGAAACTTTTCCTAACTATGTAGACTCTCAGGAATAAATGTAAACTTCTTCGTACCGATCCCTCAGACTCTACTAAGTTTGTCGGTGAGTTGTGAGACCAATGAAACCTAGAGCTCTGATACCAACTTGTCACGACCAGGAATTTCCGTCCTCAGGAGTCATGATGGCACCTACTAGTAGAAGCTAGGCAAGCCACATTCATAAACTCCTGACTCCTTTAATTTATATCATTGTTATATATTAGAACAACACGTATTATATAATTTAATAATAGTGGAACATGAACATAAAGCGGAATGCTTAAATAAAATAAACTAAACAATAATGCAAAAATTGTCATATACCTCTACCAATTAACGGGTGTCACGTTACTCATGGACTACTAAGAGTACTAAAAACAACTGTTGAAAGAAATATAACATTGTTTTTGTCGGAATACATGAGATAATAAAATTAAAAGAAAGATAGAGAGAACTACGAGCATGCGGACGTCTACAAGGCTTCATTGAAGTCTATGTGAACTGAAGGCTGGGTCCTGGTCTAATGTTTTTGCTCAAGTGCTACTCTGAATCCTGGATGTGTGCAAAAGAGCACAGAGTGTAGCATCAGCACAACTGACCCCGTGTGATGGTAAGTGTTTGACCTTAACCCGGCAAGGTAGTGACGATGCTAGGACCAGATTCTATATAAACCTGTACAGTATATATAATATATAGAAAAACAGATAATCAGAAATGAACAAGTAAAACAAGGGAGGGGAAAAACACGCATTGGGAATAACAAAATGAAGAATATCCTCAAGAACTGATAATGAAATCAACAATTAAGCTACTAACACATATAAGAATAAGTAAAAACCACTTTCTCTTTTAGTACTCATCATGTTTTAAGTATGCAACTCGGTCCCATTTCCCAATATTTTCCGTGATAGTTGTACCACCTGCTCCCATTTCATCAAACCTCGTGGTAGGCATACAACCTGCTCTCATTTCAATTGTATCTCGTGGTAGGCGTATGATCCACTCCTGTTTCAATCAATATCTAGTGGTGGGTGTACCACCCGCTACCATTTCATTACATCTTATGGTTGGTGTACCACCCGCTCCCATTTCATCTTATCACATAATCACAAGAAATTTTGGCAAGGGAACAAAGTAATATAATAACTTCCCGATAAGGGACCGAAAATATAGAAACAATCATCCTGCAAGAGAGAATCAGTTATAAACAACCTTAACTTTGACTAATAAAGATGCTCAATCATAAGTAGGACCTACGGGGATAAGCAATTCTTTGCTCGATATAGTAGGTCATTAGTTAAGATATACATGATGTCATTTAAGAATACAACTTCCAATTTAGTACTCATGATTATGCTTGACATCAATGTATAGATGCTCGTCACCATGCCTATTCGTCGTACTCAACAAAGAGCATTTGCACATAAGACTCAACTCCTAATCCCTCAAGCTAAGGTTAGAGCGAAATCTTAACTCGATGCCTTGAACTCAACTCAAGCCTCTATTATAATTTACCCCTCGATTGAATCACAAATTTGCCTGAATGTAGTCACAACTTATTTATGTTGATCAATAAACACCAAATGAATGAATTTTAATACATAAAAATGAATTTTCCAAAGTTTTTCCCAAAAAGTTCAAAAAAGCCCCCGAACCCACATGGTTAAAACTTGAGTTTTGAACCAAAATCCGGTTACCCATTCCCCATGAACTCAAATATGCAATTTGTTTTGAAAAAGGACCTCAAATTGAGGTCCTAATCCCTAATTTTTAGAGAATCCTAGCTTCTACCCAAAACCCCCAATTTTCTCCCATGAAATTCTTTGATTTTAGGTTGAAAATATGTTAAATGATGTTAATGGTTTAAAGAAATGAGTAAAAACTAACTTGCAATTGATTTCAAAGAAGTCTTATTCTTGGAAAATCGCCCAAAGAAGTTTATGTTTTGAAAGGATGTTAAAAATGGTTTCAAATTCGGCTTAGTGTAAAATATACAGGTCGCAGATGTAGGATTTATGAACAGTGGTTCGCATTGACGAACCCCGACCCTGCTGGTGTGGAAAATGCGAGAAATTGTTCGTATTCGCGAACACTGTCTAAAACTCCGGACTTCGCGTTTACGAGCCGAATGTCCCATTAAAGACCGGCTCGACTTCGCATTTGCAAACCCAAATGTCGCATCTGCAACACAACTAACGGATTCCCCTTCTTGCATTTGAAATGCCAGGCTCGCATTTGCGAGACCTTTTTTCACAAGCAGAACGAATAATACCAGATTTACTCAAAGGTTCAAAATGCATCAATGGCCTACTAAAAACTCGCCTGAGCCTTCGGGGATCCAAACTAAATATACACACAACCTCAAAAATATTCTACGGACTTGTCTATGCGATCAAATCGCTAAGATAACATCACATACATCAAATCAAGCCTCAAGATCCATCGAATAAATTCTTTCAAATTTCATAAAACATCAACTTTCCATTTTTGGACTGAAACACATCAAATGGCGTCCGTTTTCAACCAAACTTTATAGAAATTACATAAACCATATATAAGACTTAAATCTCGCGCCGGAACTAAAATACGGGCTTCGATACCAACACTTTCTAATAAGATTTCATTTCCATTTCCCTTAGATATTATTAGAAAATAATTTTTCTCAAAAATTCCATTCTCAGGATTGGGACCTCAGAATTCAATTCCGGGCATATGCCCAAGTCCCATTATTTCCTACAGACCCTCTGGGATGTCAAATCTCGTATCCAGGTCCATTTACCAAAAATATTTACCGCAGACAAATTTTTTCTTTTTAAAATAAAAAATTAGCATTTTTCATAGACTTTCATATTTAAGCTTTCTGGCTACACATCCGAACTACGCACGCAAATATAGGCAACCCTAAACAAGGTCTTCAAGTGCTTGGAGACACATAATTCAATTAAAAACATGTCATGACTCTTTAAGTCCTCACATTATATCTTCAAATTGAACATAATGTGTGTAATTGCACCTCTATTTCTGCATAAATTGCCGAAATTAGGGTTCCCAGATATAAAAAAATGTTGATTAACAAATGAAAAATAGAAAAAATTGTGCAATTTCCATTTAAATTTCATGGGAAAATCCCTAAAATCGCATAAAGAACTGCTCTGATACCATGTCAAAATTCTCTAATCAGAGGTGCGAGAAGAAGAGAGAACACATACGAGAGAAAAAAGAATAGGAAATTTCCATAATAATTTCCATTACTACTAACTGATACAAAGTAAGTGTTGTCTCTATTTTATACTACTTAAATAACTTGTAAATCTAACTCTAACTGACAACTATCTCTAGTTACGAATATGCTAACTACAGTTAATTTATAACATTAGTTACAATCTCAAAACTAGAATAGCATGTCTCTATTTATAATTTAGTATCGATTAAAATGATTAGCGATTTTATTTTTAGCTTTAGCAATGTTACAGCCTTGTTTTACTTCAGTATCCAAGGACATTAAGCTAGAATTTGCACCAAGATTTGATTGAATCTTGAAAAAATAGTTTTTGACGTTGTGATAAAAATAATTTATAAAAGTCGAAGCTATGTTTGGGCATGCATTTTATTTTAAAAAATAAAAGTTTCTAATTGGAAAAAAAAATCTCCCAAAAACTGCCTTAAACTAGTTTTTAGAAACTTAAAAATTTTCGTTGTATAAACTAAAGTTACTTACCTTCGGAAAACTTGATAAAATATGGAGAGATACGAAGCTCATCCATGGAAATGATCAAAAAGAACTCGAGAATAAGAGAGAAAGTAATTTTGGAAAATGAGTAATGTTTCATTGCTTCTGCTACAATGCACGTATCTATATAAAATGTCACTAACCAAGTAACTATTGACAGCTAATAACTTACTAGCTAATTAGCTAACAACTTCAACATAAATAACTTCTGCATGTACATTTCTGATGATATTACTCCATCATAAGCTGGATGGTCCAATATGTTGAGCACACCCAGCTCGCCTAACAAATGTCACTATTGTTATTGTCCTAAGTCTTTAATCAACAAATTAGCCAGTTGATCTCTATTAAGTGCATAGAATGTCTACGCCATTCCACTTTTAATCATTCCCACAATGAAGTGACAATTGGCTTTATCCTCTCAATAAAAATTGGATTCACAGTCATTTGCATAGCAACTTTGCTATCACTCATCACAACTACATGTCTATGAACTAGAACTCCCAATTCCTGAAACAGACGAAGTAGCTCAATGAATTCTGAAAAACCTTAAGCCATGCTTCTATACTTTGCTTCAACAGAACTCTAGGACACGTTATGTTATTTCTAATACTTCCAGGAGATTAAAGAATCCCCAAAATTGATGACATAACTTGTTAGTGACCTTCTAGTATTTGGGCAACCAACCCAATCTGAGTAGTCATGGCAGCATGTTAAAGTGGGATTAGGCTGTACTTTCATCAATACTCCTTACCCTGGTATATGCTTGAGGTATCCTACAACTTTAACTTAAGCTAGTGCAACTTCTTAGGTCATTTCACAAATTGGATCAAAGTTTGAACAACATACCTGAAGTCAGGCCTAGTGATAGTTACATACATTAAATTACCAGCAAGACTCTGATAAAGACGGATATCCTCCAAAAGTATGTCATATGTAGTTCTTGTGGCAGCATCGAACTCCACAATAGTGAGTTTTAGATTTGATTCAAGAAGTATAGTAGCTTATTGGGATCAACTCAACCCAAGCTCAAAGATTAGTTATAGCAATAATTTCTTTGATTCATAATGAGGCCTGATTTGGGTCTAAGCACCTCAATGTCCAAAAAATACTTGAGGTCTCCTAAATCTTCATTTTGAACTGTTAATGCAAGACCTACTTAGCATCAGTGATCAACTGTGAATTGCTGGCAATGATCAACAAATCATCAACATAAACAAGGATGATGTTTATATCTTCCTGCTCCTTCAAGTGAATAAAGAGTAGTAATGATTGATTTGAACAAACCCTACACTCAATAGAGCATCTCTGAGATTAATGTTCCACTGCTTAGATGCTTGATTGAGGTATATATGGGATTCACTAATTCGCAAAACCCTGCCCTCCATGACTTTTCAATCTCTCAGGCATTTCCATATACATTTCTTCAAAGAGATGACCTTCCAAAAAGGCAATATATATATCCATTTAACTTCTGACTCCGTCAGGCGTTTCCTTATCCTTACAATGACCATTTCTTATAACAAGTGAAAATATATCATGGTAATGCAAGCCCTTCTATTCGCTATATCCTTTGGCTAAAAACCTTTTCTAGAACCTTTCAACCTCTCCATTAGCATGATAGTCTATTTTATACACCTATTTTGATCCCGCTACGTATTTCCCGTAAGGTAGTGGTACTACTTCCCAAGTAAGATTATCCTCCAAAACCATAATTTCTTGCTACATGGCTTCTATCCACTTTTCATCTTTTGCTTCCTGCTTGATGTTTACAGATTCTACCAGATTGGAGAACTTAGCAGAATAAAACTGATACCGAGTAGTGGTATTGTTGCAGGACAGATAGTTGCTTATGGGATATCTACTAGTTTTCTTCCTAGTTTACACATAGTCTTTCATCTATATTGGCAGCACAAATTTCATTTTGGAATTTTTGAAAATGCCAGTATCTCCTAAAGGTGAAGATGTACCCGCTTCTGCATTCTTCCTGAATGTATGTATGTCCTTGCCCATCATCTAAGTCTTGCATGCCTACTACTGGAACATTTTGAAAATCTCCATGACTTTTTGTCTCAGCAGGGTGGTCAAGAAAAGGATCTTAAGATGTATAAGTTACAGTTGTATCATTAGCATTCTTAGCATTACAGGGTAATGAAACATGTGCAATGTTACGTCCCAAAATTTCATAGTTTTTTTTTAAAATAAATTCTGTATTTCAATGACTTAAAACCTATTTGTGTGTACAAATCTGACGCATTTCCAGAAAGGTTTTATTTAAAACCTAAGTAAAATAAGGAAATTGGCCTTTGAAAATTGATAATAGTTAACTTTGCTCAACATTCTTGATAAACATACTCGGACCCGTAATTGGACTGTCCCATAGGGTCAGTAGGTAAGTATGGGACCTGAGCGCATGCCTGGAATCGAATTCCAAGTTCCCAAGCCCGAGAAAATAATTTGAATAGAAAATTTGTTGCTTGAAAATATAAACGATTTTAGAAGTTAACTGGTACAATTTCTTGATGCTATCAGGATCGTATCTAGGTTCAGAAGCCCAGTACAAGTTTATAATAATAATTTGATTGAATCTGTAGAATTTGGTAAAAATCTCAGTCCGTTTGTTATAAAACAGACCTACAGTTGTGAAAATAGAAATCTCAATGTTCTCGGTTAATTTCGTGAATTTGAGCTTTAATTCATGGTTATTGATGTTATTTTGATGATTTGAATGCACGATCAAGTTTGTATGATATTTCTAGAGTAGCGTGCATGTTGGTTTGGAGCCCCGAGGGCATAGGTGTGTTTTGGATAAGGTACGCAGTGTATTAAGACTTAGGTAAATTTTTGTAGGATTGTAGGTGTTATGTTGGCCTCTGATCTCGCAATTGCGAGACTAGGGATTGCAATTGTGATGTATGATATCTTGGAAATTGCAAGGGGCTGATTGCAATTACGAAGGAAGCCCTGACCAGCCTTGCTTGCCTTTCTTCGCAAATGCAAAGAAAATCCCAGTAGTTGCAAATGCAACATTCCCTTCGCAACTGCAAAGATGGAAGGAATTATCAGGGGTCACAAATGCGACCGGTTCTTTGCTTTTGCGAAGGCATCATATTTTCACAGCGTTTGCAATTGCAAACACCTAATCGCAATTACAACATCTGCACCTGAGATATATTTCTGCACCTAATCACAAACTCTTCCAAATCTTTAGTAAATAATTTATAACGTATTTTCTTCAATCTATGACATATTTCTACATGATTTCATTTCTAAATCAAGGATTTATCATGGGAAATTGGACGATTTTGGATAGAACTAGGATTTTTACGTTTTGGGAATTTGGACCTCAATTTGAGGTCTGATTTTAAAACAAATTATATATTTGAGTTTGTGGGTGAATGACCCATTGGTTTTCGATTTGAACTTCAAGTTTTGACCAAGTGGGCCCAGGGTCGATTTTTTAGTTTTTGGAGAAATCATTAGAAAACCTATTTTCATGCAATAGAATTTATTTTTTAGAATTTATTATTGTCATTAATTAAATTGTGTAGATACACATGAATTTGGAGTGAAATCGAGAGTTAAAGTGGTAGCTGAGACTTGATTGTGTCTGTGACATTGAGGTAGGTGCTTGGTCGAACCTTAGCTTGAGGTGATGGGAGATGTGGTGTTATTTGATATTTGTTAATTATATAGTACAACGTATAGTTGTGGTGATGGGTATCTATACGTTGGTGTCAAGCACGCTCGTGAGTCTTATACTTTAACTTTTGTGGCTCCGTTATGCATTGTTCATGCTTAATATGATGATTTTCAATATTGAACAAGCCTTTTGAAAGTATTCTTTGTAATTAACCATTTTGAGCATTGGATGAGGTTGAGATTGATGTTGTGAAATGATTGTGGAAACGAGATGGGATATATTGTTGTTTCCCTTGCTAGGATGTTATTGTTCATTATATTGTTTGCCTTTTCGGGTTATTATTACTATACTATTATTTTGATTTTATTGATTCTGTTTCCCGAATTAGTTTGTGGATGTTGCCTCAGTAAGGAAAAGAGTGAAGCACGAAGGGTGATGCCGTGCGTGATATTGGGGAGTGAGTTTTAATGCACGAAGGTTGATGTCGTGCCAATATTGTTAATGTAATAGCACAAAGGGTGATGTCGTTCCAAGATATGACTGATAATGCATGAAGGATAATGTTGTGCCACAATTATGTGATGTAAAAGCACCAAAGGTGATGTGATCACATGACTTTTTCCCTATATGAATTACTCACATAGATTCAGGAAAATAAATTTCTTCCATTATTTGAAATTTTGTAGATTTTTATAGCATTTTTGTCGACGATTTGCATTTGTCCCTGAACATTTATTCTATTTAATAAATGAAAAATACCAAAAAATATTGCATTTTTATTTAGGATTTAATTTTTCATTTTGGAATTAGTTAGTAATTTAGTCGTGCAACAAAAATAGAAAAAAATACGACAATGATTCACTTTCCATGTTGAACTCTATAACATTAAATTTGATAATTAATTAGTTATTTGTAAGTATTATTTGGAGTAATTAATTTATTCTTGGTACGATAATTTTGTTTAGAATTATTTTAGTTTATATGTTTGATAAAAAAAAAAGAATTTATGAAAAAAAAGGAAAGAAAAGGAATTGGAAATAAAAGTCTTGTTGGGCTGCTTAGTTAGTCCAATAAGCCCAAATCATGTCTCCTCAAATACCAGCCCAGCTCCAGCCTAGACCTGTGCGAGAATGTGATTTGTTTCCCTACGTAAATCACTCCTATAAAGTCAAACAAAATCATTTATGTTATTTATTTGCAATTTTATGAATTTTCGTGACATCTTTGCTAATTGTTTATATTTTACGTGCATTTTAATTGAGCACACATTCATCAAAAATACACAATGTTGCATGTGAATTAAGGAGTTAATTTCACATTTTAGAATTCTTTAGTAATTTAGTCATTTCATAAAAAATGAAAATAAAAAATATAACCTAATTTGCACTTTTAAGTTTAAGTTTGATTTTTAAGTAATTATTCTCTTAGTCTTGTTTTAATTATTTGTGATAATAGTTATTGTAGGATTAATTAGAATTTTTGATAGGTTAATTAGGGATTTATAACTCAACTTAAGTTTTTAATAATTTTTAAAAATTAAATAAGAGAAATTGAAAGATAAAGAAATCAAAAAATAAAAAAAAAATTAATAAAGAAGAAGAACAAATTGGGCTAGCTCAACTTCCAGCCCAAAAATCCATTCCAGACACCCCAAAAACCCCTTTAACCGGGTCCAGTTCCACCCCCTTGCCAAAACAATGCTGTTTTGGGTGAACAGATCTCAACCGTCGAGGTTGATCTGATCCAACGGCTGAGAACTTGCCTGTCCTTCGTAGATAAATGTCCAAACACCCACCCCATCGATAAAAATCACCCCATGTCATGTCTCTCGCACCACACCCAGAAAAAGTTAACGCCGCCACCCTTCACCACAAACCGGCGATCGAAAATCGCCTCCGTCAGCGGCGAGCGGCCAAACACTCCAAAAAACTCTCCTTGTCGCCCCCTTTCAATATATGTCACTACCAACCCTCAAATCCTAGCCCATCGCCTCGAGTTTTTAATTGCAACGATGGCTGCTCTGCCGTGAATGGCGGCGCTGATATCAAACGATCTCAAATTTACACCACAAGCTCACCTTGACCCCCTCATGAATCTACCACTACATTCCTTCGAATAACTCTAAAACATCTCGAATATTGGAATCAAGCTTAGACCTAAAGTGCCGATTTTGTTCAACTGATGTTCTTCGCAAAATTTTTGTTCATTTTGAAGTTATTCATATATTTATGATAAAGAAATACATGTTTAACCTTAAATGTAGAAAAAATTTGAAAACATTTTTGAAGGTTGTCCATGTTCTTCCCCCGTTGAAATCATTTTAGGTATTTTCTTGTCTTCAATTGTTCTTTCTTTCTCAATTGTTCTGGCCCTTGTTCTCTTCTTTTTTTATGTGTTCTGGAATCATTTCATCTTTCTTAAGTAATTCTGGATCTTATCCTTAATTAATATTACTAGTTAATTAATTAGTTTGGTTTTATTTTACTATTGCATTATTCTTCCTACCTTATAGCTTCAATCAAATAACTTGTGTCATTGTGTCAGACTTGAGCCCTTCAAATTTAACTTGAATTTTGCGTCAGTCTTGGCCCGTTTGAATTGTGTTTGAAGTAATTCTCAGTAGTGAAAAGGTTAGTATGGGAAATATAAGCATGGGATCCCTGGCAACAGAAATAAAAAGTCCGTAAAAGCTTCTATGTTGGGTTAGAATTGCAATTCTTGATTCTTATTAGTATTACTTTGGTAACAAGTAATAGATTTAGGGGTTACTTTTGTTAAAATAAAAGTTCAAAAGGGGTAAGGGGGTAAAAACTGATTCTGAAGCCTTCTTTAATTAATATTCTGCTCCGGAATCCCGTTTCTCAGTCCATCATGCACAAACATATACCCAACATCCCGCCCACTCACAATGGCGTACGCCGGCTCCACAAAATAACTACCCAACTCCACCACATAACTACCCTCCAAGAGCCTACAAAAATCCCTCGAGACAAGCTTTCCGGGCCAACCAAGATTTGAAAAATGAGAGAATGCAGAAGAAGAAAACATTAATGCAATTGGGAGAGTCAAATACTAGCTTATTCTACAGGTTGAGGCAGCTAGACATGTTGAGGCTGATCGAAGCAAAATTTCCAAACCTTCCTCCGAGAATTCTAGATTATTCTATCGGTTGTGGGAGTTGTTCTGGTGCCCCAGGGCATGACACGCAAAAATGTTTACATCCGAAATGTGCTATTCAAGAACTCATAGGTTCCCATCGGATTGAAGTGCAAGCCCCAAAAGCACCCATCATTAATAAAAATCCACTGCTTGCTCATCAAGAGAAAAATATGATCCAGATAGTTTACAAAAGCGGAGAGCCCAAAAATCCCTCGCAAACTGTCATGATGATCCGAGCCAGCAAACAGAAGATGTGTGAGAATATTACCATTGAGATATCGACGCTCAAGTCAAGCGCAACAAGTAGTGAGCATGTTGTTGTAGTCAATAAAGAATCCCGAAAGACGGGATGTTGAAACAAGAAAAAGTGAAAATGGTAGTACCTGGGGTAGCTAAGAAACCCATCATAGTTATTGAAGGAGCTCGCACAGAGCCTGTCATTATAAAACTGATAACACAACTGCCAATAGTCAACAACAACGGCGTTCGTTGGAGATATGAACAAGCAATAGTGATGTACAAAGGGAAGCAAGTTAGAGAACAATTTTGTGAAGCCCGAGGTTTGACTCGGTCAGGGAGATACTTCTCCTTTGAGAAGCGAAGGAAAAGCGGGATCCCCAAGGATAACTTAGAATCAGTAAAGAAAGTTGTATCAAAAGAAGAGGCAGAAGAATTCCTAAAAAAATTGGAAACGTAGGACAACTCAATTATAGAGCAATTGAGGAAAACACTGACTCAGATCTCCTCGCTCTCATTGTTAATCCATTTTGATGAACACCGCCGGGCATTGATGAAAATTTTGAATGAGGCCTATGTTCATGACAAGATAACAATGAATCACTCGGAGAAGATTGCAAAGAAAATATTCGAGGTAAACCGGGTTACTTTCTTTGACAATGCGCTGCCTACGGAGGGCACTGAGCATTATCGGGCTTTTTTTTGACATTGACGTGTGAAGATGTTATGATCACCCAAGTTCTAGTTGATAATGGGTCTAGCGAGAACATTTGCCCGCTTTCCACCTTCAACAAGATGAAGGTGGACGATGAAAGGATCCACAAGAACAATATTTGTGTTCGAGGGTTCGATGGCGAAGGCAAATACTCCATGTGGGATATAATATAAGAACTGACATTAGGTCTCTGTGAGTTTACCATGGAATTTCAAGTGATGGGGGTGGCAGTTTCTTAGAATCTTTTGCTGGGGAGACCCTGGATTCATGCCTCTAAGGCAGTGCCGTCCACCTTGTACTAGATGGTCAAATTTTAATTGGATAGACATGAGATTGTGGAGCATAGTGAGGATAATCAATACGCCCTGGGTGTTCTCATTGTACCTTTTATGAAGCTGAAGAAAGCAAGGGTCCATGGGTCTATCAGGTTTTCGACATAGTGTTATTTGAAAAGATCTCAGAAGGTGAGTATGTTCAAACTCCAAAGATAGTAGCCGCGGTAGTCATGGTTGCTTCGAAGATGTAAAATAATGGCTTCACACTGGCAAGGGATTGGGTACTTGTCTGCAATGTATCGTACAACCACTGTCGCTTTCTAAAAACTTGGACCTTTTCTCTTTGGAGTTCAAGCCTACTGTTCCAGACATCAGGAAAGCCAGAAAGTTAAAACAGAGGGCTTGGGTTCTCACAAATCCCATCACGTGGTAGTCCAGACCATTTATCTAGCCTAGTACCAGAAAGTGCCAGAGCCAACGGTTCCCGGTCCACTGATTGACGCTGATGGAGATTTGGATAAAGGGTTCGAAATATTGTTCATTGAGGTAAATATGGTCGAGGCCGGAGACAGGTCAAGCAAGGCAGAAGCGCAGTTTGTGGGGGCCCGTGCAAAAAGTCAACAACTGGGAAGCTACACCTCTTCCCACCTGCAGGGAGTTGTGGTAGTCAGCTTTGATTTTTCTTTCAGTTTAATCAGGATTATCTCCAACGTTGTTAATTCACATGTTATGTATGTCCATTTGGCTGTGTAAACCCAATTATCTTTCCAATTTCAATGAAATGAAATTTCCCTTTTGTTTAGTACTAATAGCTTTCATTTTTCTTTGCTTTTCTTTTCCTTCTTGTACAATTATTTTTATGCTGGCTCCAATAATCTGACATGCATAAGGACTCTTTGGCCCAGTCATAAAAATTGATCTAATTCATAAGTAATAATTGAAGAGATAGAATATGCGGATGAGTTAAAATATGATGAGGAAAAGGCGCTGGATGAAACTAGTAAAGAGTTGAGCCATTCTAAGGAAAAGCCCAAGCCAAACCTGAGCGATGTAGAAGCAGTCAATTTAGGGGATGCAGATAACATTAGAGAAACCAAAATAAGTGTCCATATGGAGCCACAACTTAGGGGGGAATTAATTGAAGCGCTGCTTGCATACAAAGATGTTTTTGCATGGTCTTACGATGATATGTAAGGGTCGAGCACTGACTTGGTGGTTTATAAGTTGCCAACCGATCCGGCCTGGTCTCTTGTCAAACAAAAGATGAGAAAATTTCAAACTGATATGATCGTGAAAATCAAAGAGGATCCTAACAAACAATTTGAGGCCAAGGTAATCCGAGTCACACGATATCCTACATGGTTATCCAATGTCGTGCCTGTGCTGAAGAAGGATAGTAAAACCAAGGTATGTGTCGATTATTGTGGCCTCAACAAAGCAAGTCCAAAAGACATTTCCCATTGCTAAATATCCAAATATTGTTCGACAATTGTGCAAAGCATTAGATTGGGTCCTTCGTAGAATGTTGCGCAGGCTACTACCAGATTTTGATGGATGAGAAGGATACGGAGAAGATAACGTTCATCATCCCATGGGGAACATATTGCTACAGGGTCATAGCCTTCGGCCTGAAGAATGCTAAGGCAACCTATATGAGGGGGATGACAACCATTTTTCCCGATATGATACACAAAGAGATAGAGGTCTATGTGGATGATGTAATTATGTAATACAGGAAGCAATCCGAGCATGTTAGAAATCTAAGAAAATTCTTCAAGAGGCTCCACTGGTATAATCTCAAACTCAATCCCGCGAAATGCGAGGTTGGGGTCCCCTTAGCGAAGTTTCTAGGGTATGTAGTTAGTCGCCGAGGCATTGAACTAGATCCATCAAAGATTAAAGACATAGAAAAATTTACGCCCCCGTGGAACAATATAGAGGTGATGAGTCTGTTGGGGAGATTGAACTACATCAGTTGATTCATTTCTCAGCTCACAACAACCTACGAGCCCATCTTCAAGCTATTAAAAAGTTTGTTGCAGTTAAATGGATTAGAGAGTGCCAGGAGGCTTTTGATACAATAAAGGAATACTTATCGAACCCACCGATTTTGGTCACGCCGGAACCAGGAAGGTGGTTGATCCTGTATGTAACAGTCTTGGACAATTCATTCGGATAAGTACTGGGTCAACACGATGTCACCGAAAGGAAAGAACATGCTATATATTACCTCTGCAAGAAGTTTACAGGTTATGAGGTTATGTATACTCATCTCTAAAGGACGTGTTTTTCCCTAACTTGTGTAGCCTAGAAGTTGAATCATTACTTGTCATCATATACCACTTACCTCATCTCATGCCTGGACCTCGGTGAAATACATCTTTCAGAAGCCTATGCCCATGGGAAGACTTACAAAATGGAAAATCTTGCTCACCGTGTTCGACATTGTCTACGTGACCAAAACAGCAATTAAAGCACAGGCACTGGCTGATCATTTGGTAGAGAATCCAGTAGACGAAGAATATGAACCTTGTAAGACATACTTCCCAGATGAGAAGGTAATGCATATTGAGAAAATGGAACAGGGGGAGAAGCCGGGATGGAAATTATTCTTTGATGGGGCCACCATAATGAAAGGCGTCGGTATTGGAGCGGTACTTATTTCTGAATTGGCGCACCATTACCCTGTTACAGCTCAGCTCTACTATTACACCAACAATATTGCAGAATATGAGTCATGTATCTTGGGTTTTAGGTTAGCCACAGACATGGGTATCCTGAAAGTCTTGGTGTTGGGAGACTCAAGCAATCTAGTAAACAAGATTCAAGGAGAGTGGGGAATACGAGATTTGAAGCTCATACCGTATCGGCAATGCTTGTACGACCTTTGTCATTGATTTCAGTCAGTAGAGTTCAGGCATATCCCGAGAATTCACAATAACGTTGGTGATGCTTTGGTCACCTTGGCATTAATGTTACATAATCTAGATAAGGTTTATGTTGATCCATTGAATATCCAAGTCCATGACCAACATGCTCACTATAATGTGGTGGAGGAAGAGCTTGATGGTGAGCCGTGGTTTCATGACATCAAAGAATATATTAGGATGGGGGTGTACCCAGTACAACCCACAAGTGACCAGTAGAGAACAATCTGTTGTCTATCAAGCGGGTTTTTTTCTTAGTGGAAGGGTGCTATACAAAAGATTGCAGGATCTTGGGCTATTAAGGTGCATAGATGCTGGGCAGGCCACAACCATCCTGAATGAGGTACACTCTAGAGTTTACGGACCGCACATGACTGTATATATTTTGGCGAAAAAGATTCTCTGGAAAGGGCATTATTGGCTCGCCATTGAGCGAGATTGTATCAGTTTTGTGCGCATATGTCATCAATATCAGGTGCATGGAGACTTGATTCACTCATCGCCATCTAAATTTCATACAATGTCCACAACATGGCCTTTCATTTCCAGGGGAATGGACATCATCGGTCTCATCGAGCTAGCAGCTTCTAACGGACACGTTCATCCTAGATGCTATTGACTATTTTACCAAGTGGGTCGAGGCTAAAACATTCAAGGAAGTGACAAAGAAACCCATGGTCAACATTGTGCATTCAAATATCATTTGCCGGTTTGGAATCCCAAAGACATTCATTAGTGATAATGGAGCAAATCTTAATAATCATTTGATGAAAGAAGTATTTCAGCAGTTTAAGATCACATATCGCAATTCCACCCCATACCGCCCCAAGGTGAATGGAGTAGTCGAGGCAGCCAATAAGAACATAAAAAAGATTCTTCGAAAAATGGTGGAAGGGTCCCGGCAATGGCATGAGAAGCTACCCTTTGCACTGTTAAGCTATCGCACTACTATCCGCACCTCGGTGGGGGCAACTCCATATTTGTAGGAATATGGCACGAAGTAGTAATTCCGTCTGAAATTGAAATTCCATCCCTTCGGATTGTCACCGAGTTAGAAATTGAAGATGATGAATAGGCCAATACTCGTCTGCAACAGTTGAGTTTGATTGAGAAGAAAATATTTGTAGCAGTATATCATGGCCAGTTATGTCAATAGATGATGGCTTGAGCATACAACAATAAAGTTCGTCCAAGAAGGTTTGCAGTGGGTCAGGTTGTATTGAAACACATCCTTCCTCATTAAGCAGAGGCAAAGGGCAAGTTCGCCCCAAATTTGCAAGGGCCATTCGTCGTGCCAATAGTGTTATCCAATAGGGAGTTGTATCTAGCAAATATGGAAGGCTAGTGTGTAGAAATGACCATCAACTCAGATGTAGTAAAGAGATATTATGTATGATTTCCTTTGTTAAAATCATTATCTATACTTGGCATATATGTTTGTACTTAGCATGTTTTAGAGATTGAAATAACGAAGGCTTTTTATTCGGCTATCTAAACACTATATCGTTTGGTAGCCTTTTTGAGCCTCAATTATTTTATTTTATACCCCTCCTTCGGAATCAGTAACAAAAGTCAGAAACACAAGTGTAAAAGTCAGTAGTAGAATAGACGAAAAGAAACAATGAAAAAAAAAAGAAAGAAAAAAAAAAGAGAAAAGAGAAAGAAGAAGAAAAGAAAAAAGAAAAATAAAATAAAAAAGAAAGAAGAAAAAAGAAAAGAAGAGAAAAAGATAAAAAGAAAAGAAAAAAAAAGAGAAAGAGAAAAAAAAAGAAGAGAGAGAAGGGAAAACCCCACAAAAAAACAAAAGAAAAACGAAGAAATATAATAAGGAAAGGAATAAAAGAAAATAACACAAAATAAGGAATCAGCATGAACTACGTTTGACCTTATTCCTTTAAAGGGTACGTATGTAGCCTCATAGCTCGGTCATACTGAAATAATAATCTAAAGGTCCCCAAGCAAGTAATATGGGTAGAAGTTGTGGTTGCTGTAAGAAATTTATTTCCAAAAGTTGTAATCTTTGATCACGTTTGAATTAGTTTGAGCCTTTAACACCCCTTTCTTTCTAACCTTATCCAAAAGCCAACATTACGCTCCAAAGAAAGACCTTTTGATCAATCTGTAAGAAATTTCGAGTCAAGCAAGAAGAGATGATTCATACCCTAAGGCAACACTCTAGTTCAAGAGGGAAAATAATAAAATGAGGTGTCTTATTGGTGAAAACCCTCACGGGCACCGTAAGGTGACGGGAGTTAAGAGAAATCAAAATGATAGAGTCTTATCAGTGAAAACCCTGACGGGCACCATAAGGCAAAAGCAAGGCAAGAAACAAGCAACTAGAAAGGGGCTGTTGGTGGAAATCTGTCGAGCACACCACAAGTTAAGCAAGGCCAGGTTTTCATTAAAGGGTTTGGGTTTAAAGAAGGCCGCAACAACAAAGCACAGAGAAGAAGATTGATCGTTTGGGCAGACTAGGTCGACTAAGCCGAAATGCATGTCATGATCATGGAAACTAGTTGTTCGTGCACAGATAAGTTTCCTTTTCTCTTCCCCTCAATAATTTCCAAATTTGGAATTCTTTCAAAACCAAACAACTCAGAGTCATTGCATTTCATTTTCTTTCGGGTCATCTTTTATCCTTCTAAGATGTCTCCAAAAGTCTTTGTGTTTAAGTAGGCAGGAGAGAAATTTCAAAGCTTACTACTGACTTCAAACTGGAAAAGTACGTGACAGTCAAAACATAACAAGGCAGAAAAAGTTGAAATGGCAATGGAAAGGATCAATGAAGGTTTCGTTAGTAATCTGACTCGCTGACTTCAGAAGGATGTAAGGATTCTAGCAAATGGGTCAGGAGTGTAACACGACTATGGGGGAACAGAGTTAGAACATAGGCTTCAGGAATCAACCAAGAAAATCAAGGGGTCATCATCGGTACGAATAATTGCACACAACACAACATGACAGCCGTGAGGCCATATTCAGTATATCACAAGCTAAACACCACTTTATCAAACTAACAAGATTTTCTTCGAGAATCTCAGGACCCTCCTGGAAAATGTCACGGTGTCAAATTTCAATAGGGAACATATTCCGGCACAAATACTTTCCCCAATTAGAGTCGTTAGAACCCTCATGAAGAATGGGAGGAAACATTAACTAGCAATCCCTAGCAGAGACAACCAAAGTTAGAATTGGCATTTATTCTGGAAACCTCAGGACTCTCCTGGAAAATGGGATTTTCCTAAAGGATGGAGATAATCATGAAAAGCAAATAACATAAGTGACTTTCATGTTGAAACATGATTCGGTTAAGAGTTGTCAGGACCTCATTGAAAGTGGGACTTAGCTTAGAATTTAATCATTCGGGTGGCATGGCAGGCCCAAATATTTCCCCAACAATAGTCGTCAGGACCCGCCTGGATAATGGGATTCAATTGTAGGAGTTGTCAAGACCCTCATGGATAATGGGACGTACATCTATTTACAAATCCCCAGCAAACATGATCTGTCACCTAATAAAGAGTTGTCAAGACCCTCTTGAATAATGGGATGTAGCTTTAATTACCGGTCCATAGTAGATCCCCAGCAGATATAACTCGAATAACAAGACATAGTGGAAAATAATATCTTTTGAGAACACAGCCTAATCTTATAGGTGACATTAGTTAAGAGTTGTCAAGACCTTCATTGATAATGAGGGTTAGCTTTAAAATTTAGAGATATTTGGCAATGGGATTTGATTAATATGCATAGATGCACCCTGCACCAAACTGGGGTAGAAAGAATTTCTTTTGTTTTGTCTATTTTGTTGTGATCATATACACATGCAGTAGTGTCAGGGAATACTTTTCAAGTTTCAAAGTTTGTAATCAGGCGCCCACCTGGATGGCAGGTTCAATTACGGAAAAGTCAATAATCAAAGATTATGCGGAACCTGAAATCTTTTTAATCTATTTCAAGACTCAGGGCTTACAAGGCCGGAAAGAGATGGAGAGAACTCTAAGTCACTCAAAACATCTATTCGTTTTTGGGGGCCTCCTACCATGGAATCTCTAAAAAAAGGGAATACTTTTCAAGTGTCAAAGTTTGTAATCAGGGCCACTTATAGAACAAGGGAATATTTTAAAGTTGCAAAGTTGGTAATCAGGCACCGATCTGGAGAATAAGCGAATGCTTTGAAAGTTTCAAAGTTGTTAATTAGGCACCCACCTCGAGAACAAGGGAATAATTTTCAAGCTTTTGCAATCAGGGGCCCACCTAGAGAATAAGGGAACATTTTAAGTTTCAAGCTTTTGCAATCAGTCGCCCACTTGTAGAACAAGGGAATACTTTTCAAGTTTTAAGTATTGGTAATCAGGCGCCCACCTGTAGAACAAGGGAATACTTTTCAAGTTTCAAGTTTTTTCAATTATGCGCCCACCTGGAGATCAAGGGAATACATCAAGCTTCAAACTTTTACAATCAGGCGCCCACCTGGAAAAAACAAAGGAATACTTTTCATGTTACAAATTTTTGTAATCGGGCGCCCACCTGAAAAACAAGGGAATACTTTTCATATTGATAATTTTGGTAATCAAGCGTCCATCTAGAGAACAAGGGAATGCGTTTGAAGTTGCAAGTTTTTGTAATCAGGCGCCTACCTCAAGAAAAAGGGAATACTTTTAAAGTTTTGATAATCAGGTGCCCATGTGGAGAACAATGGTATATTTTCAAGTTTCAAGGTTTGGTAATCAAACGTCCACCTGAAGAACAAGGGAATACTATTCAAGTTTCAAGTTGTGGTAATCAGACGCCCACCTGGAGAACAAGGGAAAACTTTTCAAGTTGCAAGTTTTTGGAAACACGCACCCGCCTGGAAAACAAGGGAATACTTTTAAAGTTTCAAGTTTTTGTAATTAGACGCCCACCTAGAGAACAAGGGAATACTTTTCAAGTTTCATGTTTTGGTAATCAGGCATCCACATAGACAATAAGGGAATGCGTTTCAAATGATTTATGTTTTTGTAATCAGGCGTCCACCTGGAGAACCATGAAATATTTTTAAGTTTCATGTTTTGGTAATCAGGCGCTCACCTGGATAACAAGGGAATACAATTCAAATCCAATAACAAAGAATCAACATAGAAAAGAAGAATTATAGCAATATGGCTACAAGAAGTTTCAGATAAGGAAGTACAACAAGGCAACAAGAAGTATCTCAGGGAGATACACAAATAAACAAGGCAACAAAGATCAATAGCAAGTTTTAAGACGTATATTTTGTAATCCATAGTTCATATCTTAGAATAACATTTTTTCTTTTTATACATGGTATAATAAGGAGGTCTAGCAAGCATTGGCAGCAGCAGCATCAGCAGCGAAAGCACAGCTTCGTTAGTCCCAGCCCCAATCATTCCTGAACTACACTGACTCGATTCCTCTTTAACTGAGGATATGTAGGCAACCTATGAATCAGGGTGCAGGCAAGATTTTTAAAATGCTTCCCACTGAATACTCAAACGGGCAAAAATCGCTCATGTTTGCACTTGTCTTCACAAGAAAACTCTTCGTGTTTTCGGGCAAAAGAGGTCGATGTGAGCATGTGATTTTTGCCTTACGTGAATTACTCCTATGAAGTCAAAAAAAAAAATCATTTCTGTTATTTGTTTGCAATTATATGAATTTTCGTGATATCTTTGCTAATTGCTTGAATTTCGCGTGCAGTATAATAAAACACATATTCATCAAAAATACAAAATGTTGCATGTGCCTTTAGGATTTAATTTCATATTTTAGAATTATTCAGTAATTTAGTCATTATATAAAAAATGAAAATAAAAAATATAGCTTAATTTGCACTTTTAAGTTTAAGTTTAATTTTAAAGTAATTTTTCTCTTAGTGTTGGTTAAATGTTTTGTGATAATAATTATTCTAGGATAAATGAGGATTTTTATAAGTTAATTAGAGATTTATTACTCAATTTAAGTTTTTAATAATTTTTTAAAAAAAAGAAGAGAAAATGAAAGAAAATGAAATCACCAAATCTGAAAACATCAATAAAGAAGAAGAAAAAATTGGGCATGCTTAACTTCCACCCCAAAAATCCATCCCAGACCGGCCCAAAATCGGTCCTTTCCCCCCCCCCCCCCCCCCCAATTTGCAAAAACGACTCTGTTTTGGGTGAACAGATATCAGCCGTCAGGGTTGATCTGATCCAACGGCTAAGAACTGGCATGTCCTTAGTATATAAATGTCCAAACACCCCACTCCACCCCCCAGAATCCCCCCAGGTCCCATCTCCCACACCACACCTAGAAAAACCTAACGCCACCACCCTCTACCGCAAACCGCCGGCCAAAAATTGCCTATGACAGCGGCGATCCTCCAAACACTCTAAAAATAACACCACACACTCTCCCCGTCACCGCTTTCCAGATATGTCACTACCAACCCTCAAATCATAGCCCACTTTAATTTAAATGCCGGCTGCTCCGCCGTGTACGCTAGTGCCAATGCCATACGATCTCAAATTTACACCACAAGCTCACCTTAACCCCCCCCCCCCCCCCCACGAATCTATCACTATTTTCCATATAACTCTAAAAATCCCACGAATATTGGAATCAAGCTTAGCCCGAAAGTGCCGATTTCGTACAACTGAAGTTCTTGGAAAAAGTTTTGTTCATTTTGAGGTTTTTCATGTATTTATGATGAAGAAATACATATTTAATTTAAAATCGAGCCGAAATTAGAAAAAAAATTGAAGGTTGTCCCTGCTCTTTCTCCGTTCAAATCATTTTAGGTATTTTCTTGTCCTCAATTGTTCTTTCTTTCTCTATTGTTCTGCCCCTTGTTCCCTTCTTTTTTTTATGTGTTCTGGAATCATTTGATCTTGCTTAAGTAATTCTTCATCATCTCCTTAATTAATATCACAAGTTTCATTAATTAGTTTTGTTTTTTTTTTAATTTTGCATTATTCTTCCTAGATTATAGTTTCAATCAATAACTTGTGTCGTTGGGTCAGACTTGAGCCTATTCAATTTTTCTTGGTATTGGCCCGTTTTAATTGTGTTTCAAGTAATTCTGAGTAGTGAAAAGGGTACTGTGAAAAATTGAAGCAGCAAATCTGTGGCAACAGAAATAAGAAGTCTCTAGAAGTTTCTAGGTGGAGTTAGAATTGAATTCCGTATTCTTAGTAGCATTACTTGGGTAACAAGTCGGGGATTTAGGGTTAATTTAGTTAAAATAAAAGTTTAAAAGGGTTAAGGAAGTAAAAACTGATTCTGAAGCCTGCCTTACTTACTTGCCTATAAAGGCATCATTGCCTTTCCTTAGAGGGGAGGTTTTTTTTAGAGAGCTCAAAAATACAAAAAATAAAAAGGGTGCATAATTTTACTAATTCGTATATATTTAAGAGATAATGTCCAGAAAAATACAAAAAAACGGGTAGAAACTTTCTACTGTATTGCAATTTTCAGTAGTTTTCTGATTTTGTCAATTTCTGAAGACCATAGTGTTTGGGGTGAAGCTTTGTTGAAGTTCATTGTTCCATCATATTTGGACTTGATATTGTGGCTTCATTTGGTAAATCTCGGTTGTGCTGTTGCCGGGATCAATTTCTGCTATTACTATGCTGATTCGTCACTGTTTCAATCTCCAGGTACACATCCTTTATTTTAAGCATGTCAACCATGATTCATGAAGTGTTTTTTTTAAGGAAATGAAGATTGTATTATCAGATGTTCTCTCTTATAAGCTCCTTTCTCAGTGTGTCTTGAGTTTCATCTTGGTACTGTAATAGGATTATTTTGAGTGTATGCTGATTTGCGTTTGTATAAATTCCTAGGTTCCATTGTGACCATCACTTTTAAGATCCATGAGTGTTGTTCTAACATTCAGGTGGTTAAAATGTTCTTTTTTAATGTTTGAGCATGTGTTGAGAAGTTGATGTCGTCTAGCTTTGTCTTTTTTTCTTGGTTGTTTGAAATGGCAAAGAGAGAAAAGTTGCTTCGACTTGCGGAGTGTCAATGCTTGTGGGATGATTTGGATGGTTGTAAAATCAAACGTGTGTAATTATAATTAAAAATGGGAATCTGAATAAGATTTAGAATAATAGCTTGTTGTATTTGAGTAAGAATTAGCTATCTGTGCTTATTTAACTGATTTAAAAATAGTTTCTCAAAATCGGGGGTTTCTGAATATGAAGTGTTTGAATGTTCGTGTTGTCTTTTGTCTTTTTTATTAGATTAGGCCATTCCCAGTTATGTCATACTAGATAAATAGATCTTGTAGAATTTTTAACCAAAAGTTCAGGAGTTTGGATTTGATTCATTCATGGCTTGATCCTTGGGAAAAATTATTTAATACCCATTATAGCCTTTCTTCTCACGTTCAAACTGGGCAGTATAGATTTGGCCAAAGGTTTCTAGCTACAAGCTCCTTTCAGGCGTGGATGTCTTTTGGGTTCCAGGCAAGTAGACATTTCTACATGCCAATTGGACCTTTTGATTCAGTTGGTTTCTCGCGCAACTCATTTTATATTTCTTGGTTATTCTATTGATTCTGAAGGCTATTCTGTTGCCCGTTTATGGATTAAAATCAGGATAGGTCTTAGTTAGTTAATTGGATTCTGTTCTAGACATGAGGGGACCATATTCGACGAGTTATAAAAAAGGGCCATTCAAAGATTAAGTCTACAATTATTTTTGAACAGTTGAGGTATGCCATCCACCATTAAATCACATATGTCCCTCGTAATAATTTCTTATGACTTAGATATAAAAATGATTCATATTCGTAGAAAGCCTTTAGGGCCGTTTAAAATAAAAAGTTGATGGTGTATACGTTCGCGTAATACAATGACGATTTGAAAAAAATAAATCGAAGTATGCGTTCGTGCAACTTCATCTAGAGTTTGCTAATAATAATAAACTATTATTAATTGTGGACACATATGCGTGGCATGATTTGTGACGCGCTGAAAAAATGGGTATATGTACGCGTAACCCATTTCAGGATAATTTTCTTAAATAAATGCATCAAAAAGAAATAGCACATAGGTTCTAAAATAAGTTATTGAAAAATTTAATAAGCCAAGTATAATCAAAACAACCATGATAGAACCACGGAACTCGTGAGTGCCTAACACCTTCTTCCGGATTAATAGAGTTCCTTACCCAGATTTCTGTTTGCAGATTATATAACAGAGTCAAATTTCCTCGATTTAAGATTTTAAACCAGTGACTTCGGACACCATTAATTATCTCAAGTGGCGACTCTAATTTTTAATTAAATAAATCTCGTTTCGATTATTACATAAATTGGAAAGCACTCCTTTATATATACCCTTCAATGGGTTTAGGAGAGAAAGGAGATGTGACAACCCATCCCCAAACTGGCCCAAACCCAGATTTTTATGTTGTCAGCATTACACGTGAAACGTTGTCGTTTGGAGTTCACCAATTTAAACTCAATCTGAGCCTTTCCTTTATCTGCATCCAACGGCCAAAATTGCTTCCTTTGTTTTAATTAATATGTCCAAACCATTCAGTGTTTACCTAGTCCAAACTCATCAGTGAACTCGAAGAATTCTAGTGTCGCCTCTAGGAGACCCACCATTTTTACCAGCGACACCACCTCCAAACTTTCTCAAACCCTAACCGCAACACCCCTATGGTTTTCCCACTTCAAATCCACCACCCACAATCAACGAATTACGACAAAATAGAACCCCATCATAGATCTAAGGATGCAAAAACAAATGACAACCCAAAAACCTATGATTCCTTCAAGCTTCAAAAACCGTTTAAGGTGGAAGTTGATGATTCTCTTTGGTTTTGGCAAGAACCAGTGAGGAAGGCAAATTTTGGCCCAAAATCAAAATAAAGTGGGCCGTTTAAAATGAGTTTCCTCCATGCCATGCCTTTCATGTCCGCCGTAGGTAATCTGTTTCCCTTTTTTTTTCTTCATGTTTATTCTTTTATTGTTATCTTCATCTTTTTCTGTCCTCCTCTTTTCATTTCCTTTAGTCTATTAAAGACTCCTTTTGATTGCATGTTTGGGCTCTTAGCACATTTCATCTATTGTTTAGTGTTAATCAATCTTCTTCCTTTCCATTTCTTTCATGTAATTTCGGATCAAAGGATTTCGGTTTTTTTTTCTTTTGGGTCGAGTACACTTAAATTTTGTGAATTTGCATTTGGTTCTTTAATAAAACAAAGGCCCAGAAAGAAAGAATTTAGATGGTTTTTATTCGCAAGCAATATTTGGGTTAAGCAATTGGGTCAAAATGGACCCATAATTTCTGCAGTAATTAACAAGACCCTAAGGGATCAATTGGGTAATTTCGGTAGGGATCTCTCAGTAACTGAAATAGGAAGCTTCCCAATAGCCGACCTTAGGACTAAAATGAAAATTGATTTTTTGAACTATGGACTCTTAAGTAAAAACCAAAATGTCAAAAGGGTAGAAGTATAAATCCGATTTATTTAGGTTGCCCTAGTAGCTCGCCTATAAAGGCACCATTACTTGATATTCAAGTCAAATTTTTTTTTGGAGAGAAAAAGATTGAAGAAGAAATAGCTGAGTATCTTTGGTTTAAAGTTTGGGTTTGTTTCAGCTGGTCAACATTGTTACATTGTTGTTGATTTTTGTTACTGCTTACTACTGATCCTTCACTTTTTGGTTTTAACCTTGTTCATTACCAGACATTCTCCTAAAAATATTGTAGAAATGAAGCCTGATTAAGCCTTTTATAAAGATATGTGATTAAGCTTGAGTTAAATGAAAAACACCAGTCCCTGTTGTGCATTGCCATGCAATCATCCACATCTTAGTCTAGCTTTCTATGAATGCTACATTCCTAGATACATATTTGGTTTTAAGATGCTAGATTTGTGCTTTGTATGAGCATAGTTGATTCAATAGTTCTTCAGACTTGATAGTATGTGAATTAATTTTAAACTATGATCATTATTTCAATAAGTTAAAATTGGTTTGTTTGGATGAATGTTTCATAGATTTGGTAAATTCTAAGGTCAAACTCTTTATGTTGTGGTTCTAGTAAACTTGACGTATGTTTATTTACCTTGTTTACTTTAGATTTGTTCCTCTATCAATTGAAATACAGTACAAGGGTTTCAAAGTTGTCATATAGGTCTGCTTTACATGTAAACACTGAATTTTAATATGAATCTCGAATGGGGATTGGAGCTTGATTTTGGATTTGAAATGTTCATATTGGGATTAGCTCTTCATATTCAGTTTTCTTGGGCAAGTTTGGAATTCTGCTTGTTTTAAATGCGCTCTAATTGCATCAGACTTTAATACAAGCTGGGGGCCCCTTGAGTTTTGTTACTGGCGAACAATTTGTGCAAAAGAGGTGATATTGCAACTAGGGTTTGTCTCAGAATTCATGTTAGCCTTAAAATCAGCTTTGCATTTGAACTAAACATTATTAGAGTTTACTCAATTTTAGAATGATGCAATTTGCTTCAAGTGTATTTGATGAATCGTGTTTGGGGCTATCATTTTTTGACCAACTGCAACTTCCCTCCCCTTCCATAATTAAGCAGCCAACCTGGTCTTCACTTGCAGCCCACTTATTTCACATGATGAGTCAGGAGTAATAAGCAATCAGAGGTGGGTTTTGGACCATGCTTGGCTTTTCCGCAATCAAATAGTGATAGTTTTTAAAAACAATTAGCTTAAGCTTTGGAATAACACAAGTAGGCGCCCTTTACGTTATTTTATTAACTAGTCACATTCCTTTATAATTGGAAACGAGGCAAACTACGCAAAATAAAATCTTAAAATGCATGTCCCTCGTTTAATTGATTTTAATCCTTAGAAATAGAGGCGTTCCATTTAGTTGAACTTTTCATGGTCCCCGTGAAGCTGAAAGTGCATTGTTGCTTTAGGCGCGCTATTTTTAGAATTACCTTCCTAAACTCGGGTATATGTTTCATGTGACCCAAATCCAAATCTTAACAACGTTAAATAAAATGTGTCTGGAATTGCGGCTGTATTTCATCTGGCGTGGTCAAAAGACGTGTTTTAGACGCCATTGAAATCTTCCTTATATAATTTAAAGCATTTTTAAAGTAAAAAACGAACCATAGGTTAACACTTGTATTAAAATTACATAATATACCAATAATAAGAGTTGCGACCGTGCTAGAACCATAACCCAGGAATGCCTAACACCTTCTCACGGGTAAACAACATTCCTTACCTGAATTTCTATGTTCGCAGACTGTAAAAGAGAGTAAATCTTTTTCTCGATTCAGGATTTGAATCGGTAACTTGGGACACCATAAATTATTACAAGTCGTGACCCTAGATTTCAAATAAATAATATCGTTTTGATTGTCACTTTAATATTGATAAAACTCCCGTATATACCCTTCTGGGAGTGTAGGTAAAAAGGAGGTATGGAAGGTGATGTCGTGCAAAATTTATTGTTTGTTATTGTAAGAACGAGAGTAAAAGCATGAAAGTTGATGCTGTGTATTTGTTACTATTTCCCCTTATTCTTGTTGATATGAAATTATGGTGTTCTTTATACTTCTCTACTAAAGTTCTACTAGTACTTCATATTTCCTCATATCATGTTCTCCCTTCCCATCTTTAATTACTAGTTTCTTTTGTTATTAGTCGATGTATATGATTTAACTGCATGTGTTTATTTGGTATTCTTGTCCTAGCCTCATCACTACTTCGCCGAGGTTAGGCTCGACACTTACCATCACATGGGGTCGGTTGTGCTTGTACTACACTCTACAATGTTTGTAAATCCCAGTGCGGGTACATATGGACCACAGTGAGGTTGCTGCCTTCAATCAAGTGGAGACCCGAGGAAGTCTTGCAGACGTCTATAGGCCTTAGCATCCCCTTCTATCCTATTTTCATCTACTCTTACTTATATAAGAGACAAACATGTATTTTTCTTTGTTTAGACCCTATTTCTAGTATTCTTAGATAGTCTGTGAGATTGTGACACTAGTTCTAGGTGGATTATATCTATGGAATCGTATTTGTATTAAGTTAAACTATTATGTTTATTCTTCCGTATTTCTATTTATTATTATTATTTTGTTGTTGATCATATTGTAATTCATATTTATTAGAACGTTTAGGAAAAAGGGTAATAAAATCTGTAATACATAGCTTGCCTAGCGTTCATAAATAGGCACCATCATGACTCTCGAGGGTGGGAAATCTAGGTCTTGACAAGTTGGTATCAGAGAACTAGATTGCTTAAGTCTCACAATTCTGGAACAAGCTTAGTAGAGTTTGAGGGATCAATACAGAGACGTGTGTGTCTATCCTCTAGAGGATACAGAGTTAAGAAAAAACTTCACATCTATTCTTTCCTGTCGTGCAACTTGACTTCTTAATTCAAATTAAACTTCTACTTTTTTGGTGAGAACAAGTACCGCTTCATCAGCTGACCAGCAGCCCGAGCACCCAATGGTAGCTCCTATAAGGGGTATAGGCCGAGGTCGTGCTATGGTTAGTGGCAGAGGCAAGGCTTAGTCTAGAGCTCGAGAACCAGCACCAGTGGCGAAACCTCAGGTTCCAGAGGGGTTCATCGCCACCTTGGTACTTCAGGATGCTCTGGTACATCTAGTGGGCCCTATGGAAAGAGTCGCTCAGGCAGACATATTTCCTGTAGCACCAGCTATCTATCATGCTAGAAGAGGAGCCCAGACTCCTGCTACTCACAATACGGAGAAGATGGCTCCCCAATTTCATATTCCGGCACCTCAAGCAGTTGGAGTAGTTTAAACAGGTATTATGGCACATATCGGTGAGGCGCCTGCTATGTCTGTTTATGCCTTGTGGAGGTTTGATAGGTTTACCAAGCTTTTTACTACCACTTTTGGTAGTACATCTTCTGAGGATCCCCAGGATTATTTGGACAACAATCTTGACGTTTTACAAAACATGGGGATAGTGGAGATCAATATGGTCGACTTTGCTCCTTATCGCCTGTCAGGATCCACCAAGACTTGGTGGAGAGATTATTATTTTGCTAGACCAATTGGCTCACCAGTATAGGCTTGGGATCAGTTCTCTCAGCTATTTCGGGAGAAGTTTCTTCCAATCACTCAGAGGGAGAACTATCAGAGGAAGTTTGTGCGTCTCCGTAGTGTTGTATGACAGTCATTCAGTACGAGACCAGATTTATTGACTTGGTATGTCATGCTTTTCTTATGCTTCCTTCATAGAGAGAGTGAGGAGGTTTAATGAGGAACTCATTTAGCCAATTCAATTGCAGATGAATAAGGAGATGGGGAGAAAATTTTCTTTTCATGATGCGGCCAATGTGGCTAGGACAATTGAGATGGTTCTATTAGATAAGAGTAGTTATAGGGGTGACAAGAGGCCTCATCATTCGGGAAAGTTTAATGTTGCCTTGTCTAGATGTGGGGATTCTTTTGGTAGGGGCCATCCTTCCAGTTCGTTTAATTCAGCACTATATGATCTCATAGTACCCCAGATGATCGTGAGCCTCATATCTAGTAGTAAATTCACCAGCTTTACAATGAATTGCCAGCTCCTATCAGTCCACCTCCGTTCTAGAGTTTTCGGGGTCGGCAGCCCCAGTAGCAGAGGGCTTGTTATAATTGTGGCGACACGAGGCATATTGCTAGATTATGCACTTCAGCACCGAGCAGCTCTCAGCATCACGGTTTCCTTTCCATGGTTTAGGCACTGAGTGTTCAACCGTCTACTCAGCCAGCTAGAGGTAGAGGTAGAGATACTAGATGTGAAGGTAGACGTATTAAAGGTGGAGGTTAGATGGCTAGAGGTGGAGGCCAGCCAGCCGGAGGCCGTCCCAGGGATATAGTTTAGAGTGCTCGTGCCATCCCCCATGTTATGCTCTTCTAGCGAGGCCTGAGGCTGAGGCCTCTAATGAAATTATTATTGCTACTGCTCTGGTTTTTGGTAGAGATGCTTAAGTTTTGTTTGATCCAGGGTCTACATACTTCTATGTGTCATCTTATCTTGTGTCGTATTTGGTCATGTCTAGTGATTCTTTTAGTGCTCATATATATGTTTCTACACAGGTGGGTGATTTGATAATGTTGGATCATGTCCATCATTCATGTATAGTTGTAATTGGGTAGTCTTGAGACCCGGTTAGATCTGCTACTTTTGGATATAGTTGATTTTGATGTCATATTGTGGATGAGCTGGTAATCACCTTACCACACTATCTTGGACTGTCATGCCAAGACCGTGACTTTAGTCGTGCTAGGTTTACCTCATTTAGAGTAGAGAGGTACTCCTAGACATTCCACCAATAGGGTTGTCTCATGTGTTAAGGCTCGACGTATGGTTGATAAAGAATATTAACTATTGCATTGATTTGGCTCCGGGCGCTCAGCCCATTTCTATTCCGCCATATCGTATGGCCCCGACAAAGATTAAGGAATTAAAGGAAGAGCTTCAAGAATCTATTGATAATGGCATTATTAGACCTAATGTCGTTCCCTGGAGTGCGCCGGTATTGTTTGAGAACGGGCTACCATCAATTGAGGATTAGGGTATTCGATGTCCCTAAGACAGCTTTTTGCACTAGGTACATGCATTATGAGTTCTTGGTGATATCATTTGGGTTGACGAATGCCCCGTTAGCTTTTATGGACTTGATGAATCGAGTGTTCAGGACTTGCTTGGATTTCTTTGTTATTGTCTTCATTAATGATATTTTGATTTGTTCCGGCAGCCAAGAAGGGCATGATAAGCATCTTCGAGTCATTCTCCAGACATTGAGGGAAATTTAGTTATATGCTAAGTTTTTGAAATACGAGTTCTAGTTGAGTTTAGTTGCATTGTGGGGTCACGTTGTATCAACAGAGGATATTAAGGTGGTTCCAAAGAAGATAGAGGCAGTCAAGGACTGGCCTAGAGCCGCATCAGCTACTACCATCGGTTTGTCAAGGGGTTCCTATCTATAGTAGCCCGGATAACAAGGCAGACCCAGAAGGGTTCCTAGTTCAAATGGTCGGACGAATGTAAGGTGAGATTTAATAAGCTCAAAACAGCTTCTACTACAACATCGGTATGGGTATTGCCTAAAGGTTTAAGGCCATATACAGTGTATTGTGACTCATCTAGGATTGGACTTAGTGCGGTATTGATGTAGGATGGCAATGCCATATCTTATGCTTAACGACAATTGAAGATTCATGAAAAGAATTATCCAGTTCATGATTTGGAATTAGCAACCATTGTTCACGCACTGAAGATTTGGAGGCATTATTTATATGGCATTTTATGTGAGGTGTTCATGGATCACAAGAGTCTACAATACTTGTTCAAGCATAAAGAGCCAAATTTGAGGCAAAGAAGGTGGTTGGAGCTATTAAAAGACTATGATATCACCAGCTTATATCATCTGGGGAAGGCTAGTGTAGTGACCGATAATTTGCGTAGAAAGTCAGTCACCATGGGAAGTCTTGTATATATTTCGGTCAATGAGAGGCTGCTTGCTTTGGATGTTAAATATTTAGCCAATCAGTTTGTGAGGTTGGATATTTCTAAGCCCATCCATATGTTAGCTTGTACAACCGCTCGTTGTTCATTATTTGAGTGTATCAGAGATTTGCAGTATGATCATCCTCATTTGTGTGTCCTTAGGGACACAGTGCGGCAGGTGGTGCCACACCCCACGTTTTCCTCTTTTTGATGGGGAAGTCCGAGTTTCGACATTAATGGGGCAAATAACTAGTTTCCTTTTGAAATTTGGGTATTTGAAGAGTCGCCACCTAACGATTATGGTGCGTTCGGGAACCTACACTGATTAACTCTTAGACTTGTTTGCATTACAAGATATTTAGGGTAAGAGCTCAAAATAACCTTGAGGGAAGTTGTTAGGCACCTCTCCCGGTCCACAATGGTGTGTCCCGATCAAACTTATACTTATGTGAATTAGTCGTTTTCACGAATAAACAGATTAAGCATGTGCTTGCAAGTAAACGCATATTTTAACACATGTATCATTCAAGTAAGGGAACAAGAGAAATTTGAATAACTTGTACATATGTAAAGAAAAAGTAAATTCAATTAAACAACGAGAGTTGGGAAAGAGGGGTCCTAACTTGGTTAACCTACAGGATCATACCTACACAATGCGCATTAATCACTCCTCAATGAAGGGCTACACTTGACATTAGCGTGTATTTATCATATTCTTACTGCTCAATTCCCTCCCCTTGGTTATAGCCTAACATGTTCTAGAAACCTTGAAAGATATCCAATGCGTGCACTACCCGTCCCTTCTTTGTGGCCCTGGATGTATTTAGGACTTCTAGGTGTCAATCAAAAATAATTAGTTCTGCATTTAAAAGAGGAACAACTCAATGCTCACATTTTACCTCCACAAGTAGAACAAGTAAATGCATGTTTCAAACAATTATTTAAGGTATTTAAAAAAGCCTCAGAACATGAAATCTATGTGAGCAGGAAGTATACAATATTGAATCAGGACCAAAGTGTTATGGACCTATTAAGCTTTCTTACGTGTTTCAGAGCTATCGAATGTGAGCATTCTAAAAAATAAAGCGTAGTTTTATAGTTGTAGTATTTTTAATTGCCCTATAGGCTTGCCAATGCGCAAAACTATGAAGTCCTAAGAGCATGAAATCTATATTGATTAGAAATTCAGAAAGGTAGTGAACAATTTTGAATGGACAACTTGAGACCCAATAGGCATACTTTCAAGCGATATTATATAAGGCAGCATTAAAAGCTTATTAAAGAAGCAACAAAATTAGTTAGCTAAAACAATTCAATGTATATAAACATGAATAAAGATGAACAACTTTAAGTCTTATAGGCATGATTTCTTATTAAGCAAGGTAAAACAAACAACATTCAGTTAACCGAAATGAAACCCCTGTCACACCTCCCTTTTGCTGCTACAACCCAACGAAGGGCGTACATGATGATAGTCTTTCCAATTAAAGGATAATCAAAACAGGATTCATTAGTTTAAGAGATTTCGGAGTTTCCACTTGGGAGATATATGGTGTCCAAGACACCATTTAGAATAAAAAATCGAGGAAAGAATTACTTTGTTTAAAAGTCGGCGAACTAGAAATCCGAGTAAGGAATTCCATTAACCCGGGAGAAGGTGTTAGGCATTCCCAAGTTCCGTGGTCTAGCACGGTCGCTCAACTGTTATATTTGGCATAAACTATCTGATTTTATACAATTATGAACTTTAAAATTTTTAACCATTTTTATTACTATTTTTAAAGAAAGTTGCAACGTCGTTAAAACATGCCTCGAACCACGTCACATAAATGCACCCGTGGTTTTTGACATATTTCAACTTCATCGAAATTTTTTATTTGGGTCGCATAAATGCACACCCGTACATAAGAAGATGAAATTATTAAAAACGCACATAAAAGAGACGATCGCGTTATTATCTTTGCGGGAAGCCGTGAAATTCGCTAAACGGCGTGTCCCGAATTTCTAAATATTTTAATTCAAACATTTCGCGAGGGCCGCACAATTTATAAGTTCCGTTTGGCGTGGCGTGCTTCATTTTATATTTAAAAGGCCATTCCTAAAGCGAGCTACCATTTTTCTATTGGTCTTGTCTCTAAACTTAATTAAATCTCATTTAGTCATTCTACCGTACTCGCAAATCAATCGTATATTGAAAATAAATCGACTAGACAGATGTGCAGCATATTGGGCTTATGGGCCCAAATAATAGAGCAGGTCCAACCTTCACAAAGCGCCCTAACAAGTTTTAATGGTGACAAGCTATGTAGTAAGATCCTAACAGGTTGTCTCCCAATTGAGCCTAATATTATATTACTGAACTAGTGATTTACTTGCAACAAAGAAGCATGTGAGATTATTCTGATTTCCAAAACGAGATATCATTTTTGCTCTATGATTTGATGATAGTGACAATTATTAAAAGTATCTCAAGCTGATATTGCACGTCATTATTTCCTGGAATTCACATTTGAAAGAAAGCAAAGGCAAATGATGAGTCACTTCTAAATTGGTAGACCACAAATGCAACATCTTGTACAATTTAGTCTAGGAACCCATTGACCAGAAGTTTTGATTTAGCCACCCTTGATCAATGTTCATCTACCAAATATACCGCTAATATCTCTCCTGTAAGGACCCAAACGGAAAGACAAATGTTACCTATAGTGCTGCAGTTTAACTTATCAGTCCAAATGTCTTGTTACACAAACCAGTGTCTTATCAATAATAGACATAATAATAGTGACAAAAAAACTGATAAAGAAACGCATAATATACATCTTAAACTTGAGTATTCATTAAGTCTAAACTTCATTCATCATTGGAGGTTGAGATGTACCTGGAAAGTGTGCAAAACAAAACTGAAAGTCAGCGATGCTCAAACAGCATGATAATCACACGCAGCCACAGCTTATGAGTAATTACTTCACCATAGATACTACCAAACGACCAGAGTAGTTTCAACCAAAGATCAAACTAGTGAGAAACCACCAAATGACTCACAGGGACCTCAACCACACAAAATGAACCCAGGAGAGTTTTAAAACATAATCAACCAGTACACTACTCAAAATGGCTGTAACAATAACCTAATTGACTCAAATTGAACCCAGGACTAATATTGGAAATTCAGCTCTTCAAGTGTATATTTCAGGCTGCTTTTCATCTTTATATATCTAAACTTCTAATGCTCAGCTAGAATTATAGTCATTTTAAGGTAAAACAACGTAATAGAACAGTGAAAGGCTCCTGAACTTCAGAAAATTTGACAACTCTCATAAGCTTAGAATTTCTAGACACTTTCAGGAATTTTTCGAGATTTTTACGACTTTAAAATATCTGGATTTTTCTTATGGATTGTCAGACTGTGTAAAGCCCTCTTTTGAACGAATTGGGGTTCCTTCTTATAGCCAAATGCTAGGGCAACCTCTTTATTTTATTTTAATAAGTAGACCCTCTTTCAATTTTCAGATCTTACCTACTTGGTCCTTCATTTTTTGCCTTGTTTCCCAAGTTATTGCACTTAACTACTGATTCTTAGCGGAAAATCCCCTTCTAGAAGAGTCTTGTAGATTCTAACATTGTTTCTTACTTGTAGAATACCTGCACTACCCTAATTTTAGTCCTAAAATTAAAAGAACCAATCTAAATCTGGCAATTAACTATTACTAACTTAGTGTATCAGAGTTACAATTTTACTAAGATAATTTTTTCGATTAACTATTACTAACTAACATCTATAACCAATTCATCATTAAACCTGAACCATTAATAAAATATAACAAAAAATTTAACTAAAATATTCAACAAAGAAACTACTAGACTATAAAATCGAGCAAAATTGAAATTATCAAGATTGTAATTACTATGCCATTACTACATGAAACGGGTCAGAATTGAAAACTGAACACTATTATCCAAATATTAATCAATCATTAGACTAAAACTGAACTTAAACTAAAAAATCAAGTCGAAGCTAATGCAACAAATACAGAGATTGGTCTTGGAAACATGTTGGAGAACATAAATTTTAAAATACAACTGGACCAAAATCCACAATCAAAATAAAAAAATATTCAAGACTCCTAAAAACTAACAATTAAACTAGAACAAGGCAAGTCGTCCGCAAATAAGTAAACAATAATAACAAAAAACTAATAGGGGAAAAAAAGAAAGATGAAACTTACTGATTAGTCTTCAATTAGCCATCAGCTATATTCGATTTGAGTCTCCAAACGGAGTAGTAGGTTTTTTTTTTGGCAAAATCAAACATGCAACTTTAGTTTGAAACTCAAGAGTCTTTGAAAATAAATCCTCAAAATTAGGTAAAAACTCATATTGGATATCAGAAAAGCCTGGGGGATATTCAAAGGAAGCCGGACTTGTTTTTGGGTAGGGGGGCCAAGGGGAGTGTGTGGTGCTAATTTGGACGCCATTAGAGCTGGCGGAGCTGCCGCTCCTTTGAAAGGATATTCGACGAGTTCGGCGGGGTTTTGAGAGTTGATTTTAGGGCGGGTTGGAAAGAGGAGAAGAAGAGGAGCCTGGGGTGTAAATATTGGTGGATTTTACATTATGCCGCCGCCGGCGATTTCCGGCCGGCGGCGAGCTGTGGTGGGATTGTGTTACACCGGAGTGATTAGGGCTTCTTTGGGCATGGTACAAGGTCTACATGGTAGGGGTAGTGGTCCGACAATTATATAGGGTAACAACACTTGCATCTTGACCGTTTGATCAAGATTGATCAACGACTCATATACTTTGATGCAAAACGACGTCCTTTCATTTTTGGGGCTTTTGGACCGGCCAGGGTGTTGGTTTTGGGTCTATTTTTAGTGGGTTTGGCAATTTTTGGGCCAAATTTGTTTCAAGAATTTGCCCAAAATTTGTCTTTCAACAAAGCCAATATATATTCAATCAATTATTCTCTTTCTGTGTATTTTTTAATTATTTTATTCATATGTTAAACAAAAAAAATAGCCAAATACATATTTACTATGAAGTAAACAAAATACACTCCTAAAATCTAAATTTCAAAGAAAATTAACCAATTTTTGTTGTTTTTCCTTATTTTCAATATTAACTAATTAATAACCCAAAAAATGTAAAAAATAAATCCTAAATGCAAACATGACATTTTTATATTTTTATTAATTATGCAAGTTAGTACGTGCAACATTCAAATAGACACAAAATTATGCAATTAATTCCTAAAATCCAAACAAACACAAAATCACGCAAATAAATCTTAAAAATGCGAATAATAAAAGAAAGACGCAAATAAACACAAAGTCACACAATTAATTCCTAAAAATTAAAATAATAAAAAAATGTAAATAAATGCAAAATCACAAAAATAAGTCCTAAAAATTCAAATAATAAAAGAAAAAACCTAATTTCATGAATTTTATAGGAACCATTCAAGCGAGGCAAAAATCACATGCTCGCAGCTTCCCTCTTTGCTCGGAGACACGAAGGGTTCCCATTTAAAGATAAATGAGCAACTGAGAAATTTTTTCCTTCTTTGCATTCCATAAGAAGCATTTTGAAAACTGTTTGACGTAACCCTACTTCAAAGGTTGCCTACATATCCTTGGCTATATAGGAATCAGGTTAGTGTAGTTCTTGAGTGTTTGGTAGCTGTCACTGCCATGAGCTTTGATTTCACTACTGATGCTACTGTTACTGCTTGCTGACTTCTTTATTACACCTCGTGAAAAATAAAAAAACTAGACCAACCTATGAACTATGAATTACAAAAGAACATATCTATGTCTTCAATCTTTCTCTTGATCCTTGATGCTTTTTTGCCTTGTATTTGTTCCTGTGAAATCCTTGTTGCCTTGTTGACAGGAATTCCTTCCTGTAAACTTATTGTCTCCTTGTTCACTCCTTGCCTTCTCTTCATCTTTGTTTGTTGCAGTATTGTTGGACTTGACATGTATTCCCTTGTTTGGCAGGTGGGTGCCTGATTACAAAACTTTGCAACTTGAAAATCATTCCCTTGTTCTGACAGGTAGGCACCTAATGACCAAAATTGAAGCTTGAAAAGATTCCCTTGTTCTACAGGTGAGCCCTTAATCGCTAAGACTTGCATCTTACAAAAATATTCCCTTGTTTTACAGGTGGACGCCTGATTATCAAAACATGAAATTTTTAAATATATTCCTTTGTTCTCCAATTGAACACCTAATTACCAAAACTTGAAATTTGAAAAATATTTTATTGTTCTTCAGGTGGGCGCCTGATAGCTAAAACTTGCATTTTTGGAACTTGCATCTTGAAAACTATTCCCTTGTTTTGACAGGTGGGCGCCTCATTACCAAAACTTGAATTTGAAAAATATTCCATTGTTCTACAGGTGGGCGCCTGATTACCAAAACTTGAAATTTAAAAAACATTCCCTTATTCTTCAGGTGGGCGCTTGATCGCCCGAACTTGTATTTTTGAAACTTGCATCTTTCAGAAGTATTGCTTTGTTCTACAGGTGGGCGCCTGATCACAAAACTTGCATTTTTGTAAAATATTCCCTTATTCTACAGGTCGGTGTCTGTTTGCCAAAACATTAAATTTTGAAAAATATTCCCTTGTTCTACAGGTGGACGCCTCATTACCAAAACATGAAATCTGATCATATTCTCTTAATCTGCAAATGGGCGCCTAATTGGAAAAACTTGAAATTTTAAAAAACATTCACTTGTTGTGCAGGTGGGCGCCTGATTGCCAAAACTTGAAATTCTGAAATATATTCCCTTGTTCTCTAGGTGGGTTCCTGATTGCAAAAACATGAAATTTTAAAAAATAATCTCTTGTTCTGCAGGTGGACGCCGGATTGCCAAAACTTGAAATTTTAAAAAACATTCCCTTATTCTACAGGTGGGTGCCTGATAGCCAAGACTTGAATCATTGAAGAATATTCCCTTGTTCTACAGGTGGGCACCTAATTATCCAAACATGAAATTTTGAAAAATATTCCCTTGTTCTGCAGGTGGGCGCCTAATTGCCAAAACTCAAAATTTTGAAACATATTCCCTTATTCTCTAGGTGGGTGCATGATTGCCAAAACATGAAGTTTTGAAAAATATTCCCTGAAACTGTTGCATGTGTACCTGACCCCATCAAAACAAACGAAACACGAGAAATTCTTCCTGCCCCAGTTTGGTGCTAGGCGAATATGTGAGTGTTAATACAATCCCTTTACCAAATATCTCTAAATCTAAGCTAAGTCCCGATATCCAGGGTCTTGACAATTCTTAACTGATGACAACTTTAAGACTATGTTATGTCTCTCAAAAGGTATTATTTTCCACTGTGTCTTGTTATGAATTATATTTGCTGGGGGTCTACTGGTGACTTGTAATTAAAAATACTTCCCATTATCCAGGCGGGTCTTGACAACTCTTAATTTGATGATAAAATGTTGGGGGTTAGAATTTTGAGCTACGTCCCTTTATCCAGGGGGTCCTGAAAACTCTTATGATTGGGTCCTATTATCCTTGCGGGTCCCGATTACTCTTGTTGAGGAAGTATTTGGGTTTAGCCATGCCACCCGTCTGCTTGGGTCCTAAGTTGAGTCCTAATTTTCAGGAGGGTCCTGACAACTCTTTGTTGGGGAAATTTGTGATTGGCCATGTTACCCGTGCTTACTTGTGTTTTATGCTAGGTCCTATTTTTCAGGAAGGTCCTGTTAACTCTCAACTGAATCTTACTTCAACATGCAAGGCATTTTATGCTCTTTTCTATCAATGATTACCTCTAAACTTGAAATAAGTCCCATTTTCCAGGAGGGTCCTAGGGATTCCAACTTAAATGCCAACTATTACTTCCGATTGTTTCTGCTGGTGATCATTGTTCAGGAGGGTTTCTAAAATTCTTATTGGGGAAGGTGTTGGTACTTTCCCCTGTCACATGCGCCTGTTATAATTTTAACTGCGTTCCATCTCAAATTTCGTGCCCCTTTTGACCCTCAATTATTTTTGTTGGGGTTTTCTAGTTAATGTTTGTCCCATTGTTCTCTTTGCTGGTGAGGATATTTATGATGGCTCGTGCCTCTTTTGAGTTTGAGCTGAGCCCCATACTCCGTTGAGCCCTGAGGTTTTGATCATACATGCCCTGTGCCTGTGTTCCCCATGTGGATGGCCTTCTTCAGGCTCTTCTGGAATTTTTCTGCCCATGTTTCAATCAAAAAAAACTTTTCAATTTGAAAGGTGGCAGTTGGCTTGCGACATTCTTGTAAAAAACGGCCTTGCCACTGTCGTGTTCCGTTGTGTTCCATTATCTATGTTGATGATGAGCCGCTTGAAATGCTTAGTTGACCCCTCAAAACCTTTATGCTTTACTTTGTTCCCCATCATTGTATTACGTTGCCAACCCTTGGCCGAAATTCATTATGTCCTTCCCTGACAATTGATGAATTAATGTATTACGCTTTGGCCAACCCTCTGATCCTTGTGGATTCCCTTTTTTTTGGCAATCAACTAGGCAATGCCTAGGGCTAGATTTTTATTAATATAAAAAGAAAATTACAACCAATAGGTGAAATACAAATAAGGGAGCCGAACTCGCCGGAGATGTTATACTAATAACAGAAACGGTCTAACCTTACCGTATTCCTCTTATTTAGGCTTAAAAAAGTCATTACAAACGCGCCATGAAATGGCTAACAGCTATGATCATCACAGATTCATATGGCAAATTCTATGATGATAATATTAACGAGGATCGGTCACAAGAATTTTTCAACAAATCTGGCAGCTTAATTGGTGATCTTTGTTCGTCTGGACTTTGAGACAGTTGGTGGAGAGACCTGTTTTTGTTTTACGACTCTCATTTGGAGCTTCCTCATTTTCTTATTCTGTTCAAAATAGTTTTTTGAGACAAAATGTTGAGCGTTATGGTTCAAATAGCTGTGTGACAGTGCGGCAGTTATGTCCTCTGAATTCTGTAAGATGCTGTTACCTGTTTCACTCCCAGTTTGGATTACTTCTTAATAATAAAATACAGTTGATGGAGCAGACTTGTTTTGATGAACAGATGAAGTTTCATCCCAATGTTGGGTTAATTGTGCTTTCTTTTCTGCAAATGAGACCTCTGTATGTGTTGTACTGTCGATAAGCTGCAAGTCTTCCAATATTTTTCCTTCTTCATTGTTGGTATTGGCAATTGTTGGAAAGAGTTGGAAATTGATGGTAAGGCTGGATTGTCTGCTTGAGTTGGATTTTATTTTTGGATTTTGGAGTTGCTGCTTTGTTGGGCATCATCCATTGTCCCTCTTCAGTTGTATGTTGTGGAGTATCAGTAGGTTGTTTAGCTACTGCAGCAGTAGAGACAGCATCAGTTTCTGTACCTTGCCAATATACCGTAGCTGGTTCAATCTGTACTATCCATTTAGGATCGTTTGTATCCTGCTTATCAGCTGTTGTGGGGTTATGCTGCAGTTTGCATGATTCTTTTGAGCTATGTTGCTGAGCTATACTCATCACTGCTATATTGTTTGAGCCTGCATGGTTGTTCTGATTATCGTTCAACTTTGGCAGTGTCATTTGTCCCCTATTAGAGCAGCTGAACCAACAGGATTTGTCACTGCTTTGAGATGATCCAGAAACTCCTTTTCTTTACATTCCTGAATAGGTTTCATATTTTTACTGTTGTCTGCAGCCTCATCTGATGCATCAATTATCTTTTTGCATTGATCATTTAACTTGTGTGGAACTGTGGCAGAGTCTAGAGTCGCCACATTTATATAACTTCCTTGACAAAGCATTGTATCTTTGTTACTATTTTGGACAGGTTGATGCTGCTCACATAATAAGTGATCCATCTTGTTTGGTTGGTGTTTTGCAGTCTCAGCAGGTGCGGCAGTCCATTTAGACACAACCAGTTCAGTGGATGCATTATGATTGGAAGGAACAGAAGATTTATTTTTTACACAACTGTGAAATATCAGCAGTCACAATTGAATGAGTTTGTGCATTTGGAATTGTTGGGACAAATGCAAGAGTCCCAGCCAATATTTACACAACCTGTTCACTGTGAGAGGATGATGGTTGACTGCCCAGCTGTACAATATCACCACTCTGCATAGACTGTATTTCTGCAGTTTTATGGATTGGATCAGAAACAGGATTTTGTCCAACAACAGCATTCTTATTAGGATCCATCCCTTTATTAGTTCGTGCCACAAGATCAGAAGATTAGTTTTTACGCAACTGTGATATTTCAGCATTCACAATTGAATGAACATTTGGGCTTGGCAGTGAGGCTGTAGCTGTAGTATTTGAAACATATACATTTTGTTGGGCAGTTGCAACATTCTCAGAATGTCAAAACATTTCAGCTCGACGACTTGCACTAATCTCATTCAATAATTCCCTAGCATCACGTCCTGATTCAGCCAAACTGCCATGGCCTTCAGGTTCATTAACATGAACAAATTTACCATTAAGGTCTTCCGTATTCCAGCGACACGATTTTACATCATGACGTTGATGATTACAATAAGTGTAGTATTTTGGAAGATTATCGATAACGATCTGCTGGTCATTTTCAACCAGTTTTCTAGTTTTAATATAGAGAATCTTGATCTTGATTTTCATTTGATATATGTCCAGTAAGTTTATCAAGACTTTAACTCGTGCCGTACTAGGTCGTGTAGGATCTTTAGTAGCCTTATCTATGGCAAGAGGTTTCTTGACAGCAGATGCAATGGACATTAGATATTTCCTTGCGAAAAAGTTTGCTGGCAGATCTGGAATGAAATATAAACGACAGCTTTTGACGTTTCTTCGTGGGGGTTCAATCCCATAGTCCAAGGGAATTTCCTAAAGAAAAACTCGTATCCTTTCGACTGAACATAACAAGATGTTCTTGATATGACTTTAGCAAAATCTTCAAATAAATCGAATCTTACCAGAATATGTCGATATTCCAACTGTCCGATGTTGCACTTACCTTGGACTTCATAATGTTTCGGCAAAATCTGTCTCAAATCCTGAAGCGCAGGTTTTCCATACGAAAACTTGATTACAACAGCTTGGTGAAGACCTTCCTCCCTGGTGAATGAATTTACTTTATCTACTGTGAATTCAAAAGTAGGTATACCATTGTCGAAAGAAACAGGACAGATTTCCAGTTTTGAGACTGCTTTGGCAGAATGTTTTCTGGCTAGTAGCGATGCATAACTTGGTTTGGAACCGATACAGAAGTGATTTTTAGTATTGTTTTGAGGATCCTCTCCCACAGCACAAAGCTGGGGAGAATACGATTCTTCCATCAATGCTTTATACTTCAGCCGCAACCTATCACAAACATGGTGTTGATTTGCGATCGAATTTTAAAAGCCAAAACACTGCTGCTACAGTAAATCGCAAATCTTAGATTTAAGATGTAGGAAAATTGGTTGTGGATTAGAGGAAAATTTCAATTGGAAAATGATCCCAAAGAGAAGGAGATCGACTGACGGCAAATTTGAGACAAACCACCGTCAAAATCCGATGGTGCAACTGATGAACAGTGTCGGAAAACACTATTCACGCATGCTACAGTGCTATAGTGCTACGGGAGAAGACCTCCACTCCTGTCTTCAACACTGTATACATTTGCCCCTCACCACCCCCAACCCTGTGGATTCCCTTTGTTTTTCATCTTTGAGTTATATTTCCGCTCCTTTGCCAAAATTCTTTACACCCATTTTCAATGATTGACCCTCATGACCTTTTCCGTCTTTGTACTGTGATTTTGACTCTTTCTCCATAATCCTTATACCCTTCTCTGACGACTGCTGAGTTAGCGTTTTATGCTTGGCTGACCCTCTGACCTGTATTATTCCTCCTCTTTATGTTACATTTTCGAGCCTTCGCTAAAATTCTTACGCTCTTCCCTGAGATCACCTAGTCTATATATGATGCTTGACTGACTCTTGATCTTTGTGCCTTTACATTGCTCCGCACCTTGTGTTGCACTTTCGATCTTTTTCCGGAATTCTATATGTCTTTTCCCGACGACCGATGTGTTATGCTTGGTCAAACCTTGTGACCTTTCCCATCTTTGTGTTGTGCCAACCCTTGCGTACCTTCTGAGATTGCCCAATCGGTGTATTATGCTTGGCTGACCCCACAACCTTTGTGCTTTTACTTTTCACGCCCATCTCTGTGTGGTACTCCTTCACTTTTCCGACTCTTGTCTCTTCCATCAATTGCAGTTTTTTGTAAATCCTTCCCCTTGCTATTCTAATCTCGTTATCTTTGTTACGCTTTCAGGTATCATGCACTTTGTCCTTATAGGAGCTGATAATAGACTTTGAAATTCTTCTCATTTGCTTAAACAAAAGACTTTAGAGACTCGAAATAAAATGAAATGCAATAACTCAAAACTGTATTTAGGGTAAATAATTCCAAATTCACTGACTACATAAAGAGAGAGAAAGGAAACTTATTTGCGGAAAAGCAACTGATTTTTCATGATCATGACATGCACTTCGGCCTAGTCGACCCAGTCTGTCCGGATGACCGACCTTGTGGAAGCATTTTTTTCATGTTGTGACCATTTCTAACCCAATTGCTTCAACCAAACACTAGCTTTTCTTTCCTTACAGTATTCATGAACTGATTTCCACCAACGGCCCCTTTCCGGTTGTTTCTTCTTGCCTTACCTTCGCCTCATGGTGCCTGTGATTGTTTTTACTAATGAGACTTTCTCATTTTATTTCTCTCAACATGCATCGCCTTATAGTGCCCACAAAGGTTTTCACTAATAAAACTCTCTCATTTTTTTATTTTCGGCAGGAACTAGAGTGTCGCCCCGAGGTATAGTCAACCTCTCTTTGCCCGCCCCGGCATTTCTTGCAGATTGATTAGAAGGTCTTTATTTGGACTGTAATGTAGGATTTTTGACAAGGTTAGAAATAAGGGGTGTGAAAGGCTCAAAAGATCACTTCTATGGGTTCAAAATTTACTACTTTCGGAAGCAAAACAAACACAATTTCTGCCCCATTTTCTTGCTTGGAGCTTTCGGATTTATTTGAATATGACCGGGCTGTGAGGCTACCTACGTATCCTTAAAAGGGAATCATGTCAAACGTAGTTACTGGACTCCTTACTTTCACTATTGTTTGTTTTCCTTTTCGTCCTCTCTTTCCGTTGCTTCTTTCTCATTTTGCTCTTTTCTTTTTTCCTCTTTTCTCTTCTTTTTTTTTTCTTCTTTGTTTTTATTTTCTTTTCTTTTCTTCTCTTTTTCTTTTCTTATCTTTTTCTCTGTTTTTTTTCCTTTTCTTTTTTCTCTTTTCTCATTTGCTTTTGTTTCTTTTTTTCTCTTGTTGTTTTGCTTTTCTTGCTATTGACTTTATTATGTATTCGTCGCATTTTATAATTGCGTATCTGACTCTCGTTATGGATTCCGAAAGAGGGAATGTGGAAAAAAAACCAGAAGCTCAAAGGGGTTAACAAATGGTAAAGTGTTTAGATAGGTGAATAAAATGCCTTCATCATTCCAATATATAAAACCTGCCAAGTACAAACAAATGCCATTTATAGATAACAATCCAAAAGAAAAATCATACATAATATCATTTTGACAACATCCGAATTGATAGCCATTTCCACACATTTCCCTTCCACATCTGTCATATACAATGCTCCATTAGACAACACTCTTGACACGACAAACGGTCCTTGCCAGTTCGGAGCGAACTTTCCCTATGCCTCGACCTGGTGAGGATGGATTCTCTTCAATACCAATTGACCTACTTCAAAATTCCCTGGACGCACTTTCTTATTATATGCCTTGTCCATCCTTTGTTGAGACAATTTTCCGTGACATACCGCCGCCAAGCTTTTTTCGTCAATCAAACTCAATTTCTCTAAATGATCTTTGACCCATTCTTCGTCGTCGATTCCTTATTTGGTCACGATTCGAAGAGAGTGGATTTCAATTTCATTCGGGATCACCGCAGTGCCATATACCAACAATTATGGAGGTACCCCTACTAAAGTGCAGACAGTGGTGCGGTAGCCTAACAATGCAAAGGGTATCTTTTCATGCCACTGCCTGGACCCTTCCACCATTTTTCAAAGTATCTTCTTTATGTTCTAATTAGCTGCCTCAACTTCTCCGTTTGATACACTTCTCTCATTAAGCGACTGTTGAGATTTTCTCCATTGTTAGTGGTGAGAGTCTTGGGTATTCCGAACCGACAAATAATATTTGCATGTACAAAGTCGACCACAACCTTCTTAGTTATAGCCTTAAAGTATTTGGCTTCAACCCATTTGGTGAAATAGTTAATAGCAACCACGATAAAATCTGTTTCTGTTAGAAATTGCTGGCTCGATGGGCCCGATGACTTCCATGCCCCACGCAATGATGCAGACATCGTATGAAATTCAGACGGTGAAAAGTGAATTAAGTCCCCATGCATCTGACATTGGTGGCATTTACCCACAAAGATGATACAATCCCGCCCCATGTTGAGCCAATAATATTCTGCCCGGAGAATCTTCTTTGCCAAAACAAATCTGCTCATGTGTGACCCACATACGACACCATGCACCTCATTCATGATAGTTGTTTCCTGCCAAACATCTATGAATCTTAGTTAAGTTCTTTTGTATAATATTACTTCATTGAAGAAAAACCCATTTGACGGATCACGGATTGTTCTCTTCTGGTCACTCGTGGCCTTTACCGGGTATATACCTTTCTTGAAATATTCTTTAATGTCGTGGAACCAAGGCTTTCCATAAAACTTTCCTTCCACCATGTTGCAATAAGCATGTTGATCATGGACCTGGATATGTATCGGGTCAACATAAACCTTGTCCGGGTGATGTAGCATTGATGCCAGTGTAGCCAAGGCGTCGGCAACATCATTGTGGATTCTGGGGATGTATCTGAACTATGTTGACCGGAGTCGTTGGCAGAGATCATGCAAGCATTGCTGGTATGGTATGATCTTTAAGTCTCTTTTTTCCCACTCCCATCGAATATGGTGTACCAGAAGGTCTGAGTCCCCCAAGACCAAGACTTCCTAGACACCCATGCTTGATGTTAATCTCAGACCTAAAATGCATCGCTATATTCTGCAATGTTGTTGGTGCAATAGAAGGGTATTTGAACTTTGACTGGGTAATGATCCCTTTCTTCAGAGATGAGCACTGCTCCTATTCCAACGCCCTTCATGTTGGCGGACCCATCGAAGAACTATTTCAAACTGACTTCTCTTCCCATTCCATTCCATTGACATGCAGCACTTCCTCACCCGAGAATTATGTATTCAAGGGCGCATACTCTTCATCTATCGGATTCGAAGCTAAATTATATGCCAATGCTTGTGCTTTCATGGTATTACTAGTCAGGTAGATAATGTCAAATTCTGTGGGCAAGATTTGCCATTTTGTGAGGCTTCCTGTGGGTATGGGCTTTTGGAAGATGTACTTCAATAGGTTCAGACGTGAGATGAGATAAGTGGTGTATGATGATAGATAATGCTTTAACTTCTTGGCTACCCACTTCAAGGTGTAGCAAATTCTATCAAGATGAGTATACTTAAGAACCTCATAGCCGTAAGTTTAATAGCTTACAGAAGGGATCGCAAATGGTTGTAAGCTGAGCAATGAACCGACTGATGTAATTAAACCTTCCCAATAGACTTACCACTTCTGGTGTTTACCTCAGCAGCGGTAGCTCCTGTATAGCCTTAATCTTTGATGGGTGTAATTAGATGCCTCGGCGGCTGAATATGAACCCTAGCAACTTCTCTGAGGGGACCCAAAATGCACATTTTGTCGTGTTGCCTTTGAAAGAATTTCCTCAGGTCTTTGACATGATTGGGTCGCTTTTTGGTCTTTACTATCACATCATCCATATAAACCTCAATTTCCGTGTGTATCATATCACGAAACATGGTTATCATGGCCCTCATGTATGTTGCCCCGACGTTTTGCAAACCAAAAGGCATGACTCTATAACAATATGTCCCCCATGGTGTGATAAATGTTGTTTTCTCCGCATCTTCTTCATCCATTAAGATCTCGTGGTAGCCTGCATAAAATCCATGAATTACCCGAGCTCATGCTTTGCACAATTATCAATCAGTTGGTGAATGCTAGGCAGAGGGAAGTTGTCCTTCAGACTTTCTTTATTGAGGTCGCGATAATCGACACACACTATGGTTTTACCATCCTTCTTTGGTACGGGCACAACATTAGCTAACCAGGTGGGATATCGTGTGACTCGGATGTCTTTTTGCCTCGAACTTCTTTGTCACTTTCTCTATAATTTCATGCTCACATCAGTTTTAAACTTTGTCAACCTTTTCATGACAGGAGGGAAAGATGGGTCAGTGAGCTACTTGTGAACCACCAAGTCAGTGCTCAATCCGGGCATGTCATCGTACGACCATGCAAAAACATCTTTGTTTTAAAGTAGTACTTTCATTATTTCTTTCCTAAGATGTGGCTCTAGATGGACACTTTTTTTTTCTTTGACATCATGCGAGCTTCCTAAATTGACTGCCTCTGTATCATATAGATTTGGTTGGGGTTTCTCTTCAAATTGGTTCAACTCTTTACTAATCTCATCCCAAGCCCCTTCTTATCATATTGTAGTTCATCTTCAAGTTCTATTTCAAGAATTATTATTTCGAAACTAGACCAATTTTGAAGACTGTGCCGAGGAGTCCTTATGCATGTTAGATCACTGGAACCAACATAAAATTAACTGTACAAAAGAGAAAAGAAATATAAGTAAAGAGAAATGAAAACTATCAGCACTGTTGAAAGGGAAATTGCATTTCATTAGAAGCAAATATAACATAGTTACACATCCAAAAGGACAGAAATAACAACTGAATTATAAATTCTGAAACAAATCCAGACTAGATTGAAAGGAAAATCAAAGTCGACTACCACGACTCCCTCTGAGTGGGAAGAGGGGTGGATTCCTAATTATTGACTTTTGCGCGTGCTCTCACAAACTGCACATCTACCCTACTTAATCCTTCTCATGCCTTGACCATATTCACCTCATTGAACAACCTTTCCAACCCATTATCAAGATCCCCATCTGCATCTATTAGCGGGCCGGACATCCTTGGTACGGAGCCATTGCTAGTACTTGGGTTGACGAATGATTTGGACAACCTTGGGATGGGCTTTCAGAGAGCCCAGCCTTTCTGCCTTAGCTTCCTGAATTGCCTTATGTCTGCAGCTGTAGGCTTGAACCCTAGGCCAAAAGTCTCCAGAATTTTGGGGAGGGACACTGGATGGAAAATGCCTTTTAGAGAAGCACCAACCCATTACTGGGCATCAAACCATTCTTCAACATTTCTATAGCTACAATGAAAGGCGTGGTTTCTATCTTTGGGGTCATAACAACCTCACCTTCTGGGATTTTCTTGACTGACATAGTATGAAATACGTGGTAGACTCATGGCCCTTTGTTGTTTGCGGATTCAATAAGAGGTACAATTGCATCACTTGAAATTCTCTGATTGTCTTCACCATGCACCACAATTTCTTGCCTGTCCCATTAAAATTAGACCATTTGATGCAGCTTAGATGGCATTTCTTTGGCTGCGTGAATCTAGGGCCTACGCAACAACAAGTTATAAGAGACTACTACGTCCAGAACTTGGACTTCCATGGTGAACTAAACGGGCCCTATTGTCGCTTGCAGTGCTTTGTCACCCACAGTGTCTTTGCCTCCACCATCGAAACCTCAAACACATATGTTAATCTTAGGATCCTTTCATTCTCCACCTTCATCTTGGTCAATGTGGAGAGTGGAAAAGTATTTTTGTGGGACCCGTTGTCAACCAGAACTCGGGTGACCACAGCATATTAACATTTCACAGTCGTATAAAGAGCCTGGTTGTTCTCAGTTCCCTCCATTGGCAATTCATCGTCAGAGAATGTGACCCGGTTTACTTAGAATATCTTGTTTGCAATCTTTTCCAAAATATTCACTATTATCTTGTCTGGGACATGGGCTTCATTCAAAATCTTCATCAGCGCCTGATGGTGTTCATCTGAATGGATTAGTAAGGATAATAAGCAGATATGAGCCGGTGTCTTCCTCAACTACTCTACGATGGACTAGTCCTGCATTTTCATTTTTTTCAAGAATTCCTCTACCTCTTCTTCCGACACAGCTTTCTTCACTAATTTTAGTTTATTTTTAGAGATTCTACCTTTCCTTAATTCTTCAAGGGCAATGTACCTCCCTGATCGTGACAACCCCCAAGCCTCACATACTTCTTGCCTAACTTCCTATCTTTTATACATCACTATTGCTTGTTCACTTCTTCAAGAAACGGTTTTGCTGTTGATGATTGGTGGATGGATTACTGGTTTTACAATGACGTGCTCTATGTGAACACCTTTCACAACCACGATAGGTTGTCTAGCTTCCCCATGTACTGTACTTTTGCTTGATCCTGATTTCGCGCAATTGTGCATGCTGGGCCCCGTTGAACTATTGCGGGCTTGTTGCTTCTTCCATTTGCCTCGGCTACTATATTCTCACTGCTTGCATTCTCAGTTGGCTTAAGTTCATTGGATTTGTTCATCATCATTATCAGTGAGGGCCTTTTGGGCTCTCCCCTTTTTCCACGATATCAATCATGTTGGTCTCCTAATGGGCTCGAAGCGGGTTTTGTTAATATTGGGTACCTCTGGAGTTTTCACGTCAATCCGGTGGGTGTCCGTTGTTGCTACTTCTTCCATCTTCTTCTTTCCGAATGCTCCCCCAGCTCCACCCAGGATGACCTGAGTAGTTGCCTTAATTGCAGAGTAGCTCATGATTTTATTTGATTTGAGGCCTTCCTCGGCCATACTTCCCATCTTGACTACTTCGTTGAAAGACTTACCCACTACTGATACCAAATGTCCAAAATACGTAGGTTCCAGAGCCTTTAGAAAATAGTCAACCATATCACTCTCCTTCATGCGAGGATCAACGCCGGCTGCTTGTTCCCTCCATCAGAGATAGGTTATACGGGACAATCTCAAGATTATATTGAAAGTGGAAAGCAATCGCTTGTGCCAAGTCATCCCAAGTATATCACCGATTGTGATCCTGCCTAGTGTACCACTCCAATTCCGAACCACTTATACTCTGGCTAAAGTATGCCATTATCAATTCATCCTTTACCCCTACTTCTTTTATTTTGCTTCATAATCCCCTTTGATGTGCAACCGGATCATCATGTCCATCATATAAGACAAATTTAGGCATCTTGAAACCTGGCGGAAACTGCACGTCTCGAAATTAACAAAGGTGCTTGAACCCCACGCTCTTGACACCTAATCCTCACATGTCCCTGAATGATTGTTCTAGACTTCTGACCTTTCTAAGAATTTCTTCCTGCTCAGGATTTTTGATTGGTTTTTCGACTCCCGCTGCGATTTTGAGACGGGGAGCATAGGAGTAAGGCTCATAGGTCTTGCAAGCAGGTTTTGGTGGATAGTATTTGTGGTCATATGCTTGAAGCAAGGGTTCACTTGACGACCTATGGAGTGCAGGAGGCGGAGGCACCACATAGATGGGGGAAATTGGCGGAGAAGGATGAGGAGCGACTTTGGGTAGTGGAGCTGGTGGTGGCTGAAAAGTCGTACCCTAATGTTGTGAATAGATAGGAAAACCTGAGGGTGGATCAGTTTTTGACTAGTGAGGTGCTTGGGCTTTTGGCGGGATGAAGGTTGGATTAGCAGGATAGGTCGGGGGTGGTTGTCCTCCTACCCATGCCTGATACATCTCAGTCATTTGGTGTTTTAACATATAAATTTCCTCTTTCATGGCATTAACGTCCAATTCCTCTACTTCTTTCGAGGGGGTCAACAATGTTGACATCGGTTTCCTGATTGGCCATGACTTGCTTGCTCATAGATCGCGTGTTTTAGGAGTGGTTGCAAGAATGCTCCAAGTACCAACCAACTATCTAAACTAGAAAATACACAACACCAAAAACTCGTTAATGGTTAGGTTCTAACACGTAAGAGGCCACGTATTGGGTATGAATGCACCTAGATCATAATTGGTCACTATATGCATCGGTTTCTTGCGTCATCCCGGCTTTCAATTTCTTTGTTTGCGAGGCCCCTTTGTTTTTGCTTTATTCTCTCCCTCCCTCCTATTTTTATTCAATTATGGTCGAATCCTATGTAGATTGCCTACGTATCATGATCCCTCATGAATGAAACCAAGCGTAGTTCTTGCAAATAAAAAGTGAAGAATAAAATATTTTGGGAACTTTCCATTTTGATAATGACAAACTTCAGTTAGAAGGACTCGAAAGACTGACCGATTTAAACTAAAACTAAGTAGCTCTGACAAAAGACGAACTACAAACTCGAAGCACAACTAACTATGCATAAAAGAAAATACAAACTCTAGGCTAAACTGACCGACTTTTATATATATTTTTTGACAAAAGGAAATGCAATCTTCGTGAATACATTAGTACTTCACGTGCTCCTGCGCCCTGCGAGGAATAGTTCGGCGTTGCTGCCGGCTTGTCTGCTAAACTCCCATTTAGGTGGTGGAGGTCTTCCATTACTTGCAGAACAAAGGTCATGGCGGTGGCAAAGAACATGGATCTTGTCATATCCTCACAGTGGCTGCACTTTGTGGTGATGTAGTCTATGATTGTCCATACTCTCTAATTGATAACACCCTTTTCTTGCCAATTGTTTCTGAACCCTGGAGAGCTCACCTTCTGCTTTATTCAAGTCAAACCCATACTTGGTTAATTTTCGCCTTAAATTGTCTATGAGATATTCATCCTTTCCGCTACGGGGGATTTTTCGCGGTTGTTTTCTTTTTTTGGATATGGGCTCGCATTGGTTCATTTTCATTGGTTAATCTTTTCTTTCCCCCCTCATCCGGAGAAGCTTGCAAACCACTTTCAAATTAAAGACCTTTGAATTTTTTTTCTAATTTTCCTATGGTGGCCCTATATTTATTTTCCTTGGCTAGCCAATCCCATTGGTCTTGTGATGTTTCCGCAAATTCTTGGAGGTGCGGTCTCTTTGCTATCCTTCTAGACTCTCTTTCTTTTTTATACCAAGCAATGTACCCGGTTGCAAGCTCGCCCTTAGATATTTCGTGTACTCGGGTACCCGCCGTCAAGTATTGACATTCGCTCAAAATTTGACGAACGATGGCTTCGGGGAATTGACCATTTGGACGAATCTCAACTGCGTTGCAGCAAATATCCTCGTCCCTTAGAATCATTTGACACCTCCTTTATTGCATTAGCACTCTGTATGTAGCATAGAGTTGGATACTTCGGAGACCCATCAGAAGAAAATGAGGTCTGGTGGCTGGTATATACACAATTTATCCATGGGGAGCCACTCGAATGTCCAATCTATTTTTAGTTTGCAGTGATAACCAGGAGACGCGACACCCATTCTGTAACACCCTCAGCTAACCTAAACCAATCAACCCTATTGTATAATTCTTTTATACAACTCTTTGTTGGCGACCCATAATTCATGAATTGAGGCCGATTGCATAAGTGTTCGATCATCCATATTTGCAACAATAGGTTGCATCCCTCAAAGAAGTCTTCTCCCGCTTTACAGGCAGTGAGAGCATGGAAGATTTTTGATAAAATTATGGGAGCTAGGATGCTCTTGGCCTGAGTTATTAAAGTGTTGACAACCCCAGCTATTTGTATGTCGATATTTTCATCCTTCCGCGGAAACACCAAAAGACCCAATAAAAATACAATGAATTAAAAACAACGGTGTTCCTCTCACTTGAGTATGTTGCCTTTGCTACAAATATGGTTTTTTGGGTTATTGAATCCCCTTTTTGGCCCATACCTCTAATATATAAACTTCGGGGTGCAGAACAGGTTGATAGGTCTTGGTTATGAACCTTTCTACTGATTTTTAAGGTGTCCAAGAACTTTTGCACGGCAAGGTCTCTTGGCGCAATAAAGTACTGGTGCCTCAAGGGGATCATAGGAGCCCCAATATATCCAGTTATTTCTTCCAATGTTGGTGTGAGTTTGAAATCCGAGAAGTTGAATACATTGTGAGCCAAGTCCCAAAATGTGATCAACGCCGTTATGACATCTCCCCTCGGGTTAATTTTTAACACCGTAAGTCCTCCCAAATGCATGTTGACCCTATTTTGCCCCGCTTCACCCAAGTCATTCCACCACATGTGTAGCTCCAAGGGAATTTTGTTCACGAATGTTATCGGCAAATGCTGATTCATGCTCATTCTGCACATTTTGTAGGGCGAATTAGTATCTCAAGACGTTATTATGTATGACACAACAAAACATTAAAATGACCTCTTTATTTCATGAAATTTATTTCTAATACGGCCTTTCAGCACTTTCAAAGGATGATTTTAAGGTTGTGCCCGCTAATCGACCAGAAATAAAACCCAGAGGTAGCCATTTGTGCAAAATCAGCCTTTCGACCACCCCTTCGGTAACATTCGGCTGTTCTTGGCAATAACGGCATCACCCGATTTATTTAGGATAACAAATAAAAATTGGACATTTATTTTTTGTTATGGTTATTATTAATAAAATGGAGGTTGGACCTGATAGGGGTTTCCTACGTATCCTAAATCTGGTGAGAATTAAACTGGCGTAGTTCGGGCAAAACCATTTGTCAAAACCAAAAAACTTTGTTTAAAAAGCCCCTTTTTTCTTTTGTTTTTCCCTTTTCCCTTTTTTCTTTTTCTTTTTAAAAAATCCGGCAGCAGTTCTACACTATTTGAGCATTGGTTTTACAAGAAAAACGATTAATCTCAGTCATCCCCAATACCACTTATTTTCTCAAATTTTTTCCTCATTCACAAGATGGTCAACATGCAAATCAAAAACAACTAAATGCACAAGTAGCACGTAAGATACATTAGGATGGTCTTTTCATTGCAGGTCAACTGTCCTGGACGGACCAAACCCCTGTGTTAAGTCCCCTAAGTCAAATACATGTGATGCAAAAAAAAAGGTTCCTACTAGGGATTCGACATGAGGTTTTGTTATGCTAAGTTCAGTACTTGGGTATTTGATATAGACTGTGTACCCGAACGGACAACTCGTTTCGAGGAGGGGCTACGTACCGGGATCCAAATTTCCATCTGGCTTTGTAATTTGTCGGGCCTCTTTCTTATTCCAGGGTGTGACACTAACAGAATAGGGAGTCTCAACTAGTAAGCATATCCCTGGAGGTGAGAAGAGAAGGGTTTCGTAGCAGTTTATATGTATAGTTCAAACAATATTAAAGCGGTAAAAGCATCATTTTGCACATTAAGTCAACATGTAAAATTAGACAATAAACAAAGCTAAATACAAAAATTATTCTAAGCTCGAATTCTTGAACTCTGAACCAGAAATTTTTGTTCGCTCCCCAGTATAGTCGCCATAGCTATCACACCTCCTCTTTCCTACTACAACCCGGCGAAGGGCGTAGATAAGGGGAGTTTTCCAAACTAAAGGACAATCCAAACAGGATTCAGTCATTTAAGAGATTTCATAGTCGCCAATTGGAAGATTTATGGTGTCCCAAGTCACTTTTTAGAATCCCAAATTGAGGAAAGAATGACTCTGTTTCAAAGTCCGCGAACTACAAATCCAAGCAAGGAATTCTGTTAACTTGGGAGAAGGTTTTAGGCATTCCCGAGTTCCGTGGTCTAGCACGGTCGCTCAACTATTGAATTTCTCTTAAACTATCTGATTTAATACAATTATGAACCTATATGCTTTGTAAATGTTTTAACAACTTTTATTATTATTTTTATAGAATATTACAACGTCATTAAAACATTCCTCAAACCACGTCACATAAATGCACCCATGGTTTTTGACATATTTCAACATCATTAAGATTTGGATTTGGATTGCATAAATGAGCACATGTACGTAAGAAGATAAATTTATTAAAAGCGCGCCTAAAAGTGACTATCGCTTTATTATCTTTGCGGGAAGCCGTGAAATTCGCTAAACGGCGTGTCCCGAATTTCTAAATATTTTAATACAAACATTTCGCGAGGGCTGCACAAATTATAGGTTCCTTTTGGCACGGCGTGCCTCATTTATTATTTAGAAGTCCATTCCTAAAGCAAGCTACAATTTATCTATTGGTGTTGTCTCTAAACTTAATTTATTCTCATTTTGTCCTACTACCGTACTCGCAAATCAAACGTATATTGAAAATAAATTGACAAGAGGGAGGTGTCGCATATTGGGTTGTTGGGCCCAAATAATAGAGAAGGTCCAACCTTCACCAAGCACCCAAACCTTTTTTAATGGTGACGAGCTATAGCGTAAGATCCTATCGGGTTGCCTCCAAATTGAGCCCAAGATTATATTACTGAAATAGTGATTTACTTGCAACAAAGAATCATGTGAGATTACTCAGATTTCCAAAACGAGATTTCATTTTATCTCTATGATTTGATGATACTAAGAACAATTAAAAGTATGTCAAGCTGATATTGCACGTGATTATTTCCTGGAATTCACATTTGAAAGAAAGCAAAGGAAAACGATAAGTCACTTCTAAATTTGTAGACCACAAATGCAACAGTTTGTACTATTTAGTCTAGGAACCAATTGACCACAAGTTTCTATTAAGCCGACCTTGATCAATGTTCATCTACCAAATATACCGTTAATTTCCCTCATGTAAGGACCCAAACGAAAATTCAAAAGTTAACTATAGTGTTGCAGTTTAACTTATCAGCCTAAATGTCCTGTTATGCAAACCAGTGTCTTAACTATAATAGACATAATAAAAGTGACAAAAAAGCTGATAAAGAAACGCAGAATATGTATCTTCAACTTGAGTACTCATTAAGCCTAAACTTCATACATCATTGGAGGTTGAAATGTAGCTGGAAAGTTATAAAAACAAAACTGAAAGTCAGCAATGCTCAAACAGCATGATAATCACAGGCAGCCACAGCTTATGAGTAATTAATGCAACAGAAATACTACCAAACAACCAGAGAAGGTTAAACCCAAGATCAAACTAGTGATAAACCACCAAATGCCTCAGAGGGACCTCAACCAGCCAAAATGAACCCATGAGAGTTTTAACACATAATCAACCAGTTCACTAAAAAAATGGCTGTAACAATGACCTAATTGACTCAAATTGCACCCAGGACTAATATTGGAAACTCAGCTCTTCAAATGCATATTTTAGGTTACTTTTCATCTGTATATAGCTAAACTTCTACTGCACAGCTGGAATTATAGTCATTTTTAGGAAAAGCAACCTAATAGAAAAGTCAAAGGCCCCTTAACTTTAGAAAATTTGACAACTCTTATAAGCTTAGGATTTCAGGACACTTTCAGGAATTTTTGGAGATTTTTACAGCTTTAAAATATCTAGAATTTTCATATGGATTGTCAAACTGTGTAAAGCCCCCTTTTGAATGAATCTGAGTGGCTTTTTTTTAGCCAATGGCTAGGGCAACCCCTTTATTTTATTTTAACAAGTACTCTCTCTTTCAATTTTTTGATCTTACCTACTTGGTCCTTCATTTTTTGCCTTTCCCAAGTTACTGCACTAAACTACTAATTTTTAGACTAAATTCACCTTCTAGAGAAGTCCAAAAGATTTTAGCATTGTTCCTTACTTGTACGATACCCATACTACCCTTATTTTAGTCCAAAAATTACCAGAACCAACTAAAACCCTATACTATCCCATTAATGTACTGAAATTACTATATTACGAAGCTTATTCTGGCAATTAACTATTACTAACTTAGTGTATCAAAATTACTATTTTACTAAGCTAAATTTTTCAATTAACTATTATTAAATAACAGCTATAACCAATCCATCATTAAACCTGAACCATTAATAAAATATAACAAAAAATGTAACTCAAAATTTAAGAAAAAACAATTGGACTATAAAATCGAGCAAAACTGAAATTATCAAGCTTGTAATTACTATGCCATTACTACTTGAAACAGGTCAGAATTAAAAATTGAACACTATTATCCAAATGTTAATCAATCATTAGACTAAGCTGAACTTAATAAAAAAAAAACAAATCGAGGCTAGTACAACAAATACAGAGATTGGTCTTGGAAACATGGTGGAGAACCTAAATTTTAAAATACAACTTGACTAAAATCCACAATCAAAATGCAAAAATATTCAAGACTCCTAAAAACTAACAATTAAACTAGAGGCAAGTCATCCCCAAAGAAGTAAACAATAGTAACCAAAAACAAACAAGGAAAAAAAAAGAATGATGAAACTAACTGATTAGTCTTCAATTAGCCATCGACTGGATTGGATTTGAGTCTCCAAGTAGAGTTGTAGGTTTATTTTTGGGCAAAATAAACATGAAATTTTATTTTAAAACTCAAGCGGCTTTGAAAATTAATCCTCAAAATTAGGTCAAAACTCATATTGGTAATTCGAAAAGCCTGGGGGATATTTGAAAGAAGCTGGACTTGTTTTTGGTTAGGGGAGGCCAAGGGGAGTGTTCGTTGTTAATTTGGATGCCATTGGAGCGGGCGTCGCCGTGGACTACGCAGCCACCGCTCCATTGAAAGGATATTCGACGAGTTCGACGGGGTTTTCAAGGGTTATTTTAGCGGGGGTGGAAAGAGGAGAAGACGAGGAACCTGGGGTGTAAATTTTGATGGATTTGAGGTTATGCTGCCGGCGGCGGCGATTTCCGGCCAGCAATGAGCGGTGGTGGGGTGGTTTTACACTAGAGGGATAGAGGCTTCCTTGGATATGGTACGAGTTCTAATTGGTGGGGGGATGTGGTCCGACAATTATATATGGTAACAACCCTTGCATCTTGACCATTTGATCAAGATTGATCAACGGATCACTTGCTTTAATGCAAAACGACGTTGTTTCATTTCTGGAGCTTTTGGACCGGCCAGGGTGTTGGGTTTGGGTCTAATCTTTGTGGGTTTGGTAAGTTTTTGGGCCAGATTTGTTGCAAGAATTGGCCCAAAATTGGTCTTTCAACAAAGACAATATATATACAATCAATTATTCTCTTTTTGTGTATTTTGTTTTATTAGTTTTTTCAGATTTCAACAAAAATAAAAATAGCCAAATACATATTTTAATATGAAGTAAACTAAATAAAATCCTAAACCCTAAATTTCAAAGAAAATTAACCAATTTTTTGTTGTTTTTCCTCATTTTAAATATTAACTAATTAATAACCTAAAAATATAAAAATTAAATCCTAAATGCAAACATGTCATTTTTATATTTTTATGAATTATCCAAATTAAAACGTGAAACATGCAAATAATCCCTAAAATGATGCAATTAATTCCTAAAATATAAACAAACACAAAAATCTCGCAAATAAATTCTAAAAATTTGAATATATAAAAGAAAGACACAAATAAACACAAAGTCACACAATTAATTCCTAAAAAATCAAATGATAAAACAAAAATACAAATAAATAAAAAATCACACAATTAATTCATAAATTTTCAAATAATAAAAGAAATATCCTAATTTAATGAATTTTATAGGAACCTTTTAAGCGAGGCAAAAATCACGTGCTTACAACCCCAATAGGCATAACTTCTAGTAATGTTGGCTTCACTCCTATATGCATGGTATCTAGTTATTTAAAAGTTGATTTAGATCCTATAGGTATGCCTTTTAGTTGTGGAAGTAAAGCAAACGGAAATTATTTTAAACCAAACCAGATAATATAGGCATGTTATCTAGCAAACGTATTTGAATCAACATAGATCCTACATGCATGGCTTTTACCCTATTTTTCCCACAATATTTAACTACCCTCCCATTTTCACAAATCACCCTACAGTTAATTTACAACAATTATTACAGACCAATGACTTGAAATGAAAATTAAATAAATAGAACAAAAATTAATATATAGGGAGCCTACAGTAGGCCCAAATGACTTCCAAGCCTCCAGTAGTGTTAAATGCAAAAGTTCTTAGTCATTCCATGCTTAGGTAAGCCAGAGTTCTCTAAACACCTCAAGGATCCCGGATAGTGCTCTCACCTCAAACCTCCAGTAGTCTTAAATGCCAAAGTTCATAGTCATTCCATGCTTAGGTATGCTAGAATTCCCTAAACACCTCAAGGATCCCAGATAGTGCTCATACCTAAAACGATTAATCTCAGTCATCCCCAATACCACTTATTTTCTCAATTTTCTTCCTTATTCACAAGCTGGTCAACATGCAAATAAAAAACAACTAAATGCACAAGTAGCACGTAATATACATTAGGATGGTCTTTTCATTTCAGGTCACCTGTCCTAGACGGACCCAACCCCTGTGTTAAGTCCCCTAAGTCAAATGCCTGTGATGCAAAAAAACGTTCCTACTAGGGATCTGGCATGAGGTTTTGTTATGCTAAGTTCAGTACTTGGGTATTTGTTATAGACTGTGTACCCGAATGGACAACTCGTGTCGAGGAGGGGGCTACCTACCGGGAACCAAATTTCCATCTGTCTTTGTAACTTGTCGGGCCTCTTTCATATTCCAAGGTATGACACTAACAGAATTGGAAGTCTCAACCAGTAAGCATATCCCTGGAGGTGAAAAGAGAAGGGTTTCGTAGCAGTTTATATGTACATTTCAAACAATGTGAAAGCGGTAAAAGCTTCATTTTGCACATTAAGTCAACATGTAAAATTAGATAATAAACAAAGCTAAATACAAAAATTATTCTAAGCTCTTATTCTTGAACCCTGAACTAGAAATATTTGTTCGCTCCCCAGTAGAGTCGCCATAGCTACCCCACCTCCTCTTTGCTGCTACAACCCGGCGAAGGGCGTACATTAGGGGAGTTTTTCCAATTAAAGGACAATCGAAACAGGATTCAGTTATTTAAGAAATTTCATAGTCGCCAATTGGAAGATTTATGGTGTCCCAAGTCACTTTTTAGAATCCCGAATTGAGGAATGAATGACTCTGTTTCAAAGTCCGCAAACTAGAAATCCAAGTAAGGAATTCTTTTAACCCGGGAGAAGGTGTTAGGCATTCCCGAGTTTCGTGGTCTAGCACGGTCGCTCAACTGTTATATTTCGCTTAAACTATCTGATTTTATACAATTATGAACCTATCTGCATTTTAAATGTTTTAACAACTTTTATTATTATTTTTAAATAATATTCCAACGTCGTTAAAACATTCCTCAAACCACGTCACATAAATACACCCATGGTTTTTGACATATTTCAACATCATTGAGATTTGGATTTGGAATGCATAGATGTGCACATGTACTTAAGAAGATAAAATTATTAAATACGCGCCTAAAAGCGACTACCGCTTTATTGTCTTTGCAGGAAGCCGTGAAATTCGCTAATCGGTGTGTCCCAAATTTCTAATTATTTTAATACAAACATTTCGCGAGGGCCGCGCAATTTACAGATCTTGTTTGGCACGGCGTGCCTCGTTTATTATTTAAAAGGCCATTTCTAAAGCAAGCTACCATTTTTCTATTGGTCTTGTCTCTAAACCTAATTTATTCTCATTTAGTCCTGCTACCGTACTCGCAAATCAAACGTATATTGAAAATAAATCGACAAGAGGGAGATGCAGCATATTGGGCTGTTGGGCAAAAATAATAGAGAAGGTCCAACCTTCACCAAGCACCCAAAATATTTTTAATGGTGACAAGCCATAGAGTAAGATCCTATCGGGTTGTCTCCCAATTGAGCCCAAGATTATATTACTGAACTAGTGATTTACTTCCAACCAAGAAGCATGTGAGATTATTCAGATTTCCAAAAGGAGATTTCATTTTATCTCTATGATTTGATGATTCTAGCAACAATTAACAGTATCTCAAGCTGATATTGCACGTAATTATTTACTGAAATCCACATTACTGGTAGACCACGAATGCAAAAGTTTGTATTATTTAGTCTAGGAACCACTTGACCAAAAGTTTCGATTAAGCCACCCTTGATCAATGTTCATCTACAAAATATACCGCTAATTGCCATCATGTAAGGACCCAAACGAAAAGGCAATAGTTAACTATAGTGCTGCAGTTTAACTTACCTGTCCAAATGACCTGTTATACAAACAAGTGTCTTAACTATTATAGACATAATATTAGTGATAAAAAAACTGATAAAGAAACGCAGAATATGTATCTTCGACTTGAGTATTCATTAAGCTTAAACTTCATACATCATTGGAGGTTGAAATGTACCTAGAAAGTGTTAAAAACAAAACTGAAAGTCAGCAATTCTCAAACAGCGTGATAATCACAGGCAGCCACAACTAATGAGTAATTAATGCAACAAAAATACTACCAAACAACCAGAGAAGTATAAGCCCAAGATCAAAATAGTGAGAAACCACCAAATGACTCACAGGGACCTCAACCAGCCAAAATGAACCCAGGAGAGTTTTAGCACATAATCAACCAGTACACTATAAAAAATGGCTGTAACAATTACCTAATTGACTCAAATTGAACCCAGGACTAATATTGGAAACTCAGCTCTTCAAATGTATATTTTAGGCCACTTTTCATCTTTATATTGCTAAACTTCTACTGCACAACTGGAATTATAGTCTTTTTTAGGAAAAGCAACCTAATAGAACAGTGAAAGGCACCTTAACTTCAGAAAATTTGACAACTCTTATAAGCTTAGGCTTTCTGGACACTTTCAGGAACTTTTGGAGATTATTACGGCTTTAATATATCTAGAGTTTTCTTATGGATTGTCAAACTGTGTAAATCCCCCTTTTGAATGAATTGGGGTGGCTTTTTTAGCCAAAGGCTAGGGCAACCCCTTTATTTTAATTTAACAAGTAGTACCTCTTTCAATTTTCAGATCTTACCTACTTGGTCCTTCATTTTTTGCCTTTCCCATGTTACTGCATTAAACTACTAATTTTTAGCCAAAGGTCCCCTTCTAGAAGAGTCCAAAACAACAACAACAACAACCCAGTATAATCCCACTTAGTGGGGTCTGGGGAGGGTATGGTGTACGCAGACCTTACCCCTACCCGTGGGTAGAGAGGCTGTTTCCAGAGAAGAGTTCAAAAGCTTTTAGCATTGTTACTTACTTGTCGGATACCTATACTACCCTTATTTTAGTCCTAAAATTACCAGAACCAACTAAAACCCTATATTATCCCATTAATGTTCTGAAATTACTATATTACGAAGCTAATTATGGCAATTAACTATTACTAACTTAGTGTATCAGAATTACTATTTTACTAAGCTAAATTTTTCAATTAACTATTATTAACTAATAGCTATAACCAATCCATCATTAAACCTGAACCATTAATAAAATATAACAAAAAATGTAACTCAAAATTCAAGAAAAAACAATTAGACTATAAAATCGAGCAAAACTGAAATTATCAAGCTTGTTATTACTATGCCATTACTAACTGAAACAGGTCAGAATTAAAAACTGAACACTATTATCCAAATATTAATCAATCATTAGACTAAGCTGAACTTAATCCAAAAATAAAACAAATCGAGGCTAGTACAACAAATACAGAGATTGGTCTTGGAAACATGGTGGAGAACCTAAATTTTAAAATACAACTGGACTAAAATCCACAATCAAAATACAAAAATATTCAAGATTCCTAAAAACTAACAATTAAACTAGAGGCAAGTCGTCCCCAAAGAAGTAAACAATAATAACCAAAAACAAACAAGGAAAAAAAAAGAATGATGAAACTAACTCATTAGTCTTCAATTAGCCATCGACTGGATTCGATTTGAGTCTCCAAATAGAGTGGTAGGTTTATTTTCGGGCAAAACGAACATGAAACTTTATTTTGAAACTCAAGAGGCTCTAAAAAGTAATCCTCAAAATTAGGTCAAAACTTATATTGGTAATTTGAAAAGCCTGGGGGACATTCGAAGGAAGCTGGACCTGATTGTGGTTAGGGGAGGCCAAGGGGAGAGCGTGTTGTTCATTTGGATGCCAATGGAGCGGGCTCCTTTGAAAGGGTATTCGACGAGTTCGACAGGGTTTTCAAGGGTGATTTTAGGGGGGTGGAAAGAGGAGAAGACGAAGAACCTGGGGTGTAAATTTTGATGGATTTGAGGTTATGCCACCGTCAACGGCGATTTTCGGCAGGCGATGAGCGGTGGTGAGGTTGTTTTACACTAGAGGGATAAAGGCTTCCTTGGATATGGTACGAGTTTTAAATGGTGAGGGGATGTGGTCTGACAATTATATAGGGTTACAACCCATGAATCTTGATCATTTGATCAAGATTGATCAACGGATCAGATGCTTTAATGCAAAACGACGTTGTTTCATTTCTGGGACTTTTCGACCGGCCAGGGTGTTGGGTTTAGGTCTAATTTTAGTGGGTTTGGTAAGTTTTTGGGCCAGATTTGTTGCAAGAATTTGCCCAAATCGGGTCTTTCAACAAAGACAATATATATATACAACCAATTATTCTCTTTTTGTGTATTTTGTTTTATTAATTTTTTCAGATTTCTAACAAAAATAAAACTAGCCGAATACATATTTTAAAATAAAGTAAACTAAATAAATTCCTGAACTCTAAATTTCAAAGAAAATTAACCAATTTTTTGTTGTTTTTTCCTTATTTTAAATATTAACTATTTAATAACCTAAAAATATAAAAATTAAATCCTAAATGCAAACATGTCATTTTTATATTTTTATGAATTGTCCAAATTAAAACGTGAAACATGCAAATAAACAAAAAATTATGCAATTAATTCCTAGAATTCAAACAAACACAAAAATCTCGCAAATAAATTCTAAAAATTTGAATATATAAAAGAAAGACACAAATAAACACAAAGTCACACAATTAATTCCTAAAGATTCAAATGATAAAAGAAAAATACAAATAAATAAAAAATCACACAATTAATTAATAAACATTCAAATAATAAAAGAAATATCCTAATTTAATGAATTTTATAGAAACCTTTTAAGCGAGGCAAAAATCACGTGCTCACAACCCCAATAGGCATTACTTCTAGTAATGCTGGCTTGACTACTATATGCATGGTATCTAGTTATTTAAAAGCTGATTTAGATCCTATAGGTATGCCTTCTAATTGTTGAAGTAAAGCAAACGGAAATTATTTTAAAACAAACCAGATCATATAGGCATGTTATCTAGAAAACGTATTTGAATCAACATAGACCCTACATGCATGGCTTTTAGCATATTTTTCCCACAATATGTAACTACCCTCCCATTTTCACAAATCACCCTACTTTTTATTTACAACAAATATTACAGACCAATGACTTGAAATGAAAATAACATAATTAGAACCAAAATTAATATATAGGGAGCCTACAATAGGCCTAAATGATTTCCAAGCCTCCAGTAGTCTTCAATGCCAAAGTTCATGGTCATTCCATGCTTAGGTATGCCAGAGTTCCCTAAACACCTCAAGGATCCCGGATAGTGCTCACACCTAGACCTTTCTCAAATAAAAACTAATTTTTTTGCAATGTGGAAAGTCCACCTTTGACATGCCAGAGTTCAGAGAGATCTCAATGGTCTCAAGGCAGTACACATATGTGAAGGGGATGACCCTAGTATTTTAATAGTAGGTGGAAGTGAATAATGGTTTGAAAGAGTTTAATAGAAAGGATGGAGGACTGACAAGAACTTATGGAAACCATTAGTGATAAAACAGTTTGAAGGAAAGTGTAAAGAGAGAAATTTGCAATCAGAGCATAAGATAGAGAAAAAATAAGTTTAGGAAGTAACATTGGAAAGCAGCTTCCACACAAAGGAACAGGGGTAGGGAACATAGAGAGTACACCTTGATGAAACACACAGACAATAGGATACATAGAGTTTTGAGGTGGCCCTATAGAACTAGTGAGCAGAATGCAAGTCATGCAACAAAGATCACAACATAAACATGTAAAAGTCATTCTAGTGAGTAATTAACTTAGCAGTAGTGAGGCGGAACAAGCAGAGACTTAGACAAGCAGAATGCAAGTCATGCAACAAAGATCACAACATAAACATGTTAAAGCCATTTTAGTTAGAGTAGTTAACTTAGCAGTAGTGAGGCGGAACAAGCAGAGACTTAGATACTAGGCAAGTATTAATGATGAAAGTATATAAAGTTTAGCTTAGGAAAAACAACAGTTAGTCCAAACAGGCTTAAGTTACATATATAGACATGTCAAACAAGATAGAAAGCAGGCAAGTAAAGCGGAAACATACTAATCACAGGTTTGAATAAGCACTATTAAACATGCTTGGATAAATAGTATATAGAAATATGAATAGACTTAGGCCATATGAACTAAAGAAGAAAGTAAACGCACAGGTGTAATTCATAAAAATAATAAGAAGCATACCTAGTTAAAGAATGAATAACACAAGCTGTGGGAAAGGTAGTGTGCAATTCTCAGCCTAGGCTTGTCGTCGGCTAGAATGAATAGGGATAACGAGTAGAAAAGAGAGCAGAGAGAGAGAGATGTTTAGAGTGTAAAGTGATATTATCTCAAATATTGTGTGTGTCTAGATTGAGAATTGAGAATAGGATAGAGTTTATATAGTAATCAAAAGCTTAGTAAAGTAAGGTAAGGGATCAATTAATTAGAAATTACAGAAATTCAGGGAATCAATCACATGTAAAATCAGTAAGTCTTCCCTTTAATCAAGGGATAATTAATGGTAAAAGAAGGAAAGATACTTAAGTAAGGAAATAAAGTCCAGAGTTGGTAATTAGGGGAGAATGCACACGGGTTTAAATTAAGGAAACCATCGGTAAGAATCAGTAAAATAACAAATAATGCAATGGAAAATTAATTAAGGCAAGCAGTTCAATTAAACCGAGTAGAGAGGTAAGACTCAAAAGTTCTGTTAAGGAAAATTGTTCAAATAAAACTAGGAAATAAGAACTTCAGAATAATCAAGAGTTCAATCAATGAGAAAATAACGTAAAGAGTCAACAAGTTTAGCAAATAAAATTAGGTAAGAAATGAATAGTCAGGTTTGACACATAATTTTAACAAAACAAACAATTTAATTGACACTGATTCAAGGAGAAAGAATAGGTCTCAACCTGAAATAGTCAAGGTGAAAACAAACATATTGAATTAGCGAAAGAATGAACTAAAAAATTCAATAGAGGCATATCAGGACGAGAAAACCACGAGACATTCAAGTGGATAAAGAAAACTCACAAGTTCCAAGGAAAGAAAACATTCAATACACCGGTACTAAAAAAGCCAAACAAAGAATGTCAAAAACTACGGTTTTTAGTATCAAGGAGTTAAGGTTGTAGCAAACATACGAAATCAGTCAAAAAACAGAAGAAGCAGAAAATGAAATTCGAGGAATTACCAAATGTTTTGGGAAACGTAATTTCAAGAAATCCTATGAAAATCACTCGAATCAAGAAATCATATGATTCTTGTAAAGAATCACAAGGTTATTGTTAAACTCGTATGAAAAAAGTCTAAATAATCTCATACCATACTAATCTAAGAGGTTCATAAGAAAGAAATTAGGATTTCGAGGAGAACAACACATATGTGAAGAAACATGCTTAGAAACCCATAGATCATAGTCAATGTAGGACGATATTATCCGAAATCACACTGTAACAACCAGAAATAGGCGAGAAAGGGGTCATAGATGCAAGACAACTAACCCTGGTCCCTTGAGGACCCTGTTGATGAAAATACCAACACGAGAAAGGCTACTAGAGGCCTGGGGTGGTGATAAACCACTGTAGCTAATCACAGATGAGTCACAATAAGTTCTTATTAGGGTTAGGTTCGATAGTACAAGAAAGAAGAGAGGGATATCAAGGCGGTGGATGGTGGTAAATGAAAGGGTTTGGGTGTCGCTTCATACTACAAAAGGAAGGAGACGTTTGTAGCCGTTAATCTCTATGATCAACGACCGAGATTGAAAGGGCTTTGGCACTGAATTGGGTATCAAGGTTTGAGTTGGTTAAAATTAAATTGAAATTGGGCTGGTGTTGGGTCGAAATACAACTAAAATTAATATTAAAATAGGACAGCTTTTAAATAGCCACTTTTAATAACTACATAATTTATAAGAATAATAAATAAATTCCGAAAAATAATTTCATATATCAAAAATGATCTAAAATAATTATTGAACATTTTAAAAATATATAGGACTATTTTATGCATAAATAATGTAATTATACATTAGTTTGGGCTATTATTTTAAACATGTGCAATTTAGCCTAACAATATAAATATAATTTGAAAAGATAAACTAAACATATTTAAACACTAAGTTTGCATGAATAATGAATTTAAATGTTTAAATCACCATAAAAGTAATTTGAATATTACTTATTGGATATTTATACAATAAAAGAGGAATAAATAAATTTATTTGGATCTTTTAAAACTATAGAAAAATTATAAAAAAATGCTTATGCATGCTTATGGCTGTGTATGTGATATTTTGGAAGTATATATATGTATTAAGAATATGTTTGGAAAAATTGGGTATCAACTGCTGCTCCTCTTTACCCGAGAATGATGGAAGAGTTTTCGGGTAATGAAATGATGGCCAATTTCAACAGAATGTGGTGTTTTGAAGGATAGTGGCCGAACTCCGGTCTTGAGTTGCCTACATATTCCTAGTTTTACATGAATCATGCCATGTGTAGTTCCTGATTCACTGGCAAAATATATTGATGAGGTTATTGCAAGGACGGACACGAGATACAAGAGCAGTTATGGTGAGTGGTTAAGTTTGAAATAGTTTGAAAGAACTAGAGCGAGGTTGTTCATCCTAAGATAGCGTTTGTATGCGCTGGTTAGTAGTAGTTAAAGAGATTCAACGAACATATATTTGTGCGAAAATTTAAACATGATGCAGATTACCTTTAGAGAATGAAGGTTGTCTATGGACTGTTACGGTTGACGTCCTCGGACCAATGTCTCGGGCCATGAATTCTTTAGTGAGGGTCTCGCATGCCAGGAAATGGTGTTCTCGGGCCATGCAGAAGGTGCCTCGAACCAGAATGCCTTTGAATAATAATATGCAAATTCGAGGGATCTCAAGGCCATGGCATGGTGTCTTTCGACTATGAGGAGGATGTCTTTTAGATTATGATGCCTTTGAATAGATTGGCAATATTTCAGCCCATGAGATGTAATGCTATGATGCTATCGTGATGAGGCTTAGTCGTGTGACATGGAAGGCTGAGATTAGCCTAATTGAAAAGAAAATATATAGTAATAGAATAAAGGAATATTTATGTAAGCAAGGACAGTGCTTCGTCCCATGGAAATACGGAGTCAGGGATTAACCTTATGCAACTATGGAGGCAGGGATTAGTCTCCTGTAATTATGGAGGCAAGGACTAGCCTCATGCAATTACGGAGGCAAGGATTAGCCTTATGCAAATATCGAGGCAAGGATTATACTCATGCAAATATAGAGGAATGATTAGCCTCATGCAAATATGGAGGTAGATATTAGTCTCATGCAAATATGGAGGAAGAGATTTGCCTCATGCAGGTTGGAGGCAGGGATTAGCCTCAAGCAAACATAGAGGCAAGGATTAGCCTCATGCAAATAGGGAGGCAGCGATTAGCCTCATTTAGGTATTGAAGCAGGGATTAGCCTCATGCAAATATGGGGAGGCAAGGATTAGCCTCATGCAAATAGGGAGGCACGGATTAGTCTTATGCAGATAGGGGGGCAGATATTAACCTCATGGAAATATGGAGGCAAGGATTTGCCTCATATAAATATAGAGGTAGGGGTTAGCCTCATGCAAATAAGGAGGCAAAGATTAGCCTCAATTCAAGTATGGAGGTTATCCTATGCAGAGATGGAGGCGGGTATTAGCCTCATACAAATAAGGAGGCAAGGATTAGCCTCAACGTAAGTACGGAGGAGAGGATTAGGCTCATGCAAATATGGAGGCAGGGATAAGCCTCATTCAAATAGGGAGGAAAATATTTGCATCATGCAGATATAGAGGAAGGGATTAGCCTCAATGAAAGTATGGAGGCAAGGATTAGCCTCAAGTAAATAGGGAGGAAGGGATTAGCCTCGTTAAAATATGAAGGCAGGATTGGCCTCGTGCAAATAGGGAGGCAGGGATTAGCCTCATGAAAGTATAAAGGCAAGGATTAGCCTCATGCAAATATGGAGGAAGGGATTATTCTCTTGCAGATAGGGAGACAAGAATTAGCCTCATGCAAATATGGAGGCAAGGATTAGACACACGCAAATAGGAGGCAAAATGAGAGTAGCATATCTCTTAGCTTGAGATATATTCGGTGTATGATGGTCTGATAGATAGTGATCTTGCTATGTGTATATATTTTCGGGTGTTATTGATCCACAAGATATTCCTACGTTCAAAGAAAAATTATAAGTTTTGTGAAGGGAAGTTGGTTAGTGCTTCTGTCCGCTGGCTTAGCTATGCTCTGTTTGGAGGACTTTTCGAGTTTCCTTGGGTAACACCTAACTGTTACCAAAATAGATTTTTTGAAAATATGCAAATATTGATAAAAGTAGAGTCATTTTCGAAACATATTGATATATCAAGTGATTTTAGAAGAACTAGTGACTATAACATATTTCAGAGACAATGCAGCTTTCTTCTGTTAGCATTTTACGTGTCCTCCTCAAAATTCTACCCTAGATTTGTAGATGATCCTTCGGCTATTTGCAGGTAATGAGCCTTGTTGAATCGTCTTCGAAATTTTAATAATCCTTCTCGAAATTCTACCCCAATTTCTTAATCGACTTCATACCGTCTGACATATATTGGTGTTGGCTAGACTTGCTCTGGAATTTTAATGGCCCTCCTCAAAATTCTGCCCCACTATTTGATCTTGGGAAAAATGGAAATTTTGTTATAATACAACCCAACCAATAAGGCTGCCTACAATCCTCTCTAAATTGATTGGTTTTGGCAATAATTTTCCGTCCATTTCTGCAAGTATTAGTGCTCCTCCTGTCAGCACCTTGTGAACCATGTAAAGGACCTTGCCAGTTAGAAGTGAATTTCCCTTTGCTTCATTTTGATCGGTGAAGATCTTCTTCAGCACCAGTTGTCTTTGGCCCTTTTCTGAAAGCTCTAGTCATTCTGTTCTAATAAAGTTTACCATGGCACACTACGTTCATCCTCCTTCTATCAAAAAGGGTAAATTATTCATAATGACTTCTTATCAATTCTGCATCGCTAAGTTTAGCTTCCAATATGATTTATAAAGAAGGAACCTCTACCTCGACTGGGATGACAGCCTTGGTGCCATAAACCAGCATGTAGCGAGTTGCTCCGGTTGACGTGCGAGCTGTAGTGCAGTATCCAAATAAAGCAAAAGGTTGCTTCTCGTGCCATTTTTTATGATTATCTACCATATTCCTTAGTATCTTCTTGATGTTTTTGTTGGCAGCTTCTACGGCTCCATTCATCTGAGGTCTATAGGCTGTGGAATTCATTTGTTTGATTTTTAAAGTTTTACACATAGCTTTCATGATATCAGATTGGCAGCATTATCAGAAACAATGGACTTGAGAACTTCAAATCGACAAACAATACTATCCTTTTACAAAATCTACATCGACTTTCTTGGTTATAGCTTTGTAAGATGTAGCCTCTACCCATTTTGTGAAGTAATCAATGGCTACCGTACAAAACCCGTGGCCGTTTGAAGCAGTGGGCTCAATCGGACTAATGACATTTATTCCCCAGGCAGCAAATGGGCACGATGAGCTTGTTACATTTTTCGTGTAATAAAAATGATCTAAAATAGTTATTTAACATTTTAAAATATAAAAGCCCATTTTATGTATAAATACTGTAATTATACATTAGTATGGGCTATTATTGTAAAAATGTAATATTTAGCCTAAAAATATAAATGTAATTACAACAAATGTACTAAAAATATTTAAACACTAATTTGGGATGAATAATTAATTTAAGTGATTAAATCACCATATATGTAATAATAAGGATACTTATTTTATATTTATTTAATAAAAGGAGGAATGAGTAAATTGATTTGGAACTTTTAAAACTATAGAAAAAATTACAAAAAAATGCATATGCATGCTTATGAATGTGTATGTGCTATATATATGTATATCTGTGTCTGTGTGTGTGTGAGAGATGGAGAAAGAGAGAGAGATAGGCAACATTAGGCATCAACAGCTGCTCTACTTTACCCGAGAAGGATGAAAGTGTTTTCGGGAAAAGAAATAATGGTCAATTTCAATAAAATGGGGTGTTTTGAAAGATAGAGGCCCGACTTTGATCTTGAGTCGCCTATATATCTCTGGTTTTACATGAATTATGACATTAGTTGTTCTGTATTCATTGGTGAAATATACTGATGAGGTTATTGCAAGGACAGATACAATATGCAAGAGCAGTTATGGTAAGCGGTTAAGTTTGAGATAGTTTGAAAGAACTGGAGCAAGGTCGCTCTTGCTAAGATAGAGGTCGCTTGATGGTCAACTGCAAAAAAAGAGATGCCACGAACATGTATTTCTGTGAAAATTTAAACATGATGCAGATTGCCTTTGGACAATGAAGGTTGTCTTTTGACAGTTATGGATGACGTTCTAAGAGCATGATGTCGTGGGCCATGAATTGTTTAGTGAGCATCTCGCAGGGCATGAAATGGTGTACTGGGGCAATAAAGATGGTACCTCCGAACCCAGACACCTTTGAATAATGATATGCCTATTTGAGGGATCTTTAGGCAATGTCATGGTGCCTTCCTACTATAAGGATGATGCCTTTTAGACTATGACGCCTTTGGATAGATTTTTAATATTTCAGCCCATGATATGCAATGATATGATACTACAAAGACAAGGCTTAGTCCTGTGACATCGAAGGCTGAGCTTTGCCTGATTTAAAAGCAAATAGATAGTACTAGAATACAGTAGTATTTATGTAAGGAGGGATAATTCTTAGTCCTGTGCAAATATAGAGGCATGGATTAACCTCATGCAATTATGGAGGTAATGATTAGCCTCATGGAATTATGGAGGCAAGGATTAGCCTCATGCAACAACAGAGGCAAGGATTAGCCTAATTTAGCTCTGGAGGCAAGGATTAGACTCGTGGAAATGTAGAGGAAAGGATTAGCCTCATGCAAATATGGAGACAGAGATTAGCCTCATGCAAATATGGAGGATCAGATTAGCCTTACGCATATCATAGAGCAAAAGATTAGCCTAATGCATGTTGGAGGTAGTGATTAGCCTTATGAAAATATAGAAGCAAGGATTAGCCTCATGCAAATATAGAGGCAGGGATTAGCCTCATACAGGTATGGAGGTAGGAATTACCCTCATGAAAATATAGGGAAGCAAGGATTATGCTCTTGCAAATAGAGAGGAAAACACTAGCCTTATGCAGATTGGGAGGTAGAGACTAACCTCATGAAAATATTGAGGGAAGTACTAGCCTCATGCTGATATAGAGTCATGGATTCGCCTCATGAAAATTAGGAGGCAAGGATTAGCCTTACTGCAAGTATGGAAGCAGGAATTAGCCTCATATAGATATGGAGGAAGGTCTTAGCCTCATGCAAATAAGGAGGAAAGGATTAGCCTCAATTCAAGTATGGAGGCAGGGATTAGCCTCAATCTAAGTACGGAGGAGAGGATTAGGCTCGTGCAAATATTGAGGCAGAGATTAGCCTCATACAAATAGGGAGGCAAATATTTACCTCATGCAGATATAGAGGCAGGGATTAGCCTCAATGAAAGTATGGAGGCAAGGATTAGCCTCATGTTAATAGGGGGGAAGGGATTAGCCTCACGAAAATATGAAGGCAGGATTAGCCTCGTGCAAATAGGGAGGCAGGGATTAGCCTCATGAAAGTATAGAGGCAAGGATTAGCCTCATGCAAATATGGAGGCAGGGATTAGTCTCATGCAGATAAGGAGACAAGAATTATCCTCATGCATATTTGGAGGTAGTGATTAACCTCATGCGAATAGGGAGTCAAGGATTAGCATCATGCAAATATGGAGGCAAGGATTAGACTCAGGCAAATAGGAGTGCAAAAGGAGAGTAGCATATCTCTTAGCATGAGATATATTCGGTGTCTGATGGCTTGATTGATAGTGATCTTGCTACGTGTATATATTTTCGGGTGTTATTGGTGCACAAGATATTCCTACGTTCAAAGAAAAATTATAAGTTTTGTGAGGGGAAGTTTGTTCGTGCTTCTGTCCGCTGGCTTAGCTATGCTCTGTTTTGAACGACTTGCCGAGTTTCCTTGGGTAACACCTAACTGTTACCGAAATAGATTTTTTGAAAATATGCAACTATTGATAAAAGTAGAGTCATTTTCGAAACATATTGATATATCAAGCGATTTTAGTAGAACTAGTGACTATTACATATTTCCGAGACAATGCAGCTTTCTTCTGTTAGAATTTTACGCGTCCTCCTCAAAATTCTACCCTAGATTTGTAGATGATCCTTCGGCTATTTGTAGGTAATGAGCCTTGTTGAATCGTCTTCGAAATATTAATAATTCTTCTCGAAATTCTACCCCAATTTCTTAATCGACTTCATACCGTCTGACATATATTGGTGTTGGCTACACTTGCTCTGGAATTTTAAGGGCCCTCCTTAAAATTCTGCCCCGCTTTTTGATGTTGGGAAAAATGGTAATTTTGTTATAATACGACCCAACCAATAAGGCTGCCTACGATCCTATCTTATATGGGAATCTGGTCAAGTGTAGTTCAATTACATCAAATGAAGAAATGTAAATAGTCTAAGCATAATATCTTTTGACTGTGTCTAAATTGATTGTTTTTGGCAAGAATTTTCCGTCCATTTCCGCAAGTATGAGTGCTCCTCCTGTCAGCACCTTATGAACCATGTAAAGGACCTTGCCAGTTAGGAGAGAATTTCCCTTTGCTTCACCTTGATCGGTGAAGATCTTCTTCAGCACCAATTGTCTTTGGCCCTTTTTTGAAAGCTCTGGTCATTATGTTCTAATAAAGTTGACCATGGCACACTACCTTCATCCTCTTTCTATCAATAAGGGTCAATTATTCATAATGACTTCTTATCAATTCTGCATCACTGAGTATACCTTCCAATATGATTCATAAAGAAGGAATCTCTACCTCGGCTCGGATGACAGCCTTGGTGCCATAAAAAAGCATGTAGCGAGTTGCTCCGGTTTGACATGCGAACTATAGTGCAGTATCCAAAGATACCTCGGCTAAGATAGAGGTTGATTGATGGTCAAATGCAAATAAAGAGATGCCACGAACATGTATTTCTATGAAAATTTAAACATGATGCAGATTCCCTTTGGACCATGAAGCTTGTCTTTTGACAGTTATGGATGACATTCTCAGACCATGATGTCCTGGGCCATGAATTGTTTAGTGAGCATCTCGCAGGCCATGAAATGGTGTACTGGGGCAATGGAGATGGTACCTCCGAACCATGACACCTTTTTATAATGATATGCCAATTTGAGGGATCTTTAGGATATGTCATGGTGCCTTCCCACTATATGGATGATGCCGTTTAAACTATGACACCTTTGGATAGATTTTTAGTATTTCAGCCTATGATATGCAATGATATGATACTACAAAGACAAGGCTTAGTCGTGTGACATCAAAGGCTGAGCTTAGCCTAATTTTAAAGCAAATGGATACTAGAATACAGTAGTATTTATGTAAGGAGTGAAAATTCTTAGTCCTGTGCAAATATAGAGGCATGGATTAACCTCATGTAATTATGGAGGCAGGGATAGGCCTCATGCAATTATGGAGGCAAGGATTAGCCTCATGCACTAACAGAGGCAAGGATTAGCCTTATGCAGCTTTAGAGGCAAGGATTAGACTAGTGGAAATGTAGAGGAAAGGATTAGCCTCATGCAAATATGGAGGCAGAGATTAGCCTCATCCAAATATGGAGGATTAGATTGTCCTTACGCAGATCATAGAGCAAAAGATTAGCCTAATGCATGTTGGAGGTAGTGATTAGCCTTATGAAAATATAGAGGCAAGGATTAGCCTCATGCAAATATATAGGAAGGGATTAGCCTCGTACATGTATGGAGGTAGGAATTACCCTCATGAAAATATGGGGAATCAAGGATTATCCTCTTGCAAATAGAGAGGAAAAGATTAGCCATATACAGATTGGGAGGTTGAGATTAACCTCATGCAAATATTGAGGAAAGTATTAGCCTCATGCTGATATAGAGTCAGGGATTCGCCTCATGAAAATTAGGAGGCAAGGATTAGCCTTAATGCAAGTATGGAGGCAGGAATTAGCCTCATATAGATATGGAGGAAGGTATTAGCCTCATGCAAATAAGGAGGAAAGGATTAGCCTCAATTCAAGTATGGAGGCAGTGATTAGCCTCATGCAAATATGGAGGCAGGGATTGGCCTCATGAAAATACGGAGGCAAATATTAGCCTTATATAGATATGGAGGAAGGGATTAGCCTCATGCAAATAGGGAGGCACGGATTAGCCTCATGCAAATATGGAGCAAGGATTAGCCTCAATCCAAGTATGAAGGCAAATATTAGCCTCATGAAAATAGGGAGGCAGGGGTTAGCCTTATTCAAATATGGAGGCAAGGATTAGCCTCATGCATATATGGAGACACGAATGATCCTCATGCAAATAAGGAGGCAAGGATTAGGCTCATGTAAATATGGAGGAAGGGATTAGCCTCACGCAAATATGGAGGCAAGGATTAGACTCATCCAAATAGTAGTGAAAAATCAAAGTAGCATATGTCTTAGCTGGAGATATGTTTTGTGTTTGATGACCCGATTGATAGTGATTTTGCTACACGTATATATTTGCAGATGTTATTGTTACACCATATATGCCTACGTTCAGAGAAATGTTGTAAGTTTTGTGAGGTGAGGTTGGTTCATTCTTTTGGTCGCTAGCCTTGCTATGCTCTGTTCTGGAGGACTTTCTGAAAATATGCGACTATATATAAAAATAGAGTCATTTTAGAAACATATTGATATATCAAGTGATTTTTAGATGAAGTAGATACAGTCACACATTTCTAAAACATTACAGCTTTCTTACGTTAGAATTTAGAGGACCCTCAAACTGCCCCAATTTTGTAGATGATCCTTCGGCTATTTGTAGGTACTGAGCACTTTTGAACCGTCTTCTAAATTTTGAGAATCCTTCTCAAAATGCTTCCCCAATTTCTTAAACGACTTCTGAGCGTCTAACATATGTTGGTATTGACTAGGCTAGCTCCGAAATTTTAAGGGCCCTTCTCAAAATTCTGCCCCAATTTCTGATCTTGGGAAAAATGGAAATTCTTATTATGATATAACCCAACCAATATGGTTGCTTATGATACCCTCTTATAAGGGAATCAGGCCAAGCATAGTTCGATTACATTAGATGAAGAAATATAAATAGTCTAAGCATAATATCTTTGACTACATCTGAATTGATTTGTTTTGGCCATAATTCTCCGCCCATTTTTGCAAGTATGAGTGCTCCTCATGTCAGCACCCTTTTAACCTTGTAAGGACCATGCCAGTTGGGAGATAATTACCTTTTGGCTTCATCTTGGTGTGGAAGATCCTATTCAGCGCCAGTTGTTTCGGTGCAAATTGCCTTGGTTTGAACCTTTTGCAGATAGATATGGACATTTTGTTCTAATAACGTTGATTGTGGCACATTACATTCATCCTCTTTCCAATATATAAGGGCCAATTATTTATAAAAGGATCTTATCAGTTGATGTGCGAACTATAGTGAAATATCCAAATAAATCAAAAGGTAGCTTCTCGTCCCATTATTTATGGTTCTCTACAATCTTCCTTAGTATCTTTTTGATGTTTTTGTTGGAGGCTTCAACGAATCTATTTATTTGAGGTTTGTAGGTTGTGGAATTCTTGTGCTTGATTTTGAAAGTTTCACACATAGCTTTTATCAGATCACTATTGAAATTGGCAGCATTATCAGTAAAAATGGACTCAGGAACTTCGAATCGGCAAACAATACGATCTTTTTACAAAATCTGCAACGACTTTCTTTGTTATATCTTTGTAAGATGCACCTCTACCTATTTTTTGAAGTAATCAATGGCTACTAGAATAAACCAATGTCCGTTTGAAGCAGTGGGCTCAATCGGACTAATGACATTTATTCCCCAAATAGCAAAAGGCTATGATGAGCTTGTTACATTGAGCTCGTTCCGCGGCACTTTTATCATAGCGGCATGTACTTGAAATTGGAAGCTATGCGGACATACTTGATGCAATCTGTATTCATGGTCATCTAATAGTAGCCGACCCTAAGTATTTTCTTAGTCAAGACAAAATCATGCATGTCGGGCCACAGCTAATCTCTCCATGGTCATCCAAAAGTAACGGTTGTATGCTTCGGTAATGTCTTCCCCTACGAACAACACTTCTTCATCTGGAAAATATTTTTCAATGGCTCATATTTTCCTCCCACTAGATTTTCAGCAAGATGATCTGCCAATGCTTGCTCTTTGACCGCCTTTTGAATTACGTAAACGATGTTTAACTCATTTGAATGTATCTGCCACTTAGCTAACTTCACAATTGGCATGGGTTTTCAAATATGAACTTCAAAGGGTCTATCCTAGATATAAGGTATGTAGTGTAGGCACAAAATTAATACCTCAATTTCTAAGTTGTCCAAGTCAAAGAATAGCAAGTGTACTCTAGCAGAGAGTACCTTGCTTCATAAGGTGTGAACTTCTTACTCAAATAATATATGGTTTGCTCTTTTCTCCATGTATTGTCATGTTGTCTTAGTACACATCTGAAGGCCCCTTCCAAAATACATATATAGTGTAATAAAGGTTGTCTTGGTTCCAGCAGGACCAAAACTGGTGGTGTGGACAGGTACTCCTTCATCTGGTCGAAAATTTTTTGACAATCCTCGATCCAACTTGTCTCGGCATCTTTCCTCAACATCTTGAAGATGGGTTCACATATGTCTGTGGAGTATGATATGAAGCGATTGATATAATTGAGATGTCCTAAGAAGCTCATCACGTCCTTTATGCTTCTAAGTGGCAGTAACTCCCAAATAGCTTTGACTTTAGACAAACCAACTTGATCCCTCGACAAGTGACAATGAATCCCAGTCACTATCTTGCGATAACCCCATATGCTCATTTCTCAAGTTTTCTAGGTGATCTATGGACCGCTTGGATTTGATAATGACGTTATCTATATACATATACCTCTATCTCCTTGTGTTTCACATCATAGAAGACGGTTATCATCATTCTTCAGACCAAATGGCATCATCTTGAAGTAGTATACCCCAAGGTGTGATAAAAGTTGTTTTCTCCGCATCTTCTACATCCATCTATAATTGGTGATAACCGCAAAGCAATCAACAAAGGATTGGAGTTCATTCTTAGTGCAGTTATCCATGAGGATGTGTATATTCGGTAGTGTAAGGTCATCTTTAGGAATTGCTTTTCCTAAATCTCGATAGAAAGCACATACTCTGACTTTCCCATCTTTCTTTGGAACTAGCACAACGTTAGCAAACAAGGTTGGGTACTTAACCACCCTGAGAACTTTGGCTTTGATTAGCTTGGTTACTTCCACCTTGATTTTTATGCTCAAGGTTTGAACTTTCCGAGTCTGCTTCATTGGTGGACACATGAGATTAGCAGGCAACTTGTGAGCCACTATGGACGTGCTTAAACCGGTCATGTTATCATTTGACCATGCAAAAATGTCCTCATATTGTCTTAACAAATGGATTTACTCTTCCTTCTCAGTTGGAGATAAGTGATTATTGATTTGCGTCTACTTGACGGTCTCGGTGTCCCCCAGATTTTCCGCTTCAGTTTCGTCAAGATTGAACTTAGGCTTATTCTTAAACTATTCAAATTCCCTAACAACTTCCTGAGGTATCTCATCTTCTTCATCTGAATCACTATTCTCATGTTGCATTGCCTCATTACATGTCATAGTCATTGATTCATTAGGAAAAGTAATAATAATGATGTAGAAAGGAAAGTGTAGAAAATAATAATGAATAATAAAGAGAAAAATGCGTTTGATTAAAACTAAAAAACATCTAGGTAGGTACAAATCAATTATTCAAGAATTTATCTTAAAACAGGTAAATCTTTAAACAAAGTTACTAAAAATCTTGAATGCCTAGAGTGGCTAATAAATAAAATTCTGCTAAGCTACCCAGAGACTCGGGGGCCCCGGGATGGTGTGGCGGTCCAGTTCTTTGCAGTTTGAAAAGTGAGGCCTTCTTTGTCTTCCTTCTCAATTATGACACTGTAGTCCATGTCTTCATCCTCCTAGAATAGATTCTTCATCCCAGCTAATATTTCCTCTTCTGTAGTTACCCATATTGTATTAGCCTGGTGAAAAGCTTGATCTAGACGTGGCACTGGTTGCTCGAGAGGGCAATACGGTACGCGCCATGGAGGCGACCAATCATTGTATTCTTGCCATGTGCACTGATATCCTAGACTAAAGGTAGTACCATAACCCTTCAATCGTATCGTTTTATTGATAACATGAAGATTCTTCGTAAGCCCATCATTGGGTTCATACCCAGACCATGCCAGTATACTCTCTATTTTACTGCTCCACCATTTATCTTTCTCGATGGCATTCACACGTTTAATGTGATGATAGGTTTCCCCTCCTAGCCTTCTTGTATGTCTAATAATAAGGATAGTTTGACTGGTGTTAATGGGGTTACTCACATATCTCTGAATGATAACCTCCTAAAAAATTCATTCGAACTTTATGGCTTGATGTAGTCTGGATGCCACTTCCCTAACGACATGGATCCATTGTTGGCCCAATATAAGATTGTATGAGGCTAGTATATTGATCACTTGAAACTCGATGTTGAACCAAGTTGGCCCCATATGCAAGAATAGGTTAATTTCCCCAATCGTGACTCATTGAGACCCATCAAAAGCTTTTACGTTCATACTTCCTACCCCGTATTTCATGAAAACCTTTGTCCAACCTTTTCAAAGTGTCCAACAGACAAATATTAGGCTTGAACCTCCATCAACCAAGACCCTAGCAATGAATTTGTCTTCAAACTACACTATGATATGCAATGCTTGATTGCGGTTCAACCCCTCAGGCAGTAGCTCATCTTCGCGGAAGATGGTCATATGACTTTCAATTATTTGCCCTACTATATTGTTCATTTCTCAGACGTTGGTGTTGTTGGGTACACAAACTTCACTCAGCACTTTCATTATAGTGTTCTTATGTGCCTTTGAGTTTTGCAACAATGCTATGATGGATATTTAAGGTGGTGTGTTGTTGAAATGGTCAATTATGGAATACTCTTTTGCTTGCACTTTCCTCCACAGATTATCTGGCCTTATTTCAATGACAGGCTGCCTAGAAGTGGCATCCTTACTTGGTCCTCCGAAATGTTCAGGTGTATAGATTCTTCCAGTCCTAGTCATTCCTTGTGCATCATCGGATTCCTCTACCTTCGCCTTCCCTTTTTACCGAGCATCGGCAACTTTATCCCAAGGTATTGCTTTTGATTCGATAAGAGGTGTGGTTGATAGTATCACTGTGAAAGGTGTGACCACTTCTACTTTAAATGAAGAGGGGGTGGCCGCAGGTGGAGCCACCTCTACCTCAAATGGAACTGGCGCAGATACCTCAACCTCGATTGGTGACTAATTCTGTACCAAAATAGGAGTAAGTATGACTGAAATTTTGAATTCATCGCATTCTCGAATAACCCCAATTGACCTCTTAGGGTCCCATTCTTTGTTCGTTCCTATCACATGTATCCCACCCTTTTTATGATGAAGGATGGGGTTTTTACCGACATTGGGTGTGACTTCCTTCGCATGTATGACCTTGTTGTAAATTAGTATCTAGATCTTATCTTTCAATGTTTGACGCCCATCAGTTGTGTGCCCCTTCACACCACAATGGCACACACAAGTTTTGTTTTGATTAGACCATTGGGATGGATTTTCTCATGCCACAGCGGGAACATGAGTGACATAACCTGCGGCTTTCAACCTCTTATGCAACTGGTCGATGGGTTCAGTAATGGTGATATATTGCCCGGGCAGCTTGCGGTCGATGTTTGGTCATGGTCTTAGAAATGTTTGGCGAGTTGGAGGCGATTGGAATAGGATGGTTGAGAATTATAGCTATGATAGGTAGTGTCTAGTTGAGAATATCTGGGGGACTAGGGTTTATATGTAAGCAGTGGTTCTTGGCATGTGGGTGGATGTATTGATATATAGGTGGAGTTGTTTGATAGGTAAGTGTAGATTTTGGGCCTTAAGTCACTATTACTGCCCCAACGTCTCTCTTCTTTGATATGACGCCTGAATGTATCCCTCTGGTAGTTCCACATCTGGTTGTATGCATAGGTCTTCATAGTTCAAACCTTTTATTCCTTTTCTGCCTTCGACACCCTTAACTCGACATGTCAACTTCTTGAGTTGTTCAGACATATTTTTAATGAGTAGGTCCTTCTCGAAGGCTTCCGGTGTATAAGAGATTGGTTGGATAGATTGAGGTACGGTTTCCACGTATATAGTGTTGCTTTGATGGGGGCCAAGGACTTGGGTATAATGATGGTCATGGTTTAGTTTTGAGGATCGAGAATGCGTTGTTGTCTGTTTTGGGGTGTGGGGTAAGTGGTAGTTTGTGGGTACTAAATAAGTTTATGGTGATATTATGTATTTTGGGGAGGTACTGGGTTCTTTATGTTTTGTCGGTTGATGTCGGGGACATTCAGGGTGAGTGACAATATTTTCAAGTTGCGAACCTGCTCAAGTTCTCCTTTTAATTTCAATAAATTTTGTTCCAATCTTAATACTAGATCATTTGGTGTCAGAGTACTTTGTACATCTGAAGTTTATGTGTTCTTAATATTCTCCTTTCAGATACCACTTAAGTCGTCCATTTTTGCTTTTCCTATGCCTTTTGTATTGGTTAGAGGAGGATGAGGCGGAAGGCCTCTAGATCTGGTGTGGTATGATGCTGATACTATTATGAGCATTCAAACCTTGGGGAATGGGAATAAAGAATAAAGTAATACAAAAAGGTAGACAAGTCTGTAAGGATTACGAAATGTTTGCAGTATTCAAACACAAATTCTAGAATTGTAAATTTGTGTCCTAATTTGGCAGCCTCGTCGTGCCTGAGATAGTCCTAGTGACAAAAAGATTTTTTGAACTTAGATGCAAGTAAATACTTCATTTCACAATGTGAAAATAGATGACTCCCAAAACGACACTATGACAATAGAAAAGTAAGTCACTATTGGCAGTTGGCCTTATTACATTTAGGAAAGCAAATAAATCTAGACTACTTGGTCCTAGAAGGACCTTTCCCAGATTCAATCTTCTTGACTCCATCATACAGGTTCCCCAGCTCGCGTAGACCAGCAGTTGGTAGGCTCTGGCTAGATGTCCTCCTTCACGTCTCTTAGCATTCAGGCAATCCTCAATCCTCTTTATGACGTTTCCCGCTAGCTCTACGAATCCTCCCTCTAAATATTCCAACCTTCTGTTGGAAGTGACAACCATTTTGTTCCATTCGTCAATGAACCTCATATTTCTCTTATGTATTTCCTGGTGCTCATTCTCAGAGTCGTGGACCCTTTTGCGCAACCTAATGTATTTGACTTGATATTCAACTTCTTTGTCAATGATTCTATTCCCTCGACCGGCTCTTGGCTTCACCATCCCCTTCAGAATGTCTTCTAACCATTCTAGGCAGAAAGGTTCACACCCCTCATGATACCTGTCTGGCTCAATGGTGTTCTCTTCCATGATGATCTTGCAGTGCCACATGTGCTGAGCTTGGCACTTGTAAGGGACATCATCATCCTGTAAGTCTTCTCTAAAATGGATAATTTTTGCGATTCTAGGTACAACCTGTTTCCTACCTGCTTGCCTCATAACTCGGATTGGGATATAAGGGTATATCCCTCTCAATCCAATCAGAACCAAGTGTGGAGCGTCCCTAGATTTGATGATGAATTCCTCTATTAGGAACCATTCAAACATCCATTGCACCTCTTCCTCAATCAGATAGTCGAAGAGCTCTACCCACTCTTTCGCGCTTTTCGGCTGAGCAAAGCTTCTAGAATTTAAGTTATCCACTTAGAGTGATGGAAGGCAATATGTTCTTTCCAAGTCCCTTCGCGGAAATTCTTGGTGATAGTGGACCTTTTGAAAAAGTTCTAATAACCACAACTGCAACAACATGCTACAACCCTCGAAATCCTTGATCCCTATTTGATAGCGCTCCATAGCCTTGTAGATGTGGGTTGTGATCATGTGGACTATAGTGTATGTTTGCCCATTGATCCCTTCCATAAAAGTCTTGGAGACCATGGCCAACTAGTATGAACTCTTTCCCATTTCACTGGGAACACTATCAAGCCCAAAAAACACACAATTAACATGAACAACAGGCAATCGAAGGGTATGTAGGACTTTTCCAGGCATCCCAAGTCAACATTTTTCATCAACTCCAATATCTTTAGGAACCCCTTAATAGTACGGTTCTCTACTACCAAAAACCCAGGACTATCCCAAGTCAATCACGCAAGTCCCCCAATTTTCTCTAGGAGTGGAGTCATTTATACATCGTCAAAACGGAACATAGCCCTTTCATTGTCCCAGAACAAAGTGGCAGCCTCGATCAACCTGTGTTTTCGCTTAATGTCTAGGAGAGATGGCAAGTTGCCAAAGTATTTCCTTACATGTTTCTTGTCACTTGAGGAAAGGTCCTCCTACAAATCTAGTAGCAATTGTGGAATGTTACTAACCATACCGAATCTGGGGACCTCGTGCCTCATTTTCTGCAAAATGGAAAAAAGTTAGGCATTCTCCCCCACGAGGCTCGAGTACTTACACATTCATGAATACCATATTGGTATTTAATTCTCCAAATTAATGCACATAACGTGGTTGTGTCCTTTGGGCTTATGGAAACCCCGGTGATCATTTTGATTATTCTTGTCTTAGAGGATTATTATGTGGATAACATGTTAATCCGACTTGGTTTCACCATGATGCATGCACAATTTCAATTAGAGTAGGGTTACTATGGGGGTCTAGACTTGTACCCTCAAGTGGACAACTTGAGAGGGAAAGGCACAGAACCTTTGACTGCACCACTGGTCGACTAGTTTTACCATAAATAAGCCTTTACGAATTTAAGGGTAATAACTTAGAAGAGCACAACCACTTATCAAGCATAGCGATAGGACTTTATGCGCACGAGTGGAATATAATGTGGAGCATGATTTATGCAGCAATAAATAACATGTAGTCAAGTATTTGCAGGTAAGAATGATAAATACAGCATTGAAATAATGAAAAGACAGTAAAAGAAACAGAAAAAAAGGAGACAAGTCAGTTTCAGAATAACAAATCATAAATGCTTGAAAGAAATAGACACATAAATTTAAATAAGGGGAGAGGGTACAGGATAAGGCGTTCTTAGACTAATTCAAAAAAGGATAAATTTGTCATGGTAAGAGACTAAAGGTATCCCCAACAGAATCGACATGATGCCGCGCCACCTTTTTACCACTTTTTGATGGGGAAGTCCGGGTTTCGACATTTATGGGGGAATTAACTCGTCTTCTTTTGGAATTTTGGTATTTGAAGAGCCGCCACCTAACAATTATAGTGCGTTAAGGCACCTTGAGTGATTAACTCTTAGACTAGCTTGCATTACCAGAGATTTAAGTAAGGGCTCGAAATAACCTTGAGGGAAAGGTGTTAGGCACCCATTGCGATCAACCACGGTAGGTCCCGCCCGAACTTATACTTATGTTAATTAGTCCTTTTAACGAATAAACAGTTTAAGCATGTACTTGTAAATAAAGGCATATTTTGACACATGTGTGATTCAAGTAATGGAACAAGAGAAATTTGAATAACTTGTACATAATTAAAGAAAAAGTAAGCTCAATTGAACAACGAAAGTTGTGGAAGAGGGATCCTAGGTTGGTTAACCTACAAAATCATACCCACACAATGCCCGGTAATCACTCCTCAATGATGGGATACACGATATATTATCGTGTAGTCATCATATCCTTACTACCCAATTCCTTCCTCTTGGTTATAACCTAAACCATTCTAGCAACCTTGAAAGATATCCTATACGTGCACTATCCATCCCTTCCTTGTTGCCCTAGAGGTATTTAGGACCTCTAGTTTTAGGTAGTTCTAGACAATCCTAAGGTATTAAAAATGAGAACAGTCTAGGTGGCAATCAAAAACAATTAGGACTACACTTAAAGGAGGAATAATTAAAGACTCATATTTTACCTCCTCAAGCAGAACAAATAAATGCACGTCTCAAAAAAATGCTTAAGGTATTTAAAAACCCCTAGAACATGATATCAAGGTGAGCAGGAAGTATGCAATACTGAATTAGGACTAAAGCGTTAAGGACCTATTAAGCCTTCCTACTGGTTTTACACTTACCGAATGTGAGCATTCTAAAAAACATAGTGCAGTGTTACAATTGCAGGATTTTTTGTTTCCCTATAGGCTTGCTAGGCGCATAACCTTGATGTCCTAATTGCATGATATCGATATTGATTTTAAATGCAGTAAGGCAGTGAACAATTTTGAACGGACAACTTGAGACGCTATTGGCAGCAGCGTAGGAAACATATTAAAGAAGTGGACAAACTAGTTAACTAAACCAATTCAGAGTATATTAAATGAACTGAACTGAACTATTTTAAATCTAATAAGCATGATTTCCAATTAAGCAAGGTAAAGCAAACAACATTCAGTTAACCGCAATGAAATCCTTTTAGTCATGATTTTTAGTATTGTTGGCTTAACTCCATAAACATGGTATCTAGTTATTAAAACGATTATTTAGATCCTGTAGACATCGATTCTAATTTTGGAAGTAAAGAAAATAAAAATTATTTTAAACCAAAGCAGATCCTATAGGCATGTTATCTAACAAACGTATTTCAATCAACAGAGACCCCATAAGCATGGCATCTACCCTATTTTACCCATAATATATAACTACCCTCCCTTTTTTACTAATCACCCCATTGTTTGTCTACAACAATTATTACACACCAATGACTTGAAATAAAAATTACCTAAATAGACAGGAAATAAATCTATACAGAGCCTACAGTAGGCCCAAATGATTTCCAAGCCTCCATTAGTCTTAAATGCCAAAGTTCATTGCCAATTCCATGTCTAGGTGTGTTCGAGTTCCCTAAGGACCTCAAGGATCTCGGGCAGTGCTCACACCTAGAACTTTCTCAAATAACAACTGATTTAGGTGCAGTGTGAAAAGGCCAGTTATAACATGTCAGAGTTCAGAGAGATCTCAAGGGTCTCAAGGTAGTAAACATATTAGAGGGATAGACCCTAGTATTCCAAGAGTAGGTGGAAGTACATAATGGTTTGAAAAAGTTTAATAGAAAGGTTTTAAGACTGAAAAGAGCTTCTGAAAACAATTAGTTATAAATGAATTTGAGGAAAAGTGAAAAGAAAAATTTTTGCAGTCAAAGCACAAGACAGAGAAAAAAAAAAGTTTTAGGAAGTAACTTTGGCAAGCAGCTTCCACACAAAGGAAGATGGGTTGGGAACATAGAGAGTACACTGTAATTAAAAACACAGACAATAGGATACATAGAGTGTCTAGGTTGTCCTATAGAAATATTAGGTAGAATGCAAGTCATGCAGCAAAGATCACAACATAAACATGTTACAACCATTCTAGTTAGAGTAAACAACTTAGCATGAGTGAAGTAGAACAAGAAAAGACTTAGATGCTAGGCAAGTGTTAATGATGAAGGCATATAAAGAAGAGTTTCGGAAAAATAGCAATTAGTCCAAACAGGCTTAAGTTACATATATAGACATGTCAAACAACACAGCAAACAGGCAAGTAAAGCGGAAGCGTACTAATCACAGGTTTGAATAGGTAGTATGAGATATGCTTCGATAAGCAGTAAATAGAAACATGAATAGACTCGGGCCATACGAACTAAAGTAGTAAGCAAACACATAGGTTTGATTGTTAATTATTAATCAGAAGCATACCTAGTTAAAGAATGAAAAATACAAGATGTGAAAAAAGGTAGTGTGCAATTCACATCATTGGCTTGCAGCCGGCAAGAATTAACAGGGATCACGAGTAGGAAAGAGAGCAGAGAGAGAGAGATTTTAATAGTGTAGAGTGATAGTTTCCCAACTATTGTGTGTGCTTAAAGTGAGAATAGGAGGGTGTTTATATAGTGATCAAAACCTTAGCAAAATAAAGTAAGGGATCAAATAAGTAGCAAAAAGAGAAATTCTGGGAATCAATCACATGTAAAATAAGTAAGTTTTCCCTTTAATTAAGGGATAATTAATGGTAAAAGCAGAACAGATACTTAAGGAAGGAAATCGAGTACACAGTAGGTAATTAGGGGTTCACGTATTTGTGTACAAACCAGTGCAGACGAAGTAACACAAATATCTCCGGTAGTCAGTCTATTTTCATCAGCAAGCCGGTGGGAGTGAGAAGACAATGCACAGGGGTTTCAATTAAAGAAACAATGAAGAAGAATCAGCAAAATAACAAATAAGGCAAGGAAAAATTAATTAAGGCAAGCAGTTCAATTAAACTGAGTAGGGAGGTAGGAATCAAAAGTTTTTAATAAAAATGTTCAAATCAAACTAGGAAATAAGGACTTCAGAATAATTAATGGTTTAATCAAAGAGAAAATCAGGCAAAGAGTTAGCAAGTTTAGCAGATAAAATAAGGTAAGAAATGAACAGTCAAGATTCGATATATAATTTTAAAGAAACAAATAGTTAAATCGACACTGATTCAAGGAGAAAGATATAGGTCACAACATGAATAGTCAGGATGAACACAAACATATAGAATCTGTAAAAGGCTGAACTAAGAAATTCAGTAGACGCATATTAGGGCAATAAACCACAAGACATTCAAATAGCTGAAGAGGAATCACAATAACCGAGGCAAGAACACAGTCAGTACACCGCTACTCAGAAACCAAACAAAGAATGTCCAAAATTAGGATTTTTAGTATAAACGAGTTAAGGTTATAGAAAATTTACCAAATCAGTCAAAACACATAAGAAGCAGAAGATCAAAAACTCAAAAATTACAAAATATTTTGGGAAAAGATATTTTAGGAAACCCTAGTTTAGGAAAAGATGAAAAATTATTCGAAAATCATATGATTCTTGAAAAGAATCACAAAGTTATTTTGAATACTCGTATGAAACAAGTCTAAATCATCTCAGATATGTACAGATCTAAGAGGTTCAGAAGAAAAGAATTAGGGATTCGAGGAGAACAATACAAAGATGAAGAAACATGCTTAAAACCCCATAGATCATAGTTGATATAGGATGATTTTACTCGAAATCACATTGGAACGACTATAAACAGGCGAGAAATGGGCCATAGATGCAAGCCAACAAACCCTGGTCCCTTGCGGACCCTAGAGGTGGAAATACCAGTGCGAGAGAGGCTAATAGAGGACTGAGGGTGGTGAGAGACCACCATAGATAATCGTAGATGAGAGACGGAAAGGTCTGATTAGGATTTGGTTTGAGAGAATTTGATATAATAGATGTATTTCAGGGTGATAGATGGCGGAAAATGAAAGGGTTCGAGGGTTGTGTAGGACTAAAAAAGGAAGGGACCGTTTGTGGTCGTTGCTCTGTATGATCAACAACCGAGTATCAAAAGGGTTTTGGGGCTAAATCAGGTACTAGGGTTTGTGTTGGGTTAAATTAAATTGAAATTGGGTTGGTATTGGGTTGAAATAGGACTAAAATTGAAATAAAAATAGGCAAGATTTTAAATAGCCACTTTTAATAACTACATAATTTATAGGAACAATAAATGAATTTCAAAAAAACATTTCTTTGTAATAAAAATGATCTAAAATAGTTATTTAACATTTTAAAAATATAAAAGACCATTTTATGCATAAATAATGTAATTATACCTTAGTATAGGTTGTTACAGCAAAGATGTGCAATTTAGCCTAAAAATATAAATATAATTATAAAAAATGCACTAAAAATGTATAAACACTAAGTTTGCATGAATAATGAATTTAAATGGTTAAATCACCGCAAACATAATTTAAAGGATAATTATTGGATATTTATATAAGAAAGAAGAAGAAATAAATTGATTTGGAGCTTTTACAACTATAGAAAAATTACAAAAAATGCTTATGCACGATTATGACTGTGTATGTGCTATTTTGAAACTATATAGATGTATCAAAAATATGTAAGGATAAAATGGGTATCAACAGGTGGGGCCATGTAGGGTAAAGTAGGAGATGATGGAGTTTTGAGGATGTAGAGTTGCGTTTGTGTGCCTAATGTGGATGGACTCCGAGAGTTGATTCTAGATGAGGACCATAGTTCCCGGTACTCTATTCACTCGGGTGCCGCTAAGATGTATCAGGACTTGTGGCAGCATTAGTGGTAGAGGAGGATGAAGAAGGATATTGATGCATATGTGGCTTGGTGTTTGAATTGTCAGCGCGTAAAGTACGAGTATCGGAGACCTGGTGGTTTGTATCAACAGATTGACATTCTTGAGTGAAAGTGGTAGTGTATCACTATGGACTTCTTTATTAAACTCCCACAGACTCAGAGGAAGCTCAATGTAGTGTGGGTTATTGTTGATAGGCTCACTAAGTGAGTGCATTTCATTCCTATGCCAGTCTCCTATTCTTCAGAGAGGTTAGCTGAGATCTATAATCGGTAGATTGTTCGTCTTCATAATGTGCTTGTGTCTATCATTTCTAACTGAGGTACGTAGTTTACCTCACATTTCTGGAGGGGAGTTCAGGGTGAATTGGGCACACAGGTTGAGATGAGCATAATATTTCATCCTCAGATGGACAGATAGTCCGAGCATACCATTAAAATTTTGTAGGATATGCTGTGAGTTTTTGTTATTGAATTTAGAGGCTCGTGGGATCAATTCTTTCCTTTAGCAGAGTTTGCCTGCAACAATAGCTATCAGTTGAGAATCCAAATAGCTCCCTATGAGGCATTATATGGGAAGCGTTGTCAGTCGTTGGTATGGTGATTTAAGCCGGGAGAGGGTTTGTTTTTTGGGTACGAATCTACTATTGGATGCCTTAGACAAGGTTAAGATCATTCATGATAGGAATCGTACAGCACAGTCCAGTTAAAAGAGTTATTGCCGACTACAAGGTCCGTGATGTGACTTTCATGGTTAGAGAGCGAGTGTTGCTTTAGGTGTCTCCTATGAAGGGCATGATAAGATTTGGGAAAAAAGGGAAATCTAAGACCTAGATTCATTGCTTCTTTTGAGATTCTTGATCGAGTAAGAGAGGTGGCTTACAAACTTGCACTTCCCTCGTGTTTATCAGCCAGGCACCCGGTGTTTCACATGTCCATGCTTCGGAAGTATCACGACAATCCATCCCACGTGTTAGACTTCAGCACTGTCCAGTTGGACAAATAATTTTCCTAAAAAGTGGAGCCGATAGCAATCATAGACCAGCAGGTTCGTAAGTTAAGATGAAAGAGTTATTCTTCATTTCGTGTTTAGTGGAGGGGTCAGCCTGTTAAGGCATCGACCTAGGAGTCTGGGTCTGATATGTGGAGCTGATATCCCCATCTTTTCTCCCGCTCAGGTACTTTTCTTATGTCCGTTTGAGGATGAACGGTTTTTCTAGAGGTGAATAATGTGATGATCGCTCGTTTTGAAAGTATATTTTGTGCTTTATGGCCTTACCTCGTGAGCAGTCCGAGCACATTTTTTGAAAGCATTAATATGAAATCTAAGTAAAATAAGGAAATTAGCCTTTAAAATTGATTAAGGTTGACTATGGTCAATATTCTTGGTAAATGGCCCATACGGTCTGTAGTAAAATATGAAACTTGGGCATATGCCTGAAATCGAATTGCGAGATCCCAAGCTCGGGAAAGGAAATATTAGAGAAAATTGGTTGCTAGAAAATACAAATCCTTTTAAGCCAATTGATGTAACTTCTTAATGGTACAAGTTTAACATAATAATTTTGTTAAATATGTGGAATTTGATTAGAATCGGAGTTCGTTTAGTATAAAACAAACCTATTTTTGAGAAAATAAAAATTTCAATGTTCTTGATTGATTTCACGAATTTGAGGTTTAATCCATTTGGTGTAATTTTGATGATATGATCACACGAATAAGTCCGTATGATACTTTTATACTTGTGTACATGATTGGTTTAGAGCGCTGAAGGATCAGGTGAGTTTTTGATAAGCTATGGAGTGTATTTAGACTTAGGAAAAATTGTTGCAGGATTACAGGTCTAGTGTTGGCCTCTGATCTTGTAGTTGCATGATTAGGGATCGCAATTGCAAAGTCTGATAGCTTGGGAATTGTGAGGGCTGATTGCAATTGCGAAGTAAGCCCTGGCCAGCCTTGCTCGCATTTCTTCGCAAATGCTAAGCCCTCTGAAAAATCCTAATAGTCGCAAATGCGACCTTCCCTTCGAAATAGCGAAGATGGAAGGAAATGTAAGGGGTCGCAAATGCGACAATTGCTTTGCATTTGCGAAGGATATAGATTTTCATACGGTTTGCAATTGCTAACCCTTAGTCGCAATTTCAACATCTGCACATTGATAAGTGGGATTTCAGACGGGATTTCATCCATTTTTAAAACTCTTCAAACCTTAAAACATCTTTGGGAGATTTTTCAAAGGCACTAACTCTTCTAAATTATTAATAAGTAATTACTAACTTATTTTCGTCAATCTATAACATCTTTTTACATAATTTCATTTCAAAATCAAGGGGTTTTCATGGGAAATTGGGGGATTTTTGGTAGAACTTAGGATTTTTAAATTTTTGAAATTTTCACCTCAATTTGAGGTCTAATTTTAAATCAATTTATATATTTGAGTTCGTGGATGAATGGGTGATCTGGTTTTATTCAAATTTTGGGTTTACCAAGCTGGCCCGTGGTCAATTTTTGACTTTTTGGGGAAATTATTAAAAATCCTATTTTCATGCATTAGAATTGGTTTATTTAGAATTTATTAATGTTATTAAGTGATTTGTGACTGGATTCACGTAAATTGGAAGTGGAATAGAGAGACAAGGTGGTAGTTAAGGCTTAATTGTGTTAGTGGCATCTAGATAAGTATTTGGACTAACCTTAGCTTGAGGGAATAAGAGTTGTGGTCTTATTTTTTATGTGTAAGTTTTTGAGTACGAGGAATAGTATGGTGACGAGTACCTATACGTTGGTGTCAAGCATGCCCCTGAATCTTGTACTGTGATTGTTGTGACTCCGTTTTGTATTGTCCGTGCTTAATATGATTATTTCAATGTTGAACAAGGCATATGAAAGTATTCTTGGTAATTGACCATTATTAAGCGTTTTCTCAAGTTGAGATTTACGTTGTGAAAGGATTGTTGAAGCGAGATGAGATATATTGTTGTTTCCCTTGTCGGGAAGTTATTTCTTATGATATTGTTTCCATTGGCGGGATATTATTATTATATTATTGTTCCCTTGCCGGGATTCTATTGTGATTTTATTGAATCCCTTTCCTGAATTGCTTTGTCATTATTTCTTGTATTAGGAAGAGTGTAAAGCACGAAAAGTGATTTCGTGCGTGATATTTGCGAGTGAGTATTAATGCACGAAGGGTGATGCAGTGCCAATATTTGAATATAAAAGCAGGAAGGGTGATTTCGTGCCATGATATGAGTGATAATGCATAAAGGATAATGTCATTCCATGATTATGTGAGGTAAAAGCACAAAAGGTGATGTCGTGCCGAATCTATTGATCTTTTGGGGATAACAAGAGTAAAAGCACGAAGGGTGATGTAGTGCACTTGTTTTTCCCCTTGTTCTTTCTGAAATGAAATTATGGTGTTCTTTATGCTTCTTTACTGAAGTTCTATTAGTACTTTATATTAGCCCACAATATGTTCCCCCTTCCCATCTTTAACTGCTAGTTTCTGTTATTATTATTTGATGTATATGATTTAACCGATTAGGTTTATTTGGTAGTCTACTCCTACCCTTGTCACTACTTTGCCGAGATTAGGCTCGACACTTACCAGCACATGGGGTTGGTTATACTGATACTACGCTCTACACTTTGTGAAGATCCTGGTGATGGAGCATTTTGACCATAGTGAGGTTGCTGCCTTCAGTCTACTGGAGACCCGCGGTAGTCCTGCAGACATGCGCAGGCCTTGGCGTCCCCTTCTATCATATTTCCTTCTATTCTTACTTATTTCAGAGACATGTGTGAGCATGGGACTTTTTGCCTCGCTCAAATATTCCTACAAGATTTTTAGAATTAGGATTTTTCTTTTATTATTTAAATTTTAGGGAGTAACTGAATGGTTTTATGTTTGTTTGCATATTTTGTGTGCATTTTTAATTGATTAAAAATATAAAAATACAAACCGCATGAACATTTAAAAATCAAAATTTACATTTTTAGATTAACTACTAACAAGGTTTTTTTTTTTTTTTTTGAAAATATAAGGATGGTCATAAAGAAACTTCGATTTTCTTTGGTTTGATTTTCTTTGTAATTTTAAAGTTTGGTATTAGACTAATTGTGGCTTAATTAGGTGTTTGAATTAATGGTGAGGGTTTAATATTAGTCTTATAAATTAAAAACAAGATAAGGATAATTAATAAAAAGCGAAGAGAAGAAAACAAACAAAAAAAGAGAAATGGAATGAAAGGGATCCAACCACCTTTCTTTGGGCCAAAATTTTGAAGACAAAACCCCCAAACCCGTTCAAATTTCCCAGTCCAAAAAGCCACACAGTCCATCCCATTTCCCCATTAAAACGGCACTATTTCATCAACGTTAGATCCTGGCTGTCGAGGATATTTGATACAATGGTCAAGAACTAGGGTAGGTTTGATATAATAGTCTCGGATTCCCTCACCCCCCCCTCCCCCTGCCCCGCTCACTGTCATCTCAAGCAAACCCTAATATCACCACAACCCTCCGCCGTCTGCCGCCGGCCGAAAATCATCTCTGACGGCGGTGATGCTCCAATTAACCTATTTACACCTTTGAATATTCTCCATATCCTTTTTCCAACGCCCTAAATATCACCCTTCGAATGCCAGCCTGGCCCCTCGAATATTCAACTTTGTAGACGCCGCCCACGGTGGCTCCGCCACTAAATGACCCCAATTTCACACCGCATACTCTTCTCATAACCCTCTTCCCAATTCCTTTGCTATTTCCTTTTGAATCATCCTGAATGGTGTCGAATTACAAATCAAAAAAGCAACAGAACCCTAGGACTTCATTGAGTAAGTTTCATTTGTTTTTCTTCATTATTAAAATTATTTGCTTCTTCACGACATTCATTCCTTCCTGATTAATCAATTTAGGGTTTAATTTTTATTTTTTCTTATTCTTTTATCGTCCATTTGAATCAGTGGTTGAGTGTGTTGGTTTTGTTTTATTTGTTTGTTTTTCATCCTCTCTTAATCAATTGTAAGAATTTGTTTGTTTGCTAATATAGCTATGATTAGGTTCTTTGTCGTTAAATTGAGGGTTAAGCATGTTCAGTGTGTTTAGTTTAATTTTTGCTACTTTAATATTCATCGTGTTAATTTATATTTTCCTGGTCTTCATGTATGATTTATTTGATTTTGTGCTTAGGTCAATCAGTCGATCCATATTTGTTTACTGCAGTGCGATTTTAGTTGTTAATTATAGTCCATTGTTAGATCTAATTTCATGATTAGTTAATTTTAGGGCCTATTTGATTGTAAATGATTGATTTTAGTCTTGATTGGTTAATTGTAGTTAGGTGAACTATTTGGTTATAGCTGATAAGCTTTAACTAGGGTAAAAGAGTTTGAGGTTTGGTTTAGTATTAGGTTATTAATTTCAAATTAAATCCAGGCCTAGTTTGGGTATTCAGGATTGGGTAGGAATGTGGTAGTTGAAGCTAGAATCTTCTAAAATATGGCCTTAATTTTAAATTCAATAACATAGTGCAGTAACTTGAGAAACGAATAAGAAAATAAAGGACTAATTAATAAAAAACTTAAATAAAAGAGGGGAAAAAGGCGTGAGTGAAATCTGGAAGCTTGCCCTTTCATTTCTGCCTATAAAAGGCAGTTCCCTTTGCCTTCTTTTCGATATTTTGGGAACACCTGAAAAATTCCAAAAAAAACATTTTTAGATCTGAAGATGCCCCCCTAAAAAAAAAAAGCCTCAACAAATTTGAACCTCTTAAAGTTTGAAATTCAAAAATCCAAAAGCAAAAACTAAAGTTTAATCTCTGTTCTTCAAAAAATCCAAAAAAAAAAAACAGAAAACTCCAAAAAACAATATTGTTCTATTGTAGTTCTCAGATCAATTTCAAGCTCCAGCTCCCTATTAAAATTTCTAGCTTACCTATTGTTTAAAATGGCTTAAATTTCCTGGTTTGTTCAGTAATTGAGGTTTATAAGCTCTTACGTTCATTTTCAAGTTGAATCTGGTCTATTGGAGTTGGTTATTTTGATTTGTTACTAATTGCATAATTGCTAGATTTCGTCTGCATATCAATCCTAGGATTTGGGATCCATATTGAGCTTTTGTTACCTGTTGTTTGCTGCTATTGGTTCCACCTAATTCATTGTGGTAACTTCCAGGTACACTTCCTGCCGTTCTTATGCCTAGAAGTAAATGAAACTACTGCCTGTTATCCTCCTAAGTGAACTTCATTGTTGTACTTCTAGGAATTTCGCATTTTCAATGTATATTTTAATCTGAAATTAAAAACATGATTGTTTGAGATTTTTTGAATACTTCTAAATCAATTGTAATTCATTCTCCTAATGACATGAACACTGCATGTAGATGTTAGACTCAGATTACCATGGTATGATTTTAGGTTCACGATTAATTCATTTCCAGGTTTCCTTGATTGTATACAAAATATGAGCATGTTTGAAAGCTATGATTCAAACAATGAACCTACAGTTACATTAGGCTCTAGTTGAAGGTTTCGATCTTATCAATTGTTGTAACCAACTCATATATTAGATATTAGAGAAGGTGTTTCCTAACACCTTCTCTCGGGCAACATAATTCTCTACTAAATAATTTCAGGTTCACAGACTCCATTTGGAAAGTCGAAATTTTCTCAATTTGGGATTCAAAACAAATCGGTGACTTGGAACACCAAACGCCAAAGCGTATCCCAAGTGAGTAATGTCACTTTAAATTGAAAAACTCCCTTATACATTTACCATTCGGGGTGGTGTGTAAAAAAGGAGGTGTGACATATCTAGCAACTATGTTGGGGATCGAACCCAGAATCTCTTGTTCATGGTTTAAGAATTCGAGCTTAGAAAAACCTGTTATATTTGGCTTTTCTTATTTTCCTACATGATCCATGCTATATGTGCTAAATGCATTACTACTTTTATATTGGATGAATTGTATATATAAACTGCTACGAAACCCTTCCTCTCTCTGAGTCTTCTACATCATAGAGAAGGGTGCCCTTCGTGTGACTGCTCTTCTGTTTAGAGTCTTTTCCTATATACAACGAGGTTCGGATAAGTTGCTAAGCCGGCGGAGCTTCTGTATCCCCGGTACGCTACCCCCCCCCCAGCTCGAGTTATCCACTCGGGTAAGCCAGGTCTAGAACAATAAACCTCGGGTTTAAACCTGGTATAACAAAACCTCAGGCAAAATCCGTATTAGGAACGTTTGTTTGCATCACGTGCATTTGACTTAGGAGACTCAACACATGGGTTGGGTCTGTCTAGGGCAGGTGACCTGCAACAAAAATATCATCTTGATGCATCTTACGTGCTACTTGTGCTTTTATTTTCTATGGATTTGCATATTAGCCGGCGTGCAAATAATGAGAGAAATTTGAGAAAATAGCAGTGATAGGACTAAATAAGAGTAACCACTTGTTTCAAAAAATTAATGCCCAAATAGTACCGAAATGCAGCCAAATATTTGGAAAAGAAAACAAAAAGAAGAAAAATGAGAGACTTTTCACCAAATTTTTTGGTTTTGATGAAACATTTTGTTTGTTTTCGCCACAAATAAGTCAGGTGCCATTCTTGTTTAGAATAAGCCGAATGTCCCCAAAAGGCCGTCGGAAGGCAATTTTTTGCAAGAAAAGCCACCTTGAATCATTTTCAACGGTTAGCAAGAACAGTTTGAAAATCTTCTTCCTCGGGTGCTAAAAGGTCGTATCTCCAAAGCCGGTCTTATTTTCAAAAAAAAACAGAAAAAAATGAATGAAATGTTGTTTTCTTCCTTCAAGGTCACAATAAGTTTTAAATCACCCTTAATAAATTTGCAGGATGAGCACATATGAAATTCAACCCCTCACAGCCCTTAATGAGATCCCCTTGAAGCTTCATATGTGGTGGGATGAATTAGAAATGGGCAGCAATGAAATAATGACAAGAGTTCTGGGAGGCCTCGCCGGTTTACTAAAAATCAAGCCAAGGCTGGACATAGTTGAGGCTTTGATACCCGTCTGGGACCCCATTCGCAATGTGTTCCGCTTCCATGATTTTGAGCTCACACCGATATTGGAAGAAATAGTTGGTTGTGCGGGTTTAAATGAAATCTCAGAAGTAGCTATCCATTGTCACCAAGATCGGTGACTCCCTACAAGTTCCTAGATTTGTTAAGCATTAGTTGAGATGTTCGGGACGTTAAAATATTGGAAGGTTTTTGCCCACTCCATTTCTTGTATCATCGATACGGCAATCCCCGAGGTTTTCAAGATCCAAACACCGGTCTGACCCATGCCGGAAACAAAGATAAGTGGGAGGCTTGACGGGGCTTAGCTTTAATGGTAGCTTTCTTCGGAGTTGTGGCTTATCCATGAAAAGATGGTCATACAAAGATAGGCATTGTGGGAATGCTAGATGTTGCAACCAAGCATGGCAATAACATGGTGGTTCTTCTTATCCTATATGAAATCTATCGAGCTCTGACCATATGCCGAGAAGGGGAAAAGTTCTTTCGAAGTTGCAATCTATTGCTACAAATGTGGATGCAAGAGCACCTTTGCCACCAAACTGGGTACATGATCCATGGTTTGACCGGGTTTAGCTGCATTGAAGAATTTGGGATTCGGGTAACAGGTATTGAGTTCCTTGAGGGTACTTAGGCTTGGTTGTCATGCTTGAGATCTTTGACTGCGCATAAAGTTGAATGGGCTTTCGGATGGCTTTGCGCTACTGAGGTTGTTTACACATCGGTAGAAGTGCCTTATATTCTTTTGATGGGCGTTCGAAGCATCCTACTCTACGCTCCTTACCGAGTCTTTACGACCACTAGCAAGATTCCAAACCATCCATGGTGACGAAGATCTGAGTAAACAAGTCATCGAACTAGGCCCAAAAGTTTCATTCCCAGAAGGAATGATTCGCCAAGTATTGGATGAATGCAGTTTTCTTGAGCCTAAAACCATAGTGCGAGACCGGGCTAGGGGTGAAGTAGACTCTAAGTACATGGCTTGGTTCGGCGAAAGGTTCATGATTCCTTAATGGCCCACAAAGATGCCACATATCCAACAATTCAATGATGGGGCTCAGGTGCAATGGGATTGGTTAGCCAAAAAGAGTGAATACAAGACCAGTATAAGAGAGTTGGAAAAGCAGGTTTGGGACCTCCAGCTTGAAAGCATCTTGCAAGCCACGACCGATGAAAGTGACAAGAAGAAACTGACCCAAGATAATGAAGCTCTAAAGGCTTAAATCCAACAATTGAAAATAGCTGCTAAAAATCAAGAAAGAAGCCGGTCCGATGAGAGATTGATAAAAGGGCAAAAGAAGTAAGTCTTAGAGTTCCAGGAAGAGTTGGAGAAATCTGAAGGGAATGTGGAGAAAATCCGGGCACAGTGGGCAAAGAAAACAGAGAAAAGAGCCCAACTTGTGCTACAAATGAAAATAAATTATGAGGGAACCATTACTAATTTGAGCAGGAAAATAACCACCCTACAGAATGAAGCATCCAAACAAGCCAAAGACTATAAAGCTGACAGGGAACATTGCTATGACTTGATGGCCCAGATGGAGGAGGAAATCCAACAATTATAAAGTCAACACCTTCATGACACCCAGGTTTTGGAAGCCAGGAATGATCAAATAGAGCAGTTGCTCCGAGAAAAAGGTATAATTAGAGAGAGTATCTTAACCATTTTCTCATTACATCACTATGAAAATGCCAAGCGTGCGAGGATATGACTCGCACCACCTTTTTTGCGGCAGTAATTATATTTGTCAAACACATAATAAGTGATATGGATAGACTTCAAAGGGATCTTACATATAGGCCCGCAGCAAGACCGAACAATGTCCCGCAAGCACTAGGAGCTTTAAAGTATTCATGATATTCATATTAAGTCTGTATTTTCTTTTTCCCTAGAGTCTGTACTTTTTCTCTGCTAGAGTCTGTAGAGTTTTTAGAGTCTGTATTTTATTTTGAAGAAAGATATTTGAATTTGAGGTTTGTATTTCTTCTGTTCATGTTTTAATCTGTTTCCATTGAGTCTTTGTAATCAAAGTATTTGCCATCTATGAAACTCGAAAATCTCAAAACATTTTGTTTCTATTCACATTTGTTTTTCGCGAACAACGCTTGGTCTGATTCATGCGTGATCATGATACGTAGGCAATCTCCATAGGATTTGACCGTAACCCCAAGATAAAAACAAAAGAGGGAAGAAAATAAAATAAAAACAAGAGAGGAAAGGAAATAAAAAGAGAGAAAAGCAAGAAAAACAAAGAGTGGAAATCAAAAGAAAGGAAAATGGAAGTGAAAAGTCGGGATGACGCATGCAACCACTGAAAACATGTAGATATCTGTTTAGCTGTATAGGAGCATCACACTCCAACGTGCGATTCCCTATCTGTTACTTGTCTCAAACTAACCGTTTGTTGTTGTAACTCCAGCTTAGGTTTTTAGAAACTGTGGTTGGTTTTTTTAAGCTGGCATCGCATCGGTATTTTACCAGATCAAAAGGAAGTACGGAAATGTCATCTAAAATGACCTTTCCAGCAATTCCCATCTCGGAAGATAGCCCAATCTCAGGCATCCTGGCCTCAGAGTCTGCAGCAGCCGAGGAAAATAGGATCCTACGCTTTAGGGTTATGGAAATATTGGATGCATGGACAAATGGAAAAGAGCCTCCAAGCGCCATCCCTGGATACCCCGAGCTCTTCCCTAGATCTGGGGGTACCTCCAATATTCCCATTAGTCATCTAAGCAACCATCGGGACAGCCCACCATGCCATCCATTTTTGATGGAGCGCCTTCTGAGGTCCGCCACCAGGTGTTCACATCCGGAACCGTCCCCGATTACTTTACTTCTCCCCATGTGCGGCCACAACACAGCCTGTACTGCCTAGACCCACTTTTGATCTATCGGCCCTTACATTCCAAACACCCACTTACCAAACTGAGCCTCCTCAGTACCATACCTACACTTATCCTTAGCCACCAAGACTCACAAGACTCCCGAATAGGATGAAATTCCGAAAAGGATGAGAAGCCTGGAACAGATCCTCAAAGACATGTAGGGTCTGAGTGGGTAGAAGGGTGTTTCATATACTGATCTATGCATGTTCTAGCATGTACATTTTCCTATGGGATTCATAAATCAATGTTTGAAAAATACGATGGCCATGGTGATCATATTTCTCACCTAAAGAAGTATTGCAACCAATTGCACGGAGCTGGAGGGAAAGAAGAATTACTCATGGCTTACTTCGGCGAAAGTTTGATAGGTATTGCCTCCGAGTGGTACATAGATCAAGACATCTCCTGATGGCACATTTGGAAAATTCTCGCAAGAAATTTCGTTAGCAAATTTTAGTACAATGTAGACATTTGTCCGGACAGAAACTCGTTGCCAAATTTGAAAAAGAAGTCCTCTAAGAGATTTAGGGTGTATGCAATAAATGGCGTAAACAAGCGTCAAGGGTAAAACCTTTGATTAATGATGTCGAAATGGTGACAGTATTTCTACAAGCTTAGGAAGCAAAGTATTTCCAGAATATGATGTCATCAATGGGAAAACCATTTGCGGAAGCCATCAAGATAAGAGAAATGGTGGAAAATGGACTGACAATAGGCAGAATTCTAAGTCAATCTGCTATCAAAGCAACCTCCCAAGCCATCCAAAGCGGGTCTGGAGGGGTCAGAAGGGGCAACAAGAAAGAAGAAACCTCGATAGCATCATCGGGTACAAGACGATATCATGCTACTAGAGCCACATTCTCAGAAAGAAACCCTCAACATTATTATCCTCACCAGGACATGCCTTATGCCTCTCAACCATATGCGGTCATGAACGCTCAACCTTTTGCACGACCACATTAGCAGGCCAACAGGAATCAAGCTCCAAGAAACCAGCCTCCTCACAAAAACCACCACAACCCTCGTCCTCCTCAAAATAACTCAGTCCCCGTGAACCACCTAGAAGGAAAAACTTTATGCCAATCAGGTAGTCAAACTCCAGTCTATTCCCAATACTTGTCATATTGGGTCTGCTGCAGCCCGTACCTCCAAAGAGACAAAACCCTGAATTGCCTTCCTACCAATTGGGTGCCCGATGTGCTTATCACTCGGGAGCTGAGGGGCATGACACCAAAAATTGCTGGACTTTGAAGAGATCAATGGAAGATTTGATAGAACAGAGAAAGATAGTGATATGGGATGAGGATGTCCCTAATGTGACTAACAACCCGTTGTCAGCTCGCAACAATGGACAGTAATCGGAATGATCTGTAATGATAAAGAATTCAACCGGGATTTGGAGGCCATAATTTCCATTGCTGATGCAGATAGAAAGCCAAGAGTTTCCCCGAAGAAAGAGGAAGGGGAGAAGAAGAACTAAGACACACACCCTCAAATTGAAAAGAATATTGAGGTTAAAACTGAGGCAACACCTGCCAAAGAAGATGTCCTCTGTGTCCCACGAGGTCGTCAGGAAAAGCAGTTGACTCTAAGTCCCCCTAAGAGATTCGAGTTGAACAGGACTACCCAGATGTATGTGCCTAAAGGAACCTATGTAGTGAGGGGCAACCTAATCCACCAAGGCTAAGTGAGCCCGTGGCTGTTGGCCGTGCACCTCAGAGGCCTATGACAGACCCCACTGCACTCTGTTGGAATTATCATAAAACGGTGGGGACATATAAAGGCAAAGAAAGCTCTGGAGAGACTCAAGAAATTTATCCTGTGAAGAAATACTCTGACTTGGAAGAAGTGAATAACGCCACCAATAAGCGATTCCCACCTAAGAAACCAATGTGCGTCGAAGAGTCGAAAGTATGCTTTCGAAAGATGAAAATGGCAGACTATGAAGTAGTGGACGAGCTTCGGAAATCCCCTGAACAAGTTTCCTTGTTGTCCTTGTTATTAAATCTCCTGAGCACTAGAGGTTACTAGTCAAAACTCTCAATGAGCCATACGTTCCAGCTCAAACCTCAATGGAACAATTAGAAAGAATGGCGGAAAGATACTTCGTAATCGATCAGATCACATTAAGTAAAAATGACTTGCCCCCATAAGGGGCTGCTCACAACAAATCCCGCCATTTAATTGTCAAATGTGAAGGTTATTATGTAAAAAGGGTAATGGTAGCTGGAGGCTCTAGGGTGGACAAATGGCCACTTTCAACATCACAGCGAACAGATATTGGGACTGAAGGGATTCATCCCAACAATATGAGTGTTCGAGCCATTGATGGTATCAAAAGAGACACAATCGAAGAGATCGATCTGGTCCTGACCATTGGCCCAGTTGATTTTGAGGTAACCTTCCAAGTATTAGATATGTACACATCTTACAACTACCTCTTGGGAAGGCCATGGATCCACGCAGCTGGGGCTGTGCCTTCCACTCTTCATCAGATGATAAAATTTGAACATGAGGACCAAGAAATCATGGTCCATGCAAAAGACAACAGTTGATATACAGGGATCTCTCCATCCCCTACCTCGAAGATAGAGAGGGTAGTGAGCATATAGACTATCATAGGGGTGTGCATTCGAATTGGTTTGTCGATAAATCGAATCGATTAATTGTTATCGAAATTGAAAAAATCGAAACCTTATTGAAACGATAACGATAAGCATATGTACAAATCAATAATCGATAAGTAATTATCGATAAGGGTTAAATTCGAATCGATAAATCGAATGCACACCCCTAGACTGTAGACATTTGTAAAATAAGTAAGTACCTATTTATGTAGATTAATATAACATACAAAATGTATATATATTCCGCTACTATTTTGAAAGCGGCTATACGATATCATTTTCCCTAATCTATACCCTTTCCATTACCCAAGTCCCTTACCCTACTATATCCTCTACCACATTTAAGGAATGATAAAGATCAAGGGAATGAAGTTCAAATTAATAGAAAACAAAATTAGCCGTGATGATGTATTTTGTTTTGTTTTATTATTTATACTGCTAGAGTGTTGGTGGCATACATTTGATCCCTTATTTTAGTTTTGTTGCATGTGCTTGTTGATACAATTTTTATGTTATAAATGGTGTTCGTCTTATTTTAGCTTCTTGTTGTCCATATAAATTAGGCGCGTTTATAGCGATATACTTTCCGTGGAATCCCGCAAATTTTCTTATTGGTGTATTCGATAGCCGAATCAATAAGCCCCCAAAATCGATAAATCGAAATTGATAAAATCGAAACCTTATTGAAACGATAACGATAAGCATATGTACAAATCGATAATCGATAAGTAATTATCGATCAGGGTCAAAATCGAATCGATAAATTGTATGCACACCCCTAGTCTATCGAGCCTTCGAAATTTTGGTCGTTGATCAGCATGAAGAGGGCAAACTCTACCCCCAGCCTTTCATCTCCAATGCCTCAATCATGGTGGCTAGAGAGATGATACGACATGGATTCAAATCGCGGAAGGGACTTGGAAGGTCCTTGCAAGGGATAGCTGAGCCGATTGTTTTTACCGCAATAGAGTAGTTCTTCGAGCTAGGACTCCACCCGACGCCAGAGGATATAACATGGGCGGACCATAGAAAACATTATAGATGGGCTCTTCCTCAACCGCTGCCACACTTATATGAAACATTCGTAAGTCCAAAGTATAGTGAAGAGGAAGAGGATGAGGCCTTCACATTTGAAGAAATCGAGTAAATATGTGGGGCAATGAGAAAAATATTATATGAAACCCACATGGTTCGGCAAGGAGAAGGCTCAAGCACCACTGAGGTGCTATAGATGGGACCAGACGCCAAGTTTCATAATTGGAAAGCTACGCCATTTCCAATCAGGCTGGAGTCCCGGTAGTCCTGTCTTTCCATCTTCGCTGCATCACTAGTTATCTCAAGGTATAACTCGGATGTTTTTATTTAGTGTTTTTTTTTAGTTTTCAAAATGTAAACCCTATTATCTTCCAATTCCAAAGAAATGAAATCTATATTTCATCATCTATGTTCCTTTATTCTTTCTAATTCTTGATGTTTTCCTTTTATTCATTTCGTTCAGTTCTAATAATGCGTCTTCAAATAACATAACATGCTTGCGAACCTGTTGCCCCGATCCAAACATACCTCCTAATTGTGAAATAATGAACCAAGAACAGAGTACGATGAAGAAGAGGCTTTTAGGGAAATCAATCGAGAACTGGAATATTTCGAAGATAAACCTAAGCAAAATTTAAATAATACTGAGCTGGTTATCTTGGGTGGTTCTGAGGAAATCTAGGAAACCAAAATAAGCATCCACGCAAATGAGAATACTCGGGACGCATTGATCCAACTCCTACTTCAATTCAAAGATGTTTTTTCTTGGTCATACGACGATATGACACGGCTGAGGATCGATTTGGTGGTTCATAAGCTTCTTACTTACCCTTAGTTCCCTCCAGTCCAACAAAAGCAGAGAAAATTTAAAACTCATATTGGTGATAAGATCAAAGAAGAGATCACAAAACAGTTAGAGGCAAGAGTAATCCGAGTGGTCCGACACACCGCATGGCTGGCCAATGTAGTTCCAGTGCCAAAGAAATATGGGAAAACCCGAGTGTGTGAGGACTATAGAAGTTTGAACAAGGCAAGTCCCAACGACAATTTCCCTTTGCCCAATATCCAAATGCTTATTGATAACTACGCCAAACACGAGATGCAATCTTTTGTGGAGTTCTATGCAGGATATCACCAGGTGTTGATGCATAAAAAGGACGCCGAGAAAAATGCCTTTACCACACCTTGGGGGACCTATTGCTACAAGGTTATGCCTTTGGGTTGAAGAATGCTGGGCAACGTATATGAGAGCCATGACCACTATCTTTCATGGCATGATGCATCAGGAAATAGAGGTACATGTGGACAATGTGATCATCAAGTCCAAAACTCAGGATGATCATGTGTGAGATCTAAGAAAGTTCTTTGAATGGCTACGCAGGTATGATTTGAAATTGAACCCAGCCAAATGTGCATTTGGGGTCCCGTCAGGAAACCTTCTGGGGTTCATAGTCAGCCGGAGGGGTATTCAGTTATATCCTACAAAGATAATGTGTATTGAGATCTACCTCCTCCGAAGACCAAAAAGGATGTAATGATCTTGTTGGGGAGACTGAATTATATTAGTCGATTCATAACTTAGCTGACTTCCACATACGAGCCCATATTAAAATTCCTAAAGAAAGATGCAGCGATCAAATGGATGGATGAATGTCAAGAACGTTAGATAAGATTAAAGATTATCTATCCAATCCACCAGTCTTGGTCCCGCTGGAACAAAAAAGGCCATTGTTCCTGAACTTGACACTCTTGGAAATTCTTTTGGTTGCATTCTTGGGCAGCATGATATCACTATAAAGAAAGATCATGCAATATACTACCTGAGCAAGAAGTTTACCAGTTACGAGGCCAAATACACCCTGCTCGAAAGAACTTGTTGTGCCTTAACTTGGATAGCTCAAAAATTGAGGCATTACCTATAAGCCTACACCACCTACCTCATAATCAGGCTAGATCCTGTAAAGTACATATTTCAAAAACCAATGCCCATGGGGAGATTGGAAAAATGGAAAATCCTGCTCACCGAGTTCGACATAGTCTATGTCACTCGCACAGCAATGAAGACCTAGGCAGTAGTGGACCATTTAGCCGAGAACCTGATTGATGATGAATACCAACCCCTGAATACTTATTTCACATATGAAGAGGTGAATACGGTGGAGGTAATGTCCGAGGAAGCATCTGCTTGGAATATGTTCTTTGATGGAGAAGTAAATGCAAAAGGTGTAGGAATTGGGGAAATCTTAATTTCACCCACCGGTCAACACTACCCAGCCACGGCTCGGCTTCGGTCCTTCTCCATGAACAATACAGCCGAATATGAAGTTTGCATCATGGGGATGAACATGGCTATTGACAAAGACATCGAGGAACTGTTGATCATCAAGCAAGCCCAAGGGGAGTGGCAAACAAGAGATGTCAAACCATCCCTTATCGGCCTCATGTGGAAGATATTAGCAAGCGGTTCAAGATGGTATAGTTCAAGTACATCCCTCATTGTCACAATGAACTAGCTGACGCACTCGCTACTTTGGCCTCGATGTTGCCTTATCCGGGAAATGCCTACATCGATCTCTTAGAAATCTAAATCAGAGAAAGGCATGGGTATTATAATGCGGCTAAGGCAGAATCAAACATCCAGCCATGGTACCATGATATCAAGGTATTTCTGAAAATATAAGAATATCCTGAGCAAGCTACTGGGGACCAAAAGAGAACTATTAGACAACAGGAAAGTGGTTTCTTCTAAGGCAGTGAGGTTGTACAAAGGGACCCCAGACCTCAATTTATTAAGATGTGTTGACGCCGAAGATGCTGGACGAATCATAGACGAGGTACATGCGGGAGTCTGCGGACCACACATGAATGGGCGTGTTCTAGCAAAGAAAATCATCCGAGCAGGCTATTATTGGATAACCATGGAAAGGGATTGTTTTAGCTTCGTCTGGAAATGCAATCAGTTTCTGCTGTATGGTGATTTGATTCATGCGCTGCCCACAAAACTGCATCACACGTCGGCACCCTGGACATCGCAGCTTGGGGCATGGACATTATCGGGACAATTGAGCCAAAAGCCTCAAATGGGCACAGATTCATACTAGTTTCCACTAATTATTTAACAAAATGGGTCAAAGCCATCACTCTTATATCGGTGACAAAAAAAGCTGTGGTGGATTTTGTCCACGCCAATCTCATTTGCTGTTTTGCCCCAGCCACTATCATCAAAGACAACGCTGCAAATTGAACAGCCGATTGATGGGAGAGATATGCGAACAATTCAAAATAACACATCGGAACTCCACCACCTACCAGCCCAAAGATAATGGTGTTGTCGAAGCAGCAGACAAAAATATGAAGAACATTTTGACAAAGATGATTCAAAACTTCAGGCAATGGCATGAGAAACTACCATTCGCATTATTGGGGTATCACACAACCGTGCGCACATCAATTAGAGAAACTCCCTATCTTTTGTTCTACGAAACTGAGGGTGTAATACCTGCATAAGTGGAAATACCGTCTCTCCGGATCATTTTTGAAGCTAAGATAGAAGACATGGAGTGTGTCAGGACTCGCGTAGAACAGTTGGCCCAAATCTATGAAAAACGAATGGCAACGGTTTTCCACGGGCAATTGTACCAACAAAGAATGGCCCGTGATTATAACAAGAAAGTGTGCCCCATGAATTTTGAGGTTGGATAGCTTGTGTTAAGGCGTATTCTTCCTCGCTATCAGGAAGCAAAAAGAAACTTTTCTCCTAATTTGAAAGGCCCTGACATTATCAGAAAGATATTGCCGAAAGGGGCATTTTATCTAGGTGAAATTGAAGGGGATGATCCCAAAGCAGCAGTGAACGCAGACGCAGTAAAAAAATACTATGTCTAGGCTCCCTGTAGCAATGATTCAATCCGGTTTAGATGACGAAGGCTTTCATTCCTGCTACCCTAACACTATCAACCTTATTAAACCTATTTGAGCCGATCACTTTTCCTTGACTACACTGTTTGGAAACCGAAAATGTTATTCGGAAAAAAAATTAAACAAAACAAAATGAAAATGAAATGATGAAAAAAAATGAAATATGAGAAACAAAATAATTTAGGAAACATTCCTTAACTACGTGCTGTTAGTTATGGTAGTTACTGCACGATTTTATTGCCTCCGATTGTATGTATGTTTCTTATTTTTAGTTAATTATTTTCACTATTTTCTGCGGGAGTCACTAATGCTTTCTGTTTTTGTTTTGTTTTACAGTTGTTTTTCCTTTTGTCCTATGCGCCGAGGGTCGATTGGAAACAGTCTCCCTGCCCTTTCGGGTAGGGGTAAGGCTTGTCTACATATTACCCTCCCCAGACTCCCACCTGGTGGGAATATACTGGGTAGTTGTTGTTGTTGTTGTTGTTGTTGTTGTATTCCTTAACTACGTACGACTTGATTTTGAAAGGATACATAAGAAGCCTTTCTCTGGGGTTCCGTCACACCAAAAATATAATCCACACCCCCCCCCCACCCATCCCCACACAAAGAATAAAATTGGGGAAGATGATTTAATGGCTCAGCCATGAGCCCACTGAAATGGTTCCAAAGTTGTAATTTCAATTAAATCCTTTTTCACAACGAAACCTGTCCAAGTCCTTCCGATCAATGGGAAAAGGCATAAAAATGTGAGACACTACTGCTGGAACTTGATGCAGTCAAAACGGAGAGAAATAAAATGAGAGAGTCTCATCGGTTAAAACCTGCGTGCACCATAAGGAAACGGTGAGCAAAGAAACTAAAATGAGAGAGTCTGCCTAGTGAGAACTCATAAAGAGCACTTTCAGGCAATAGTAAGAAGAGAAATGAGAGAGGTCGATTGGCGAAAACCCTAAAAAGGGCATCGCCGACCGTAAAGAAGACTTCGCTCACCATTGAATGGTCCTGGCAGGATTCGTTGGTTTAGAAATGCAGGAGACTGAGTTTATAATAGTGGGCGAGGTTTGTGTGGGTCAGGCACCCAGCCCAAGAAGCATGTCACGTCTCTTTGAAGTCTGTTTGCATACCAGATAAGTCCTCCTTTCTCCCCGAAAGGGATGCTTCTCATTAGATTCATTTCTTTCTTGTTTACTCTGCCTTGAATCTCTTTTGGCCTAACTCTGTTTCCCATAACTAATTCCAAGAAAAGATGGAAAGATCTGGCTTTACAGGGATCTGCCTGACAGAAGTTGAATACCCGGTCTCGGCAGGCGCATCTAGCCGATCTCGATTGGCCATGATGGTCGATGCTTCAAAATAAGAAAGGGATTGAAAAGAAATAAAGTCGAAGTCAAAATGCCAAAAAGGCAAATAGAAGTAAAAGGTCGAGTTCTACTGGGCTAATTGGCTCGGCGAAGTTTAAAAAGCCAAGGTACCCAAAGGAATGAAAGTTGGGTAAAGAAATCAAAGGCACATGAAGGCGAAATAAATCTGAAAGTTGAGTCCCCATGATCAACTAACAAGGCAAAAATAGAAATTTAGCGGCTTTCTCAACAGAAGCAGGACCAAGATCAAGCAATCAAGGCCAAAAAACCAACCACCGTTTCAAACTAACGATCTTGCTTTGTTTCAAAATTTGAAACAGGCGCAATCCAAAGCAATTGTGCAAAAGAGAATATGCAACTAAAATAACGCAGTAGATAGGAGCGGCTTCATAGCAACAATCAGCCCCAAGACGAAAGTTTCCTTTAAATCCTTTCCCACAGTTTTAATAAAGGAGGAAATAAGAAAGGAAAATCATTAAAAATCATGGCAGCATAGGGCTCCAAATCTCTAACTGCACCCTCCCAAACCTAGGACCACATTCCCTATTTATCCTGCCATAACATTTGGATACCCTTCGCACAATCTAGGAGCTTTTTTCTTCCTATCTTGTAATAACCCGTGGATCCCCCTAGCATAACGCATGAGCCTTTTTCTTTTTGTCCCGGCATAACTCGTAGATTCCCCTGCCATAACCCAAGAGCCTTTTCTTCCTATCTCGGCATAATCCATGGATCCCTCTAGCATAACCCAGGACCCCTTTATTCCTATCCCAGTATAACCCGTGGATACCCCTAGCATAACCTATGAGCCTTTTTCTTCCTCTCCCGGCATAACCCGTGGATCCCCCTGGCATAACCTAGGAGCCTTTTTCTTTCTGTCCTGGCATAACCCGTGGATTCCCCCAGCATAACCTAGGAGCATTTCCTTCCTATCCCGGCATAACCCGTGGATCCCCGGGGCCCATTTCTTCCTATCCTGGTATAGCCCGTGAATCCCCCTGGTAAAACCTAGTTTCCTTTTCTTCCTATCCCGACATAACCCGTGGATCCCCCTTGCATAACCCAGGAGCTTTTTCTTGCTATCCCGGCATAACCCGTGGATCCCCTTAGCATAACCTAAGACCCTTTTTATTCCTATCCCGGCATAACCCGTGGATCCCCCTGGCATAACCTATGAGCCTTTTTCTTCCTATCACGGCATAACCTGTGGATCTCCCTAGCATAACATAGGAACCTTTTCCTTCTTATCCCGGCATAACACGTGGATCCCTCGGGCATGACCCAGGACCCTTTTCTACCTATCCCGACATAACCCGTGGATACCCCTAGCATAACCTAGGAACCTTTTCCTTCAAATCCCTGCATAACCCGTGGATCCCCCTTGCATAACCGAGGAGCCTTTTTTTTCCTATCCCGGTATAACCCGTTGATACCCCTGATATAACCCATGAACCTTTTCCTTCCTATCCCGGCATAACCCGTAGATCCCCCTGGCATAACCCAGGAGCCTGTTCTTCTTGTCCTGGCATAACCCGTGGATCCCCCTGGCATAACCCAGGAGCCTTTTTCCTCCTATCCCGGCGTTACCCGTGGATCCCACTAGCATAACCCATGAACCTTCCCTTCCTATCCCGGCATAACCCGTGGATCCACCGAGCATAACCCATTTCCTTCCTATCCTTGCATAACCTATGGATCCCCCAGTATAACCCGTGGATCCCCCTGGCATAACCCAGGAGCCTTTTTCTTCCTACTCCGACATAACCCGTAGATCCCCCTCGCATAACCCAGGAGCCTTTTTCTTCCTATCCCAGCATAACCTATGGATCCTCTCTGACATAACTCATGAGTCTTTTTCCTTCTTATCCCGGCATAACCCGTGGATCGCCCTGGCATAACCCAGGAGCCTTTTATTTATCCCGGCGTAACCCGTGGATCTCCCAGGCAGAACCCAGGAATCTTTTCATTTCATCCCGGAATAACTCCTACATTTTCTCTTTCATCCCTAGAAGGGACCTTTTATTCCTATCCCGACATAACCCGTGGATTCTCCTCTTATTCTCAACATGGACCTTTTTTCTTTCCCAACATAACCTGGCCATCTTCTAGCATAACTTGGCAATCTTTCCAAAGAATACACAGTCCAGGCGTTTACTATTTTTAATAAAGAAATAGCTTAAACTCGCTTTGAAAATAACTAGCGAAAATTCTCCCCAGTGAAAATCGGGGCAGAAAATTTTGATCATTTGTTTCTTTTTGGTATCCGAACAGGTCTTTACCTCAAAGGATTCAAGTCGAACAAAATAATGAGTCTCAATCGGGAACAAATAAAATCAGAAAAATAAACAAACTTAGAGTGATCAAAGAAGAAAGATGTGGACTGCTCCAATTTGATTCGAAATCACAAAGTTCCACATGGCCCGCTCTGTTAAATTGCTGAAGAAAGAACCGGCACCTGTTGCTTATGAGCACCAAGATTCAGATGAAGTCCACAAAAAATTCAGCTGAGGCTCAAGATCAAGTTTCAAGAGATTTATAGTTAGGAATCTTGTAACTCATAGTTGATAACCATAGCTATCTTAGCTTTGATTTTCCTTTGGGTGTAATAAGGAGGTCGGCAAGCAGTAGCAGCAGCAACAGTAGTGAAATCACATCTTGTGGTAGTCTCACCTACCAAACTTTCCAGAACCACACTAACCTGATTCATTTATGGCCAAGGATATGTAGGCAACCTTTCAAGGAGGGTTCGGTCAAACAGTTTTCAAAATGCTTCTCATGGAGTGCCGAGCAGGCAAAAATCTCTCGTACTTGCTCATTTATTTTTGCACAAAAATCTTTCCTATCTCTGAGAAAAGAGGGGAAGCTGTAAGCATGTGATTTTTGCCTCGCTCAAATATTCCAATAAGATTCTTAGAATTAGGATTTTTCTTTTATTATTTGAATTTAGGGATTAACTGCACGATTTTGTTTTTTGTTTGCCTTTTTTGTGTGCATTTTTAATTGATAAAACATATAAAAATACAAAATCGCATGAACATTTAGAAATCAATTATTACATTTTTAGATTAACTACTAATTATGTTTTCTTTCACAAATATAAGAAAGGTCATAAAGAAACTTGAATATTCTTTGGTTTGACTTTAATTTTAGTTATTAAGTTTGGAATTAGACAAATTATGGCTTAATTAGGTGTTTGAATTAATTGTGAGGGTTTAGTTATAGTTTTAAAAATTAAAAATAAGAGAAGTAGAATAAACAAAAAGCAAATAGAAGAAAACAAACAAAAAAAGAGAAATGGAAATGAAAGGGATTCAGCAACCTATATTTGGGCCAAAATTTCGAATCCCAAACCCCCAAACACGTTCAAATTGGCCAGTCAACAAAGCCACCCAGTGAAGCCCCTCTCCCTATTGAAACGATGTTGTTTCATCAGCATTAGATCCAGGCCGTCGAGGATATTTAATCCAACGGTCAAGAACTAGGGTACATTTGATATAATAGGGTCGAATTCCTTCACCCCCCATGTCACTACCATCTCAAACCAAACCTAAAATCACCACCGCCCTCAGCCTCCAGCTAGAAATTGTCTCTGCCGGCGGTGATTCTCCGATGAGCCCCAAATTTACACCTTCAAATCCTCTCCCTCTCCTCTTTCCAACGCCCCAAATATCACCCTTTGAATGTTAGCTTCGCCCCTCGAATATTCAAATTTATGGATGTCGCCTCCGCCGCCCATAGTGTCGCCACTACTAAATGACCCCAATTCCACACCACATACTCTTCTCATGCCCCTCTTTCAAAATCCTTGGCTATTTCCTTTTGAATCATTCTGCATGGTTTCGAATTTCAAATCCAAGAAGCGACAGAATCCTAGGACTTCATTGAGTAAGTTTTCTTTATTTCATTATTCAAATTATTTGCTTCTTCAAGACTGTCATTCCTTCCTGATTTATCAATTTAGGGTTTGATTTTTATTTTTTCTTACTCTTTTATCATCCATCTGAATCAGTGGTTGAGTGTGTTGGTCTGGTTTTATTTGTTTGTTTTTCATCCTCTCTTAATCAATCGTAAGAATATTTTTGTTTGCTAATATAACTATGATTAGGTTCTTTGTCGTTATATTCAGGGGTAAGCATGTTCAGTGAGTTTAGTTTAGTTTTTGCTACTTTAATATTCTTCGTGTTGATATTTTACTGGTCTTCATGTATGATTTATTTGATTTTGTGCTTAGGTCAATCAGTCAATCCATATTTGTTTACTGCAGTGCGATTTTAGTTGTTAATTATAGTCCATTGTTATATCTAATTTCATGATTAGTTAATATTAGGGCCTATTTGATTGTAAATGATTGATTTTAGTCTTGATTGGTTAATTGTAGTTAGGTGAACTATTTGGTTATAGCTTATAATCTTTAACTAGGGTAAAAGAGTTTGAGGTTGTTTTGTATTAGGTTAGTAATTTCAATAACTTAGGCCGTAACTTGAGAAACAAGTTAGAAAATAAAGGACTAATTAATAAAAAATGTAAATAAAATAGGGGGAAAGGGGGTGAGTTAAATGTGGAAGCTTCCCCTTTCATATCTGCCTATAAAAGGCAGTCCCCTTGCCTTCTTTAAGAAGTTTTGGGAACACCAGAAAAAATTCCAAAAAAAAGTTTTTAGATCTGAAAATCCCCCCCCCCCCCCAAAAAAAAAGCCTCTACAAATTCGAACCTCTTAAAGTTTGAAATTAAAAAATCAAAAAGCGAAAACTAAAGATTAATCTATCTTCTTCAAAAAATCCAAAAAAAATATATAACAGAAAACTACAAAACAATACTATTCTATTGTAGTTCTTAGATCAATTTCAAGTTCCAGCTCCTTATTCAAATTTCTAGCTAACCTAAGGTTCAAAATGGCTTGAATTTCTTGGTTTTTTCAGTGATTAAGGTATAAAAGCTCTTGCAGTCATGTTCAACTTAAATCTGGTCTATTCGAGTTGGATATTATAGTTGGTTACTGGTTGTGTAATTGCTGGATTTCGTCCGGATATCAATCCTGGGATTTGGGATCCATTTTGAGCTTTTGTTACCTGTTGTTTGCTGCTACTGATTCCTCCTTATTCATTCTGGTAAATTCCAGGTACACTTCCTATTGTTCTCAAGTCTGGAAGTAAATGAATCTGCTGCCTGTTATCCTCCTAAGTGAACTTCATTGCTGTACTTTTAGCATTTTTGTATTTTCAATGTATATTTTCATCTGAAATTTAGAACTAGACTGTTTGAGATTGTTTAAATTAATTGTAATTCATTCTCCTAATGACCTGAACGGTGCATCTAGAAGTTAGACTGACATTGCCATAGTATGATTTTAGGTTCACGATTAATTCATTTCCAGATTTCATTGATTGTATACAAAATATGAGCCTGTTCGAAAGCAATGATTCAAACAATGAACCTATAGCTACATTAGGTATCTATTTGGAGGTTTCGATCTTATCAATGGTTGAAATCAGCTCGTGTATTAGATATTAGCAGAATTAATGTCATGTTTAGTTTGAATAATCAATTTAGAGTATAGAACTGCCATATATTAGTTTGAACAGGCACGTTTGTTTTGAAACCAGTAAATCCGCACTTATACATACTAGGTCTATTAGAATTTAACATTCCCATAGAGTTTATAATTACTCCAGTTTAATCGTTGTTCCCTACAATTTCTTGTATTAATTTGTAATCCAATAGTCCCGCGTAAATAAAAATAGTTGCTGCTGTTTGGTACATGAAATGATGCCCCAGTACTTCTCATTTAGCTTCGTAATTCCAAGCTTCATGTGTATCATCATTAAGTGCATATTCCAGCCTCCTGAATTGGATCAATATTAGTATTTAAATCAACTCAAATAGTAGGTAAACTAGTAGGCCTAGGGGTGATGCTTTGAATCCATTAAGATGAAGGCTAATGTGAGCCTAAAGCCCTGTTTAGCGCTTGTTATATTGGGTTTGTTTTGAGGCCCAAAGCCTTGGACGTTAGGTTTGAACAGATCAAAGATCTTAATCTACTCACTAAGTGTTGGATATGATGATAGTAAAATAAATTTGCATTATAAATTTTGGCCCTTGCGTTAGGTAGCAAATTCAAATTAAGAGGTTTTCCCCTCTTGTTTGAGTCCGGACTTGAACTTGAGGCCCGAACTTTACAATGCAGATTAATTAGGCCACTTTAGAGACAATGCATAATAAGAAAATCATAGTTCTTTTAGGTTAGCCTTTCAAATAAAAAAAGATGGTGCGCCGCACTAAATAAAACTCACAAATTGCATGGCCCACTTTAAATGTTTATATTAAAATACGTAGAACTTGGGCATGATCCAAAAATATGTTTTAAATGATGTTTAATTTCCTAAAAATTATTAACTTAAAGCGGTAAATAATTCTAAAAATTGCACAATAGGATGGCATGTATCAAAATCATATTTTCAGCCAATTATAAGAGTCTAAGAGACCGTGCTAGTACTACGGGATCCTGTGGTACCTAACACATTTCCTTGGGTCAACAAAATTCCTTACTCAAGAATTTCTGATTCGCAGACTCCATTCAGGAAGTCAAAAATTTCCTCGATTTGGGATTCAATTGTAACAAAAAAAATCAAAGTATCCCACAGTGATTATCCACAATGGTAAAAAATAGTATTTCTTATTAAAAGTAAGATTTCTATAAGGACCCCAAAGATTCATATATACAGGCTGAAATGTCGTTGCAACTCTACAATTGGTTATGGAAAATTTTAACCTAGTCTGCTTAGCAAGAGGAAAAATTGGACAATTATTCAGTAGTGAACTATTTATATTATGACTAACTAAACTCACACTCTTCATAGATGTGATAGAGGAATGCCCTAGCCTAATATACCACATAGCCTGCAATCTTCCTTGTTTGTAGTTGCCACTAGAAGAAACTTATTCTTGTCATCCCCAGACCTAAAAATGTATATACCAACTGACTTCTTACCAATCCCTTTCACCTGCCACGACATAGGTCCCGAAAATACAAAAATCGGGAAAAAATACTACAAAGCATGATAGTTTTCTGGTTATTTTGTAGACTGATCGGAGATTAAATTATAAGTTAGGTACATGAAGAACATTTGAGATCACCTCTTTTTTAATAATAGATGCTTGACCAATATAGGATATGTACACCTTATTTCAGTAGGTAGATTAACATTATCCCCAAGAGAAGGATCTACACTTGTTCTATTTAATATTATGTCCAAACTTGCAGCTATATGGTGAATAGCTCCATAATCCACAATCAAGTCATTTTTATGGACCTGTGACATGAAACAGGTAACATTACCTATCAAATTTGCATGACTATCCATAGTATCCTTGTCTAGTAATGCTAGAATATGTAGATACTACTCATTAGTTAAAAATTTACCTACAATGTGCTCCTATCCCTTAGAGTTTGATTGTGTTAGCAATTGAACATCACCACTCCCAGGCACATTATTCATGGCTGCTAAAGCTTGTTGTTGTTGTGGCCTCCACCCCTATTATGAGTCCCAGAGCTACCAGCACCCTGTCCAAACTTCTTCTTATTATAATAGTCGGCAAGGTATCCTATTAGCTTATAGCAGTTCTTTTTGGTATGTCCTTTTAGGTTGCAATATTCACAGTGTATATAAGGTACTTTGCCTTTGTAGCTCTGCCCTTGACTAACTCGCATAGCCATTAATTCTTAATTGATTCCTATTACAGTCAAACTAGGTGAATCGTGAGCTTCATCCTTAATAATCATTGCTTATGCTTGACTAACTGAGGAAACACTGGACTTCAAAAAGATCCATCTCCTGGCCTATTCGTATGAGTTTTTTAAGCACTAAGAAATTGTAATAACCTCAGTTGCTGCATATGATCCGCATAATCATTACAATTGGGACTTGGGAGTTGACACTATAGTAACAACAATAACAACAACAACTACCAGTATTGTTCCACAAAGTGGGGTATGGGGAGGGTAATATGTAGACGGGCCTTACCCCTACCCGAAAGGGCAGAGAGGCTGTTTCCTATCGACCCTCGACTCAGCGAAGGAAAACAATAACAAAAACAAAAGAGCATTAGTAACTCCAGTAGAAATAGCGTAAATAATTATCTAAACATAAGAACCATAAATAAAATAGCATGCAATAATATCAGACAGTAACTACCATGAATAACTACTATAAGGGAGACACAATTCAATACACAAATCATCTATGGATAGCCCTGTCAAGCCTCACCCAACCCCGGGTGAGGAGTACGAACATCTCTAGGAGCCCTATCCTACAACCCTGATACTAGACCTCCAGACTTTCCTATCAAGGGTTATGTCCTCGGAAACCCGCATTCTAGCCATTTCATGCCTAATCACCTCTCCCCAATACCTCTTAGGCTTCCCTCTGCCTCGCCGTACGCAGACCATCGCCAGCCGCTCACAACTTCTCACTGGGGCATCAGGACTTCTCCTCCGCACATGCCCGAACCACCTCAGCCTCGCTTCTCGCATCTTCTCATCCACCGGGGCTACCCCCACCTTTTCTCGAATAACTTCATTCTTTATCTTATCTAACGTGGTGAGCCCGCACATTCACCTGAGCATCCTCATCTCCGCAACCTTCATTCTCTGAACATGAGAGTTCTTTACTGGCCAGCACTCCGCCCCACACAACATGGTAGGTCTAACCACAGCTCTATAAAATTTCCCGTTGAGTTTCAATGGTACTTTCTTGTCACACAGAACTCCTGATGCATGCCTCCACTTTGACCACCCCGCTCCTATAATATGAGTGATGTCCCCGTCAATCTCTCCGCCCCCTGAAGGAGTGGACATTATGGCATCACATTCATTTCATAGACTCTTCAATTTTGTGAAATAAGTAGATACAGAGTTAGTACCTTGTGATACAGTGTGGATGGATCTATGCAACTGCAAAATGCACATGCAATTGACCTAACGACTCTCTCTCTCATATCTTCCCAAACTAGACGAGCATTTGTAGGATATGCAATCACTCAACACTTATGTATATACAGTGTTCACGAGCCATGTAAATATTATAGCATTAAAAGATTCCCATTGTTCATGCAATTCTTCTTTGCATGACTTCTTTGTGCATGTACCGTTCATAAACCGTAGCTTCCTCTTTCCTAAATGAGCAGTCTTCATCGATTAGCCTCAAAGTCTATAATTTTCATATCCGGTAAACTTAATCCGAACCAAAACCAAGCCTGGAATGTCCGTAGGTCAAAGATATAATAGATACATGTATGCAAGTTCCATTATCTGCTATGCAACAACAACAACAACAACAACAACAACTACTACTACTACTACTACTACTACTACTACTACTACCCAGTGTAGTCCCACGAAGTGGGGTCTGGGGAGGGTAATATATAGACGGGCCTTACCCCTACCTGAAAGGGTAGAGAGGCTGTTCCTAATCTACCCTCGGCTCAGTGAAGGAAAGGAAAAACCAAAACAAAATTAAAAGATCATTAGTAACTCCAGTATAAATAGCGCAAATAATTATCTAAACATAAGAACCATAAATAAAATAGCATGTAATAATATTAGACAGTAACTACCATAAATAACTACCATAAGGGAGACACAATTCAATACACAAATCATCTATGGATAGCCCTGCCAAACTTTACCCAAACCCGGGTGAGGAGTATGAAAAACTCTAGGAGCCCCTACCCAACAACCCTGAAACTAGACCTCTAGACTTTCCTATCAAGGGTCATGTCCTCAGAAACCCGCATTCTAGCCATGTCATGCCTAATCACCTCTCCCCAATACCTCTTAGGCCTCCCTCTGGCTCGTCGTACGCTGACCATCGCCAGCCGCTCACAAATTCTCACTGGGGCATCAAGAATCCTCCTCCGCACATGCCCAAACCACCTCACCCTCGCTTCTCGTATCTTCTCATGCACCGAGGCCACCCCCACCTTCTCTCGAATGACTTAATTCTTATTCTTATCTAACCTAGTTAGCCCACACATCCACAGGAGCATCCTCATCTCCGCAACCTTTAGTCTCTGAACGTGAGAGTTCTTCACTGGCCAGCACTCCGCCCCATGCAACATGGCGCATCATAAGAGCGCTCACCTTAATTACTAAACCTGTTATATATCATACCAGTGTCCTAGGATGTTAGAAAACCTCTACAAAAGTCAGGAACCAACGGAATGGTCCCAAGTGGATTTTGCATAAAAAAAGCTAAGTATTCTGCCCTTGCTTGTATTATTTGCTTCATCTTTGACTAATTGTTTTGATTTCTTGTTTGTTTTTTCACAAGCTCATATGAAATAGTTTCAGTAGTTATATGCCTTTGGTTGATATTAGTTTGAAATCCCTTCTTCTCTTGAAAAAGGTGATACCCAGTTAATATTGGCTTCTTGATTTTAAAATCCAAGTGTGTGGATTCTACAGTAGTGTGATTCCTATAGCCTTCATCTCATATTCTGATTAGTTTGGTTAGATGTTTAAGTTATTCAATGTTTGATCTTCATAGTGATTTTTGACCCTTGGTACTGACATAGTTAGGTTAATTTTATTTGGTTGAACTTTTAATTGCTAACATTAGCCTTTACTTTTATGGTTTAATTCCTGAACTAAGCATTCAATCCCTGCTATATGCTTCTCAATTTCAAAGTTTTTCTGAGAATCTCGATTGAGCTATTTCTAAAAATTTAAGTGTTAATGGATATGTTCATTCTTATGGTTATTATGATCCTTCGTTTTGATATTGAATGGTTATCATGTATGATGTTTGGTTACTAGAAAATCTCATTAACTCACTTGTTTTAAAACTTGACTAGTTTTGGATAATTCTGAACAAGCCTGTTAGGCCAAGACCAAATTTGACCAAACTTGAACATAATTGAATTAACCATATAACTTACTAAGGTGAAAACCATAGGCTGGTTATTTAGGAAGAGAAATAGGGGTATAAGGGGTACTTGATCTTTTAAAATCTGATAATCATCCGCTAGAACATTCTACTGAGGATTAAAATTAAATTTCCGCCTCAAACTTAAGGCACAAGTCAGGAAATGTGGGATCACTTAAAAAAAGTTGAAAACTAACTCAGGGACTAAAGGAAAAAAAAGGCAAAAAACTAATGCCCTAAGGCTCCAATATAAAAGAGACCATCTGAGTATTTTTAGGGGATTCGGGAACCTTTCCTTCAAATCCTAGAGATAAAAGATAGAGATTAGCCCTTCTTATATCTGGGAGACACCATCAGTGCTGTTTGAATCATTTTTGAAGACATAATTCTCTCAAAAAACTCTGCTATAATCCTGGATGCACTGTTTGATTGGCCAATATTTGCTTAGCTGATTCACTACATTTACTTATAGGCTTTTGCTTTCTGCTAAATTACAGGTACCTTCAATGTTCATTGATGTATCGAATCTCAAGTAAAATGCATTCTTAGTATGAAGATCTGCTTCTGTTTTCATTTTTGTTTTGAATCCCCACCCTGTTCTTCCCCCCCTTTAGTGAATAATATACTCACCTTCTTGTAATTAGACATTTGAGCTTTTTCATTCTGAAATAATTGAACATTAGAGGCTGATCTATCCTGTGATATCAGGACATTCAAACTATTATGTCAGCATGTATAACTGATGGTACGATTAGCTAGTGATGTGTTTGTTTAGATGTTCATTTCCTGCTTTTTTTAGAAATGAGTGATTCAAGGAAATGTTATCTTCATAATTATTCAAAATCCAAATATTGTGTATCATTTTAATTCTTTTAGGTTTCGATACATTGGCAATGATTTATTTCAGATCTATATGTTGTAATCAGAATCACAATTTAATTTTAAAAGCTAGATTCATATACTCCGACTGACAAGCATGTCAATCATTTAGTTGAGATCTAATACTGAAAATTAATATAAAAATGATCATTATTATTTTCTTTGTGAATGTGTAGATATTTAATTTTTTGTATAATTTCAAACCAAAGAAACGTTATTGAGAATTGGACTCTTTCATCCAAATCGACATTGGGCCCAAGTGAGAGGCCCAGTATGCATCTAGGGTATTGTAACCCTACATATTTTCTGGTCTGAGTTAACAAAAGGCATAAGCCAGTCACGAACAGGGCCCAATAGCTGCTAGTTACAGCATACACAATGTGTGCTCCTGGACTGGCCAAAACTGGAAACTCAATGTGTATAATCAGCAATGAAAGAGGCTAAGATGCAAGTATTACTATCCTTAATACACAATCTATACATAAAATTATTAGTGCGTTTGAACACCATTAATAGTAGAGAACTTAGTATGTGATAGAATGTCCATATAAAATAAAGTGAGACACGTTAACCCAATCAAATACCATGTGATGGCTTTTTAACTCATCAAAACACATAGAAAAATAGGAAGTGCCGTTTAGCGAATTTCACGGCCTTCCCACGAATTTTGAAGACGTAGTTTCTATAGGTACGTGTTTAATAAAAGTACCTTCCTTAATTCGGGTGCGCAGTTATGTGACCCTAATCCCATTCTCAATTGAATTAAAATATGTCTAGAATTGCGGGTTTATTTATGTGACGTGATTAGCGACGTGTTTTAATAACATTTCAAATTTTCCTAAAAAAATATTAAAAGCGGTTAATATTCTAAAATTGTAGGATTAACAGGTATAGAAAATCATATTTTAGCCACTTATAATGAGTCTAAAGCGACCATGCTAGAACCACAGGATCTGAGGGTGCCTAACACCTTCCCTCGGGTCAACAAAATTCCTTACTCAAGAATTTCTGGTTCCCAGACTCCAATCGGGCAGTCGAAATTTCCTCGAGTTAGGATTTTAAATAAACCGGTGACTTGGGACACCAAAAGCCAAACCTATCCCAAATGACGACTCTTGAAATAAATAATTAATCCCATTTCGAATAATGTCACTTTAATTGGAAAAACTCCTATATACGTGTCGTCTTTCGGGTAGCCACGTGTAAGCGAAAAAAGGAGGTGTGACAGTCATGAGAATCGGCAGGTATGATAAGGCTGTCTCTTCATTCTAATTGGCATGATCCATACGATTTAAATGAAACGAGTAAATGCACAACTTTTATCAATGAATCTATTCATAGAAGTAGAAAGGCCTATGTTCTTGATTCTCCATGTGTTCTATTATTCTATTATCTATTCATGCGTCTTTGAAAGTATGTAAGTTAATAAAGTCTACTTCATGATTTTATTCAAAGGCATAATGGTCTTATGACATTTCAACAGATATTATTGACGTACTTCTCATGCATTGCATTTATTTAGACCCATGAACAGGTGGAATTATATATACATATATATGTCCATTATATATATATATGACATATGGGAAAAGGTTACGGCGTTACATACACACGAACACCTGATCAGCTCGTATACATAGATAATTTTGCCCACACTGGCGAGACGATATGATGGGATGTCCTCAGAGGCTTGATGATGTTATGAACAATTGTAATTATGCACGACATGAAATTCATACGCATATGATTGACACTATAAGTATTACAGAGTTTATAGAGTTATCCATACTTACAAGTTGAGTCGTTACTCCATGTTTCTTCAATTTCTTTTATATACTTATTTATGTACGTAACGACCTTTTTTGGAGATGCTACATTCATACTTGCAGGCATAGACAATAAGTTTGACGAGCCCTCATGGTAATGAGGTTAGCATTTAGCGAATTATGTGTAAGACTATACCTCATTCGGAGAGAAAATGAGTCATCGTGTTAGAATTTTTCTACAGACTTATGAGTAGGCTAGTACCCATTATTATTTTATATCAACTACTTTTTGAGGCTTTATAGATAGTGATTTATTTTAAGAAGTTTCAGAGGCCTTGACGACACATATGTATTCATGTATTAAGTAAGATGGCTTATTGATACAGTGCTTTCTCACCTATAGTTATATATAACGAGTTGTAGCCATGTTGGCCCAGTTACCAATGATAGTGTTGTTGGCCTAAGAAAATGTGTAGTTTTGATGAATGACAAATGAAGTCAGTCATGGACCAGACCCATCATGTGAAGAACAGTGTTTGTCAACCTATACATGTGAGATGCACGTGAAGGAGATAAGTTCCATTATTCAAGCAGCAATATCTCCAAAACTGATCGACAAGGTAACATATGGGATAAGGAGAAAAAGCCTTCTTGTGGGAAGAGAAAATAATATGGATACAAGATAGGGTTGGATTTTGTGTTGTTCAAGGACTCAACTTCTATGGAAGATCAGCAATTGAGTCTCAATCAAACTCTAATTACTAGCTTATTAATAACAATGGTTGTTCTCTTTAAGAGGTATTGCACAAACGCAGAAGTGAGACTAAATTGAGAGCAAAAAGCGAGGGATTTTTGCAAGCAATTTATGTGATATTTGAGTGTTATTCCTGAAGCTACTTGGACAAGATAGAAGAACCAATTCCATTGTGACTTTCTTTTATTCTAGTTCAATTGTAGTAGGTGATTTAAACTTCTACCATTTCAGCTTTCATAGAAGCAATTGTATTAGGTACGTTAGTGTATTCAAGTTAGAGTTAATTTGAAGTTTCACCAACAGTTGAGGTTGTGTGCCACAACGGGATTAGAGGTAATCCTTAGGTTTACAAAGAGTTTTTGTAAATATTGTTTTTGCTCCATGATTTTTGTAGAAGTTTGGGAAAATCCTTCTGAGTAGTAGGTCATGGTGTTTTTCACCATTTGAGCCAGGTTGTTTCCATGTAAAAACCTCGGTGTTCTTCATTTTATGTACTTATAATTCTGCAGACAGTAGTAGTTGGAACACCTAGAAAAACCAGGTTCTTCTAGAGCGAAAATTAGGTATCACAAATATCAGCCACCCTCTCGTGTGATAATGTCATTTAGAACATCAATAAGTATCAGAGCGGGTTATCCTTGAAGATTCTAACACCTTAGGAAAAGATCAACTTGAGTGCACCACCAAGGAAATGGGAAGGCCAATCCACTGCTAGGCCTCCACTCTTCAATGGACAGTGCTATTCTTGATGGAAGAATAGGATGAGATATCATATCAGTGGAGAGGACTATGAACTTTTGGACATAGTCACTAATGGTCCCTTGGCAACTACAGAGAAGAATAAGGAAGGTGTGGATGTGCCAAAGACAAAAGTTGACTGCACTGCTGAAGATTTGAAGAAATGGGAGAAAAATGCTAAGGCCAAGAAATGGGTTGTGTGTGGACTAGGTCCTGATGACTATAGCAGGATCCAAAGTTGTACCCATAGTTAAGGAAATCTGGGACACTTTGCAAGTGGGTCATGAAGGAACACCTCAAGTGAAGAGGTCCATAGGAACACTACTATATTCTCAATATGAGAATTTTACTATGAAGGAAGGAGAAACTATCCAGGAGATGTATACTAAGTTCACTACATTAACAAATGAACTTAAGTCTGTCGGAAGGATTATTCTTGAAGAAGACAAGGTTGAGAAAATATTGACAAGTTTTCTACCAATCTCATGGAAAAGCAACGTCACTGCTATTGATGAACTAATTGGAAATCTTAGTACCTATAAACTAAGAAGGCAGACCATGAAGATGGACACACCTAAGAAGGAAAGAAGTCTGACTCTTAGGATTACTGAAGGTTCAGATCTGGAGGATGATGAAATGGCTATGATAACAAGGAATTTCAAAAGGTACCTGATGAGAGGTAAGGGTTTTTCAAGAGGTACAACCTTCAACAAGCCAAGGGCTCCTTAGAAATTGACCAATGAGGGCTGCTACAAATGTGGTAAGACTGATCACATGATCAAGAATTTCCCTCAATTGGAAATTGAGTGGAAGAAAGAAAGGGCTGAACGAAGGAATATGAAGAAGGAATAGTTTCAACAAAGAAGTAACAAAGGATCAACAAGGGCTATAGTTGCTACTTGGGGAGAACATTAGATGAGGAATCAAAGGATGAAGCTGAAGATGAACAGGTCCTTATGGCCATCAGAGAATTAGATGATGAATAAGAGGTAAGTATTCTTTATCTCAAAGATAAAATTAAATTTTTGTCTAAGGAAAGGTTGACTGAGCTATTACTAGACTTCATTGATGAGTCTGAGATAATTAACAATGAGAAGGAAGATCTGTGTAGGGAATGTGTGATCCTAAAAGCAAAATACAAAAGTCTAGAGTCTAGGGCTAAGGAGAGTGATAGAAAAATTGTGAGTTGAACAACCAAGTTTTTCAACTTGACACTAGTGTCCTAGAACTAAGATCTGAAAATATATAACTGAAACTAGGAACAAGAAAGAAGAAAGCTGATCACACATATCTCACTTTAGAAGAAAACTTAGGAAAAATGAAGGATGAGTTGTACAAGAAGGATGAATTTATTGAAGTCCTATAAGATGATCTATAAAAGGTGAAATATGAACTAGATAGAACCTGCAAACGGAAAAAGGCTTCTGATGAACTTTCTTGGTTGCAAGAGCATCATATTAGAAACAAAAAAGGACTAGGCTATTGGACTCAAGCACCAAAGGAGACCCTAAAAGCAAGTACCTCACACTTCCTGAGAATAAAATCTGCACACATTATGGCAAGACTGGCCATTACAAAAGTGAATGTAATGCTAAACAAAAGGCCATTCGAAAGAATAAAGCCTTTGTTCAAGAGAAAAGTAAGCTTCCTAGCTAGGAAAGAAGGAATCTAATTCATCCTTTTCCCTATTGAAAGGGACCCAAACTAGTTTGGGTTCCTAAGATTAACCCCTGATTTCTTTTTCCATGTCCAATTGCAAGGAAGTAGGCATATATGGTATATGGATAGTGGCTGCTCAAAACATATGACTGGGAGCAAGGACCAGTTCCTTTCACTTGAGGACTTAAAGGGAGGCCTATGTCTCCTTTGGGAATGAGAAGAAAGGTGAGATTATTGGGGTTGGAAAGGTAGGTAAGACAGACTCTCACTCCATTGAGAATGTCTACTTAATTGATGACTTGAAACATAGCATGATCAGTCTGTAACATTTATGTGACAGAAATAACCTTGTAGCATTCACCTCTTCTAAATGCTTTGTGATTAATCTTACCATTGACATGATTGTTTTGCAGCGAAAGAGAGTTAACAATATTTACATTGTACATTTGTTCACTCACTCAGAAAATAAACTAACTTGGCTAAGTGTGCTGCATAATGATCCCCTCTTGTGGCACAAAAGACATGGTCATGCCAGTCTGAATAAGTTGAACAAATTAGTCTCTAAGGACTTGATGATAGGGTTACCTAACATAAAGTTCAAAAATGACATAGTTTGTGAGGCGTGTGCTTGAGGGAAGCAGGTAAGATCATCCTTCAAAAGCAAGAAAATGCTAAGCACAACCAAGTCGTTGGAACTGGTGCATATGGATCTCTATGATCCACTGAGAACCATGAGCAGAGGTGGAAAGAAATATGTAATGGTGCTTGTTGATGATTATTCTAGATTTACCTAAGTTCTATTTCTAACTTCTAAAGATGAAGCATTTGACATGTTTACTGCAGTTTTTAGAAAAACAATAAGGAAATCAACTTCCATCCATTAGGCCAGATCATGGTACTGAATTTGAAAAATCAAGTTTGCTGAATTCTATTATGAAAATTATATAGATCATAATTTCTCTGCCCCTGTGACTCCTCCACATAAGGGAGCAGTTGAAAGAATAAATAGGACTCTTGAGAACATGGCTAAGACCATGCTGCTTCCGAGTAAACAGCCTCATAGCTTTTGGGCAGAGGCTGTAAACACTGCATCATACACAATAAATAGATGAATGACTAGACCTCTTGTAGAGAAGACTCTCTATGAATTACTTAAAGGGAGAAACCAAACGTATCCCATCTTAGGGCATTTGGTTGTAAGTGCTATGTGCACAATAATGGAAAAGACTCCCTAGGTATGTTTGATCCCAGAAGTGATGTGGGAGTATTCTTGGAATATTCTTCACATAGCAAAGCATATAAAGTGATTAATAAAAGAACTTTGTGTATAGAAGAAAGTGTACATGTAGTATTTGATGAAACTAACATTCTTTTTGAGAGACAAGAACATAAAGATGAAGAAATTCGATTGATAAAGGACTTGACTGAAGCCTCATCTCAAGTCAAAATTGCACCAATAGAAGGAACGTGTGATGAAATAGGTTCTTCCATACAGGGCATCCTGACAGGGGGAACTAACCAAAGGGGATTTGAAATAAATCCCTTGGAATAACCTATTCATGACCCTGTTCCTCAGTAACAGAACATAGGAGAAACATCTAGTAGAAACCAGTTGGTTGTGAAACCTCACAAGTATCAATGTTCTCATCCCATTGAGAACACTGATCAAACATTTGGAGTTAAAACTAGATCACAATTAAAGAATCTGTGTGCTTTTAATGCCTTTGTGTCTCTTATAGAATCTAAAAATTATACTGAGGCTTTACAGGATGCAGATTGAGTGATTGGTACGCAGGATGAACAAAATCAATTTGAGAGAAGTCAAGTTTGACATCTAGTTATAAGACCCAAGGATAGATTTGTCATTGGCAAAAAGTGGGCATTTAGAAAAAAACTTAATGAAGATGGAACTGTTACAAATAACAAGGCAAGACTGGTGGTCCAATGTTACAGCCAAGAGGAGGGCATAGACTATGATGAGAATTTTGCTCCTGGTGTAAAACTAGAGGCAATCAGACTCCTTATAGCTTTTGCAACACACATGAAACTCACTCTGCATCAAATGGATGTAAAAAGTGCCTTCATAAATGGCTACCCAAAAGAGGAAGTATTTGTGAAACAACCACTAGGGGTTGGGAGCAAAGAATGTCCTGAGCATGTGTACAAGTTAGACAAGGCCCTCTATGGGGTCAAGCAGGCTCCAAGAGCATGGTATATACGATCGTCAAAATTCCTGCTGGAGCATGGTTACAAGAGAGGTAAAATTGAAGTACCTTATTCTTAAAGGAAAAAGGTAAATGTCTCCTTGTTGTACAAATATATATTGATAACATAATCTTTGGGTCCACTACTGATAAGTTAAGTAAGGACTTTGCAAAATTAATGAGGAGTGAGTTTGAAATAAGCATGATGGGTGAGCTTAATTTCTTCTTAGGTTTACAAATCAAAGAAACTCCAAATGGAACCATGATACACCAGCCAATGTATGTAAATGAGCTAACCAAAAGTTGTATAGGGGTATGATTGGCTCATTTCTGTATCTTACTGCTAGTAGACTTGAAATTTTTTTCTGTGTAGGACTTTGTACTCGCTTTCAGGCAAATCCTAAAGAGTCTCATCTGACTGTTGTCAAAAGGATACTAAGATACATAAAAGGCACCACTGATCTGTGTCTTTGGTATCCCAAAGGTATCAATTTCGATCTAGTAGGATATGTTGTTGCTAATTATGCAGGTTTTCTAGTGTATACGAAGAACATATCCGGTATGGCACACTTCCTTGGTCTATGTCTAGTGTCATGGGCTACCAAAAAGCAAAACTCAGTGGCCTTATCTACTGCTGAAGCTGAGTATGTTGTTGTTGCATTTTGTTGTGCTCAATTGCTATGGATCAATAGTAGCTTGTAGATTTCGGTATTGAAGTTTGTTGTACTCCAATATTTTTTCATAAAACTAGTGCTATAAGTATGACAAAGAACCTTGTTCATCATAAGAAGACTAAGCACATAGATGTTAGACCCCTACTTCTTAAGAGATAACTAATAGAAATGACTAATCTCCATAGAATTCTGTGCTAGTGATAAGCAAATTGCTAACAGTTTCACTAAAGCACAGAGTAAAGAAAACTAAGAGGTACGGGTTGGAATTAAGGATGATTAAGATCACCTAATATGTCCACTTCAGAATGCACAATGAAAAAAATTATAAAATATTTTTTCTAGGAGTTCTATTCTTGTGTAAATAATTAGATTAATTCTTACTCAGCTTCATGCTTTAATTAGTATACTCTTGTGACTTGTGTATATATGATTCACTAATATCTTACAAAGTTTTTTCTATTATGACATTTGAGGCATGTTCAAGAGAGTTCTGTATGATGAACCTGGTTCATCAGTATGTGTTCAAGTGAAAATATAGGAATGTTTTCAATACTTTGCATAATTAGAAATATTAACAATTCAAACATGAGAAGAAGTTCGGTCATAGCCAAATTCCTAAAAAAATTTATCAGTTGAGGCATTGAACCACTTTTGTCCATTTAGAACTCTAATACCGTGATTTTTGCCTAAAATCTGGGCAATCCAAATAAATCATTAAAGGAGTGGAATTACAGGTTGATTAGACTTCTTTTTGACCTCTGAAAAGATGTTGTTACTGAGTAAATGTCTAATTGCCTTTAAATACACACCACATCTCTAATCTTCTTCATTATTCAATAACCTTCAAAATAATCTCAAAATTCATATTACCTTCTCCTTCAACAATTCCCAAATCTTCTCAAGCAACGAAGAACCATGTCTAACCCCCAAGATAATCCTGTTACTCCTCCACAACCAACTCCATCAAATACATCCTCATCTACTCCTCCTACTAAGTCCCCAAAGAGAAGCTGGCCTACAATAACCTCTGGGAGAAAGAAAGTAGAACAAAATGGAGAAAAAAATGAAAAAGGTTGTAGAGTCCTCTAAGGTTGAAGAAGAAGAGGAGATGAAACTGGTCCATCAAGAAAATGGGAACAACACTGGAGGTTTTTACACCAAAACCTAAAAAGTTCAAGACTTCATCCAAGAAGTCTCCTTCTGTATCTGTGTCTGGTAAACCCCCACTAGCCTAAAGAACAAGAACTGCAATGAAAGGAAATCAAAAGAAAATTGTTGAAGAAGATGAAGAGTAGAGTGGAGAAGAACAAGAAGAAGAAGAAGAAGAAGAAGAAGAGGAATCTGAGAAGAAGCAGGATAAGTTTTCCATCTTTGGCAAAAGAAAAATTCTAAAAGGAAGATTGCTAAAGGACCTGGTTGAGCCAGGGGTGATAAGACTGGTGGAGGCTTTAGTTGCACGAGGTTAGAAGGACATGGTCCTTGAAATGGATGGGAGGCTGGCCAGGAATGAGCTGATAGAATTTATTGTTAGATAATACGCTTAACGCTAGGGGGGGGGGGGGTGAATAGCGTTATAATAAAAATAGCGTAAACTTGCGGAATTTAAATATTGCAGGAAATAAATAAGTGCGACAAGTAAATAAATTAGAACAAACGCACCGATATATCCTGGTTCACCACAACCCGTGGCTAGTCCAGTCCCCGAGAGACTCTCTCGAGATTTCCACTAACTTGTTAAGCTTACGGGTGCTCAACAAACCGTTACAACTTGAGGACACAAGCCTCAACAACCTTTGCTCGGAGATACAACACTCCAAGACTTCAACCAAGGAAACACAAGTTCCTTCTTACAACACAAGGGACTAACACTTCCCTTCAAGTGTACAAAAGCACTTAGCAGTCAAACAAGACACTCCTTTAAGAGTAGATATGAGTAAAAAGAATACGCTCAAGATCGCAACAACTTTTGACAAGAATTTGGCTCTCAAAAGCTTATGTAATGAATATAAAATGATAAGCAATAAAGTATGCAAGCTTTAGCAATTGTATGATCAGTTGTTGTGTGTTGTTATTCTTAAAAGACTGAATTGAAGCTGTATTTATAGTTGAAAAACCTTGTATTACCGTCGCCTAATTGCCAATTAAGAATTGCTGATTTTACTCAGTGACAATCGATTGTCAAATTACCATAATCGATTGTTTGCCACTTCTTCCAAAAATCAATCCCAGATTTTACGCTTAACAATCAATTATTTAAGATCAATAATCGATTACTAGCAACGTTCAAAAAATTATTTCCAGATTTTACGTAAAACAATCGATTGTCAGAAATCTACAATCGATTACTTGGCAACATTCAAAAAATCATTTCCGAATTTTACTTACAACAATCGATTATAGCAAATCAATAATCGATTACTCAGCAACGTTCAAAAAATCCTTTCCAGATTTTAATTAATCAATCGATTATAGGAAATCAATAATCGATTACCTGACGGTATTTGAAAACATTTTGGCAACGGTCATTTATACAATCGATTATACTAAGTTAACAATCGATTATATATCAGCCTTGAAAAATCAATTTAGACACTGCCTCTTGACAATCGATTGTTATAGGTTCACAATCGATTATTTAATAACTTTGAAAAAGTCTGGAAGACACTGCCCAATCGATTGTCATATGTTCACAATCGATTATTTTGTGACTTTGAAAAATCTGATGGACACTGCCTCATCACAATCGATTGTCATAAGGTTCACAATCGATTGTCATGCAGATTTGAAAAATATGATGCTCACTGCCTTAACACAATCGATTGTCATAGGTTCACAATCGATTGTCAAGCAGCTGACTTAAACATAATCGATTATCATAAGTACATAATCAATTATCTTAGTCCAGATTTTAGAGGCATGTTTAAAAATCATTTTGACTAAAGTAAATATGCATTATTTAAAATCATTTTTCTCTAAATTAAATATGCATGATTTGTTAAAAATTATTTTTAAGAGAGAAGCCAAGTCTTGAGTTTAAGTTGTCGGATCAAGATCACAATTAAATACCGACTCATGTAAAACTTAATCTCGATCTTTGTCTTGTGCTTGAATCTCGTTATATATCAATTTTGCGCTTTTGCTTGGACCTCGTCATATGTCAATTTGTGCATAGTTTGTCATTTATCAAAACCTACAAATATGAACACACGTTTAGTATAATGCCTTGAGAACATGTTTCCAACAATTTCCCCCTTTTTGATAATGGCAAACTTTAAGCGGGATATGCATATTAGGCAATTCATAAATGACGATTCAAGACAAGTAAAGATATGTAACAAGTATATAGATATGCAATTTGTTCCCCCTCAATATATGAATTCCCCCTCAATTTATGCCGATAGGTATTGAGAGTGCATACCCGTTATCTTCCCCCTTTTGCCATTAGAAAAAAAATATAGAATAATAAAAATAAACTTGTTTATTTATTAAAAAAATTACATAACGGGAACAATAAAACATAGAACAATAGAAAAACAGATAAAGAAATTATTCATCATCATTTCCCGACTCATCATCCGGCACTGCTTCATAGGGAACAAGGCCGGCATATGGATAATGAAAATGGTCAAAATATCCATGGATCTCATGTGTCAATTGACCGACAGAGGTGGTCAATGAAGCAATTTGGTCGAAAATGGATTGAAGAGTAGGTTCTTGAGGCTGACGCGATTGACGGGTTGGAGGAGGAGCAGGAGCTGCATGATCACCGGCATGGGGAAAGGAGGATTCTGAGATTTCCCACTTCTTGGTGCTCTTTTTGAGAGGACCGAAGGAAGTGTTGAACCTGGAAGCTTCAAGAAAATTCATAACAAGGAGGGCATAGGGAAGAGGTCTATCATCTCCGATGGCATCAAGCATGTGAATCTTGACGAACATACACCAACTGATGTGAGCTCCGGTTATAACGGCATGCATGAGCTTAGCGTCCTCTTGGGAAAGAGTGGTATGATTATGCTTCCGAGGCTTGAGGACTCGGGTGATGAAATAGAAAATCAAACGATATTCGGGGAGCATTCCCGTAATGGTAGGACATCGAGTAGATAGATTAGGATCATAAGCTCCAAGTCCTATTTGGTTTAGGAGAGTTTTCTCATCAAATAAGGCGCCGGCCTCTCTAATGTAGCGAGTAATGTTTTCGCCATTTCGAGGAAGATGGGCAATGGAATGCAAGTTTTCATTGGACAAAAGAATTTGAACACCATTAATATTTGACACAAGCTCACCATCGTCATCCTCATGAAGGTTTGAGTAAACGCTTGAATCAATGGAGGATTAATATAAGGATAGGTAAGATATAAGAAGTCAAGAAGTTGACATTCCATAGGCATGTTTGCAGCGGGGGCATATGATTCAAGATGCTTGCTTGTTGAAAAGCGAGGAGGAAGAATGTCACGCTTTTCGAATTTTGTCAAAAATCTAGTAAGCTCGGTTTCAGTATTGAATTGTAAAATAGACCCATCTTGATAAGGGAAATTTGGAGGTGGAGGAGCAGAAGAAGATGCACCTTGTCTACGGGAACGTTTAGAGTGTCTGCCCGACATTTTCAAAGAGTAGTAATGAACTTTGTAAGAAACTTGGAAGATTTTTGAAGGTTTGGGAGCAAAGATTGATGCTTGAGTGAATAAAATTGAAGACTTATGATGCCTATTTATAGTGGGAAGAATGGCATTTCATTTATGATGAAAATCAGCAAAAAATTATGAGCCAAAACAGTCAGAAACGGAAAAAATAAATTGTACTGACCGTTAGACAATCGATTATTGAAACGAAGAATCGATTGTTGAGCAGATTTTGATTTGAACTTGGAACTGACACAAAATCGATTGCAGGACCAAAACGGTAACAAATATTTGAATTTCAGACAAAAAATAATCGATTGTTGGATTATGATAATCGATTGTTGTGATACAGTGAGCACGGTGATTTTCTGACTCGGAAAATAATCGATTATATTTCTGAAACAATCGATTGTTTTAGGAAAGCGGTACTGAATGGCTGAGACGGTAATCGATTATACAGTTAAAAAATCGATTATTAAACACAAATGCATAATAAGCATCAAACATAAATAATCGATTAGTGATACTTGCTAATCGATTGTCCGCACAGTAAAATAATCGATTATTTGCTGCAACAATCGATTGTTCTATGCCATTTCTTGATAATTCCCCCTGCCTTTAGGGCGATACCTACAAAAGAGATTTAGACGTCTCCGACGCTCAAGTTAGTAATTTGTAACGAAATAATGCAATGAGAACGTGATCTCTTAAGAGGTGTGTTCTACGGTGTTCTTAAGAGAGTTTCGGGTACTTACTTTTCTCCGACGTCCCCAATTACCTGTTCGAGAGGGTGATCTTTGATTGTCCTCCACCCGTTAGGCATTTTCATTTCTTTCTCCAATTGTGGCGTTTCCTCCGTTGATTGTTCCAAGATTTCATCTTGAATTTCCTTAGGTGTATCCTCTTGTACTTTGTCTTTTAAACTATTTAAAATACCTCCAAGATCAGAACAAGAATCTTTTTTCGCCAAGCGAGCATTATTTTCGGAAAACACAACTATGAGGGGATTCCTCCACAGTTTGGGTTCTATTGTTAAATACCCTATATGCTTTGCTACGTGAAGAATACCCAATAAAAATTCCCTCATCGATTTGGCATCAAATTTTCCCAATTGATCTTTTCCATTGTTATGAAAAAAACTTTACAACCGAATACTCTAAAATGGGAGATATTTGGTTTCCTTCCCTTGTAGAGTTCATATGGGGTTTTCATGAGTATTGGCCTTATGACTACTCTATTTAAAATGTAGCATGCGGTACTCACTGCATCCGCCCAAAAATGTTTGGGAATCTTAGCCTCTTCGAGCATGGTTCTAGCCATCTCTTCGAGACACCTATTTTTCCTTTCCACCACCCCATTTTGTTGTGGTGTTCGTGGATCGGAAAAGGTATGCTCGATACCGAGTTCGTCACAAAAGTTCGCAAAGAGATTGTGATCAAACTCTCCCCCATGATCACTTCTAATTGAAGTGACGGTTGTTTCCTTTTTGTTTTGAACACGTTTAAGAAAATATTTAAAATTCTGAAAGCATCACTTTTACGGGCAAGAAATAAAGTCCAAGTAATTCTGGAATAATCATCAACAATAACAAAAGCATAACGATTTCTACCAAGACTTTCAATGCGAGATGGTCCAAACAAATCCATGTGAAGCAATTGCAATGGTCTAGTAGTTGAAACAATATTTTTCGATTTAAAAGATGCTTTTGTTTGCTTCCCTTTTAGACACGAATCACAAATAGAGTCATTTTCAAATTTCAAATTTGGAAGACCAACAACTAAATTTTGTGAAACCAACTTGTTCAAAAGATGCATGTTGATGTGAGCTACTCTACGATGCCATAACCAAGAATCATCCTCTTTGCTCATTAAACAATTCACATATTCGGGTGAAGAATTTGCAAGATCAACCATATAAATGTTATCCATTCTAAAACCACGAAGGATAATTTTAAAATCGCAACGTCTAAAAACTAAGCATTCATCCGAATCAAATAAAACAAGATTTCCCTTGTCACATAATTGACTTATGCTCAAGAGATTATGTTTTAAGCCTTTCACAAGTAATATATGCTTAATGGAAGAAATTTCATCCTTACCGACCGATCCGATGCCGATAATCTTTCCTTTGTTGTTATCACCAAAAATAACACTTCCCCCTTCCTTGTGTTCTAGTTGAAGGAATTTGGATTCGTCTCCCGTCATGTGCTTGGAGCATCCACTATCAAGGTACCATAGTACACTTGATCCCTTCAAACATACCTACAAAACAGATTAATGAGTTTTAGGTACCCATGCCATTTTGGGTCCTTGGGGGTTAGGCAAATCATAGTGATGTGATTGAGTGTTATGTCTATGTCGTGTAAAACAAGCAGGAGCAATATGTCCAATTCGTCTACAATAATGACAAGTCACGTTAGGATTATTTCATCCTTCTAGGTTGATAGTAATTGGACGGACGAAATTCATTTACTCTATTCTTGACAATATAACTATTGCGCAAATCATGAAAATCGTTTCTCCTACCATTTGTTTTAGGATATGCATTATTTCTAGAATAGTTGTTTCTAGGTTGGAAGTCATTTCTAGGTGTTCTAAAAGGTTCACAATTCCTTCTAGTGTTTGGCCTAGAATGTGCATTATTTCTAGCATGATTATTTCTAGGTTGCGATTGATGAAAACCATTTCTAGGTTTGTTGTATCTAGGATGAACATTTATTTTAATTATCCTAGGTTGAGCCTTAGGTGGTTGGGGGTTGGCTTCAACTTTCTCTTTAGGCTCGTTTCTAAAACCTATGCCATGCTTGGTCGACTTCAAATTAACAAGCACTTCATTCAAATTTTTATGAGAGGAGTTAAACTTATCTAAGGTTCCCTTAAGCCTTTCTACTTCATTTTTGAGATGCATGCAAAAAGTACAATTTCTAGAACTTTCGGGCTTGTCGGCGCTTCTCTTGCCAAAAAATTTGTTTTCCTCTTTCAACTTCTCATTTTCTAAAATCAGTTTTTCCAATTCCTTTTCTTTAAAAGAGAGTTGTTTCTGAAAGTCTTTTTCTTTTAAAGAAGCATTTTCTTTTATACTCTTAACAGTGTTTGAAGCTTTAATAAATTCGCTATACAACTCATCAAAAGCATTTTGCATTTCTTCAAGGGAAAAGAAATTTTTGGAAGAAATTTGACATACCTCTTCTTTGTTGTCTTCTTGTGCCATAAGACAAAGATTTGCGGCTTCGTCTTCTTCTTCCTCACTTGACTCGTCACCGGAGTCGCCTCCCCAAGATATGTATGCTCGTTGTTTCTTGAAGGGTTTCTTCTCCTTTTTAACATTTGGGCAATTTGATTTAATGTGCCCGATTTCTCCGCACTCATAGCACTTTATTTGATCTCCTTGCTTTTTGCCCTTTCGTTCATACTCTTTTCGCATGAACTTTTGAAATCTCTTGATAACGAGTCCGAACTCGTTGTCTCCATCCTCATCATTTTGAGGTTGGCTTGTGCTTGCCTTGAGAGCAATTCTTTGCTTCCTTTGATCATCAACAAGAGGGTTAAGAATGGTAGATTCATAAGTTTTAAGATTACCTCTTAATGCGTCGATGGTGACATTTGAAATGCCAATGGATTCTTGAATCGCGTCGGCCTTGGATCGCCATTCCGGAGTGAGACTTCGGAGAATTTTTCGGACAAGTTCCTTATCCGTGAAGGTCTTCTTAAGAGCATGTAAATCATTTACGATTTTTGAAAATTGTTCAAACATCTCATCGACCCTTCCTTCGTGTGAAACAATTCATATGCATGGGTTAGGAAATCAATTTTTTTGGCTTCCCTTACCTGGTCCGTACCTTCGTACGTAATTTCCATCTTGTCCCACATTTGCTTCGCCATTGTGCAACAAGATATCTTCCTGTAATCATCAGCATTTACAGCACAATATAATAAATTAATAGCTTTAGCATTATTTTGCACCTTTCGGATATCATCCGCATCGTATTCATCTTCGGACTTTGGGACCCATTCATTTTCAACCTTCTTGGTTGGAATTTGTTCTCCATTCATTATGACCTTCCAAAGATGAAAACTATTTGATAGTACAAATATTCTCATCCTCTCCTTCCAGTATGTATAATTTGTACAATCGAATAGCGGTGGTCGGGTGGAGCATTGTCCTTCACCTATTCCTGCAAAAGAATCACGAGTAGAAGCCATGGATATTTCTCTCAAACGGTTAAGTCTTCAGAGAGTTGGGCTCTGATACCAATTGTTAGATAATACGCTTAACGCTTGAGGGGGGGGTGAATAGCGTTATAATAAAAATAGCGTAAATTTGCGGAATTTAAAAATTGCAGGAAATAAATAAGTGCGATAAGTAAATAAATTACAACAAACGCACCGATATATCCTGGTTCACCACAACCCGTGGCTAGTCCAGTCCCCGAGAGACTCTCGAGATTTCCACTAACTTGTTAAGCTAACGGGTGCTCAACAAACCGTTACAACTTGAGGACACAAGCCTTAACAACCTTTGCTCGGAGATACGACACTCCAAGACTTCAACCAAGGAAACACAAGTTCCTTCTTACAACACAAGGGACTAACACTTCCCTTCAAGTGTACAAAAGCAATTAGCACTCAAACAAGACACTCCTTTAAGAGTAGATATGAGTAAAAAGAATACGCTCAAGATCGCAACAACTTTTGACAAGAATTTGGCTCTCAAAAGCTTATGTAATGAATATAAAATGATAAGCAATAAAGTATGCAAGCGTTAGCAATTGTATGATCAGTTGTTGTGTGTTGTTATTCTTAAAAGACTGAATTGAAGCTGTATTTATTGTTGAAAAACCTTGTATTACCGTTGTCTAATTGCCAATTAAGAATTGCTGATTTTACTCAGTGACAATCGATTGTCAAATTACCACAATCGATTGTTTGCCAGTTCTTCCAAATATCAATCCCAGATTTTACGCTTAGCAATCGATTATTTAAGATCAATAATCGATTACTGGCGACGTTCAAAAAATCATTTCCAGATTTTACGTAAAACAATCGATTGTCAGAAATCTACAATCGATTACTTGGCAACGTTCAAAAAAATCATTTCCGGATTTTACTTACAACAATCGATTATTGCAAATCAATAATCGATTACTCAGCAACGTTCAAAAAATCCTTTCCAGATTTTAATTAAAACAATCGATTACAGGAAATCAATAATCGATTACCTGACGGTATTTGAAAACACTTTGGCAACGGTCATTTATACAATCGATTATACTAAGTTAACAATCGATTATATATCAGCCTTGAAAAATCAATTTAGACACTGCCTCTTGACAATCGATTGTTATAGGTTCACAATCGATTATTTAATAACTTTGAAAAAGTCTGGAAGACACTGCCTCAACACAATCGATTGTCATATGTTCACAATTGATTATTTTGTGACTTTGAAAAATCTGATGGACACTGCCTCATCACAATCGATTGTCATAAGGTTCACAATCGATTGTCATGCAGATTTGAAAAATATGATGCTCACTGCCTTAACACAATCGATTGTCAAGCAGCTGACTTAAACATAATCGATTATCATAAGTACATAATCAATTATCTTAGTCCAGATTTTAGAGGAATGTTTAAAAATCATTTTGACTAAAGTAAATATGCATTATATAAAATCATTTTGCTCTAAATTAAATATGCATGATTTGTTAAAAATTATTTTTACGAGAGAAGCCAAGTCTTGAGTTTAAGTTGTCGGATCAAGATCACAATGAAATACCGACTCATATAAAACTTAATCTCCATCTTTGTCTTGTGCTTGAATCTCGTTATATATCAATTTTGCGCTTGTGCTTGGACCTCGTCATATGTCAATTTGCGCATAGTTTGTCATTCATCAAAACCTACAAATATAAACACACGTTTAGTATAATGCCTTGAGAACGTGTTTCCAACATTTATGGCCAATGTTGTTTAAGGATGGAGTAGTCACCAGCCTGGTGAAGGGAGTCCCAGTGCAATTTAATGCTAGAAAAATAGTAGAAATTCTTGATATACCCACTAAAGGGTTTGATTATTCCACTAGGCAAATTTGGGCATGCCTGGACTCCATACATACTACTCTTGAGATCACCAAGAGATTCTATGATTCAGAGGATGTGAATGAAGCCAGGGTTGTCCGGAAAAGTGAGATGAGGCCTGAGTACAAGGTTGTCTTAGAGTTTGTCAACAAATGCCTACTACCTACACAGGAGAGAAGACATACTCCAAACTACATGGACATGGTTCTTATGGAGTGCCTTGAGCGAGGAAAGCAAATCAACTAGCCTCCTCTCATTGTCAAATTTCTAGACAGGGTAATCAATGGCTCTAAGGCACATGCTACTCCATATAGGTTCATATTGACTATTGTGCTTGACAGGTTGAATGTACCTTTGAAGAAATGGGAAATGGCATCGTAAATGGAATATTTTGGTGTTAAGACTATGTTGTCTTGTGACTGTCCTATCAATGCTACACCGGTTGAACCTGGTTCATCTTTGAGGACACCCATCAACAGCAAGGTTAGGGCTTTGGTACAGGAATGTGGAACTAAGGATGCTGAAATGGCTTGGCTCAAAGTACGTGTGGCTGAATTGGAAACTGAAAGATATGGCCTTAGAACTGAGCTAGTAAAAGAAAAAGAGAAAAGTGATAGAATGCTTCAGAATATGCTTGTCACACATCCTTTTTACACTACACCCCACGAAGGGTGTAGAAAGGGAGTTTTTTCCAACTTAATGTGACAATGAAAACGGGATTATTTATTTAAAAATTAAGAGCCGCCTCTTGGGATAATAACTTGTGTTCCAAGTCACCGGTGTAAAACCCAAGTCGAGGAAAGGGTTGAGTCTGTATTACAGTCTGCGAACCAGAAATTCAGGTAAGGAATTCTGTTAACCGGGGAGAAGTTGTTAGGAATTCTCGAGTTCCGTGGTTGTAGAACGGTCGCTCAACTGTTATTATTGGCCTAACTATCTGATTTTAAAACATTTTGAACCTATATGCAATTTTAACTTTTACCGCTTTTATCCATTTTTAGAGGAGGATTGCAACTTTATTTAAAATATTTTTTGAACCATGCCACACAATGGTCTTTGAAATATTTTGACTAAAATTGATATTAGCATTTTGGTCACATAAATGTGCACCCAAGTTTAGGAAGGCAAATTATTTAAGATAACACGCCTAAAGCAACTACGCATTGTTAAATTTGCGAGGGCCATGGAAATTCGCTTAATGGCACGCCTCGATTCTAAGGATCTTTAAAACAAAAAAATTAAATGAGTGTCACGCATTTGAAATTTTATTTGGTGCGGTGTACCTCAATTCAATGTTTAAAGTATATTTAACTAAAATTCTGTGGCCAACAAACTATTACGGCTCGCCTCCAATCTAATTAGCAGACTTACTTAACACTATTGTATCTAAAAGTTCCATTTACCTAATCCCAAATGACTTATACGAAAAAACTCTAATGAAAATGCCTGAACTAATAAAAGATTAATGAAGGTCCAATTAGAGGAGCGGCCCAGATTTTATTCAAAAGGGACTATCAAGCTTGGGCCCAGGAATGAGCCCAACTTCAAATTCTCGTCGCGTCTGAATGAGAGACTCAATATTGAGTTTAAGCAAAAAAAAGACATTCAATGGGACCAAATATATGCAAACATTTTCTGGACTCATTTTACTTAGAAAAATGCAATTAACTTGCCATTTAACAAACTAATGCACTACAGACATAAAAAGAACATTGAAAATCCATGTTTGACAATCAGCGATGAGCCAAGCTTCAATTTCCAAATCTCAAACACTAGCTTTAAATACAGACTTGCAGACTTTAATCTCAAATAGATCTCATATGAATAGAACCTCATACAACATTTGACTGCTTATCATTTTTTCACAACTAACTTAAAGATAAAATCTGCATTAGAGCCATCAACTGATTCCAGCAGAACCAAACAAAGTGCAGGACTCAGAACTGATCAATATGAAACTTACAACTACAACTTTATAATATTCCTAATGAAACCCTATCAATTAAGAGTCGATAGTTCAATTATTATTACAAAGAAACCTTGACACATACACATCAAATAGCAACTCCAATGGAAATAAACTTGTTTACAAAATCTGAAACCTCCTAAGGATAAATGTGATGAGATTTTCGAAAACAAAAAAGAAGAAAAGCAGATAAAACTAAATTAAAGAGCCAAAGAATTGTGTCCATGCTTTATACTTCCCATCTCCACTTTTATGTCTCAATTGGAACATCAAATTACATGAGTTTCAGGACCATGCACCTAGAGAGAAAAGTAAGAAAAAGGAAGAGGATAGCAACAAGTAGCAGCTCAACTAGCAATGTAACAATGATTTTCCAATTTAAACTTGACCCAGCTCTAAAAATACCCAGAATTCAGCTTATTTCAAACCAAAATGATTCAGGAATGGATTCATATGTTGGGAACTTTGAAAAATCAACCCAAAAATCAATGGAACCTTGTGTTCTGTAGAGGTTTTCAGTTGTTTTCTTATCTATGTTTTTTAGCCCTAAAAATCTGATTTTATCATAAGGTTACAATCCCTATATAGGCAAGCAAATAAGTTAAAACATCAGATTTCAATTTTCTTTTTAGTCCCTTTTTAATTTCCTATTTTTTTACTTAATCCTTCATTTTATGACTTGTTTTTCAAGTTATAGTCTGAAGTTTTATAAGAGACCCATACTAGAAGCTTTTAAAAAATCAGGTAGTCAAAAGATTCCTCTACTTTATTATCCAAACTAAGCCCTTAAACCCTGAAAATCACTACCCTTGAAACCATGACCCAAAGTCCAGGACCAACCAGACTTAGGGTATGGGTTGTGCAGTCCAAATGTTCCAACAAAATAGGCTCTGATTTAAGCTACATAGAATTCCTTTAGTAGGAGGTCCAGATTAACTTCTGATCCCAAATAATAAAAGTGACATTCAAATTTAGAAAACATAATCTAAACAACTACCTAGTTAAAGATTTCAGTCAAATAGGGGACGAATTAAAATTATAAAACTGAACTAATTTACTAAAAAGAAAGTTCCAGCCAAATTATTAGGACTAGGAAAATCAGAGAGAAATTTTGAGAAGAAAAAACTAAATGACACCAAGATAAGTGACTCACCGGCTAAAATCAACGTCGGAGCTCTGAATTAAACACAAAAAATTCCTTAAAAGCGACTTGAATGAGGATTCTCACTCGGGCACTTAGGGCTTGTCTCTTTCATTTAATATTTGACTAGTTCCAGAAATTTTCGAGATGATCTAAGTAAGGATTTGGAATGAGGGAGGGGATGAGATGAGTTGGTATTGATTTGGGTAGAAAAAGGAGTAGCGCCGCCGGCTGCGAGGATTCAAGGGCGACTCCATAGGGTTTGGAGATTTTGACGAGCTTCAGTTGGATTCGAGAGGAATGAATGGTGGTGTGGGTATGAGGAGGAAGAGACGGAGCTTTGGTGTATGTCTGGTGGCCATTGGATACTTGCCGCCACTGTGGGAAACTTTTAGTGGCGCCAGATGGTGGCGTTACATGGAAGGTGAGAGACGGGTGAAAGCGGTAGGGGTGTGTATTTTGACACTCATATATAAAGGATTCCCGACTTCTAAGCCGTTAGATTAAACTACGTCGACGGCTAGGATTGATTTCAAATAAAACGAGGTCGTTTTGTGTGAGGTTGAGGGCTTGACAGGGTACTAGGATGGGTTTGAGCCAGGTAACGGGTTGTTTTAATGGGTATTTGCCCCAAAATTGGTATTTCAGCCTTCTCAATTTATTAAACAATAATTCTGTTTTTCTTTTCTATTTTTTCATTTTTTTTGTAATTTTATTTAAATCCTAAATCAACTCTTAGCTAGATTAATTTCCAAAATTAAACTAATTACTCGTCATAGTATTCGTAACAACTAATTAATTCCCAAATTAAAAGAAACTACAAAATTTAAAATTTAAAAGTCAAAAATGCAAAGTGAGTCATTTTTTTTTACTTTACAAAATAACCTAATTATTAGTAATTCGTAAAATTCACAACTAACTCCTAAATGCTCATGCAACACCTCTTTTTATATTTTTCACCAATTAAAAAAACACAGACAAAAATGCACACAATTAACAGAAAATGCTATGAAAATCCACAAAATAATGAAAAGAAATCATTTTGTTTTGAAATTATGGGAGTAATTCATATAGGGCAAAAATCACGTGCTCACAATTTCTCCTCTTTGCCCGGAAACACGAAGAGTTTTCGTTCAAAGATAAAGTGAGCGAATATGAGCGATTTTTGCCTGTTTAAATACTCCGTGAGAAGCATTTTTGAAATATTTGACCGCACCCTTCTTCGGAGGTTGGCTACATATCATTGGCTTAAAAGGAATCAGGTCAGTGTAGTTCAGGAATGTTTGGTAGCTGGGACTACCATGAAGCTGTGATTTCACTGCTGTTGTTGTTGCTGCTACTGCTTACTAAACCCCCTTGTTACACCATGTCAAAATAAAAGAAGCTAGACTAAACTATGATCTATGAATTACAAGAGATCCTATATATATCTTCACACTTGCTCCTGATCCTTGTTGCCCCTGTGACTTGTGTTTTTCCTGCGAAATTCCTTTTTGTCGACATGGATTGTACTCTTAGATGTTTTCCTTTTCTCCAAGTGGATGCCTAATTGCTAAACTCAAATAGTGTTCCCTTGTGCTCCAGGTGGACTCCTAATTACCAAATTTTGAACTATATTCCCTTGTTCTCCTATTGGGCTCCTGATTACCGAAACATGAACTGTATTCCCTTGTTCTCAAAGTGTGTGCCTGATTGCCAAAAACTTGAATTGTATTCCCTTATCCTCCAGGTGGATGCCTGATTGTCAAATCATGAGTTGTATTCCCTCATTCTCCAGGTGGGATTCTGATTACTGAAACTTGAACTGTATTCCCTTGTTCTCAAGGTGGCTCCTGACCACCAAAAACATGAACTGTACTCCCTTGTTCTCCTAGTGGGCTGTTGATTACCGAAACTTGAATTGTATTCCCTTGTTCACCAGCTAGGCTCCTGACCGCCAAAAACTTGAACTGTATTCCCTTGTTCTCCAGGCAGGCTTCTGATTGCCGAAACTTGAACTGTATTCCCTTGTTCACCAGCTAGGATCCTGACGCCAAAAACTTGAATTGTATTCCCTTGTTCTCCAGGTGGGCTCCTGACTGCCAAAACTCGAATTGTGTTCCCTTGTTATCTAAATAGGTTCGTGATTGTCAAAACATGAATTGTATTCCCTTGTTCTCCAGGTGGGCTCTTCATTACCGAAACTTGAATTGTATTCCCTTGTTCTCTAACTAGGCTCCTGACCGCCAAAAACTTAAACTGTATTCCCTTGTTCTCCAGCTAGGCTCCTGACCGCCAAAAACTTGAATTGTATTCGCTTGTTCTCCAAGTGGCCTCCTGACTGCCAAAAATTTGAACTCTATTCCCTTGTTCTCTAGGTGGGCGCCTAACTGCCAAAACTCGAATTGTGTTCCCTTATTCTCCAGGTAGGTGCATGATTGCTAAAAACTCAAACTGTCTTCCCTTGTTCTCTAGGTGGGCGCCTGATTTCCAAAAACATAAGTATATTCTCTTGTTCTCCAGGTGGGTACCCGATTTCAACAAAAAACAGACAAAACAACAAAAATTTTCTGCCCCAGTATGGTAGCCGGGTACATATGTGAGTGTTATACTGAATCATGTTGCCAAATATTCTAGAAATTTGAAAGCCAGATCCCATTGTACAGGCGGGTCCTGAAAACTCTTAGTTAAATTACAGTTTTAAAAGCTAAATTAGGTTTTCTAAAGGTATGACTTCCACCGATTCTGGTTATTTAAGAGGGTCTTAAAACTATCGTCTATTATCCAGGAGGGTCCTAACAACAATTTAACACTAAGTCATATCTTCTAAAATGTGGCTCCCGCTATATCTTGTTATCTGAAAAACAACATTAAAGCTACGTCCCATTATCCATTTGGGTCCTGACAACTCTTAACTAACGACAATTTTAATACTTAACTATATATTCTAAAGGTGCAACTTTTACTGCATCCTATTATCTAGAAAAATCTTAAAGCTACAACCCATTATCCAAGAGGGTCCTGACAACTCTTAACTAACGATAATTTTAACACTAATCTATATCTTCTAAAGGTAAACCTTTCACTACATCTTGTTATCTAAGCAGATCTTAAAGCTACATCCCATTGTTCAGGATGGTCCTCACAATCCCAAGTCAAGTTTCCTCATAAAAGTCACAATTCCTTACGGCTGAATTATACTACCCTACAGACGAACTTTCTCTAAATTGTTGTCTAATGAATATCCTAAAGCTAAGTCCCATTATCAAGGAGGATCCAAAAAACTTCCGACTGAATCCTATCTTGAAATATGCAAACTTTGAGACCAACTTTTATTCCTTGGGGTTCATTTATGCTATTTTTGTTGCTCATCTTTTAAAACTAGGTCCCACTATCCAAGAGGGTCCTGACAATTCATAACTGAATTCTATTTCAACCATGCAAACTTTTAGGGCACATTTGTGTTAGATTATACTACTCATGATTGATTTGAATTTTTAACTGGATCCCATTGTCTAGGAGGGTCCTGAAATTTTACTGTCATACCTACTTGGTGCTTGTTTTTCCCCACGGAGGGTTTCTCTGAGACAACCACAATTTTTTACCCTTGTTTCAATAAAAGAAAACTCTTGTCAGTTTAAAATGTGGTGCTTAGCTTGCGGCATTCTTGCTGAAAATGGCCTCCCTGATGTCATGCTCTATTGTGGCGAGCTTTCCCGAACTGACTTTGAACCGCCTGATTTTCTGGCTGACCTTTGAACCCTATGGCCTTTGATGAACCGAGTGTTTTGTACCCCAACCGTTGTATTATATTCCTAACCCCTTTATCTGAATCTTTGCATCTCTCCTGAAGTTACCGAATCATTCCACAGATGAAACTTTTGGTGATTCTTTATATCCAACTTTACATCATGCTATCTTTGATATTTTCTAGCCACAACATGCTTTGCAATTTTGAAGCTGGTATAAGCTTTTAAATTCTTTCTTACTTGCTCAAAAGAAATTGACCTAGAAACATTTTAGATTAATTGAAACCCAAAAGAAAATGAAATGCGATGACTTAGAGTTGTTTTAGAATAAGAAGAATTGAAAATGGGATGAACGCTAAAAGAGAGAAATAAAAGAGACTTATCTGTGCAGAAAAACAGGTATCAATGATCATCACATGCACTTCGGCCTAGTCAACCCAGTCGGTCCAACTAAGCGGCTCTCATCCTCCATGCTTTGTTGCCTCGGATTTCTGTAACCTGATTTTATTCAACCAAACCTTGACCTTGCTCATCCTTCAGTGCTCTGAATAGGTCTTCACCAACAAAACTCTTTCATTTATTTATCTCTCAACTTACTTTTGCCTTAAGGTGCCCGTGAGGGTTTTCACCAATAAGACTCTCTCATTTTCATTTCTCTCAGCTCTCGTCGCCTTACGGTGCCCGGTTGGGTTTTCACCAGTAAGACTCTCTCATTTTGCTTTTTTCTCAACTCTCATTGCCTTACAGTACCCGTGAAGGTTTTCACCAGTAAGACTCTCTCATTTTTCATTTTCTTTGTTGGGACCGAAGTGTTTCCCTTGATAGGAATCATTTTTTCTTGCTTGACTTGGCCTCTTTGAGGTCTTTCTATGGACTGTGATGCGGAATTTTTGATGGGGTTAGAAAGAAAGGGTATTGAAGGCTTAAAATAGTTCACATGGGCTCAAACTTACAACTTTCATGATCAGATTTCTTACAACAACCACAACTTCTGCCCCAGTTTCTTGCTTGGGGACCTTTGGATTTTTACATTAATGGGACCAAACCGTTAGACTGCCAGCCTATCCTTAAAAATAATTAGGTCGCATGTAGTTCATGTCACAAAAATTAATTTATTATTGTGATTTCTCTTTCTGTTTCTTCCTCTCTCTCTCTCTCTCTCTCTCTCTCTCTCTCTCTCTTTTACCTTTATCTCTTCTTTTCTCATTTGTTCTTTTGTTGTTTTTTATATTTCTTTTCTTCTCTTTTTCTTTTTCTTTTCTTTCTTCTTCACTCTTTGTTTTCTTTCTTCTTTTTCTTCTCTTTCTTTCCTTTTCTCTTTCCTTTACTTGTCTTTTACGCTTGTGCTTCTTATTTTTCTACTGATTCCAAAAGAGGGGTATGAAAGAAAACAAATAAAGCTCAAAAGGGGTAAAAAAGGATAAATTGCGGAACAAAATACCTTCATCATTCCAATCTCCAAAACATGCCAAGTACAAACAAATACAATTTTACCAAAGAAAATAATACATAGTATCTCTTAACCGCATCGGAATTGATGGCTATTTCTACACACTTACCTTCTACATCTCTTAAATACAAAGCCCCACTGGACAACACTCTTGGCACGATGAACGACCCCTACAAATTCGGGGCGAACTTGCTCTTTGCCTCTGCGTGCTGAGGGAGAATACATTTCAATACCAACTTACCTACTTCAAACCTCCGTGAGCGCACCTTCTTGTTATATGATCAGGTCATTCTCAGTTTATACAACTGGCCATGACACACCACTGCTAATCTTTTCTCGTCAATCAAACTCAATTGCACCAGGTGGGTTTTGACCCACTCGTCATCATCAATTTCTGCCTCAGCAAAAAATCCGAAGGGAAGGGACTTCACTCCTTGCAGGTATTACAGCTTTTGTGTTGTACACCATCAAATACAGGGTTTCCCGTGCGATATCCTATCAATGAGAAAGGCAGCTTCTCATGCCATTTCCTTTAACCCTCCACCATTTTTTGAAGTATCTTATTTATGTTCTTGTTGGCTGGCTCGACTGCTCCATTCGTCTTGGGGCGGTATGGGGTGGAAATGCGATGTGTAATCTTAAACTGGTGATATACCTCTTTCGTCAAATAACTATTAAGATTTGCACCATCATCCGTGATGACTACTTTCAGGATCCCGAACCGGCAAATGATATTTGAATGCACAAAGTCGACCACCGCTTTCTTGGTCACATACTTGAAAGTTTTAGCTTCAACCCACTTGGTGAAATAATCAATAGCCACAAGGATGAACTTGTACCCATTGAATGTTGCTGGCTCGATGGGCCCAATGACATCCATGCCCCAAGCAACGAAGGGCCATGGTGCGATTTTATGTATTTCAGATGGCTTGGAGTGAATCAAATCTCCATGAACCTGACATTGATGACATTTCCGCACGAAACGGATACTATCTCGCTCCAAGTTGAGCCAATAATAACCTACTCAGAGAATCTTCTTTGCCAAAACATATCCACTCATATGCAGTCCACAAAATCTGGAATGTACCTCGATCATGATGGTCTTGGCATGTCTATCATCTATGTATCTCAACAACCCAAGATCCGGCATTTTTTTTTTATAATACCCCTCCACTGAAGAAATATATACTTGATAAGCGACAAATTGTTCTCCTTTGATAACCTGTGGCTTGTACTGGATACACACCCATCCTTATATATTCTTTGATATCGTGAAACCAAGGTTCACCATCAAGCTCCTCTTGAACCACATTGTGGTAAGCATGTTGATCATGGACTTGGATATGCACGGGTCAACATAAGCATTATCTAGATCATGTAACATCAACGCCAGGGTAGCGAAAGCATCAGCAACCTCGTTGTGGATTCTTGGAATATGCCTGAACTTTACTTAAAGCAACGAAGGGCCATGGTGCGATTTTATGTATTTCAGATGGCTTGGAGTGAATCAAATCTCCATGAACCTGACATTGATGACATTTCCGCACGAAACGGATACTATCTTGCTCCAAGTTGAGCCAATAATAACCTACTCAGAGAATCTTCTTTGCCAAAACATATCCACTCATATGCAGTCCACAAAATCTGGAATGTACCTCGATCATGATGGTCTTGGCATGTCTATCATCTATGTATCTCAACAACCCAAGATCTGGCATTTTTTTATAATACCCCTCCACTGAAGAAATATATACTTGATAAGCGACAAATTGTTCTCCTTTGATAACCTGTGGCTTGTACTGGATACACACCCATCCTTATATATTCTTTGATATCGTGAAACCAAGGTTCACCATCAAGCTCCTCTTGCACCACATTGTGGTAAGCATGTTGATCATGGACTTGGATATGCACGGGTCAACATAAGCATTATCTAGATCATGTAACATCAACGCCAGGGTAGCGAAAGCATCAGCAACCTCGTTGTGGATTCTTGGAATATGCCTGAACTTTACTTAACAGAATCGATGACAAAGATCATGCGGCCATTGCCGGTATGGTATGAGCTTCAAATCTCGTATTTCCCATTCTCCTTGAATCTGGTGTATCATAAGGTCGAGTCCTCCAAGACCAAAACTTCCTGGACACCCATGTCTGTAGCTAACCTCAAACCCTAAATGCATGCCTCATATTCTGCCATATTGTTAGTGAAATATAAATGGAGCTGAGTTGTAGCGGGGTAGTGGTGCCCTATTTCAAAAATCAGTACTGATCCTAGCCCAATGCCTTTCATGTTGGTGGCCTCAGCGAAATTTAGTTTCTATCCTGGCTTTTCGTCCTATTCCACTTCATCGATATGCATTACCTCATCATCCGGGAAGTATGTCTTCAGAGGTTCATATTCTTCATCAACCTGATTCTCGGCCAAATGGTCAGCCAGTTCCTGTGCTTTTGTCATAGTGCACATCACACAGACAATGCCGAACTATGTGAGTAGGATCTGCCACTTTACAAGCATCCCCATGGGCGTAGGTTTCTGAAAGATGTACTTCAACGGGTCGAAGCGAGAGATGAGGTAAGTACTATAAAATAACAAGTAATGTTTCAACTTATGTGCTACCCATGTTAGGGCACAGCATGTCTTCCCAAGATGATTATACTTAACCTCATAAGACGTGAACTTCTTGCTAAGGTAGTATATGGCCTGCTCCTTCCTCTCGATAATATCGTGCTGACCCAACACACATCTGAATGAATTTTCTAGAACCGCCAGATACAGAATCAAAGGCCTCCCTAGTTCTGGTGGGATTAATACAGGTGGGTTCAACAAGTACCGCTTTATCTTATCAAAAGCCTCTGACATTCCTCCATCCACTTGACCGAAATGTCCTTTTTAAACAGTTTAAAGATAGACTCAAAGGTTGTCGTGAGCTAAGCAATAAATTTGCTAATATAATTTAATCTCCCTAACAGAATCATCACCTCGGTTTTATTCCTCGGAGGCGGAAATTCTTGTATGGCTTTAATATTTGATGGATCCAGCTCAATGCCTCGATGACTAACTATGAATCCAAGCAACTTCCCTGAAGGCACACCGAATGCGTATATTACAGGATTGAGCTTGAGATTGTACCTGCGGAGCCTTTGGAAAAACTTTCTCAAGTCTTGGACATGGTCAGACTGCTTTTTGGACTTTACGATTACATCATCCATGTAGACCTCAATCTCTTTGTATATCATGTCGTGGAATATGGTTGTCATTTCCCTCATGTAAGTTGCCCCAGCATTCTTCAAACCGAAAGGCATGACCCTGTAGTCGTATGTTTCCCACGGTGTAATGAATGTTATCTTCTCTGCATCCTCCTCATCCATTATGATCTGGTGATAGCTCGCGTTACAATCCACAACAGAACCAATCTCATGTTTTGCACAATTATCATCAATATGTGGATGTTTGGTAGTGGGAAATTATCCTTTGGACTTACCTTGTTGAGGTCACGATACTCGACACACACCTTGATTTTACCCTCCTTCTTTGGAACGGGCACAATATTGGCTAACCAGGTGGGATACTACGTGACTTGGATGACCTTTGCCTCAAACTGCTTTGTGACTTCTTCTTTGATGTTTACGCTCATGCCAGGTTTAACCTTTCTTAACTTTTTTTTGATGGGAGGGCATGTCGGGTCAGTGGGTAATTTGTGAACCACCAAGTCAGTACTCAGACCCGACATGTCGTCATATGACCATGCAAAAATATCTTTGTATTCAAGCAATGCTTTGATTATCTCTTCCCTGAGGTACGGCTCAAGATGGACACTTATTTTAGTTTCGCTGATGTCATCTGGGACCCTTAGACTGATTACTTCTGCATCGCTCAGGTTTGGCTTGGATTTTTTCTTAAAGTGGCTTAATTCTTTACTAATTTCTTCTAACACCCAATCCTCATCATACTCTGATTCATCCTCACATTCTATCTCTTGAATTATTATTTTATAATTAGATTGGCTTTCAAGACTAGGCCGAAGATTCCTTATGCATGTCATGTTATTGAAACCAGCACAAAAGGAACTGTACAAGAAGGAAAAGAAAAGCAAAGAAAAATAATAACTATCAGAAATAATGAAAAGGGAAATTGCATTTCATTGAAACTGAAAGATAACAAGGTTTATACATCCAAACGGACGAAACATAGAATCCTAATTACAACCCTGGAATAATCAAGATAAATTGAAAGAAAATCAAAGCAAACTACCAAAACTCCTTCTTGGTCGGGAGATGAGTAGCTTTCTAATTGTTGATTTTTGCACAACGCCTAAAAAATTGCACATTTGCCTTGCTAGAGCCCTCTCCAGTATCTACCATATTCACATCTTCAAACAACTTCTAAAACCTTTCAAGAAATTCCTTATCATGACCAACCATAGGACCGGGACTTGTTGTTGTCGGGCATTTCTTGATACCAAGCCTCACAAATAATCTGAAGAGATGTGGCATAGGCTTGGGAAGGACCCGCGCTTTCTGCTTCATCCTTCTAGCTCTTCTTATATCTGCAATTGAGGGCTTGAATCCCAAACCAAAGGTGTCCATGTCCTTAGGGAGAGATACCGGTTGCACGATACCATGGAGAGATTCACTCAAACCCTTTCCTAGGACAAAACAATTTCTCAACATTTCAACAGCCACCATGACTGATGCAGTAGCTACTTTCAGTACTGGCACGCACTCCCTTTCTATAATTTTCTTCACTGATACCACGTCATAAACTTGATATATCTAAGGCCCCTTGTCATCATCCGCTTTAATAAATGGTACAATAGTATCGATGTAAGCATACAGATTGTCCTCGCCGTGCACAATTATTTCTTGCCTATCCTATTCAAAGTAGAGGGGATCGCTTTAGCAGCATGGATCCAGGTTCACTCCAACAGCAGATTGTAAGAGACAGCCACATCTAACACCTGGAATTCCATGGTAAAGTCAATTGGTCTGATTGTCAACTCGAGTACTATGTTACCGACCGAATTTTTTCCCCTGTCGTCGAACCCTCGCACACAAATACTATTCATGCGAATTCCTTCATTATCCACTTTCATCCTGTTTAGCATGGAAAGAGGTCAAATATTTTCTCTTCAACCGTTTACGACCAACACTTGAGTAACCAAAGAATCTTTGCACTTCATCGTAAGATAAATGGCTCTATTGTGCTCATTACCCTCTAATGGGAATTCATCATCAGAAAAAGTGACTTTGTTTACCTCGAAAATCTAGTTGGCTATCTTTTCCAAGTGATTGATCAGGATTTTGTCGGGAATATGGGCCTTGTTCTAGATCTTCATTGTGCCCGACGGTGCTCGTCCGAATAAATCAACAATGATAATAGTGAGATTTAAGTATACATCTTCCTCAATTGTTCCACAGTAGAATAGTCTTGCACTTTCATCTTTTTTCAAAACTCTTTTGCTTCCTCTTCATTCGCAGCTTTCTTCACTAACACTGAGTTATCCTTGGAGGGTTTGGGTTTTCTCAACTCCTTGGGGGAAAATCACCTCCCCGAAAGGGTCAATCCATGGGTTTTGCAAACTTCTTCTCTAACCCCTTTCCCCTTGTAAGTCATTGTTACTCACTCATAATTCCAAGGGATGGCCCTTCTGTTAACTATTGGTAACTGAGTTATAGGTTTGATAATAACGGACTCCGTGCGAGAACCTTCCACAACTACAAAAGGCTTGCTTGCCACCCCTAGTACCACCGCTTTTGCATTTTCTTGTTTCACTATCCCATCTCTCTGGGATCCCTTCTTGACTACGGCAAAAGTCTTACTACTTGTTCCACTCAACTTAATTATCTACATCTCGCTTGTTAGTTTCTCAACCGGCTTCCCCTCACCTGCTCAGATCATTATAACTTTTTGCAAAGGCTTTTTGGGCTCTCCTTCTTTATCACTATCTCAATCATACTCTTTTCTTGATGGGCAGGCACCGGGTTCTGGTTAATATTGGGTGCTTCCGGAGCTTGCACCTCAGTCAGATGAGAATCAATAAGCTCTTATATAGTGTTCTTCAGATTCCAATATTTCTCTGTGTCATGCCCTGGGGCACCTGAACAATACTCACAACTAACATAATAATCAAGATTTCTCGAGGGAGGATTCGGTAATTTTGCTTCAATCGGCCTCAACATATCTAATTGTCTCAACCTGTGGAATAGGCATACAGGATTCTCCCAATGGAGTGAAGGTTTTCTTCTTTTTCAATATCTTATTCTTGAAAGCTTGGTTGACCCGGAAAGCTGGTCTCAGGGGGTTTTGGTAGGCTCTTAGAGGTGGATAGGCATTTTGTGGAGTTGGGTAGTTATTTTGTAGGGTTGGCGCACGACATTGTTCATAGACGGGAGGTTGAGTATATATTTCTGCATGATGGATGGAAAAATGGGGGTCAGGGGGAGGTAGTAGAGTGGTAGTGGACTATTTGGAGTGTAGGGATAGATTTGGTGGTGGGGTCGAGGCTGGTTGTAATATGGTGAACCTCGGGGTCCTAACCAAGTTCCTGAGTCAATTGTTGCTACCTCCTCGTTCTTCTTTCCGATCACTCACCCGGTCCCGCTTTGGATGGCCTGGGTGGGTGCTTTGATTGTTGAATAACTCATAATTTTGTTAGATTTTAGCCCCTCTTCTACCTTGCTTCCCATTTTTACTACTTCATTAAACGACTTGCCCAATGCCAATACCAGGTAACCAAAATAAGTAAGCTCCAAGGCTTTTAAGAAGTAATCTATCATTTCGCTTTCCTTCATTGGAGGGTCGACCCTCACTGCATGTTCCCTCCAATTGAAGCCATACTCTCTAAAGCTCTCATTGTGCTTCTTCTCATGTTTTTCCAAGGACAAACAATCTGGAATAATTTCAAGATTGTACTGAAAATGGCAGGCGAATACTTGGGCTAAATCGTCCCATGTGTACCACTAACCATGATCTTGTCGAGTGTACCATTTCAAAGCTGAGCCACTTAAACATTGACTGAAGTACGCAATCAATAATTCATCTCTCCCACCTGCTCCTCTCATCTTGCTACAAAAACTCTCAAGTGTGCCACAGGGTCACCATGTCCATCGTATAGATCTAACTTAGGCCTCTTAAAACCTGATAGTAATTGTACATCTGGTTAGAAGCATAAATCTTTTTACGCCACACTTACTTGACCTCCCAGCCCATGCATCTCTCTAAATGATTGCTTTAAGCTTTTGACTTTCCTGAGCATCTCCTCTTACTTAGGATTTTTGACTGGTTTCTCAGCCTCTGCAGGGGGTTCAAAACGAGGAGTGTATGAATATGGTTCCACAGCTTTGAAAGTGGGCTCTGAGGGTATTAGTGGTTGTCATGATTTTGGAACAAAGGTTCGTTGGAGGATCTATGGAGTATAGCGGGCGGGGGTGCCAAAAAGATAGGAGAACCTGGTGAGGGAGGGTGTGGAACAGGTTTAGGTGGTAGAGCTGGTGGTTTCTGGGAAGTTGTGTCCTGGTATTGTTGGTAAATAGAGAAGCTTGGAGACAGATTAGTGGCAAGGTTTTCATATGACAGTGCTAATGGTACGATGAAGGTCGAGTTGGCGGGATAAGCTGGTGGTGGTTGCCCTTTTACCCACTCTTGATATATTTCAGCCATTTGTTATTTCAATTTATACACCTAGTCTTTCATTGTGTTGACATCCAACTCTTCAACCTCTTTTGAGGAATTGATGATACTTGTGTCAGGCTCTTGGTTGGCCATAGCAAGCTTGTTTTTAAAACGGGTGTTGTAGGGGTGGGTTGCCAGAATGCCACAAAATTAACCACCTGTCTGGATTGGATAAACAAAATCAAAACTTTTTAGTGGACAGGTTTTAACAGATAGGAAACTACATATTCGGGAATGAATGCACCTAACATTTATCGGTTCCTATTATGCGTTGGATCAACTGGTTGCGTCATCCCTGCTTTTGCATTATTTACAACTCCTTCTTTTCTTTTTCTCTCTTGTTTTCTTTTCTTTTATTCAGCTTGTATTTGCCTGCTGCCTCTTTGTTTTATTATTCCCTCCCTTATTTTGCCATTGTTTCATTCTCATAATTTCTTATTTTTCTCTCTTTTTCTTTCCCTTGTTTCCTTATTTTTCTTCTTTCTTTTCTTTTCTTTTTGGTTATGATCGAATCCTATGGATATTGCCTAATATCATGACCCTGGATGAATTAGACCGAGCGAAATTCTAGCAGATAAATATAGAAACATTTTTGGGAATTTCAAATTTCATAAAGTAAAATAGTTTTGATTACAACCACCAAACTAACTGACCCAAGAAACAAAACTAACAGACTCTGACTCAAAACAAGACCAACACATTTTGAGAGAAAGGTGAAAACCCCAAACTCGACAAACAACTACAGACTCAAATAAAAGAAACTAGAGACTTTGCAACTATAATAACAGACTCGAGTGAAAATCATGAATACATTAAGGCCTCTATTACTCCTGGGGCCCGCAAGACATCATTAGGTATCACTGCAAGCCTGCGTGCTAAATCCCCTTGAAGGGAGTGGAGGTCTTCCATTACTTGATGAACGAAGTTCATTTCAGTGGCAAAAAATGTGGATCTAGTCATATCTTCAAAACTACTATACTTTATTGTGATGTAATTAGCGATCCTACGGACCCTTTCTCTTATGACACCCTTTTCTTGCAACAAGCGCCCAATCTATTAGGCCCTGGCTTCTGAAGATTGTTCAACTACCCGATTTAGTTCTTGAAATTGATGCAAATCTCTTTCTATCAATGCTATTTTTGTTTAACAGTGCTCTCTTACTTCCGTAAAGTCCTTTACCTGCTTAACCATCATGTTTTCAACAGTGATGACCCTCTTTTTCAATCCCGCAACCTCGTCGCCGTACCTTTCTTTCAACTGCTCAATCAAGCGTGTTCATTCTTCCGCATTTTTGGCCAATTACTTTTGGGCCCTGGCTAGCTCACCTTCTGCTTTGTTCAAGTTGAAACCATATTCTCCTACTTTTCGCCTCAGGTTGTCTATGAGGTTCTCATCTTTCACACATCTAGTGGGATTCTCTCTGGCTTCTTTAATTTTCTGAATCCAGGCTCGTAGGGCTTCATTTTTTTGGTTAGTCTTTTCTTTTCACCCTCCTCCACTGCGGCTTGCAAGCCATTCTTGAATTGAAGGTCTTTGACTTGTTTTTCCAGCTTTCCTATTATGGATGGCCATGTATTCACTTTCCTTGGCTAACCAATCCCATTTTTCTTGTGACACCTCAAAAAATTCTTGAAGATAGGGTCTTTTGGCTAGACTTTTGAACTCCACTTCCCTTTTATTCCAAGTAAGGTACCTTGGTGCAACTTCACCTTTGGACAGGTCACGTACTCGAGTGTTTGCCGTTAAGTACTAGCATTCGCTCCAAATTAGGCGGATTGCTGCTTCATGAAATTGACAATTAAGACCAATCTCGACCACGTGGAGACTAATGTCTTCATCCCTTGGAACCTATTTGCATCTTCCTAACTGTCTCAGAACCCGGCATGGGATGTAAAGTTTGATGATCCTACGACCTATCAAAAGGAAATGATGCCCGGTAGCGGGCATATATATGATTTCATCGACGGGGAGCCACCCAAATGTCCACTCTATTTGGCCTGCACCTATGGCACGGAGATATGATACCCATTCTGTTCCCTTTGGCAATCTAAGCCCATCAACTCTGTTATGAAATTCCTCTATGCAGCTCTTTTTTGACGACCCATAACTCATGAATTGAGGATGATGGCGCAGGTGTTCAATCATTCACATTTGTAGCAACAAGTTGCATCCTTCCAAGAAATCTCCTCCGGCTTTACAGGCTGTAAGAGCACGAAAGATTTCAGATAACATCACAGGTGCGAGGGTACTCTTAGCATGAGTAAGCAAAGTTCTGGCAACTGTCGCTATCTGTATATCAATATTCCCATCTTTGATGGGAAACACCAAGAGGCCCAAGAATAATACCATAATGCAAAACACTTGTGTTCTTTCCATTTGAGGTGGTTTCCCTTGCTAAAAATTTTATTTTCCGGGTTGTTAAACCCCCTATGTGTCTGTACCTCTTGTAGATAAATTGTGGAGTACAAAAACCGGCTGACAGATCTGGGTTGTGAACCCCATGCTTATTTTTAGTGAATCTAAGAATTTTTGTATAGGGACAGCCCTTAGTGCAATCAAGTATTGGCGTCTCAAAGGAACTTTAGGATCCCCGATATATTCGGCTATTTCTTCCAAAGTTTGGGTGAGTTCAAAGTCTGAGAAATGAAATCCGTTGTGAGCCGGTTCCCAGAATGTAACCAACATCTTTATGATGTTCCCCTTAGTAATAATTTTTAATAGCCCGGTGAGACCTCCCAAGTATGAATTGACCTTGTCTTGCCCTGATTCACCTAGATCATTCTACCACATATGCAGCTCAAAATGGATTTTGTTCAGTACTGTTGTTGGCAAATTTTGGTTTGTTCTCATTCTGCACATTTATTAGGGTGATTTAAAAATCATGATTTATTTGACTCAAAACAAAACAAAGCTGACATTTTTCAGATTTTCCATTTCCAGAGTACAAATCCTACTTTGCAAATACGGCCTTTCAGCATTTCTGGGGAAGATTTTAAAGTTGTGCTTGTTACCGACCAAAAATTTGAAAATGAATCCAAAGGAGGCTATTATTTCCAAAACATCCTTCCGGCGTCCTTTGAGGGACAAGAGTGGCATTGCCTTATTTATTTATAACAATCATATTTTGGTTTTTTTAGGGTTATATTTTGCAAAATAGAGTTGGGCCCGATGGGGGTTTCCTACATATCTCACACCCTATTAGAATCAAACCGGTGGAGTTCAGGTAATTTTGACAAAACAAAAACCAATTTTTGTCTTCTTCTTGAAAGCAAATCTTTCCTATTTTTTCAAAATTTCAGCAGAATTTCAACACTGATTTGGGACATTGGTTTCTTGAAATAGGTAATTACCTCTTTTATCCCTCACATTGCTATTTTCTTTTCCAACTTCCCTCTTTTATTTAAAAGCCGCTCAGCATGTAAATCCAAAGAAAATAAATGAAAAGGTAGCACGCAAGATGTATCAGGATGGTCTATTATTTTTGGTACACCTGTCCTAGACGGACCAAACCCCTGTGTTGAGTCCCCTAAGTCAAATGCACCTGATGCAAATAAGCATTCCTACTAGTATCCGGCATGAGTCTAAATTATTCTAGGTCCAAAACCTAAGTATATGTTCTAGACTGTTTACAGAGAAGGACAGCTCGAGTCGAGGAGAGGGCTACGTGTGGGAACCAAAAGGCCATCTGGCTTAGTAACTTGTCTAAGCCTATTTCTTATTATAACGTATGACACTAACAGAAAGGGAGTCCCGACTAGTGAGCACATCCCCGAAGATGAGAAGAGAAGGGTTTCGTAGCAATATTATGTACAATTCACAGAATATCAAAGCGCTAAAGGCATCATTTAGCACATTAGGCCCAAACATGTAACAAAGTAAGATAATAGATAAAACCACATATACCAATTCATCTAAGCTTGAATTCTGAACCCAGAAGCAGAGATTCTGGGTTTGATCCTTAGAAGATTCGCCAGAGCTGTCACACCTCCTTTTTACACTACACCCCGCGAAGGGCGTAGAAAGGAAGTTTTTTCCAACTTAAAGTGACAACCAAAATAGGATTATTTATTCAAAAAGTCAGAGTCTCTACTTGGGATAATTAATGGAATCCCAAGTCAACCGTTCAGATCCCGAATCAAGAAAAGAGTTGCCTTTGTATTACAGTCTGCAAACCAGAAATGCGGGTAAGGAATTTTGTTAACCGGGGAGAAGGTGTTAGGCATTCCCGAGTTCCGTGGTTCTAGCACGGTCGCTCAACCATTATTATTGGCCTAACTATCTGATTTTAAAACATGTTGAATCTATGTGCAATTTCGCTTTTATCCATTTTTAAAGGAGGATTATAAAAGAGTAAGAGCGGAAGGGAGCCGGGCGCACAATAGCAATGCCAATAAAATAGTAATTCAACCCAGCGCACAATAGCAGGACTGCAACTGTGCCGGAAATGGCCCGTCACCGTCGTGCTGCCCGGGCAACACCAGTACAATTAGTCACACCAGAGCATGGAATCACTACAAAGCTTGAACCATTAACGTTTGGGAATTATTTGACTGAAGAAATCCACTCGACACTAGCGATACATGCAACAACTGATACTAACGCTAAGTCAAATCTGGCGAATGAAGGACCTTCTAACATTGCTGCACGTCGTCTACAATTCTCAGAAACTGATGGATCTGGAAACACTACGCCTACTGTAGCTGAAGTCGTAAGAGAAACTGATGGATCTGGAAACACTACACTTACTGTAGCTGAAGTCGTAAGAGGTAATCTCAATGCTCAAATGGGAAAAACTTTATCATTCATTCTACCTACAGATAGGAATGGTACGAAGATTGTTAAAATTAGTGAGGAAGATTTTGCATCTCAGTTGTACTACTAGAATAATGCTTTAATTGGCTATGTAGTTGGTGATACACCTTATGCGAAGTTGATGGATAACTTTGTAATGCATGTGTGGAATTTTGTATCTAAGCCTCAAATTCTGATACACTCTGAGGGGTACTGTATATTCAGATTCAAAAGCAGTGAAGATAGGGATCTAGTCATGCAATCTGGACCATATCTGTTTAGGAATAAGCCACTGATACAGAAGAATTGGGAAGGTGATTTCTCTTTCCAGAATGATCTACTCAGTATAATACCTATTTGGATTCGATTTCCTGGGCTTCCAGTTGGATATTGGTCTATAAAAGTTTTGAGTAAATTGGTCAGTGTTGTGGGTATGCCATTATACACTGATAAGTATACTGCTCACTATGATAAAATCTCTTTTTCTCGGGTTTTAGTTGAGGTTGATGCAGCCCATTCACTTCCTGATCAAATTGAGATTGACACTCCTTATAGCCCTAAAATCCAAATGATTGAATATGATTGGAAACCTTATTTTTGCAATCACTGCCTTAAGTTTGGGCATGACACAATTGATTGTTGGTATTATTCTGATAACACTGTAGCAGTTAATCATGAGAAGCAAGGCAGTCAAAATGAGCAGAAAGTTCGAATGAAGAAACTAGCAAAAGTCACTAAGCATGAGTGGGTAATTAAGCAGCATGTAGCTGAATCTGAGTATCAAGCCAGCAGAAGTGCACCAACTGAAGAATATATGGGGACTGATAGCCTTCAACATACAAGCAGTACTCAACAGGATGCTCAATGTGTATTTGGCAATCAGGAGAAACCTATACAAGCTGCTATGCACCAGGATAATGGAAGCTCTAATCCTTCTATCATACTTCACCAGAATGCACAATGCTTACCTGTCCATCTGCAGAATGTGAATGTAGGACTTATATCCCATGAAGAAAATGCAATTATAAATGGTAACTGTAGCAAAGGGAAGGCTATTATTATGGAAGAGTGCAGTGATGCCTTGCATGACCCTGGACCCTCTTTGAGTTTGCCTCCTAATATCCTATGATTATAGTTACATGGAATATAAGGGGGCTGAACCAAGCCCACAAACAAAAGGAATTGAAAATTTTCATTACTGTAAATAGAGTGGATGTCCTGGGATGTCTTGAGACAAGAATAAAGGAGCATAAAGCAAAGAAGATATTTGAAAAAATTGCTAAGGGTTGGAAGTTTCAATGTAACTACTCGCATGCTATCAATGGTAGAATCTGGCTGATGTGGAAACCTCATATTAAGCTGCAAGTTCTATATGTTACTGATCAGATGATCCACTGCAATTTATTTTATTCACTTAGCCAAGTCAAGACTTATTTCAGTGTCATATATGCCTATAATACTGTTGTGCTTAGGAAACAATTGTGGAGTGATATAAGATCACTAGCTATCCCCCGTCATGATACATGGTTGATCAGTGGAGACTTTAACTGTGTGTTATGTTCAGAAGACAGAATAGGATCTCCAGTTACTGATGCTGAGGTTAAGGACTTCAAGGATACAATTAATGATTTACAACTTACTGCAGTAAGGAGTAAAGGATGGCATTTTACATGGACAAATAAGCAGGGTGCATCCTCTAGAGTATACAGTAAAATTGATTGGGCTTTAGGAAACTTTCAGTGGCTACAGCAGTTTGGACACTTGGAGGCTGACTTCTTGAACCCCTTGGTCTCTGATCATTCCCCCATTCTTATTAGATTTGGAGATCAAAAACTTTTACATCCTAAACCTTTCAGGCTTTATATAGCTATTATGGATCAACCCCAATTCCCCAGTATATTACAGCAGGTTTGGCTTAAGGAGTATGAAGGTACACCTATTATGAGGCTTTGGAACAAGCTGAAAGCCATGAAACAACATTTAAAAGAGTTAAATGCTTATATGGCCTCATACAAACAAATGATTGTACAGGCTAGAGAACAACTGAATATCATTCAGGCCAAGATGCTCTCTAATCCTCTTTCACAGGAGTTAATTGATGATGAGAAAACAACACTTGAAATTCTAGAAAAATTGAATTATGTGGAGGAGCAGATACTAAGACAGAAATCAAAGGCAGTGTGGATTGACTGTGGGGACTCTAACACAAAATATTTCCATGCTCAATGGAAGATTAGGACAGAACAGAATAACATCAGCTAAATCTATTCTGATACAGGTCTGAAGATCACTGACCCTAGTGCTGTGGAACAAGAATTTATAAAAGTGTTTAAGTCACTGATGGGGGAAAGTGCAAATGAGCTTCCTTGTGTTAGATCAGATATTAAAAAAGAAGGACAATGTTTAGCTTTAGCACAGCAAAGGTTGCTGATCAATGAGGTTACTATGGAAGAGATTACTGCAGCAGTTAATGATATGCCTAAGGACAAAGCCCCTGGAGTTGATGGTTTTCCAGTGGAATTCTTCACTAAAAACTGGGAAATGGTGCAAAATGATGTTCTTCAAGCTGTAATAGAATTCTTTGCTACATGCAAAATTCCTCCCGTGATGAATACCACTGCCATTGCATTAGTTCCCAAAGTCAAAGTCCCTTCTACTGTTAAAGATTATCGACCCATAGCTTGCTGTACTACCATCTACAAAATCATTTCTAAAGTAATTACTAGAAGAATGAAGGCACACTGGTTGGGCCTGCTCAATCTGCATTCATTGAGGGCAGGAGTATTATTGACAATATACTTCTAAGCCATGAGACTTTTAAGGGGTATACAAGAAGGGAGTATCTCCTAGATGTGTTCTCAAGGTGGATTTGATGAAGGCATATAACACTGTGGAATGGAGATTTATTAAGCAAGTTCTTGCTGATTTGGGATTTCCAGTGAAGTTTATTACTTGGATCATGGCATGTACTACTACTGTCTCATACTCTCTAGTAATGAATGGTGGTTTAACTAAACCATTTAAGGCTAAGAAAGGTATAAGGCAGGGAGATCCTATGTCACCATACTTGTTTGTATTGGCTATGGAATATTTGAATAGAATACTGGTACAATTACATAAGGAAGGGGACTTCAACTTTCATCCCAGATGCAGGAAATTCAATTGTTCTCACATTTGTTTTGCAGACGACTTACTTATGTTCTGTCGTGCAGATGTTATATCTGTCCAGATGCTTCAGAAAGCTTTTCAACAGTTCTCTGCTTCCTCTGGCCTCCAGGCTAATATTAGCAAAAGTGCAGTGTATATGGCTGGTGTCCAGCAGGCTACTAGAGATGAAATCATTGACAGATTGGGGTTCATGGAAGGCAAACTTCCCTTTAGATATCTGGGAATTCCTCTTAGCTCAAAGAAGTTAAATATTACTCAATATTTGCCTTTGATAGAGAAGATCACAAGCAGGATTACATGTTGGTCAGCCAGGTTACTTTCTTATGCTGGAAGGAATCAACTGATTAAATCAGTGGTCTTTGGTATTCAAACATATTGGTCACAGGTTTTCATTCTGCCTAAGAAAGTAATAAAGATCATTGATTCCATTTGTAGAACTTTTCTATGGACTGGCACTGCCAGTGTGTCTAGAAGGTCACTGATTGCATGGGATAAGGTGTGTAGACCAATTTCAGTAGAGGGCCTCAACATACTGGTTCTACAAGTATGGAATAAGACAGCCATCTCAAAGTTGTTATGGGATATATCTAGGAAGAAGGATTGCCTTTGGGTTCGATGGGTGCACTCATACTATATTAAAAGGGGTGATATTGCTTTCTGTAACATCCCAAAATCAGCTTCTTGGGTTGTTAGGAAAGTGTTAGAGTGTCGGAATGAAATACTGAACAATCAGAAGCTTCAAGGTGATTTGGCTAACAGACTACATTGTGTATGTCGAATGGATAAATTCACTATTCAGAAACTTTACATTAATATGATTCCTGAATATAGTAAAGTTGCTTGGAAGAATGTACTATTGATAACTCATGCATTGCCTCGACACAAATTTACTACTTGGCTTGCTGCCCATCAAAGGCTGCCTACAGCTGATAGATTGCAGAAGCCGGGTATCTTAGTGCCACCAAACTGTTCCTTCTGTGATCAAGCTGAGGAAGAGTTACATCATTTGTTCTTTTCATGCCCAGTTACAAACAGAATTTGGTCCAGAATTTGCTGTTGGTTGGGGCACTCTAGACATGTAGGTTCCTGGGACAGTGAATTGCAATGGATCTCCAGTATTGCCAAAAGCAAAGTGTGGAAACTCCCTATTACTGCTGCTGCATTTGTTACAACTGTGGGACTCATCTAGAAAACAAGAAATGCCATTCGATTTGAAGGGACAGTATACTTGGAGGAGCAACTTTGCAAGGAAATTGCTCTACTCATTCACATTCGTGGAAGGAACAACAAAAGGTGGCTGAAGGGATTGCGACAAATTAACCATTATCCTTAAATCAATCCGAGAATTGCCTATCACTTGTAATGTACTGCGTAATGATAAGGATTGTATAGGATAGTTGAACTGAGCAGCAGTTTAGTCCAGTAAACTGCTGAGAGCTTATATGTGTACTGTTTTTTTTTAGATCAATACAATATAATTTTAACTCAAAAAAAGAGGATTATGACGCTATTTAAAATATGTTTTGAACCACGACACATAATGCACCAGTGGTCTTCGACATATTTTAACTAATGTTGAGATTAAGATTTGGGTCACATAAATGCGCACCAGAGTTTAGGAAGGTAAATTATTTAACATAACGCGCCTAAAGCAACTACGCATTGTTAACTTTGCGACGGCCATGGAAATTAGCTAAATGGCATGCCTCGATCCTAAGGATTTTTAAAAGAAACAATTAAATTAGGGCAACGAATTGGAAATTTTATTTGGCGCGGCGTACCTCGATTCCATGTTTAAAGGACATTCAACTAAAATTATGAGGCCAAGGAACTATTATTATCTACTATGGCTCGCCTCCAATCTAATTAGTGGACTTAATTAACACTAATTGTATCTAAAGGTTCCATTTTACCTAATCCCAAATGACTTATATGAAAAAAGACTAACGCAAAGGCCTGAACTAATAAAAGAGGACTGATGGTCCAATTATAGGAGCGGCCTAGGTTTTATTCAGATGGGGCTGTCAAGCTTGGGCCCAGGAATTAGCCCAACTTTAGATCCTCATCGAGCCTGAATGAGAGACTCAATATCGAGTCCGAGGACAAAACAAACATTCAATGGGACAAAATACATGCAAACAGCTTCTTGACTCATTTTACTTAGCAAAAGGCAATTAACGTGCCATTTAACAAACTAAAGCACAACAGATTGAAAAAGAATATTGAAAATCCATGTTTAACAATCAGCTATGAGCCAAGCTTCAATTTCCAAATCTCAAGCACTAGCTTAAAGTACAGACTTGCGGACTTAAATCTCAAATTGATCTCATACGAACAGAACCTCAAACAACCATCTGACAGCTTATCATTTTTTCCAAGCCAACTTAAATATAAAATCTGCATTAGAGCCATAAACTTATTCCAGCAGAACGAAACAAAGGGCAGGACTCAGAACTGATCAATATGAAACTTACAACTACAACTTTATAATCTTCATAATGAAAACCTATCAATTAAAAGTTGACAGTTCAACTATTATTACAAACCAACCTTGACACATACACATCAAATAGCAACTGCAATGGAAATAAACTAAGTTACAAAATCTGAAACCTCCTAGGGATAACAGTGATGACTTTTTGGAAAACAAAAAAGAAAAAAAGTAGATAAAACTAAATTAAAGAGCCAAAGAACTGATACCATGCTTCATAATTCCCATCTCTACTTTATTTCTCAATTGGAACATCAAATTACACGAGTTTCAGGACCATGTACCTGGAGAGCAAAGTAAGAGAAAGGAAGAGGATCAGCAACAAGTAGCAGCTCAACTTGCAATGTAATAGTGATTTTTCAATATTAAACTCAACCCAGCTCTAAAAATACCCAAAATTCAACTTATTTCAAACCAAAATGATTCAGGAATGCTTTCAGAAGTTGGGAACTTAGAAAATTCGACCCAAAAATCTATGGAACCTTGATTTCTGCAGAAGTTTTTAGCCCTCAAAAATGATTTTAGCTTAAGGTTGCAATTGCATTTATAGGTAAGAAAATAAGGTAAAACTTCATATTTCAATTTGCCTTTTAGTCCCTTTTAATTTCCTATTTTGCTGCTTAATCCTTCATTTTATGACTTGTTGGTCAAGTTTATTCTGAAGTTTTATAAGAGACCCCTACTAGAAGCTTCTAAATCAGGTATTCACAAGATTCCCCTGCTTTATTACCCATACTAACCCCTTAAACCCTGAAAATTACTACCCTTAAAACCATGACCCCAAGTCGTGGACCAACCAGACTTAAGGTATGGGGTGTGCACCCCAAACGAGCCTAATGTTCCAACAAAATAGGCTCATATTTAAGCTCCATAGAGTTCCTTTAGGAGGCCGAAATAACAAAAGTGACAATCAAATTCAGAGAACTTAATCCAAAAAACTACCTAATTAAAGATTTCAGTCAAATGGGGGACTAATTAAAATTATTAAACTGAACTAATTTACTAAAAAGAAAGTTCCAACAAAATTATTAGGACTAGGAAAATCGGATATATATTTTGAGAAGAAAAGACCAAATGACACCTAGATGAGTGATTCTCCGGTTAAAATCAAAGTCGGAGCTCTAAGTTAAACCAAAAAAATTCCATAAAAGCGACATGCATAAGGATTCTGACTTTGGCTCTTAGGGCTTGTCTCTTTGATTTTATATTCGAGCAGTTCCAAATATTTTCGAGTTGATCTAAGTGAGGATTTGAAATGAGGGAGGGGAGGAGATGAGTTGGTGTTAAATTGGATAGAAAAGGGGGTGGCGCCGCCGGCTGCGGTGAAGGATTCAAGGGCGGTGCCCTAGGGTTTGGATATTTTGACGAGCTTCAGTGGGATTCAAAGGGAATGGATGTGGTGTGGGTATGAGGAGGAAGAGGAGGAACTTTGGTGTAAGTCTTGTGGCCATTGGAGACTTGCTGCCGTCGTGGGACAATTTCCGGCGGTGGCGGACAGTGGCGTTACAGGTAAGGTCAGAGATGGGTGAAAGGGGTAGGGGGTTATTTTGGCACTTATATATCAAGGAGACCTGACTTCTAAGCCGTTAGATTAAACTAACCTCGGCGGCTATGATTGATTTCAAATAAAACGAGGTCCTTTTGTGTAGGGTCGTGGATCGAGTACTGGGACGGGTTTGGGCCGTGTAAGGGGTGGTTTAGACGGGTATTTGGCCCAAAATTGGTGTTTCAACCTTCTCAATTTAATAAACCAAAATTCTGTTTTTGTTTTCTTTTTTTTTTCATTTCTTTGTTATTTTATTAAAATCCTAAATCAACTCTTAATCTAGATTAATTTCCAAAATTAAATAATTACACAACATAGTATTTATAACAACTAATTAATTCCCAAATTAAAAGAAACTACAAAATTTAAAATTTAAAACTTAAAAATGCAAAGTGAGTTTTTTGTTATTTTTACTTTTCAAAATAACCTAATTATTAATTAATTCTTGAAATGCACAACTAACTCCTAAATGCTCATGCAACACCTTTTTTGTATTTTCACCAATTAAAAAACATAGATAAAAATGCACATAATTAACAAAATACTACGAAAATCCACAAAACTAATGAAAAGAAATTATTTTGTTTTTGAAATTATGGGAGTAATTCATATAGGGCAAAAATCACGTGCTCACAATGCTGAACCTTCTTCAATATCAACCCTCTAGTTCCTCCAAGCCCTATGTCTTCCATCACTTGTCTTCTGAACCAGTCTAGTAACCCCGAGTGACCCAGATTAGCGATGTTTATGTTTTTTTGTGCTCATATTTTGGAAGTTATTCTTTCTTTTTATGGTTTGTTTGTGAAAGCATATCTCTATCAATGACAATCGCCATTTTCTTTTGTTCAATGATGATTCTATTTTTAATAGATTAAATATGTTTGTTGATTGTTGATAATTGCACAACGTTTTCACTTGCAGTTGCCCCGGTGGCCATGAGTACTTATTAAATTCTGGGATTCACAATGTATGCAACTTATGATGCCAAAAGGGGGAAAGAGATATTGTGCTTTAAACATTATTTTGAATTAAGTAATATTTATAACCTAATTAACCTGGTCCTTAATGATAAGTAAAATTTCTAAGTAAAGTGTTAATGGTTAAGTTGAGTTTTTACAGGTTCTTTGATCAGTAAAAAGCACAGAGTTTGTCATTATCAAAAAGGAGAAATATGTTGGCCCAAGAACAGGTGTAGTTTTGAAGAATGACAAATGAACTCAGTCATGGACCAGGTCCATCATGTGAAACATAGTGTTTGTCAAGCTATACATGTGAGATGCATGTGAAGGAGATAAGTTCCATTGATCAAGCAGCCATATCTCCAGAACTGATTGAAAAGGCTGCATATGGGATAAGGAGAGAAAGACTCATTGTGGGAAGAGAAAACAATCCGGACTCAAGATAGGATTGGAGTTTGTGTTTTCCAAGGACTCAACTTTGATGGAAGATCAGCAATTGAGTCCCAATCAAACTCTAATTACTAAATTATTAAACAACAGTGAGTGTTCTGTTTTAGAGGTATTGCACAAACGCAATAGTTAAACTAAATTGAGAGCAAAAAGCGAGACAATTTTTCAAGCAATTTATGTAAGATTTGAGAGTGCATTCCTGAAACTACTTGGACAAGATAGAAGAAACAATTCCATTGTGTCTTTATTTTATTCTAGTTCAATTGTAGTAGGTGGTTTAAACTTGTACCACTTCAGCTTTCATAGAAGAAATTGTATTAGGTACGTTGAGTATTAAAGTTAGAGTTAACTTGAAGTTGTTGCAACAGTTGAGGCTGTGTGCCACAATGGTATTAGAGGTAATCCTTAGGTTTACAAAGAGTTTTGTAAATGTTGTTTGGCTTAGTGATTTTAGTGGAAGTTTAGGAAAATCCTACTAAGTAGTAGGTCGTGGTTTTTGTTTTACCTTTTGAGCCAGGTGTTTTCCATGTGAAATCTCTGTGTTCTTTATTTTATGTACTTTTAATTCCGCAAACACTAGTAGCTAGAACACCTAGGAGAATCAGGTCCTTCTAGAGCAAAAATTGGGTACCACACAAATCAACCCTCCCCCATGCGTGATATTATCGTTTATAACATCAAGTACGATAAGAAAGATATGTTTACTTGATACTTGGTTGAGTAGGGAACCGGGTGCCCATCATGACCCTTCGGTTTGGGTCGTGACAAAAGTTGTACCAGAGCAGTTTTATCCTAGGGAGTCTACAAGCCGTTTCTAGTACAGTCTTGTTTATGGGTGTGTTTTGCACCACACTTATAAGTATGAGGCTATAGGAATTTTGGACTATCACTCTCTCTTCTTACTTTAGATCGTATAGTAACGCTCAATTGTACAAACTCAATTTCCTAAACTCCATCTTATGCATTATACGACGATGCCTATATCCAGAATGACGAATGGTAAGAGATAAAGCTATAATAGAGTTGAGGATAAGGAACTTGATTTTTGCATCATTCATATGATGAAAAAATATGAGGTGTTCAGTAGATCATGTATGTACTAAGACGTGTAAGCCTCTTGATAAGGAGCCTTAAGGAAAGAATATCTATCCACTCTTATAGTGAAAAACAATGAAAGATTTATAAGATAGATACAATTTTAAACAAATAAAAGAAGCATTAAAGGACTTTAATTTTTACATATAGGATAAGCAATGAGAGTAACCTAGAGATTTGTAGTAGACCTCAGTAACGATAAATCAAAGTAAAAGTTATGGTATATTATGGCCCACTTAGATGTAATAAAGCTAATGACGCCCAGAGGGACAGCTTATCATAATTCTGTATATGTTCACAAAGTGAGGCCTAGATATTGGCTAAAACATGGAGGAAAGAGGAAAGAAGACGCATAAGTGCATAGACAAAGTCAGAGTCGTTCAAGCTGTTTGATAGGAGATAGAAACAGTTTTGAGATTGGAAAGATTCTGACGACAAGTCGTGGTGAGAGAAAGAGACCTAAAGGTGGGAATACCCCGGACTTTGGATTTATTCACAGAACAGTTGCCTAAATGGCGAGGAAAGTATAAAACCATTCATAAGAGCTATCTTGACATGAAAACGATAAATGCATTAGTCAATATTCGAGGATGAATGTTGATGTTATGCCCCACAGTATTATGTTGATGTTACGCTCCACAGTATTATATTATGATAATGTTATGCCTCGCAGTTTTTTGTATTACGACAATGTTACACTCAATAGTATTGTACGTTGAATTCGTCGTAAGATAATTGACATCAGTTCAGGAACAAGATTATTTGGGGATTATAAATATTATGCTTTTTCAAAAAAGGGATGAGTAAATTCAATAAGGTGAGAGGGTAGGCAAATCGAAAAAAAAAGAGTTCCGTCGAAACTTGATAATTTGGTGATAAAATATGGTCCCAGCTATGATAACCCATATTTATTAACTAGTACCATACAAAGTACCACATGACCATGATAGTAAAGTATATGAAGTATGTTAAAAATGTTTAGTATTTTAAGTAGTTTGAGATAATTCTTAATTATATGTATAAATAAGTAATTATAAATTTTTAGTTGGAGAATAACTATATTATTAAGCATGTTTAGATAATATTGACGGGCCTCCCATGTGGCAAACACATAAGCCCATCTAGTGACTCTTAAATTCATGTGAAAGGTGGCATATTTAGAAGGTTTGGTGTGGCTAAGTCACCACATAAGTGGGGCCCACACCGGAATACTTAAAAGACCTCTCTAAATGCATTTTTAAATCTCTACAACCATAAGGAAAGCTTCAGCAAACTCATTCACAAAAGATTAGATGTTAACAATGTGATTTTGCTACAAAAATCATATGAGACTACGTAATGTCATAGCAACGGAATTTTGTGATTCTATGGGAGAAAGGTGCAATCTTTCTCAAATAATATCATATGATTTTCCCCTAATTTGATCTGCCGTTACATATTTTTTTTCTCTTAATCAACATGTATTAGAGGGATTGTCAAGAGAATTCGTTCAGGTATGTTAAGATTATCCATTCTTTCTTTTTGCGATGATCCATATGATACAAACGAAATGAGCAAACGCATAACATTCATAAATGACTCTATTCATAGAAGTACTAGAAGTGCTTATGATCTTGATTCTCCATGTATCTTATTATTCTATAATCTGTTAATGGGTCTCAAAAAATATATAATATATATCTTTTACTTCATGATATTACTCAATGGCATAATGGTCTTATGACATTCCGAGAAATGTTATTGACGTACTTCTCATGCATTGCATTAATTTATACATGGACATTAACACATGGCCAGATGGAAATATATATGTATATATATGTATATAGCATATAGGAAAAGATTACGGTGTTATATACACATCAACACCTTATTAGCTGGTATATGTTGATGGTTTTGCCGATAGTGACCGAGATGATATGATGGGATGCCTTCAGAGGCTTGATAATGTTATGAACACATGTATCTATGCAAGATACGACATTTATACGCATATGCATGATGTTATAAGTATTTCATCATTTACATAGTTATCAAGACTTACAGGTTGATTCATTTACTCCATGTTTCTTCCATGTCTTTTAGATATTTATTTACATGCCTCACATACTCGGTATATTATTCATACTGATGTCCTTTTGTTGGGACGCTGCATTCATTACTGTAGGTATAGAAAATTAGTTTGAAGAGCCCTCATATTATCGAGGTTAGCATTCAGTGAAGGATCAGTACGACTCCACCTCATTCGGATTGCAGCCAAGTCTATGAGTCATCGTGTTAGAATTTTTCTACAAACTTATGGGTAGGTCGGTACCCTATCCCTTTTGATGTCAAATACTCTTTGAGGCTTTGTAGACAGAAATTTATTTTGTAGAATATGTCAGAGACCTTGTTGGCTTATATGTATTAATGTTTTAAGAAAGAAAGTTCATTGATATAATGTTTTTCCACATATAGTTGTTCATTATGAGTGTGGCCATGTTAGCCCAGTTACCAATGATAGTACAATAAGAAAAATATGTTATGTTGGTACTCAGTTGAGTAACACACCGAGTTACCATAGTCAACCTTCAGTTTGGATCGTGACAAAAGTGGTATCACAGCAATTCTACCCTAGGAAGTCTACAAGCCGTATAAAGTATGCAGTGTGCCAAACTTATAAGCATGAGGCTACAGGGCATTTAGGACTGTCACTCTTTCTTCTTACTCTAGATCATGTGGTAGAGCTCAGTTGTACAAACTCAATTTCCCAAACTCTATCTTATTCATAATACGATGATGCCTATATCCAAAAACACGGTTGGTAAATGATATAGTTGTGGAAGAGTTGAGCTAGAGGAACTCCATTTTCGCATCATGCTTATGATAGAAATATATGAGGTATTTAGCAGATCATGTGTGCACCAATACGTGTAAGCCTCTTGACATGGGAGCCTTATGGAAAGAATATCTATCCACCCTTATGATGAAAGAAAGTGAGGGATTCAGTAGATAGATACAAGCTTCAACAAATAAAAGAATCATTAAAGGACTTAGATTTATACATATAGGATAAGAAACAAGAGTAACCTGGAGTTTGGTAGCAGACCTTAGTAATGATAAATTGAAGTAAGAGTTATGGTATAGTATAGCCTATTTATATGTAGTAAAGATAATAACGCCTAGAGGGACAGGTTGTCATAATTCTGTGTATGTTCATTATTATGCACTGCTTTCCCACTTATAGTTATACATTACGAGTTGTGGCCATGTTGGCCCAGTTACCGATGATAGCATGATAAGAAAGATAGGTTACATTGATACTCAATTGAGTAAGGCACTAGGTGCCAGTCTATCACGACCCCAGTTTGCCCTCTGTGAACCATCGTGACGGCAACTAGTCTCTACGACTAGGTAAGCCTAACAATGCGGAATATAAACAATAAATGCGGAAGAATTAATTTAAAACTAAAATTGTAAAATAAGACAGTAATTAAAGTACCGCTCGGCACATACAATAACAACTCTCGAAGCCAACAAAAATTGCCAGAACCGGAATCTCACAACTCACAAGCCGAGGGATACATAAGAAGCTCTAACTCTGAAAATGTCTAAACAAGGAAAATAATGAAAGGGCTATACTTATTACAGAAAGATAAAAAGGGGCTCCTCGGTCTGTAGACGTAGAAGATATACCTCGAAGTCTCTATAGGAACGCCTCCTTCCAAGGCCGACAGAATTGAGTAGGAGTACTTGGATCTGTATAACAAAAATGCGCAGAAGAGTAGCATGAGCACACCACAGCAGTGCCCAGTAAGTATCAAGATTAACCTCGGTGGAGTAGTGATGAGGAACAGCCAAGACAACTACATGTCTAATAAACAGTACAATTATAGGAACAACGGATCATGATATATATACACACACACACATTATTATAAAGGGTGTACAATATGACAAACAATGCTACAAATCTCAATAAGGGAAGAGAGCAACAAGTAACAATAAAAATATTAAGAATGATGACATATAAGAACGGACAAGAACACAACTGAAATTCTAAGGTCACAATACCATAAAAGGAAGACAAAATAATAACTCATATCCTACAATAGTGTTCACATCATGTCTTATCCAATAATTCTCATGAATTACGAATCTCGGACAATTTCAACTCACGAGTCCCTGAGCCTAAAATCTAACAACTAGCATCATGTGCCCTCATCAGCCTCATGGTCATACCGACCACTCATTTGCTAACTAGGGCCACTCTCGCATCTATGATAAGTAACGGGGGCGTACATCAATGCTTAGCAAAATCAGGAGGACTTTACGTACAATAGAGGTTTTCAACTACGTGTATGCTTGTGCAAGTGTTTCAACATAATTTCTACCACGTACTAAGCGTAAGAAGAATAATGGGCAACACGTACAATGTTTCCTCAAAACTTCCACAAGACAAAGCTCATACAGGTAAGCAACTCACAATCACAATATTAAACAAAATAGGAATGCCTCCGCATGCTGTCACAAATCCTTACAATCAATTCCTAACATAGCTCACCTTATTCCGCCATGCATGCAATAATAACATAATAAATACCTGCCTTGTTTCGCCACACGTGCATCATAATGTTCCCACCTTATTTCACCACATGCGCAACCTACATATAATCATATAAACACATCCCGCTTTGTTACGCCACATGTGCAATATACCAATTGCAATAATAGCACGGCAAAGACCTCGTGCAACCCCTTAACAACAACCGCACGGCAGAAACCTCGTGCATTGCGATATCAACAACCGCTTGGTAAAAACTCATGCACCACCATCACTAATACAACAACAACAATAGCAATATATATAAGAGCTCTACAAGTGAATCAACTCAATAACTATATCTCACCGTGGGACGGTAAAACTAACTCACAAGGAATAACCGCAACTGAGAATACTAAGCGTAATAAGAACAACTCAACGAGAAAGAAAATAATGTGAAGTAACGATTAGATAATATGTAGTTCAACAACAAGGAAGTTAATATGAATCAAATAATTTCAAATAAGGAATGTCAACTAAACATAGGATATTTAAACTTCTTTCAAAGTTGGGCAAGTTACAAAGGATATACAAAAATTTCAATTAAGAATGGGCAACGGGAAGATAATCGTAACCTCAATTAAAACTAAATAATTACATGAGAGATAATAATAATTTTCAGTAAACACAAGCAGTTATGAAAGATAATCGTGATAATAGAAGGGGTAAAGATCTTCAGTAAAGCAAAGTAAGAGTCAGTAAGAATGAACCATAAAGCAATTAATTCCAAGTAAAACATGTATAAGTGAAACTAGTAATAGGAAAATTCAATTATATCAAGAACAATTTCATACTCAGTGAATATAAGGACCTAAGAACCTATGAAGGCCAATTTTTCCATTAATAAGTCCGAGCACACATTCGTCACCTCGCGTATACGGATTACAATAAACATAGAAGACTCCAATCCTAAAGGGAAGTCCCAACACAAGGTTAGGCAAGATACTTACCTCGAACTGCTCAAAATCAACTAGAAATCATGCTCTTGCCACAAGTACTTGACTCCAAGTGGCCCAAATCTATTCAATTTAATTTCATAATATAAATAACACTTCACGTAACTGATTCTACAATTAAGTTCTAAGCTAATACGCGTAATTACATAAAATGACCAAAATGCCCCTCGGGCCCATACCCCAGAATCGGATAAAATTGATATTTTCAGAATCCTTACACTCTCACGAGTCTAACCATATCAAAATTATCCCAATCCGATGTCAAGTACCCAATCAAAATCCAATCTCTAGGTCTAAGAACTTTTCTCTTAATTCCTACCAAAATTCCGAAGTTAAAGGATTAATTTAAGAGAAGATTCATGGAAATTTGACTAAACCGAGTAAGAATCACTTATCCAAGTCGCCCAGGTAAAACTTCCTTCAAAATTCACCAAAAACCGAGCTCTAGAAGTCAAAATATAATAAAAATGGTAAAACCCTCGACTTTGGGATATATTCTATCTGGCCAAATGTTCATCGCGATCGCGAGAGAAGAGACATGATTGCGTATAAGAAATTTTAAGGCATCCTAGGTTGATCATCGCGAACACGGAGAAGAGAAATGCGAGGCTTCGCGATTGCGAAAGGAGAGATGCAAACTCGAAGAAGAAGAATGGGGTTTGCGAACACGAAGGGAAAGATGCGAAAGAAAAGAAGATTTTGAGGTGGTCAGTAGAAATGCATCGCGAACGCGAGAGGCTATTCGCGATCTCAATGAGGGATATCAGAAGCAGCAAATAGCAATTCCAAAATGGGGAAAAATGATCTATAGCCCATCCAAAACACACCCAAGGCTCCGGGGACCCTGTCTAATCACACAAACAAGTCACATAACCTAACACAGACTCGCTCGATGTTTTAAATCACATAAAAAACATCGAAATGACGAATCAAACCATAAATTGAACGTATGAACTTTTAAATCCTCAAAGATCCAAACTCATTCTGAAACCTACCAAATCAAACCGGAATGCCACCAAATTTTGCAGACACGTCCAAAATGACATAACGGGGCTGCTCCAACTCTCGGAATCGTATTCCAACCCTGATATCACAAAAGTCAACTATGGGTCAAACTTCTTCATTTTCCAAACTTTCGTTTATCCAACTTTCACGAAATGCCTCAATTTACCCTACTGACCTCTAAATCTGAATCTGGATGCATGCCTAAGTCCAAAATCACCATATAAAGTTGTTGAGATCATCCACGATCCATTCTGGGGTCGTTAACCAAATGTCCAATTCCGGTCAAATTTTCACTATTCAAACTTTCAAGACTGGATTTATTCTTCCAATTTAACTCTAATCCATCTGTTAGCTGAATTCTACCATGCACGCAAGTTGATACTCATATTATGAAGTTGTTCCGGCCCTTATACTACTGAATAGAGCTTAATTTCTCAAAATGACCAGTTGGGACATTACATCGTCGTGACCCTTCGGTTTGGGTCGTGATAGAAAGAAACTAGAAGAACCGCACTAGCATATATCAGCCATCAAGCAAAGTCAAAAAATGATTTGTTAACATCCGAAACTCACTCGAGGTTCTCGGGACCTCAATCAAACATACCAACAAGTCCCAAAACATCATATGAATCTAATTGAATTTTCAAATCACCTAAAACAACATCAAAAACACGAATTTTCCACGAATTTAAGCTAATGAACTTCAAAATTTCCAAATTCTACAAACGACGCCAAAACATATCAAATCATGTCCGATTGACCTCAAATTTTGCACACAAGTGATAAATGTCGCCACAAACTTTCCCTAACTTCCAGAAATTCAATCCGACCCCACTATCAAATACTCCTCTCCCAATTGAACTTTTTAAAAATTCAACTTTCAACATTATAAGTAATTTTACAACGGACCTCCAAAATACAATACGAACGCGCTTCTAAGTCCAAAATCACATAATGTAGGTAACAGAACTATCAAAATTCCAATCCAAGGTTGTTTACACATAAGTCAATATATGTTAAACTTTTTCAATTTAATCTTTCAAATAAGAGACCAAGCATCTCAATTCGTTCTGAAATCACTCTAGACCCGAATCAACTAACCAGATAAGTCATAATACAACTGTAGAACACAAAAAAAAACAAAACAAATAGGGGAACAAGGCTACAACTACAGAAACAATCAACCAGATCGTTACAACCATAATGCAAAAATGTGGATTTTCAAACATGAGGAAGCAAGTTAGTTTTTCTAACATGAGGGGAAAACAAGATAAACAGACCAGAAAATATTACGTGAAATGAATTATCATTTGTACATCTAGATCCTCGAATAATATAAATGAACTTGAAGTTTATAAACAAATAATTCATCTACAATATATTGCAAAGCATGTCAAACACATTTATTGACCCAAAGAAAGTAACTATATTCTCACTGCAAATACTCCTATCAGAATAAGTCCTAGAAGGGCAAAGTTTATGGTATAAAGCGCATAGACAAATCAATTTTAAATAAAAATTTTGATAAAGAAGATTAGCAAATGATATAAATGATCATAGTAAGGAGGCAAGCAATCTAGAAGACACTTCATAAAATCTCATGATAGGTTCTAGTACCTGAAAATATCAATGAAGAAATCTCTATGTTATGTCTTTATGAAAAAATATTGAAACCAATATAAAATATTCGTCGACTACATCAACGATACCGCTAAATATTTTTGAGGATCTTAAGTTTGGAGAAACAATTCAAGTAGAATTGGTTTCATATGGAAGAGATAGTTCTGGACCTGCAATTCAAACACTTGAAAATATAAAGTCAATAATGTATACAATTACTTTTATCTATCTTATATGTCTAACATGATATGAAAACTTGATGTGCATCTAAAGTCTATTTATATGGCTTATATGACTTAACTTATATGACAATCCTTGAAGGATTTAAATCGTTTAAAGCATATATATAATTCTTGATTCTGATGTACCACATGCTAAGTGTAATTTGTTCAAATATATATCTTTCTATAACTATGAGCATGATAATATGGTAGCAGAATCTCTATAAAGAAAATGAAAAGTCCATTCCGCGATATCATATGAAGACATTACATATTTATCATCAATGATGATATTAAGGTGCACTGTATTCATTCAAATTAATATGATTAATTTATTTATATAATTCCTACCAACAATTTTTTGAAGATAATGAACACGATTAGAATACGAAGGATCAAAAATATAAATTAATTGCTCTACTAACGATATTTTATTCATGACTCAAAAAAATGTTCCTTAATTGGCAATTGTGAATTTGAAATTTAGATGCAAATGCTTTTGAGTTAAAAGAAAGGTGGGTTTTGAAATGTACATCGATGCTGCCTACTGTTACCTTTTTATCGGTAGAAGGTGTGAATGTATTACAATGCCACCTATTATCATCTGATACTCAGTGTAATGAATTTTTTACACTATGGTATACGTGTAATTTTGAGGTTGGAGGTGATATAGTCCGAAAGACAAATTTATACGAGTTTAAGCCCAAAACTAATAATATGTTTCATGAGTTTGAGTTATTTTTTGACAAATATAGTATCAAAGCTGGATTTTTCTTGTACAATGGTGGGGCAAACCTCAGAATATTTTGTCCCAAGAAGGGTGAATGTTATGCCCATGACGGAGAGCGGGTCAAACAGAATTTGCAGAGTTCTAGGCTGATAATCTATTAAAGAAGGGGTGTCTATGTCCTCTTAAGTGAATCTCACATAAAAAAAATAAAAAATTAAAAGCTTTAGGCATGATATAAAATCACATGATATATATATCTTTGAAATTTGAGATTTAAAATGGCATAATCTGAAAAATAAATCCGTGCAAGCCTAAATCGAAGTGGATAATATACGGTATGAGCTTGGGTTGTGAAGCGACTTGGCGTGTAATTTTTCTTACAACATTATCACTTAAACTTTACTTTTGATACATATCACTTGGACTCTGCCTAAATGGTTTCTTTCCTTTTTCCTTTCCGCCTCTTCCTCGAAGAATAATTAATTGCGGAAATTAACAAAATTATAGCTTCTATTACAATAATAATTATCCAGTATAGTCCCACAAAGTAAGATTTGGAAAAGATAATATATAAACGGGCCTTATCCATACCCGAGAGGACAGAGAAGCTGACAAAATCATAGCTTCTGTTCACCATATTTTATTGAAACGGAAAGCGGACCAATTATCAAAGGATAAATGTTAGTGTTTTATATTCTATATACTTTGTTTAAGATGGGCAGATTTGACCAAACTCTAAATTTAATAGTGGTCCAAATACTGATGATTCAGCTGAAAATTAATAGAGCTTAGCCGACCATAGCATTAGTTTAATCTTTACCAGCAGAAGTGTATCATCGGGCGGAGCTATCATTTGATTTACGCGTTCGGAGAATTCAATAATTTTGATTTAAATTTTTATATTTATGTCAAAAATATTATTAAATTTATATAAATAAATAATTCAGAATCTAATAAATTATTTTTTATAAATGAAAACTTATGAATTTAAAATTTAAGATTCGGCATTATTGTCTTGCTCTAATTAATAATTGGTTGAATCTTTCTCGTGCCAACCGCATTGCATCATTCCATACATTAAAACTCGAAAAATAGATATGGGAATAGCTGACCAAAGCATTAGACAAGTGGAAAGATCCTGAAAGATATCTCTGCTGTATCTTTTTTCTTTCTTCTCTGCTGTATTTAGATTTTGTATTGGTAAATAAAAGCAATCATATACATTACCAACTGAACCTCCAACCACAAACATCAAACATAGATACCAACACCACTTTATAAGTAACTTGCACAAAGATATTGTTTAAAAATCATATTTGGTGGAAAATCAAAATATATTTCTTTTGTTACTCACTAAATATTTAATATTTATATTGAAACTTGACTAAATTCGAATTTACACTAAAAATTTATATTAAAATAAAGCGCTTCCTAAAAAAAAACTCCGTACTCAATCACTCGAACCCCGAAAATCAGTATATTATTCGGCTCCAGCGAACGGATATGGTTTATTCTGCGTCGAAGAAACAAGACAAAAGAAACCTGACCGCTGAAATGGTATTATTGATACATCATGTTTCCATTGTGTTTAACATTTTACCATGAAATGTTAGGACAGTAATAAATGTTATTCAATCTTTAATCTAGAATTTCTGGTTCAAGTTTCTAGAAAAAAACTCTTTTTTATAATAACAAATTTATCCCAAAATAGAACATTATGGTTTTGGATTGACTGATTAATATATCAAACCCTAAAGACGATATTGAATACAAGGGTGAAGCTAGAAGATCGACTATAAGTTCGGCAGAATTTAAAAATTTTTGCTCAAAAGTATATTATTTGTGCTAGAAGTCTTTTAAATATATATAAATATCAAAATTTAAAACTCAATTATTAATATTTGAAATTATTATTTTAAATTCAGAAACATAAAGTTGACATTTCGGTTCCGCTTACTGTAGATAAAAAAGGGAAAAAGATACATGTATGCTAAATCATTCCTCTTAGCTCATATCTCTTTAAATTTAAATCTATTCTTAAACTTGAGGGGCTGTTGATACAATTTTATAACCCTCGTACTTATCTACATGCTCCAAATTTAGTAAAGGAAACCACTTGTACAGCTAATTATTTTAGTATAATTAATTGACATTATTGATTTAGTATCCTGTACTTTCCTAGGAAAAGCAGCAATAAGGAATCCAGATATGCTTCACAATCATGTACTTTCTGTTTGGGCATATACTATTAATTATGTATTTGGATATAGTATATTTTAATAATTATTATGGTTAAAAATCTAAATGGGAAATTGTTGGGGTATATTCTATTAACTATGGGTTTGGTTTAAATATAATATTTATTATAAAATAATTGTTTATTCAGTTTTAATAAAGTTTTAAATATATCATATAATAATCTGTGTCATTTACTTATATAGTAGATGATTTTGTGTATAGAGTTTAGCTTATACACGAAAGATTAAATCAACGGTTCTCATAAGTATATAAAATGTGAGTTCACAATCTAATGATGGAATTGGACAAACCATCAGGAATGATTGTAGCACAAGATTACATATAATTAATCCTGATTATGAGAATGGTTTAATTCCAAATTCTTGTGCTAGTATATTTTGTATGTATTGAACGGATCAGGTAGAGATAAGTATTTTATACTGACTTAATAAAATAAACTCTCTAGCCATTAAATGTACTTATACTCTTAATCTTGATATAATTATTATTAGCTGTGCATAATATTATTGTTTTGATTTATTAAAAGGAGAGATTCTTTCGTGGGTCAATATGCCTGGAAAATTGAATAATAATAATAATGTACATTGGCGAAGTAATAGTTAGTTGATGAAATCCATGTCTCGGTTTAGAGATTGATGATATACCTTTATGAAAGCTTACAAGTTTTCGTGTGTAAACCCGGCCGGTAGATTTTGTATCCGACACATGAAATAAGTTAAGCGAAAGTGTAAAGGAAATAATCAATATATTAAATCGTCAGTAATTTAATTTAATTGATTCGTATCTGAATCTTAATATGGGGAGTTAAATAAGATTTAATGGATGAATTTCGAAATTGAATAAGGAGTGCAATTATGAATTTTTAGTTGAATAATTTGTAATTAATTATGGCAGATATTAATTTCGAAAATTATAAATTAATTCCATAATTGGAAGCCTTGTTAATTAAATTATGTGGTCCCTACTGTGCCTTAGTAGGAAATAAAGGTATCTTTTTTCTAGTGGAAATGAAAACTCAACAGATTTTTGAAAAGGGTCTTAACCCTTAAAACTTGTGCTATAAATACCTAAGGTTTTTCATCTAAAAAAAAAGATATGGTGGCTAAAATTTTCAGCCAAGTTTTCCTAGAAATTTCGCCCACACAAAATTGCTATTTCCGGTTATTATTTGGGTAACACAGTAGAAGACCGTGGAACGTTGGAGGATCACGATCGTGTGGGTGATGAGGATCCCATTGAGAAGTCATAAAACTGAAGGATCACGTGGTAGAAGAGATATGTTCACGTTTTAAGAGGTAACACGTGAAATCTCGTTTATGCTAGTTGTCTAGATTACATGTGATTTTGATACTGGGATTGCTTCCGCTGCTTATTATAATCCATCAATTGGTATCAGAGCACACTCACATCTAATTAGATAACTAAGTTGTTCATGAAACGAGAATATGGTGTTTATGTGCGCTTTTTTTATTTACATAAATATGTAATTTCTGAAAAACTGCACTCTATTTTGTGAATTAATTATGCAAAATTTTTGGATTATTCTTGTAATCATGAGATATCTGTTTTCTTATTGATATTTGATTGAGATTATCTGAATTTTTTGGGGTAAGCCCGAAAAAAAAAAGCAAAACCTGTTTCTGACCAAATAGCCGATATTTTCGGAGGTCGGCAAACTTGATGGACTCCGATTGAACTGAAATTTGTGGTCCATTGGAAACGACGTGGGGAGAAAAGCTCACTGCACTTGCAGTAAACCATGGTGTTTTTCTGCGTTTTGATGTCGTTTGGACTGTGTTTTGGACGTTTTTCTATTTTCTTGAAATTATTTCTTAATAATTTTAATTTCTTTTTAATTCAATGGTAGTGGGGGTGACTCCACATGGTCCCCATGATTAAATACTAGTCATATAATAGGTTTGCACATTGACTATTAGCAAATAGACGTCATGTTGTATTAAATTCAATAATAAATGTGTAGGATTTTATTGACTAGGTCATACAAGGTATAATTGATATTGTGTGATAATATAATTATTTTATAAGAAAGTAAAATTCTCTATTTGATATCCTGGATGACTAATGCTTGGAGCGTTTGCCATATTTGTGCATAAAAAAAATTCTCAAATTTAAGTTTATATTTTCATGCCCTACGTGATTACTAGTTTGGATTTTCGATGAAGAATGTTGTTCTCTGATTGGAGGTTCTAATTAAGTGAAATATGACGATATTTTGTATAGGTTTTATATTGTTGATATGACTTTTAAGTTATGGTCTACCATAAAATAATTTTATGAGCTAAATATATATTCACTTGTAAATTGAGAATTTTATGATAATAAATAGTTACCGCTGAAGTGGTCTGTTTATTTGAACTCATGAAAAATTCTTAGTAAATTCTTACATGTGAAATTATATGTATTCACGGATTGAGCATTATGATTAATAAGTAGGATCCACAAAATGGTCTATTTATTTGAGTCATTGAAATATGTTTAATATACCATGTGAAAATTAAAATGGTGGAGGTTCTTAATTAGAAAAAGAGTTTTATCTTTGGGTACTAGTGAAACTAACTCCACCCATGAGAAGAGATATTAGGGTTTTCACCGAACGGGAGAAAATATTATATCTCAGATTCTTATGTGTTTAATAAAAGGATAATTTATTGCAAAAGAAGATATTATATATCCTAGAAATAGGAAGAACATAATATATGCCTTGAGCTCATAGTGTAATTATAAGGAGAATGAAAATCAATATCATATTTATTTTAATTCATGAGACTACTTAAAACGATTATTCTCCGAGTTTGGCTACAGGCTGGTGGTCATGAATTTGACGGACTCCGATTGACCTGAAACTTGGTGGGTTCATCAAAAACGATCTACTGAGAAAACCTCACTGCTATGCAGTGAATCATGTTATTGTTTGGTATTTTGAGGTCGTTTAGATGGGTTTTCAAGCAGTTTATTAAATTGAATTTGTTATAAATATGAAAAATTATTACTTATAAATAGGATATACTTGTGTTAAATCTGAAACATGTGATTTTACTCTATATGATATATATGAAGAATGCAATTCACATGGATTTAATCTTAACTACGCCAAAAATAATTTGTTCGAATTTGGTCCAGTTTTGGCGATCATGAATTTCAGGATCTCCAAATGACCTGAAATTCGGTTGGATCATCGAAAACGGTCATTTAAGAAGAACTCATTGCTAAGCAGTGAATCACATCATATTTTGACGATTCGGGATCGTTTAGATGAGTTTTTTGGAGGTTTGACGGATTAAAATGTGATTTATATACGAAAAGTCATTCTTTCTATCATTTTATTTATGTTTAATCTGGAGCATGATAACACATGTTGATTTGAAATAAATTGATATATGATTAAAAAAATACATCATATTCTAAATTCTTAAAAAATGCTTTAAATGATAATTTTTTAAATTTGGTTGCAACTTTTGGAGATTGTGACTTTAACGATCTCCGATTGATATGAAATTTGATAGATTTATCAGAAACAGTTTAATGAACAATAATCACTGCTATGCAGTGTAAAATATTAATTTTAGTATTTTAAAACTGTATAAATGGGGTATTGAGAATTTTTTTAAAAATTGTGGAACTTAATACTCAGAGAAAAGTTTGTGGTTGTGATAAAGTGGCGATAGGAATTAACCCCTATGGTCTTCATTTTTTTATTTATATTGAGATAGTAAATTTGCGCGTTGACATTAGGTCTTCCTCCATATCGGATAAATTTATTATGAACTCACTGGCTATAGTTACTAGTTATTGATAACCTGCGTTAGCTCTCCATCTGAGTTTAGGGGTTAAATCAATTTTGTAACTAAAATACAATCATGATTAAATGGTGATAAAATTATATTTCTACGGCCTTTCACTATTAATTAAAGTGAGTAATAAATTTACGCGTTGACTTTAGATCTTCCTCCATATCGGATAAATTTATTATAAGCCCACTAGGTGAAATACTAGTAATTGATATCGTGTACTTACTCTCCATTTGAGTATACATGTTGGATCAATGGAACTAGAGCTATTAAAAATGATGTTCACTTGACTTAACTTAACAGTATACTCGCCATCTGAGTAGGGTCTGTTTTAATTATTATAGTGAATAATCTGCCATTGCATATGTATGTTGCATGAATAGTTCTTTTCCCATCGAAATTGCTATTCAAGATGCATGACATATATGTGTAGTGTGTTTGAAATTTTTGTATTTGACTGAAAATAATAGTATGCTCTCCATCTAAGTTGGTTCTATTTATTTTTGGATTGTAGAATTCTTGCATTATATAATATACTTTGCATGAATGATTCTTTTCCCATCAAAATTTATTATTCCAGATGCAGTATGTATATAAATATTGAATGCAGTCTGAATTTTACTATTCAGTGTTTTGACTTATTATGATCTATTTAATATTTTTATCTCAACTCCACAATGATTTTATGCAACTGATCGTATTACTTGTTAAAAAAATTTTAGTGATAAGGCATTAATTTAAAGGATGCAATATATGTACTTTTGATAGAATGAATTTAATTCCGGTTTCTGGGCAAAATAATAGATGAATATTTGTTTTATTTTTCGAATAACTCTTGAGTTATTGAGCTTACTAAATATTTTATCTGTTGTGGTACATGAATGCATGACCTTGTTATTGTATATTGATGTCTCTCCTGAACAGAACAATATTAGTCTAGCTCATAAGAGCATATGTTCTTCAAAACTGAGTAAAACTTATCTGTGCACTTTTTTCTAAGACATATTAATCTCGATAGGATTTCAAGTTGGTCAAGGATAGACCTTAAGGTTCATTGAAAGTAGAGGCTCTACCAACTTGTGGATCATATTTGGAAGAAAATTTGACTAAAAGATGTTTCCTTTTAAAAGGAAATAAAACTAGTGATAAGTTAGAATGAATTCTTTTTGATTTGTATGGTTAAATGAACATACTCGTAAGAGATAGATTTTGAGTATTTTTTGATGTTCATAAATGATTACTCAAAATATTAATATATTTATTTGATGCACTGTAAGTCTTAATGAATTAAGTAATTCAAAATTTTTAAGACATGAAACGGAGAAGCATAAAAGAAATATATTAAGTTACTACAATTTGATTGTAGTGGCGAGCACATCTCTAAAAAGTTCTCTTGTTACATATCAGAATAAGGGATTACATCTCGATTTACTACACTGTAAACTCCATAATAGAGTGGTGTAGTAGAAAGAAGAAATAAGTCTCTTTTGGATATGGATAGACTAATGACGTGTTATTCAAATTGGCCTTATTTGCTTTTGGAATATTTCCTGGAAACTGCAAATTACATTCTGAATTTAGTTTCTTCTAAGTTAGTACCTGGGACACCTATAGAAATGTGGACTGAATATAAGCTCGGTCTGTGGCATATTTAGATATAGGATTGTCTCACATATGTGCTGAAAGGGAAAGCAGATATGTAAGTTGGAATTAAGAATGGATAGGTGCATGTTTATCGAATATCCAAGAAAACGAATGAAGCTTTATTTTATTGTCCAAAAGAGAATAAGGCAATTGTTAAAACAATTGCATTTTTCCAGATAAGGATTGTTTAATAAAATATGTTCCTAGAAGTAAACTATTTTACAGGAACTGGCCAAACAAATAACTAGATGTTCAAGAACATCAAAACCCACATGTCAGAATTGACGTTCCATTGCATTTAAATAGTGGGAGAACGTTAATAGACATGATATTCCTTTATCGAGTGGGAGTGGTGTTTAAACATTGAACACTACAGTAAGAAGTTGCTAATATTTCAATGTCGTGAGGTAATGAAGGTAATATTAGTAGTACTTCGTCGTAGTGGGAGAAGCTAAATAAAATCATAGCTCAATGTACATTCTTGGGATAGTTTCGGTAACAGGATCCTTGAAGAGTTTAATACCAAACTAGATAGTTACGACAAAGCACTACTGGAGAAATATTGCATCAGATATAACTTGGCAAGATTCTTTAACAAAACCTTATTTGGTGAAGACTTTTAATAGTCATGTAAAAGAATGCCTGAGAAATTGTAGATGTATGGTTATGAGTCTAAATGGGAGATTGTTTGGGCATATACTATTAACCATGCATTTGGATATAGTATATTCTAATAATTATTATGTTTAAAAGTCTAAGTGGGAGATTGTTGTGATATATACTATTAACCATGGGTTTGGTTTAGATATAGTATTTATTATGAAATAATTGTTTGTTCAGTTTTAATAATGTTTTAAATAAATCATATAATAGTCTGTGTCCTTTGCTTATATAGTAGATGATTTAGTGCATAGAGTTTAGCTTATACACGGAGATTAAATAATCGATTTTTGTAAGTATAAAGTTTGAGTTCACAATCGAATGTTGGAATTGGACAAACCACCAGGAATGATTGTAGCACAAGATTAAATGTAATTTATCTTGATTATGAGAATGGTTTAATTTCGGCGTCTTGTGCTAGTATATTTTGTATGTATTAAATGGACCAGGTAGAGATAAGTATTTTATACTGACTTAATAAAATAAACTCTCTAGCCATTTAATGTACTTATACTCTTAATCTTGATATAATTATTATTAGTTGTGTGTATTATTATTTTGATTTATTAAAAAGCGAGATTCTTTCGTGGGTCAATATGCCTGGTAAATTGGATAATAATAATGTACATTGGCGAAGTAATAGTTCGTTGATGGAATCCATGTCTCAGTTTAGAGATAGATGATACACCTTTATGAAAGCTTATAAGTTTTCATGTGTAAAACCGGCCGGTGGATTTTGTATCCGATACATGAAATAAGTTAAGCGAAAGTCTAAAAGAAATAATAAATAAATTAAATTGTTTGCAATTTAATTTAATTGATTCGTATCTGAATCTTAACATGGGGAGCTAAATAAGATATAATGGATGAATTTCGGAATTGAATAAGGAGCGCAATTATAAATTTTTAGTGGAATAATTCGTAATTAATTATGGTAGATATTAATTTCAAAAATTATAAATTAGTTCCATAATTGGAAGCCTTGTTAATTAAGTTCTGTGGTCCCTACTATGCCTAAATAATAGGAAATAAAGGAATCATTTTTCTGGTGGAAAAGAAAACTTAACAGGTTTTAGAAAAGGTTCTTAGCCCTTAAAACTTGTGCTATAAATACATAAGGTTTTCCACCTAGAAAACAAAAGATATGGTGGCTGAAATTTTCAGCCAAATTTTCCTAAGAATTTCGCCCACACAAAATTGCTATTTCCGATTGTTATTTGGGTAACACAATAGAAGATCGTGGAACGTTGAAGGATCACGATTGTATGTATGATGGAGATTGCATTGAGAAGTTATAGAACAGAAGGCTCACGTGGTAGAAGAGATATGTTCACGCTTCAAGAGGTAACCCATGAAATCTCGTTTATGCAAGTTGTCTATATTACATATGATTTTGATACTGGGACTGCTTCCGCTGCTTATTATAATCCATCACATTCATCTGACAAAGCAAATAAGAATTCCAGGTCTTCATGTGAAAACAACTGAAACTCATCCACACTTTCAAAGTACAGGAAAAAATGAATGTATTAATCATCAACTCTGTTATTATGTGGGCGATGTGCATAAATAGTCACTAACAGTATTTATCTTTATTTTAAAGTCTGTATTTTCAATGTATTTAGTTTTTTGTTACTGATTTAATAAACTTATTCCTGACTGAACAAAAATAACCTTCTGCTATAACGTATACATACGCTATAACAAGCAGCAGCAACACAGCAACACTTCACTATGATAGTCGAAATTGAAGAAAATTATCTTCCGATTTCAAAAATTCAACATTCTCATCCAAAAATTGACATATATTTACAGTAAGTTATACTTTTATGTGTTTCTATTGATGTATATTTCGACATAGTTATACTCTTTCCGATTACTATTGATTTTTATACAGTAAGTAGAAATTTGATTTTTTTTTCAATTTATGGATTGATAAAGTTAAGGACATCGCCTCCTATGTTAATTCTATAAAAATTGAGCACATAATACTAAGGATATAGTGTCCTCATTTTGCAAATTGAATTGAAAAAGTTAAGGACACAATGTCCTTAACTTTGTTGATGTTCTTCTATATATTAAGGACGTACTCTCACAGTTTTGCAAATTATTTTGAAAAAGTAAAGGACACAAAGTCTTAAAGTTTGAGTTTCAAATTGAAAAAGTTAAGGACATTTTCTCCTTAACTTACATTTATTAGTTAAAACATGTCTTTAAGTTTGAATTACAGATTGAAAAGTTAAGGACATGAGTCCTTAAGTTTGACTTGCAGGTTCAAAAGTTAAGGAAAACAAGTCCTTAAGTTTGAAATACAGGTTCTAAAGTTAAGGACAGGAAGTCCTTAAAGTTCGACTTGCAGGTTCAAAAGTTAAGGACAGAAAGTCTTTAAGTTTGAATTATAGGCTGAAAAGTTAAGGGCATAAGTCCTTAAGTTTGACTTGAAAGTTCAAAAGTTAAGGGTAGGCAGTCCTTAAGTTTGAATTGAAGGTTCAAAAGTTAAGGACATGCAGTCGTTAAGTTTGAATTCCAAGTTCAAAAATTAAGGATAGGCAGTCCTTAACTTTGAATTTAAAGTTAAAATGTCAAGGACTAACTTGGTCTTAAACTTATAGTACCTGTTTTAATTATACAAGGATTGCTTTATAAAATATGCCCCGAGTTTCCCATTCTCTGGACTTGCAAGATGGAAACAATATGCATTATAGTTGCTTTTAATGATAGATGGACTAAAGACTATCAATATCTTGATCATCAAACAAAGCTTCTTCTAGTACGTGAGTCAATTCGGTTTGAAGATTTCACTAAACAGATCTTTGAGGTTATTGAATTGGATAGACACAAGTTTGAAGCAGTGATATGGTTTGATATTAACCTTGGAACAAGCAAAGGAATGCTTGTATCCAGAGATTTAGATCTTCACACATTAATAGAGTTACTAAAAACTCATTCACTCTTCAAGGGTTGTCGTTTCATTGTTGATATTTAGGAAAGAGTTTTAGGATCAACAAGCAATGAACATGTCCACACAAAAACTCAACATGATAATCAAAACAAATGCCAACAGATAATAGAAATAGATATGGTTGGAGGTGCTTCAAACACATGCCAACAGAGAAACTCAAGATGACAATCAAGATAAATGCCAACAGATAATGGAAATAGATATGGATAAAGCTCAACCAATAATTGAAGAGGTGTTTCAAACATTTGATTCTATTCAAGTAGAAGGCCAAAGCATTATAAAGATTGACAACGAACAGGCTTTGGGTATTCAAGTCTTAGAGAGTGCATCGGTAATCGAAGAAGTTTCTGAAAAAACCTCTTCTCAACTAACAAGACGAAGATCAAATTTTAAACAAAAAAGAATCCCCAACTACGTTATTAAGAGAAAATGCTTCGTTGGAAGAAATAAAAGTCGAATCGGTATTTGACAAGAAGAAGAGTATAATTAATTATTTTTCCAATATACAATTAAAGGATATTTTAAATTCAAGGTTGTTAGATCAAGCTCAACAAGATATTCGTTGAAATGCAATGATGATAGGTGTTGTTGGTGTGTATATACTTTCAGAATTAAAGATTAAACACTGTTTAAAATAGTAAAGATTGAGAAAAAACATGACTGCTCTGTTAACACTATGAAAGCAGATCAAAGGCATGCTACTTCAAAGTTGATTAGCACTTACATTATCGACAATCTTCAAGACCCAAGGTTTGAAGTTACACCAGCTTTTTTCATAGCAGAGATGCAAAAATTACATGGACTAGACATTGGATATCACAAGGCGTGGAATGCTATTCAACATGCTTCCACTTTAATAAGAGGAACTGCAAAAGAGAATTATGAATTATTGTCTTCATACTTGTATATGATGACAAGTAAAAACCTAGGAACTTGTACTAACATAAAGATAGACGACAACAACAGGTAAACAATCAAAAAAAAGTTTATTAGTATGTTTTATAAAAGTTAGGAGGTGTTGTCTTAACTTTATTAGCTTTTGAGTTGTAACCAGAAGTTCAGAACTGGATGTACTTAGCTTTTGAACTTGTAATTCAAAGTTAAGGACTGCTGGTCCTTAAGTTTTGAACATTGAAATCAAAGTTAAGGACCGCATGTCCTTAACTTTATAACTTGAAACTCTAAGTTAAGGACTGATTGTCCTTAACTTTTAACCTTGTAATCTGAAGTTCAGGACTACCTTTTAGTATTGTATTTTCATGTTTCTTTATACGTTTTATGCATATGGATCATCAATAGCTGGTTGGAATCATTGTAGACCAGTGATTGCTGTTATTGAAACTTTTTTAAAGTCAAAATTTTGTGGTGTTTTAATGATTTCAGTTTCAAAGGATGTAAATAACCAAATTTTCCCACTAGCCTTTTGAATAGCAGAATCTGATACTAATGATTCCTATGAGTGGTACTTTAGTTAACTTCGCAGTGCAATTGGGAGCCGTGAGAATTTAATTTTTTGTCAGACAGGCATCAAGTTATTGCAAATGGCATTGCAAAGGTAAATCCTAAAAGCCATCATGGGATTTGCATCTATCATTTGAAGCAGAACTTAAAGTGAAGGAAGGTGAAAAGTGAGGTCATAAAACCTTTTCAAAGTGCTGCAAGAGTATACATGCGCAAAGAACTTGACCTATACATGTCAGATATAGAAAAAGTATATAGGAAGACTTATGACTACTTGATGGAAGAACCACCAAAAAGATGGGCTCGTTCTTGTAGTCCATGACGACGATATGACATGCTCACAACAAACATAGTTGAGTCAATTCTGTCCTATTAGAAACAAGGGAGCTACCTATATTAAGAATGATGGTTTCATTCAAGTGAAGCTACAACGTTTGTTTTATGAAAGAAGAAATAAAGCAGAAGGAACATTTTATGATGTTTCTTGTTGGGTTGAGGAGGAATTGAAGAAAAGAATAGATTTAGAATTTACTTTGAATGTAAGTATTATGTTCTATGTTTATCTTATGATTTTGATATTATTTAACATAATGTACTAACTTATAATTTTTAAACATTGAAGATCTTCCTTGTTGATCATGGCGTTCTAGAGTTGAAGAAGAAGGAATAAATTTCTCGGTGGACTTAAACAAAAGAACATGTGATTTTTTTAGTTTCAATTTGATGAATTACCATGCATACATGCAGTTGCAGCTACTGAGAAGAGAAGTATCAAGAAGTCCAGCTTTTGTTCTCATTGGCACTTAAAGGAATATTGGCTGAAAACATATAAAAGACAAATACATCCTGTAGGTCATATTGATTCTTGGATTGTACTAGAGAGTGTTAAGTCACAAATTGTTAAACCTCTATATTTCAAAGTGCCACTGGGTAGAAGGCAAAAGAAAAGGTATAGTCATGTTACCTAGTCATCAAAAATAAGTTTTAAATGTGGTCGTTGCAGAAGAATTGGTCATAATGGAACATCTTATAGATATTCTTCAGCTCTCCATCAATTTTCGAGAAAGCATAGAGAAGAGTAGATATATCTACTTATGTTTATCGACTCTTTTTAGTGTTTGCTATAAATTGGATTCATTTAGATTATTCTTATTGGAGCAGATGTCTGAATTTTAAAAATTTCTTTCTTCTTACCTTGTTTTTGTTTCTTTTGAGTTAAAAGATTAAAAGTTAAGGAGAAGAGTCTGTAAGTTCGACTTGCAATTTCAAAACTTAAGGACAGTCTGTCTTTAACTTTGATTTCAAAGATTAAAATTTAAGGACTTCCTGTCCTTAACTTATAGTTTCAAGTTTAAAACTTAAGGAATGTATGTCCTTAACTTTGAGTTTTAAGTTCAAAAGTAAAGGACAACGGTCCTTAAGTTTGACTTGCTGGTTAAAAAGATATGGAGAAGAAGTCTTTAACTTATAGATCAAAGTTGAAAACATAAGGACTGATGTCCTTAACTTTGATTTTAAAGAATAAAAGTGAAGAACAGGAAGTCCTTAACTTATAGTTTCAAGTTTAAAACTTAAGGACTGTATGTCCTTAACTTTGAGTTTTAAGTTCAAAAGATAAGGACAACAGTCCTTAAGTTTGACTTGCTGGTTAAAAAGTTATGGAGAGAAAGTCCTCAACTTATAGTTCAAAGTTGAAAAATTAAGGACTCGTGTCCTTAACATTGATTTCAAAGATTACAAGTTAAGGACAATAAGTCCTTAACTTATAGTTTCATGTTTGAAACTTTAGGACTGTATGTCCTTAACTTTGAGTCTTAAGTTCAAAAGTTAAGGACAACAGTCCTTAAGTTTGACTTTCTTGTTAAAAAGTTATGGAGAAGAAGTCCTTAACTTATAATTCAACGTTGAAAACTAAAGGACTCCTATCCTTAACTTTGATTTAAAAGATCAAAAGTTAAGGACAGGAAGTCCTTAACTTATAGTTTCAAGTTTAAAACTTAAGGAATGTTTTTCCTTAACTTTGAGTTTTAAGTTCAAAAGATAAGGACATCAGTCCTTAAGTTTGACTTGCAGGTTAAAAAGTTATGGACAGGAAGTCCTTAACTTATAGTTCAAACTTGAAAAATTAAGGACTCGTGTGCTTAACTTTGATTTCAAAGATTAAAAGTTGACATGAAGTCCTTAACTTATAGTTTCAAGTATAAAACTTAAGGACTGTTTGTCCTTAACTTTGAGTTTTAAGTTCAAAAGTTAAGGAAAACAGTCCTTAAGTTTTAACTATACGTTCAAAAGTTAAGGACAGTCAGTCCTTAACTTTAAGTTCAAAGTTCAATGGTTAAGGACAGAAGTTCTTATGTTTGAAATACAGGTTCAAAAGTTAAGGACAAAGTTCTTAAGTTTAAATTACATGTTCAAAATTTCAGGAAAAAAGTCCTTAAATTTGTGTTTCAATTTTAAAATTTAAGGACATTTGATCCTTAACTTTGAATTTGAAGTTCACTTACATTTAATCATGAACTAATACTAACAAACTCAATGGACAAATCAACACTTGAGAGAATCAAAGGAATTAATAACATGATGCCTTGATATAACTTCTAAAATTGTAATTTTGCATAACTGTGACAAAAATTACGCTATGCCAACAAAATATAAGTGCCTTTTTAGTAATCTAAAGAATATTTCAGAAGTTTTCTAAACTTGCAGAATTCACATGTATCCTTTACAACAATTTTATACAAAAGATAATCCACAACTAACTTTCTTAAAAACTAAACTACAACCCCTTTGGACAGCAGGTTTCATTTTCACTCTCATAATCATCGCCAACATTTTCTGGTGGAGTATCATAACCAGAATTTCTTTTCCATTCACCATGTGCCCAAAGATATTAGCAAGTTCTTTTCTAATGTCTTTTATGTCTTCAGGTTTGAATTGCTCCCCATCCTTTCCAATCATCAGCAACTCAACATATTTGATCAGGAATGCACCACAATCAGTCCTAAGAGAAAATTAAGATATGCAGTGAATTAAACAATAAATCTAAAGTACAAATAAATAATATAACAAATAACAACACGTACGATCCAATTTGGCTTGGTGATCTTTGCCATTGAATATCAATTTTGTTGAAGACATTTCCGAAAGACTTGTGATGTTTGTCAAACTATGAGAACTTTAGCAAGCGGGGGATCATGCGTGCATATATTTCCATGTGATTCAATCCTAACTCATATGGCTCACTATATATGGAATCATATACATCGATCTTTTTATGATTCAAGTCCAATACCCCCAAAAGAAAGGGTGCCACGGCATTATCTTCTTTAGAAGGAAGCCGACATGGAAAGAATATTTTGTCAACTTCTGTCAAAGCAATTCCATATATATGGTTGTCCCCCCCTCCTCCATCCCCCCCCCCCCACACACACGTATGGTGTCAGAAACAACTGATTATCATCAGCACACCAAAAGTCATCAGTAGCATCATCACTGAAATATTTATGCACAAGCACCATGTAGTTATCTAAGAGAATATCAGTAGTTTTGCAATGAAAATGATGATCGCGAGGGTGGTAGCATTCCTTCTTTCTCAGATAATATAGGGCAATGTCAATATGCTTCATAAAAAGGCAAAAAATAAAACAAATCCACCAGTCATAAAATAATTAAAAAATGATAAATTAAGAATAAAAAAATAAATGCCTTGTGAATTATCTAACCTTATCATAAAGTACAAAACTGCTATTTGAAAAATCAAAGAAGAACATTTTGCTACTGATTTTTTGATGATACAATTTGTAGGGATTTTTCCCCACACCAATATCATCAGCATATACATCATCTTGTCCCGTGAAAATTTTGAAAATATCAACGTTAGAATTTAGTCTTGAACATAGCCTTTCATGTTGAAAAAATAAGGATAGGTAGTCCTTAAATTTGAATTAGAAGTTTAAAAGCTAAGGACACTTGGTATTACAGTGTGAGTTTCAAGTTCAAAACTTAAGGACTATCTGTCTTTAACTTTGAGTATCAAGTTCAAAAGTTAAGGAAATGAGGTTCTTTACTTATAGTTTCAAGTTCAAAATTTAATGACCGTGTATCCTTAACTTTGAATTCCAAGCTCAAAAGTTAGGGACAGGCAGTCCTAAAGTTTTAATTAGAAGTTCAAAACTTCTGTTTGTCTTTAACTTTGGGTATCAAGTTCAAAAGTTAAGGACAAGAGGTCCTTAACTTATAGTTTCAAGTTCAAAACTTAAGGACTATCTGCCGTAAACTTAGAATTCCAAGTTCAAAACTTAAGGACAACCGTCCTTAAGTTTCACTTGAAGGTTCAAAAGTTAAGGACAGACAGTCCTTAACTTTGACTTACAATTTCGAATATTTAGGACGCATGGTCCTCCATTTTGACATACAACTTCAAAATTTCAGGAGACTTAGTCCTAAAATTGGTCTTACAATCACAGAAGCTAAGGACTTAGTGAAATACATTAAGGGACTTACTCTTTTTTGCGACCTCTCCTTTTCTCTTTGCGCAACCACGCAATGAACTTCTTCATTTATTTTGCATCTTCTGCGGCATAATGAAAAATACTCCTACGAGTATATGTTGATTTTATCCATCCTGAATTCTTCGGAGTATTTTGATCATCTGGCATCAAAGTTCCCGCTTTTCTTTCCGGATCAAAAGGAGATTTCAACTGCTAACTTAGCTTCTTGGTCATTTTACCTCGACTAAGCTCTTATTCAACATTTCCTTCAACCTCCATAATCAAAGCCCCATCAATGCTTATTTTTGTACTTTGAGGAGTATGAGAAAGAATAGAAAATGACGGACCATCATAACCAATACTGTCTCTCTTTCTTCTCCTCGTATATTTGTTAACAGCTTCGTCATAGTTGTCCTATATATATATATATATATATATATATATATATATATATATATATATATATATATATATATATATATATATATATATATATATATATATATATATATATGTATTATATATGTAGGTATGTATATATATATATTATATATGTATGTATATATATGTATATATATTAGTGTGTTGCTGATCGTCAAATGATGAGACACAATTTCAATCTGAAGATACTAGTTAGGACACAATCTGTACCTATATATATATATATATATATATATATATATATATATATATATATATATATATATATATATATATATATATATATATGTATTATATATGTATGTATGTATATATATATATATATGTATTATATATGTATGTATGTATATATATATATATGTATTATATATGTATGTATGTATATATATGTATATATATTAGTTTGTTGCAGCTCGTCAAATGATGAGACAAAATTTCAATATGAATATAATATTTAGGACACAATCAGTACCTATCTTCTGCACACTACTTTCTTGTGTTTTTTCAAGAAACAATTCAGCTAATATATCACTTGCATCATTTTCTTTTTATTCAAATTGCACATTTTTTTCATCTTGCAATTGTTCACCATGTGCTTCAGTTTCTTGTTCACAAGATTCTGCAAAAATATTTACAAAAGCTAACACAATTAGTACTTGTTAATAATCTTTGATTAAAACAAACATATATGAAATAAAATAAAACATTGTCTAACCATTTGCAATAGTCAAGATCATCCCAATTATATCATTATCTTCACTTGCTTTTTCTTCGATTCCAATATTGTCGTTAAGAGATGGAGGTCTAGAGAGATCACATGTTGCATCTATGCATTTGGAACCATCTCACTTCTGCGTGTTCCTTCAGTATTTTCTATGTCTTGAGTTTGTATTCCACATTTCTCTTGATTCAACAAATATTTGTAATCACAAAAAAGTTTATATGTATTTCTCAATTAAATATAAATTTCAGCGAAAAGAAATTCAAAATCTATATCTATCATTTCCCAATATCAGTAACGTTCTCAGTTTCATCATCTAGATGTGTATCTCTAAAATCTCTTTCATACTAAACTTCTGCATGCACATCTATATTATCACGTTCATCACCGCCTGCATCTTTGTTGATTGTAACAGTTGGATCTGTATCTTCTTTAACTCTATCTTTTCTAATTAGAAAACTAGATTCTCTCTCCATGTTCCCTTCATCAGCTTTCCCATAAATCTCTAACAAAGTATCAAGCTTTGATCCTAGAGTTTTCTTTAAATCCTGAAAAAGAAACTAAGTTAGAAAGTTAAGGATAACTTCAAATGTTAAGGATATGCAATCCTTAAGTTTGAATTACAGGTTGAACAGTTGAGAACATGAGTCCTTAAGTTTTACTTGAAGGTTCAAAAATTAAGGATAGGCAGTACTTAAGTTTGAGTTCCAAGTTCAAAACTTAAGGAGAGGCAATCCTTAAGTTACAATTACAGGTTAAAAAGTTAAGGATAGACAGTCCTTAACTTCGAATTCCAAATTCAAAAGTTAAGGACAGGTAGTCCTTAACTTATAGTTTTAAAAGTTTTAAGCTTAAAACTTAAGGACATGAAGTCCTTAAGTTTAAATTACAGGTTGAAAGTTAAGGGCATGAGTCCTTAAGTTTCCCTTGAAGGTTCAAAAGTTAAGGAGAGACAGTCCTTAAGTTTGAATTCCAAGTTCAAAAGTTAAGAACAGGCAATCCTTAAGTTTTAATTACAAGTTAAAAAGTTAAGAAGCATTCCTTAAGTTTGAATTCCAAGTTTATAAGTTTAGGACAGGAAGTCCTTAAGTTTCAATTACAGGTTAAAAAGTTAAGAACATGCAGTCCTTAACTTTGAATTCCAAGTTCAAAATTTAAGGACAGGAAGTCCTAAAGTTTCAATTACAGGTTAAAAAGTTAAGGACGGGCAGTCCTTAACTTTGAATTTCAAGTTCAAAAGTTAAGGACATGCAGTCCTTAAGTTTCAATTATAGGTTGAAAAGTTAAGGACAGACAGTCCTTAACTTTGAATTCCAAGTTCTAAAGTTAAGGACAAGAAGTCCTGTGAACACCTAATTTTTTACTACACCCAAATTCTACACTAGTTTAGTGCAAATATTTCTTTTACGTCTAATCTTAATATATTAAAACATTTATCATACTCTTAGTAGGTTTTATTTAAAAAATATATACACACTAACTTTATATTCACATTCTTAGAGTATAAGTTTTACTCCTAATTTTAATAAAAGAAAAAAATTAAAATAAAAAAAAAGAAAAAGTTTTTTTTTTTAAAAAAAGAAATCTAATTAGATTTAAGCTATAGTATTTTACTTAGTATAATTTAAACTACTATTTAAATATTAATTTTCCTATGTATATAATATTTAAATATAATATAGCTAACTAATATTTTTAACTATGCATTTTACTTTCTAATTTCTTCACTAATAAAGAATAAGTAAAAGGAAAAAACAGAACGAATAGTAAAAATCAGCGGAGCAAAATGCTCTCGACGCATGATAGTTGGGCAATAGAATAGTGAAGTGCGCACGTTAGCACGACAGTTTTGACGACGAAATGGCTCGTCGCCGGCGAAACAACCCACCCCCTACTGATACGAAGCTAGTAACACCGGAGAATGGAACAACTAAGGAGCTGAAACCACTGACTTTTGGCAGTTTTCTACCTCAAAAGCTTCAATCGAAGACCCATGCAGAGACAAATTCATGCGAGATTTCTGTGATGGAGAGTGAAACAGTCTCACCTATTGCTGTGAAGAGATTACAGTTCACAAATCTCGTTGCTGATGAGGAATCGGAGGAGTTGCATGCGGAGAAAACTAAGCTTGTTGCTGAGGAGGTTCCAAAGGAAATGCATGTGGAGAAGCCAACAGTTCCAGATGTGGTGCGAGGTAATCGTGACACACAAATGGGCAAACAACTCTCATTTGTTCCTCCTATTGAGCGAGAAGGAAAAAAAGTAGTTCAGATTAGTGTTGAAGATCTGCAACCACAAGTGGATTATTGGCAAAATTCACTGATTGGGTTTGTAATTGGAGATAGACCTAATGAGCAATCTGTGGAAAATTTTGTAATTCATGTATGGAACTTTGTTGCTAAACCTCAGGTGCTTATACATGCAGATGGCTACTGTATTTTTAGATTCAGTAGCTCTGAAGATAAGGAATTGATTATGCAATCTGGCCCCTATTCATTTAGAAATAGGCCACTGGTTCTTCGACCATGGGAAATTGATTTCAATTTTCAGAGTGATGTGCTTAGTATTGTGCCAATTTGGATTCGATTTCCTGGTCTTCCTGTTGGTTATTGGTCTGCTGAAGTGCTAAGTAAATTGGCTAGTGCTATTGGTCGACCATTATATACAGACAAATTCACTGCATGCTTTGAGAAGATTTCATTTGCTAGGGTCCTTGTTGAAGTGGATGCTGCCTATCCACTTCCTGATGAATTGGAGATTGACACCCCATATGGCTCTAAGATACAGACAATTGAATATGATTGGAAGCCTTCCTTTTGTTGTCTCAAATTTGGACATGATGCATTTGAATGTTGGTATTATAAGGATGATAAACCTGTGCAGGGCATGGAGGCTCAGATCAAACCTATAAAGCAAAAAGGTAGAGTGAATCAGCAAGGGAATCAGAAGGGGAAACATATCAGAACCGAATGGATTGCTAAGCAGACTGTTGTTGAGCAGCCTAATACTGTGATTCCTACAGTAGAGGCTGTTATTGAGCAGACTAGTACTATGGTACCTGTAGTAGAGAGTCAATTAATGAAGCAATCTCATGGGGAGACTGATAGACCACAGTACACCATGCATTTTTGAAACTGATCATTTAGTCAGTTCAGAAATTGCATTTACTATTGCTGAAACTGAGAATGGAGAACATCAGACAGATCATGCTAGTAATGGTAAGGCTGTCATGAATGAGAATGGAAGCAGTAACTATAATGTAGACCCTGGTCCATCTTACAGGGTAGAGCCTCATTCTAAATGATTGTTGTAACTTGGAACATAAGGGGGCTTAATCAGCCTCATAAGCAAAAGGAGTTGAAAAACTTCTTAGCTAAGAATAAAGTAGATGTCATGGGAATCCTTGAAACCAGGGTAAAGGAGCCTAAATCAAAGAAGATATTAGGGAAGATTGCAAGGAGCTGGATGGTGCAGTGCAATTATTCAAATGCAGCTAATGGGAGAATCTGGTTGATTTGGAAGTCTAATATTCAAATGCATATATTAGCTACAACTGATCAGGTTATTCATTGTCAAGTGGAAGATATAAGGAATCAGATCAATATTCACTTAAGTGTGGTATATGGTCATAATACTGCTTCACTTAGGAAACATCTTTGGAGTGATCTAAGATCATTTCAGATCCCTAATCAGAATGCTTGGCTGATTAGTGGAGACTTTAATAATGTACTCAATTCTGATGACAGGATTGGATCTATTGTGACTGATGCTGAAGTAAAGGATTTCAAAGAGGTCATCTCTGACCTCCAGTTGACTGCTATTAGATCAAAAGGTTGGCATTTCACTTGGTCTAATAAGCAAGTATACAGTAAGATTGATTGGGCATTAGGTAACTATCAGTGGTTGCAGCAGTTTGGACATTTGGAAGCAGATTACTTGAACCCTTCTATATCTGATCATTCCCCTATTCTTATCAAGTTTGGAATGCAGAAACCTTTGCATCCGAAACCTTTTCGATTGTACAATGTTGTCATGGAGCACCCTCAATTTTCTCACATTGTTAAGCAGGCATGGAATCAAGAACAGGTAGGCAGCTCCATCCAGCAGATTTGGCAGAAGGTGAAGAGTATAAAACAGCAGCTGAAGGAGATCAACTCAAATATGGCAGCTTACCAACAAAACATTATTCAGGCCAGGGAACAACTAGACATCATCCAAACTCAGATGCAAAATAACCCTTGCACACAGGAGCTCATTTATAAGGAGAAGAAGGCACTTGAGGAACTTGTGAAATGGAGTAATATTGAAGAAAAAGTATTGAGACAGAAGTCAAAAGCAACATGGATTGAATGTGGAGATTCAAATACAAAATACTTACATGCTCAATGGAAGATTAGAACTGGACAGAACAATATTACTTCCATTTATACTGAGGATGGAATAAAATTGACTGATCCTTTATTTGTTGAGTAGGAATTCTTGAAGGTTTTTTACTCTTTAATGGGAGAATGTGATGTTGAGCTTCCTTGTGTGAATTCTCAAATCATGAAGGAAGGGTATTGTCTGAACCTTGATCAACAAAGATTTCTCATTAGAGAGGTAACAATGGAGGAGGTTACTGCAGCAGTTAAGGATATGCCATCAGATAAGGCACCAGGGGTTGATGGCTTTCCAGTAGAATTTTTTACAAAAAGCTGGGAATTGGTTAAGGATGACATCTTTTCTGCACTTAAAGGATTCTTCTCTTCAAGTGAACTGCCTTATATGATCAATACAACAGCTATAGCACTTGTCCCAAAGATCAGATCACCTTCTATTGTCAAAGATTACAGGCCAATTGCATGTTGCACTACACTATACAAGATTATATCCAAGGTACTTACTAGAAGAATGAAAGAGGTCATTGGTGATTTAGTTGGACCATCACAGTCAGCTTTTATTGAGGGGAGGTGTATTATTGATAACATTCTGTTAAGTCATGAAGTATTCAAGGGGTATTCTAGAAAAGGTATTTCACCTAGATGTGTCCTCAAAGTTGATCTTAGGAAAGCTTATGATACCTTAGAATGGTCCTTCTTGCAACAGATTCTCATTGATCTGGGCTTCCCTGCCAAGTTCACACACTGGATTATGACCTGTGTCTCTACTATTTCTTATTCCTTGGTAATGAATGGTGGCTTCACCAAGCCATTCAAAGCTAAGAGGGGTATTCGACAAGGGGATCCTATGTCACCTTATCTCTTTGTATTAGCCATGGAATATCTAAACAGACTACTGCAGCAGCTGCATAAGAATGGAAACTTCAATTTCCATCCAAGATGTAGGAAGCTTAACATTTCTCATGTATGTTTTGCAGATGATTTGCTCATGTTCTGTCGTGCTGATGAAATGTCTATCCAGATCTTGCATAACACTTTCCTTAAGTTCTCAGCAGCCTCTGGTCTTCATGCTAATATTAGCAAAAGTGCTATTTACTTGGCTGGGATCCAACAGCATACTAAAGAGCAGTTAATTAGTATCTTGGGTTTCACTGAAGGACAATTGCCATTTAGATACTTAGGAATCCCTCTGGATTCCAAGAAGCTGGCCATTCGAAATTACTTTCCTCTCATTGAAAGAATCACAGAAAGAATCACTTGTTGGTCAGCCAAATTCCTTTCTTATGCTGGTAGAAGCCAATTGATAAAGGCAGTGGTGTTTGGCATTCAATCATATTGGGCACAAATCTTCATTCTGCCTAAGAAGGTACTCAAAATTATTGATGCAATGTGTAGAACATTTCTTTGGACTGGTAAGGCAAATATTTCAAGAAGAGCATTGGTGGCTTGGGATAAAGTTTGCAGGCCAATTTCTGCTGGTGGCCTTAATATACTGGACTTATCTATGTGGAACAAGGCTGCTATATCAAAATTATTATGGGATTTGGCAAACAAAAAGACTGTCTATGGGTGTGATGGGTTCATGCTTATTACATCAAGAAAGGCAACATATCTTCTGTCAATATTCCAAGTACAGCAGCTTGGGTTATCAGGAAAACAATGGATTGCAGAAACTTCATTTTGGAGTGTCCTCAGCTGCAAGGTGATATCACTGCTCGATTGCAAAGCGTATGCAAACTGAATAAGTTTAGCATTCAAAAACTTTATACTTCACTGCTGCCCAGTTTTACAAAAGTCACATGGAAAAACTTGTTGCTGATTGATAATGTATTGCCTAGGCACAAGTTTACAGCCTGGCTTGCAGCTCACCACAGCCTTCCTACTGTAGACAGGTTAATGGTAATGGGCATTCATATTCCAATGGACTGTGTATTCTGCAAGTCTCAAGTGGAAGAGTTCAATCATCTCTTCTTTGAATGTGCTTGCACAAATAGACTATGGCAAAGAGTCTGTAAATGGTTAGGATATACTCGGAATGTAGGCTGCTGGGAGACTGAATTACACTGGATTTGTAGCTTAGCCAAGAGCAGGCCAATGGCATAAAGGGATTACAGCTGCTGCATTCATTACTACTACTGCATTAATCTAGAGAATGAGGAACCAAATGAGATTTGATGGTGTCACATATGTGGAGGAATTGCTATGTCGTGAGATTGTTCTGTTGATTCATTTGCGAGGCAGTAAACGCAAGAAATGGCAGTTAGGACTTAGCAAGCTCAATTATTTTCCTTAGCCTTTGAATTACATACTATTCTATAGATTGTATATACATAGTTAGAATAGAGAAGTGGGATTGGTATTAGTATAGTAGTTAGTCCAAAACTACTATCATGATCTCTGATGTAAATATTCTTTGTTATAAAATTGAAAAGAAAGATATTCAAAAAAAAAAAGAATAAGTAAAAGATAAAAATAAATAATAATAACAATATTAATATAGCAATAGTAATAATAATAAGTAATAAGTAATAAGTAGTAATAATAATAATAATAATAATAATAAGTAATAATATAATAAAAAGGGATAAATCTTAAGAGATTCAAATAAAATTATCCTAACCATTTACCATGATCTTCTCGACTTATTTCTCCCACTTCAACTCTAACTCTAACTCTTTTACATACCCCTACATTCCTATTATAAAAGAAAGAACAAAGCATAAAAAAAAGAGAGAAAAACGTTGAAAAACAACAGAGAAAAAAAAATGTTGAAAAACAAAGGAAATAGGAGTTCGAGATTTCGTTAGTGGTTCTGTGTTCGTGGTTCTAAAACGGTTAGTATTACAACTTTAAAAGTTTGTAGATATTCTTTTGTTGTGAAATCTTATAAAAGGTAACACTCATTCTCTTTAGTTAATTTAATATAATGTATAGTTGAATGTATCATGTTAGTTAATTTAAATTTAATTATTGTTTTGCTTTCTTTTGTATTATAGATGGCGTCGGTTTCTTCTTGTTATTTGTCCATGTATACGTATGTTCGGAAAAAAACCCAGACTAATCTGAAAATAGTTCTTCACTTTTAATCTTAGTTTTAATCTACTCTTTTCCGTAATTTCACATTCAATCCCCGTGGCATGTTAATCAAGTTAGCATAACATTTTTTAAGATTTTTGATTTTTCTTCCCTTGAGATAATCTGCATAAACTTGCTCAATCAGAATCTTATTTCCTATCTTTATATATTGACTTTCCTCTCGTAAATATAATTTCATTAGTTTGTTAGATTATTTATCGAAATTGCTTTAGAGCAATGTTATCCATTTTAATTCGTTTTGAAGACATAAATATTATTTATTTCACCATTAGAAAAATAGTAAAAGAATATCTTAGGTTTTCTTTTATTTACTTCATTCTAAAAAACTCTACTATGTTGCTTCCTTATGCCTCCATCCTTAGAAATTTTTGTTAATATAGTATAAAGGTATGATTTCGGCTTTTCTCTAACAATAGGCAAGTCTGTAGAATTAATTTAATGGAATTTTTCAGAGCTTCTTTCAAAGATTTACTTCACCTTTTGCTTTTAATAATAACAAAATATATATTTTTTAGTTCGAATATTTTTCTTACATTGCTGATGATATTGCATTACTGCGAAGTTATTAGTAGTTAGGTTGTATTGATTTTAATTAATAAACTAAACAGTGGGTAAAAAAACTACACTCAAATTTAATGAAGCAATAAAGCTGAATGTTTTTTAAATTTTTTTGTAAAATAAATATTATACATTAATTCAAAAATATTAACCAAATTATAAGAATATACAATTATCAGATATCTTGAATAATACAGAGACAAAAATGATTAAATATTCTAAATACGCTATTAGACCATCTGTTCATACCCGAACCTTGGATTGCTGTGTTTAAATAAATAAAAGGATCATGTGCGCATTTCGTGTCCTGATACCTTTCCAATTTGAAATAATTATGTTATAACCATGTGTACATTCTGTATCTTGGTTTAATATTTAATTCAAGGAAGTACCTTATGTGCGTATCGCATCTTGGTCAAAATAATTAATAAAAAATTTCATAAATTAAGTGAAGCGGTAATAAATAAGCCATAATTAAAAAAAATACAAGAATAACTAAAAATATTGATTTAAGCCTTACATTAATCAATAGAAGAGACCATGCTAGAACCACGGGACTCGAAGGGTGTCTTACGCCTTTCCATCAATCAACAGAATTCCTTACTCTGTCTTCTATTTTTGTAGACCATAAATTAAGAGTCAAACCTTCCTTTTGAAAAGGGATTCAAATAAAAGGTGACTTGGAACACCAAAACACAATTCCAAGTAGCGGCTCTAAAGAATAAATAATCTCTTTTCAAAACATCACTTTAATTGGAAAAACTCTTCTAACTCAACCTCGTAACAGGGTTGTGTGGGAAAAAAGAGGTGTGACAGTCATGGCGACTCTGCTGGGGAACAATTAATAAGAATTTGAGCTTTGTATATTCATTCTTGTTTGGCTTTTATCATGTTTTGGATATTATTGTATTTTGAAGCCTAATGTTCTATTTGTCGCTTATTTACTGCTTTAGTATTTATGTGAACTGTGATATAAATTGTATCCTCTCTTGCACCTCTCTGAGTCTTCTGATAGGTAATTATGTTGTGTTTTACTACCAGCATCAAAAAACTTCTGTCTTGAGATAACGCAGTTATCCTACAGCTTCTGGTGAAGGATTTAGTCACACGTGTTTAGGTGGGAGAACCGTTAGCTAGCCAGTGTTGTTCTACTCCTGGTGACGCTTGATGCTCCTCGGCTCGGGTTGTCCACCCGGGTAAGCCAGGTCTAATTACCATCTCCTTTTGGAATTTTGAAAACTTAGAAGAACAAGCCACAAGAATTGGATATCCCTAGTAGGTTACTCTTTATTTGCATCATATGCATTGAACTTAGCGGGGCTCGGCACAGGGGCCGGACCCGTCTAGGACAGGAACAAATTTTTCGAACCAACATGTTCATATCTATGTGCTATATTAACATATTTGGTAGGCTTCACTCAAATGTTGACCGGCTTTAGAATAGAATTAAACAAGGTTAAAGAAAGAGGAAATATCCAAGTTTTCATAAAATACATTTTTTTAAAAATAAAATTTTGAAAGGTTTTGGTATATAAACTAATAATTTTCAAAATAGTTTTCTTTTTTAGCTATTTTCACCGAACTACGTATGTTTTATTCTCACCGGATGTGAGACCCGTAAACAACCTTTATCAGGTTCAACCCCATTTTAAAAATGAAAAAAAGGGTTAAAAAACTTTTTTATGGACTATTAGTTATTTATTTTTTTCAACTAATGATAATTTAGTCACTTTGTCAAGTTTTTTTAACCAGTTTTGCCCTTGCATCCGGTCTTTCGTCGAAATAACCTTGAAACATGCATCGAAAATGCGAAATGGGAGGCTAGTTTTATTTTTTTATTATTTTTTGTTTACAAAACAAAAAAATAGTTATTTGGGCCTTTGGTTTTCTGTATGACTATTACTAATTTAAATTTTTTGGTCCCACAGTTTGGTTTTTATTTTTTATTTTTTTTATCTTTTTCTTTTTCCTTCAAACTCGAGAAATCAAAATTTTTGTGACAATAGTATATTAAACTAAAACTTAACCCCGAGTCTAGATAAATAGGTGCACCATGAGTAGGGAAAGAGGTATGTCTGAAAAGAGGCCCAGCTTAGAAGGGATACCGGACTTTCTCATTGTTGATCAGATACCACAAATATTGTGGGATTGGTGGAGAGATTTTATGGGATATGAGCGAAACCACATAAAGAATTACTTGGGACATTTGGTTCACATGATAACAATCAAGCCTATGAGGAATGTGATCGAAGCATTGATTCCGCATTGGGATCCTGAAAATAATATGTTCCATTTTACTGACTGTGAGATGACTCCGACCTTGGAGAAAATTGCCCATTTTCAGGGGTGGGGCCGTAATCTTTGCCGCCCGAGACCCATAGTGCAAAAAAATGTGAATGAGGGTAAGTTTCTGAAGCTCTTGAACATAAACTATGGACATTATGAAGGTTTAGGTGGCAATTGGGTTAAGTTGGGATTTCTATTTCATTTGTACGGCCACGAATGCAATTTCGAAAGGAATGTGGGAAAACTTAAATCAAAGGAAGACAAGGAAACATGGAAGATACATAGAAGGTTTGGATTTATGGTTGCTTGTTTGGGGCGTGTAGTTTTTCTGGTAAGGGAAGGACACATTGACATCCGATTGGCAGGTGTAGTTGAGGCGCTGACCTCGAAAGGGGATGACTATACTTTGGTCCCTATGATTCTTTCTTCCATTTTTTGTGCTTTAACTGGATGTAAATTGGGCGCACGAAACTTTGATGGTTGCAACATTTTGCTACATATATGGTTTTTGGAGCATTTTTATCGTCATCCTACGATCTCTAATTTTAGTGAACTATGGCTCAATCACACTTTTGATCACCAGAAGAGAATTGAAAAATGTGACTTACCTGAAGGGATTAACGCCTGGAAAGAACTGCTTCTTACTTTGTCTGCCAAGCAGATCACATGGAATTATGATTGGTTTTCCTCGAATGAGGTCATTTTGTGAATCTATATACCATTCTTATTTGGTACTTATAGGATTGGATGGTATTCGGTCATATGCTCCACTTCGGGTAATGCGCTAGCTTGCACGACGATAGGAGGTGCCACCAACATAAGATATAAGCAAGTTCTGTTATGATTTTGGTAAAGATCAACCTCACGACAAAGGGGAAATTATGAAAATTTGGTCTGCAAGTAAAGTTTCGTAGTTCAATGAGATGGTAGAGGACCGAGATCGTGGAGAGTTGATTCCTGAATATATTACTTGGTTTCGTGATCCTTCGTCGATTAGAGATAAGACTGAGGGGCCGAACATGAGAAGAAATGATCAAAGAACTATAGAAAGGGTGAAAGAGGAATTGGAGCATGCTCAGATGATTATAGACAAGAAACAAGCCCAGCATCAGGCCGGAATCGCTCATATTCATTTTAACATTGAGAAAGATTATCAATCTGCTTTGCGAGTCATGGATTAAGTTTTAAAGCATGCTAAAAATGAGGCAGCCTGCTTAAAAGAAGAATTGGCAAACACGATTGGTTTAGTCAGAAGAGTGGAGCAAAACAAAAATGCTGAAATACATAAGTTGCAAGAAGACTTGAGTATCATTGAAGAAGACGCCCACCAGCAACAATTGGAGTTTTGATCATCAGAAAGGGCAGTTTGAAACGGAAAGGGCCCATTGGATATGCTCAAAGAGTCAGCTTTATGCACAACTAGAAGAAACAAAAAGGCAAAAAGAGGGGTCATCAGCACATAGATTTTGAGGAAGAGCGACGACAGTGGATGATTGAGAAAGGTGTGTCAAAACCGTTGTATTGAATATGAAGGACGTAAGACTCAGATGGGGAACGCCCTCGACACTACCCAGATATGGTTGCAGAATTGTCACATGAGTATGGGGCAAGCTAGAGAACAGGTACTTCGATTGGCAGCAAAAGCAACATATGTTCATGATGATCATCGTAATCTAAACAATGAGGAAGTTGGTCAACAAGCATGTGTCCTCGTTCCACAGTTGCCGACAGTGTTTCAGAATTTGTACTAGACTTTAGGGGGACAGTGGAGGCCAAGAGATGAAGACAATTGATGATGCCAGTTTAAACAAGAAAATTATTGAAGATTAAATTTTTAGTGCAGTCTATTACTTCTTAGTTTCGTTTATTTGTCGCATTTTTAATTTTGAAGACTGTTTCATTATTATTATTATCAAAGTTTATTTTATTCCAGTCATGTTTATGTCTTTAGAGTCAGTAGAGTCAGTAGAGTCAGTTTGTATATATTTCTTTTTCTCTCATTCTATATAAAATATATATATATATATATATATATATATATATATATATATATATATATATATATATATATATATATATATATTTTGAAAAATATTTTAGTTTTTTTTACTTATAAAAAAAGAAATTATTATAATTGTTTTTATTTCTCCCGAACTACGTGGTGGTCTGATTCATGCGACGTCATTATACATAGGCAATCCCCATCGGATGTGATCACAGCCATAACTAATCTGAAAAAACATGATAAAAAATAAAATAAAAGAGCAGTAAGTTCAAAAGGAAATAATCCAACAAGCCGGTATGAAGAATGAAGCCTTCCAAAATCATTTTAGAAATGAAAATGGCATTAGGTGTATGGCATACAATGTGTGATTAATATCTGAAAATGCCTGACTCTAACACGTTTGTTATTTGTTATTTCAAAAAGAGATAAGGTTAAACAGAGGTAGTTGATTTGTGGTTAAAACTGGCGACTCACCCTTACAACACGAGGTCAAAAGGAAAAAGTAAAATGGGAAAAATAGTGAGAATGAGCCAGATAATGATGATGTCCATGGACACTTGGTCGAACAAGGTTCCGGACTGGTTGAAGAAGTAACAGTGTTGAAACAACAATTGGCAGATATGTACAAAGCCTGGGTGAATGGGCAGGCACCGCCCTCACTACCCCTGGGCCTTAAGATAATCCTCATAATGTGTCAGTTGCAAATCAAGTGCCCATCTCCATATTAAGTAACCCATTATACCAAATTGGAGTCAATCCGAGCATTAACCTCCCACTATCCCCAGTACCTCCACTCCATGTCCTCCAGCCGCACCCTTCAGAAATGACTTACATACTGTACCCATTCCTCAACCGGCTCTTGCTCAAAAGCTCAATAATGATCCACAATTGAATGCTCATGATACCCAACATTACTCTCCAGAACTCATTTTCAAGGTTCCATATTCATACAAGCATACTTCTCAGAACATGTTCCCAATCGAGGTCGAAAAGCCAAACAACAATATGGAACAAGAGGAAATGACAAGAAAAATGAAGGGTTTGGAACAAACCGTGAGAAACATACAGGGTTTGGAAGGCCACAAGAGTGTTTCGCTCAATGATTTATGCATATTTCTCCACGTTCATTTGCCACCTGGATTCAAAACCCCTAAGTTTGACGAGTACGCCGGTATTGCAACCAATTGAGGGGAGCAGGGGGCAAAAAAGAATTGCTCATGGCTTATTTTGGGAAAAGTTTGACAGGAATTGCTTCAGAGTGGTTCATAGATCAAGACATATCTCACTGGCATGTTTGGAACGACATGGCTCAAGATTTTTTCCATTAATTTCAGTACAATATTGATATAGTGCCAGAACGCTCCTCTCTTGTCAACATAAAGAAGAAATCTACAGAAAGCGTCACAGAATATGCAATCAAGTGGAGAGAGCAGGCTTCTAGGGTCAAACCACCAATGAAAGAGGCAAAATTGATTGACTACTTTCTCCAAGCTCAGGATCCTGATTACCTCCATTATATGTTAGCTGCCATTGGTAAGCCTTTTGCCGAGGCGACCACGCAAGCAATTCAAAGCAGGTCAGGCAGTTTTGAAAATTGGAAAAAGAAGGAGGAAGGATCCATGATGGCATCTGGATTCGATGGAGTTCAAAGAGGAATAGTTCCTTCATACGGGCAATTCCAACACGGACAATACAATTCTCCTCAACATTATTATCTGACTCAGGGTCCCCGATACTCATATCCCTCGAAACAATACACAGTGTATAATGCTCAGGCTTATGCTAGGCCTCCCAACCACCAACAATGGCGAGCATCAATTCCGCAAGGCTCCCGTAAACTCCGGCAAAATTTTCAAGCACCATATAATCCTCGTCCCAGGCAGGAATATGTGAGAGAACAGGAGCCAAAGAAAGAGTTCACCCCAATTTGAGAATCGTGTACAAGCCTATTTCACAAGTTAATGCAACTGAAATTGATTGAACCTATCATGCCACGTTATGTGAATCCAAATTCAAAAGGTTTTGACTCCAATGCAAAATGTGAGTATCATTCTAACACCCAAGGTCATAGTAGTGATAATTTTTGGACATTAAAGCAATCCATTGAAATTTGATTGAAACAAAGGCAATTGTGGTGACAAACAATGAAGATACTCCTAATATCACAAACAATCCTCTCAAAGATTATGATAATACATATTTTATCGGGGTGATTTGTGATGATCGGGATTACAAACAGCCTAGCAAGACAGAGATGAATGTTAGAACCATAGGGCCCGAGCTAATAGTAATAGTAAGTCTACCGCAATTGGCACCACTGATTGTGAAAGGTGCGAGTTCTAGTTCAAACTTGGCAGGTTCTGAAAAAACGATTCTCTGTGTTCCTGGAAGCACAAAAAAGATTGAGGTTTAATTGGGTGGGACAAAACTTTATGTCCCTGGGGGCATTCAAAATATTGTTCTGAATGCTTTGAGAAAAATAATAGATCCAGTTGTGATCCGACCTATTGCACAACTTCAAGTGTCAAACCCAAAAGTTATTCCCTCGAACTATAACAAGACTGTCATGACATACAAAGGAAAAAACATAGTGAAAGAAATAGATGAAACGGGAGGGTTGAACCGCCATGGAAGGTGATACTCGCGAGAGGAGTTCAGAAAAGCTAAGCAAGATAAGGAAAATTACTTTCTAGTGAAAGAAACTGTTTCAGAAAAAAGGGCGGGAGGAATTCCTTAAGAAAATGATAACGCAAGACTACTCAATCATTGATCAATTAAGGAAAACCACTGCTCAAATATCTTTGTTATCTCTGCTTTTGCACTCGAAAGAACATCGCCGTGTGTTGATCAAAACTTTGAACGAGGCATATGTCTCAGAAAAGACAACGGTGAATCAGCTAGAAAAAATGGCTGAAAGATTCATTGAGGTGAACAAATTACCTTCATCTATCCTTTCAAATTCAATGAAATGAAGTTCCAGTTTCATAGTAGAATTCTATCTTTTCCTTTCCCTAATTTTTTCTTATTTCTCATCATTTTGAGTTTCGGTAATGCTGGATTTAAAAACATGATATGCACGCAGAATTCATGCCCAGATCTTAAAAAGGTTTTTAATCTCGAAATAATGAATCAAGAAGTCGAGTATGATGAAGATGAGGCCTTTAAGGAAATAAAAAAAAAATTGGATCAATGTAAGAATAACCCTAAGCCTAACTTATATGAAACTGAGGTAATTAACCTGGGAAGTCCTGAAGAAATCAGAGAAACAAAAATAAGCATACATACTGAACAAGGACGAGAGATGCCATAATTCAAGTTTTGTTAGAGTATAGAGATGTATTTGCTTAGTCGTATGATGACGTCCCGCGTTTGAGTGTTGACTTAGTGGTCCATAAGCTTCCCACATATCCTAATTTTCCACCAATCCAACAAAAACAAAGAAAGATTAAGACATGAGTGATAATATTAAGGAAGAAGTCATGAAGCAACTAAGTGCAAATGTGATCAGGGTCGTCCGATATACTGCATGGTTAGCAAAATGTTGTGCCAGTGCCAAAGAAGGATGGCAAAATTAGAGTTTGTGTTGACTATAGGGATTTAAACAAAGCAAGTCCAAAAGAAAACTTTCCACTACCCAACATTTTATATCCTTGTTGACAATTGTGCTAAACATGAGATCCAATCTTTTGTGGATTGTTATGTCGGGCATCATTTAATTCTGATGGATGAAGAAGATGCAGAAAAGACCGCCTTCACCACTCCATTGGGAACCTATTGTTATAGGGTCACGCCATTTGGTTTGAAGAATGCAGGAGCAGCTTACATGAGGGCCATGACAACCATATTCCATGACATGATGCACAAAGAGATTGAGGTGTATGTTGATGATGTGATCATTAAGTCTAGAACACAAGATGATCACGCGCAAGACTTGAAAAAGTTCTTTGAAAGGCTACGAAGGTACAATCTCAAACTCAATCCAGCCAAATGTGCATTTGGAGTCCCTTCTGGGAAGCTTTTTGGGTTTTATAGTTAGTTGAAGAGGCATTGAGTTAGATCCCTCCAAGATAAAGACCATTTTGAGAGCTGCCTCCTCCGAAGAATAAAAAAGAAGTCATGAGTTTGCTCGGGAGGTTGAACTACATCATCAGTCATTGCACAGCTTACAACCATATGCGGGCCTATTTTCAAGTTGTTGAAAAAGAATGACGCTATCATGTGGACAGATGAGTTCCAAGAAGCTTTTGATAAGATCAAGGAATATTTGTCTAATCCTCTTTTTTTGGTCCCGCTGGAACCCCGTAGGCCTCTATTTTTATATCCGTTGGTAACAGATAGTTCTTTTGGTTGTGTTCTGGGTCAACATGATGTGACAGGAAAAAAGAATAAGTAATATATGAGCAAAAATTTTACCACTTATGAGTCCAAATACACTCTTTTAGAAAGGACATGTTGTGCCTTAACCTGGGTCACTCAGAATCTTAGGCTTTATCTTTTGGCCTATACAACTTACCTCATATCCCGAATGGATCCCTTGAAGTACATCTTTCAGAAGTCGATGCCAACTAGCAGTTTTGCAAAACGGCAAATCTTGCTCACAGAGTTTGATATTGTTCATGTCACTCGCACTGCCATGAAGTCATAAGCTTTGGCTGATCATCTGGCAGAAAACCTAGTATATGATGAGTATGAATCTTTGAACACATACTTCCCAAATGAAGAGGTTAATTTAGTTGAAGAAGAAGTCCAAGAGGACAGTCAAGTTTGGAAACTATACTTTGATGGGGCTGTCAACATCAAAGGCGTAGGGATTGGGGCAATTCTCGTATCACCTACTGGGAAACATTACCCTACCACAACACGACTTAGCTTCTTCTGTACGAACAACACAACATAATTTGAAGCTTGCATCATGGGTTTGAACATGGCAATAAACCTAAATATGCATGAACTGTTGGTGATGGGAGATTCGGATTTGCTTATTCGGCAGGCTCAAGGTGATCGGGAGACTTGAGACATCAAGCTCATTCCATATAGACAATGTGTGAAAGATCTTAGCAAGAGATTCAAGTCCATTGAGTTTAGATACATTTCCAGGTTTCACAATAAACTAGTTGATGCCTTGGCCACCTTGGCCTTAATGCTTCCATATCCGGGTAATACTCACATTGACCCATTGAAAATTCAAATTCGGGATCAACATGGTTATTGCAATACAATTGAAGCGGAACTAGATGGTGAACCATGGCACCGTGATATTAAACAGTTTTTGAAAACAAGAGAATATCCAGAACATGCTAATGGGGATCAAAAGAGAACTATTAGGCGACTCTCTAATGGTTTCTTTTTGAGTGGGTAAATCCTATACAAAAGAACCCCGAATTTAAATTTATTGAGATACGTGTATGCCAAAGAAGCTGAAATGATTATAAACGAGGTGCATTTGGGAGTTTGTGGTATGCACATGAACGGATATGTTCTAGAGAAGAAGATCCTTCGGCAGGATATTACTGGCTTACTACGGAGCAAATTGCTTTCGTTTTCTTCGTAAGTGCCACCGGTTTCAGATTCCCAGTGATTTGACCCACTCTCCTCCTTCAGAGTTGTATCTTATGTCAGCTCCTTGGCCTTTTTTTTCTTGGGAATGGACGTCATTGGCCAGTCGAGCCAAAAGCTTCAAATGGGCACAGATTCATCTTGGTTGCAATTGATTACTTCACAAAATGGGTGGAGGCTATTACATCGAAAGCAGTTAGCAAGAGAGCGTTAGTAGACTTCGTCCACTCTAACATCATCTGTTATTTCGGTCTTCCAAAAACTATTATTATAGATAATGTTGCTAGTTTAAATATTCATCTAATGAAGGAGGTATGTGAACAAATTAAAATTGAGCATCGCCATTCTACTCCTTACCGACCCAAAGCTAATGGAGTTGTTGAAGCTGCAAATAAGGACATCAAAAAGATTCTTAGGAAGATGGTCCAAGGGTCTAGACAATGGCACGAGAAATTGCCTTTTGCTATGTTGGGATACCGGACAATTGTTCGTACATCAGTTGGTGCAGCACCCTACTTGTTCGTTTATGGGATTGAAGTGGTCATACCTGCTGAAGTTGAGATTCCCTCTCTTAGGATAATTGTTGAAGCTGGGATTGAAGACACCGAATGGGTGAAGTCACGATTGGAACACTTGAGTTTGATTGATGAAAAGCGTTTGGCGGCAGTTTGTTTTGGTCACAGTTATACCGACAAAGAATGGCACGCGCTTACAATAAGAAAGTGTGCCCAAGAAGATATTAGGTAGTACAGCTTGTTTTGAAACGCATGTTTCCACACTAGGAAGAAGCAAATGGAAAGTTTGCCCCGAATTGGAAAGGTCCTTACCTCGTCAAGAAAGTATTGTTGAAAGGAGCTCTACACTTGGCAGATATAGAAGGAAAGGTGACAAACATATCCGTCAACACAGATGCAGTCAAGAGATATTATGTCAGACATGCTTCTATTGGGGAATTTGGTTTATACTTAGCATTCTCAGGTTGGGATGATGAAAGGCTATAATTCTCGCCACCCAAACACTGGTCCACCGTAGTTAGCCCTTTGAAGACTTGTTAATATTTCTTTGTGCTTACCCTTTTTTGGAACCAATGTACTTTAAATAAATATTTAAAAAAGGGTCATCATCAAAAGAAGTTCATGCCATCCTGAACTACGTTCGACTTGATTCCGAAAGGATACGTAGGCATCCTCTCTCTGAGGTTCAGTGACACCAAACAAAAATCCACATTTCCCCAATATTCAAAGAAACTAGGGCATGTTTTTATTTTATTTTCTATGGTTGTTCCATCAAATGGTTCTAATAGTTGTAATTCAATTTAGTAGTTCTTTTTACCTATCCCTTTTATGACCTTCTGATCAGCTTTGGAGAATGCTAAGTCAGTACATTATGGGTGGTGCTTCAACCATTGAAAAGAGAGAAAAACAAATGAGAGAGTCTTATCGGTGAAAACCTTCAAGGTCACTATAAGGCGATGGCGAGTTCAGAAAAATAATGAAAGAGTCTTATTGGTGAAAACCCTCACGGCACAATAAGGCAATGGCGAGTTGAGAAAAAGGCAAATGAGAGAGGTCAATTGGTGAAAACCCACAGAGGGCATCGTTGATCAATTTTAGGTATTCTTATATCCCGGCACAAGCATGGTTAAAGAACTCAGTTTCAAAGAGAAGTTTACAATAGATTTTGAGAATTAGACGGCTTAGACGGATCGAGCATCTAGTCGAAAGTGCATGTCATGTTCATTGAAGTCAGCATATTCCTCCAAATAAGTCCTTTCATATTCTTCCCCTGACAGGGACACTTCTTGATTAAGTTGTAATTATTAGTTCACCTACTTGTTTTCATTTGTACTATTGTTCTTGAGTCCCTTTTAGTTTAATTTTGTCAAAGAAAAGCAAAGAAAAGGCCACAAAATCGGTTACAGTTTCCTCGTTATATGAAGCAAAAATTTATGGGGCATAAACAGTATGGGCAAAGCCATAAAGCCGACTTTGATATTCCTAGTCAAGCAAAAGACTTGAAGGTCTTAGCAATGTTTCAAGGGCAACAAAAGTTACTCATCAAAAGTTGTTTAGGGAAACAAAGTTGTTTGCACCATAGACACAAATGGTGATAGGAACAAAATAGTCAGGTGTTGATGTTGAATAAAAAAGATATTCAAAAAATCAAGTCAGAATCTCCCGACAATTTGTACGATCATCGACATGTTCCTAACAAGTGCAATGGATGCAAGGTCAAGTCACCAAAGAAGTCAAGGCCACAAACTGATAACCATTTTTAAAAACTAACGAATCTTTCTTTGCTTAGAACAGGAACAAATTCGTTTAGTGAAACAGTTTGTGGAAAGACGAATACCACCAAGTGAAGTTCTCAGATCCATGATTTCCTTCCAATATGCATGTAAGCATGTTATTTTAGTTTCATGGTAGGTATCGACACCCTATCTTCAACAAATGGTACTACATCCTTTGGTTGCATTATTTTCTACATAGGGTACGATATCCCCTAGTAGCGTTTAAGAGTTCCACGAGCCTTATTTTATTTCCAACACATGATACTACATCCCCTGGCTGCATTAATTTTTTCCTAGGGTACGACATCCCCTAGTAGCATTTGAGAGTGCCACGAGCCTCATTTTATTGCCAACACAGGGTACTACATCCCCTGGATGCATTATTTTCTACATAGGGTACGACATCCCCTAGTAGCATTTCAGAGTGCCACGAGCCTCATTTATTTCCAATACAGGGTACTACATCCCTGGCTGCATTATTTTCTACATAGGATACAACAGTCCCTAGTATAATTTCAGAGTGCCACGAGCTTCATTTTATTGCAAACACGGTATACTACATCCCCTGGTTGCCTTACTTCTAGTTGCAAACATAGGGTACGACATCCCCTAGTTGCATGTTAGAGTGCCACGAGCCTCATCTTATTGCCGACACATGGTACTACATTCCTTGATCGCATTACTTTTTACCTATATAGGGTACGACATCCCCTATTAGATCCCACGGGCCTCATCTTATCATCAACACAAGGTACTACATCCCCTGGTTGCCTCCTTCCTATTTACACGGGGTATAATATTCCCTATTATTAAAAGAAACTTTTTCAATTCCTTATTCTTTAATAGCAATGATAGTTTAATGTGTTTTCAATAACTCACAAAATTCTCCTAGTGCAAACTGGGGCAGAGAAGTTTTGTTCATTTTTTTTTGTTTGTGTTAGCTTGTAAGTTTTTCAGCAAAGCACAGATTTGATGTGAAAAAAATAAGATTTCAATTCTTTCCGGAGAAAGTGGAACGTTTGATCTCAATACTAGCCGCAAGCAGCTTCAGCATAACGCATGGGGAGACATATGGTCAAGATCTTTCCTCCCATCGTCGGATCAAGAAACAAGCATGAAAGAATATTTATTAGTCTGTTGCATCGAGAGCATCAAGTTTCAATCCAAAGTCACTGGGAGAAGCAAATCAAGAATCAAGACAAGACTCCAGATGGCATTTAGATAGGAATTTTGTAAATCTTAGATTTCAAGAATATATAATCATCTTTTCATTTTGATGTAATAGTAGGAACCGTAGATCGGAACCTCGACGGAACCTCAGTGGAATCTCCATCTAAGTATACTCCATCACTCTTCTTTCAGCTTGAACTATACGTGACCTGATTTCCTTATAACCCGGGATATGTAGGCTGCCTAAAACCAAGGCTCGGTCACACCTTTTCTTTTTCTATCTTGTTTTCCTTTTTGAATGACAGTGAGGCCAAAAATTAGTCACCTTATTCATTTTTTCTTTGCCTGAAAACTCTTCATGATTCCAAGCAAAGAGGGGCATGCTGTAAACACCTAATTTTTTACCACACCCAAATTCTATACTAGTTTAGTGTAAATATTTCTTTTACGTCTAATCTTAATATTTTAAAACTTTTATCATACTCTTAGTAGATTTTATTTAAAACTATATATATACACTAACTATATTCACATTCTTAGAGTATAAGGTTTACTCATAAATTTAATAAAAGAAAAAAAAATTTAAAAAAAGAAGAATTTTTTAAAAAAAAAAGAAATCTAATTAGAATTTTAAATGTAAGCTATAGTATTTTACTTAGTATAATTTAAACCACAATTTAAATACTTAATTTTTCTATGTATATAATATTTAAATATAAGATAACTAACTTATATTTTTTAACTATGCATTTTACTTTCTAATACCTTCATTAATAAAGAATAAGTAAAAGTTAAAAATAATGATAATAATAATAATAGTAACAAAATAATAAGTGGTAATAATAATAATAATAATAATAATAATTAATAATATAATAAATGGGGATAAATCTTAAAAGATATAAAACAATATTATCCTAATCATTTACCATGAGCTTCTCAACTTCTTTCTCCCATTTCAACTCTAACTCTAACTCTTTTATCTACCTGACATTCCTATTATAAAAGAAAGAATAAAGCATAAAAACAAAAAAGAGAAAAAAACGTTGAAAAACAAAAGAGACAAAAAATGTTGAAAAACAAAGAAGAAAGAAAACAACTGAGGAAAGAAAAACGTTGAAAAAGGAAGAGAAGCAACGAAGAAAGAAAACAAAGAAAAAATAAGAAAGGAACGAACGGAAGGAAAAAGGAAGAAAAGAAACATTGACAAAAGAGGTAAAAGAAAGAACAAAAAACGTAAGACAGAAACAGAAAGAAAGAGAGAAAATAGGAGTTCAGGATTTCGTTAGCGGTTTTGTGTTCGTGGTTCTAAAAAGGTTAGTATTGTAACTTTAGAAATTTATAAATATTCTTTTGTTATGAAATCTTACAAAAGGTAACACTCAATCTCCTTGGTTAATTTAATATAATGTATAATTGAACATATGATGTTAGTTTATTTAAATTCAATTATTCTTTTGCTTTCTTTTGTATTTTATATGGCGTCGGTTTCTTCTTATTATTTATCCATGTATACGTATGTTTGGAAGAAAAAACTGGACTAATCTGAAAATTGTTCTTCACTTTTAGTCTTGGTTTTAATCTACTATTTTCCATAATTTCACGTTCAATCCCCGTGGCATGTTGATCGAGTTAGCGTAACGTTTTTTGGGATTTGAATTTTTCTTCCCTTGAGATAACTTGCATAAACTTGGTCAATCAGGATCTTATTTCTTAGCTTTATATATTGACTTTCCTCTCGTAAATATAATTTCATTAGTTTATCAGATTAATTATCGGAATTGCTTTAGAGCGATGTTATCCATTTTAATTCGTTTTGGAGACATAAATATTATTTATTTCACCATAAGAAAAATAGTAAAAGAATCCCTTAGGTTTTCTTTTATTTACTTCATTCTAAGAAACTCTACTATGTTGCTTCCTCATGCCTCCATCATTAGAAATATTTGTTAATATAGTATAAAGGTATGATTTTGGCTTTTCTCTAACAGTAGGCAAGTCTGCAGAATTAATTTAACGGAATTTTTCAGAGCTTCTTTCAAAGCTTTAATTCACCTTTTGCTTTTAACAATAATTAAAAATATATTTTTTAGTTCCAATATTTTTCTTACATTGTTAATGATGTTGCATTATTGAGAAGTTATTAGTAGGTAGGTTGTATGGATCTTAATTAATAAAGTAAATAGTAGGTAAACAAACTAAACTCAAAGTTAATGAAGCTATAAAGCTTATTTTTTTAAAATTTTTTTGTAAATAAATATTATACATTAACTCAAAAATATCAACCAAATTATAAGAATATACAATTATTAGATATCTTCAATATTAAAGAAACAAAAACGATTAAATATTCGAAATACGCTATTAGCCCATGTATTCATACCCGAGCCTTGGATTGATGTGTTTAAATAATAAAAGGATCATGTGCGCATTCCGCGTCCTTATACCTTTCCAATTTGAAATAATTATGTTATATCTATGTGTACATTCTGTACCTTGGTTTAATATTAGATTTTAAGGAAGTACCTTATGTGCGTGTCGCATCTTGGTCAAAAGAATTAATAAAAAAATTAATAAATTAAGTGAAGCGGTAATAAATTAGTCATAATTAATAAAAACACAAGAATAACAAAAAATATTGATTTAAGCCTTACATTAATCAATATAAGCAAACATGCTAGAACCACGGGACTCGAGGGATGCCTTACACCTTCCCCTCGGTCAACAGAGTTCCTTACTCAGTCTTCTGTTTTCGTAGACCATAAATTAATAGTCAAACCTTCCTTTTGAAAAGGGATTCAAATAAAAGGTGACTTGGAACACCAAAACTCAATTCCAAGTGGCGACTCTAAATAATAAATAATCCCTTTTCAAAATGTCACTTTAATTGGGAAAACTCTTCTAACTCAACCTCGTAACAGGGTTGTGTGGGAAAAAAGAGGTGTGACAGTCATGGTGACTCTGTTGGGGAACAATGAATAATAATTAGAGCTCTGTATATTGATTCTTGTTTGGCTTTCATCATGTTTTGGATATTATTGTATTTTGAAGCCTAATGTGCTATTTGTCGCTTTAATACCGCTTTAATATTTATGTGAACTGTGATATAAATTGTATCCTCTCTCGCACCCCTCTGAGTCTTCTGATAGGTAGTTATGTTGTGTTTTCCTACCAGCATCACAAAACTTCTCTCTTGAGATAAAGCCAGTTAGCCTACCAGCTTCTGGTGAAGGAATTAGTCTCACATGTTTAGGTGGGAAGCCGTTAGCTAGCCAGTATTGTTCTACTCCTGGTGACGCTTGACGCTCCTCGGCTCGGGTTGTCCACCCGGGTAAGCCAGGACTAAATACCATCTCCTTTAGGATATTTGAAAACTTAGAAGAACAAGCCACAAGCAATGAATATCCCTAGTAGGTTACACTTTATTTGCATCATATGCATTGAACTTAGCAGGATCGGCACAGGGGCCGGACCTGTCTAGGACAGGAACAAATTTTTTGGACCAACATGTTTATATCTATGTGCGATATGTAACCTTTTTTGGTAGGCTTCACTCAAATGTTGACCGGCTCTAGAATAAAATTAAACAAGGTTAAAGAAAGAGGAAATATCCAAGTTTTCATAAAATACCTTTTCTTAAAAATAAAATTTTGAAATGTTTTGGTATATAAACTAATAATTTTCAAAATAATTTTTAGTTATTTTCACCGAACTACGCAGGTTTGATTCTCACCGTATTTGAGATACGTAGGCAACCTTCATTAGGTTCAACCCCATTGTAAATAAACAAAAAAGGGTTGAAAAAAAGGTTTTTATGGACTATTTGTTATTATTTTTTCAAATAATGATAATATAGTCACTTTATCAAGTTTTGTGTTAGCCAGTTTTGCCCTTGAATCCGGTCTTTTTATCGAAATAACCTTGACACCTGCATCGAAAATGCGAAATGGGAGGCCAGTTTTATTTTTTTATTTTTTTTTATAAAACAAAAAATAGTCATTTGGGCCTTTTGTTTTCTATATGACTGTTACTAATTTAATTTTTTTTAGTCCCACAGTTTGGTTTTTATTTTTTATTTTTTATTTTCCTTCAAACCCGAGAAATTGAAATATTTGTGCCAATAGTATATTTAACTAAAACTTAAACTCGTGTCTGGATAAACAGGTGCACCATGAGTGGGGAAAGAGGTAAGTCCGAAAAGATGCCCAGGTTAGAAGGGATACCGGATTTTCTCATTGTTGATCAGATACCACAATTATTGTGGGATTGCTGGAGAGATTTTAAGGAATATGAGCAAAACCAGATAAAGAAATACATGGGACATTTGGTTCATATGATAACAATAAGGCCTAGGAGGGATGTGATCGAAGCTTTGATTCTGAATTGGGATCCTGAAAATAATGTGTTCCATTTTACTCTATGAGATGACTCCGACCTTGGAGGAAATTGCCCATTTCCAGGGGTGGGGCCATAATCTTTGCCGCCAGAGACCCATAGTGCCTAAAAATGTGAATGAGGGTAAGTTTCTGAAGCTCTTGAACATAAACTATGGACATTATGAAGGTTTAGTAGGCAATTGGGTTAAGTTGGAATTTCTATTTCATTTGTACGGCCTCGAATGCAATTTCGAAAGGAATGTGGGAAAACTGAAATCAAGGGAATACAAGGAAACATGGAAGATACACAGAAGTTTTGCTATGGTTGCTTTTTTGGTGCGTGTACTTTTTCGGAAAGGGAATGACGCATTGACATCCGGTTGGCAGGTGTAGTTGAGGCGCTGACCTTGAAAGGGGATGATTATACTTTGGTCCCTATGATTCTTTCTTCCATTTTTCGTGCTTTAACAGGATGTAAATTGGGCGCACGAAACTTTGATTGTTGCAACATTTTTCTACAAATATGGTTTTTGAAGCATTTTTATCGTAATCCTACGATCTCTAATTTTAGTGAGCTCTGGCCCACTCACACTTTTGATCACCGGAAGATAATTGAAAAATGTGACTTATCTGAAGGGATTAACGCCTGGAAAGAACTACTTCTTTCTTTGTCTGCCAAGCAGATCACATGGAATTACGATTGGTTTTTCTAGAAGGAGGTCATTTGTGAATTTGTATACCATTCTTATTTGGTACTTATAGGATTGGATGGTGTTCAGTATTATGCTCCACTTCGGGTAATGCGCTATCTTGCACGGCAATAGGAGGTGCCACCAACATGAGATATGAGCAAGTTCTATTATGATTTTGGTAAAGATCAACCTCACGATGAAGGGGAAATTATGAAAATTCGGTATGCAAGTGAAGTTTCGGATTTCAATGAGATGGTAGAGGACCGAGATCGTGGCGAGGTGATCCCTGAATATATTACTTGGTTTCATGATCCTTCATCGTTTAGAGACAAGCCTGAGGGGGCGAACAGGAGCAGAAATTATCAAAGAACTATAGAAAGGTTGAAAGAGGAATTGGAGCATGCTCAGATGGTTATAGCCAAGCAACAAGCCCATCATCAGTCCGGAATCGCTCATATTCGTTTAAACATTGAGAAAGATTATCAATCTGCTTTGCAAGTCATGGATATAGATTTATAGCATTCTAAAAATGAGGCAGCCCGCTTAGAAGAAGAATTGGCAAACACGATTGGTTTAGTCAGAAGAGTGGAGGCAAAAAAAAATGTTGAAATACATAAGTTGCAAGAAGACTTGAGTATCATTGAAGAAGATGTGCACCAGCAACAATTGGAGTTTGATCAGCAGAAAGGGCAGTTTGAAACCGAAAGGGCCCATTGGATACGCTCAAAGAGTCAGCTTTATGCATAATTAGAAGAAATAAAAAGGCAAAAGAGCGGTCATCAACACAGAGATTTTGAAGAAGAGCGGCGCCAGTGAATGATTGAGAGAGTTCTGTCAAAACCATCGCATTGAATATGAGCAACGTAAGACTCAGATGGGGCACGCCCTCAACACTACCCAGATATGGTTGCAGAATTGTCATATGAGTATGGGGTAAGCTAGAGAACAGGTACATCGATTGGCAGCAAAAGCAGCATATGTTCATGATGATCACCGTCGTCTAAACAATTAGGAAGTTGGTCAACAAGCACGTGTCCTCGTTCCACAGTTGCCAACAGTGTTTCAGAATTTGTACGAGACTTTAGGGGGATAGTGGAGGCCAAGAGATGCAGACAATTGATGATGTCAATTTAAACAAGAAGACTATTGAAGATTAAATTTTTAGTGCAGTCTATTAGTTCTTAGTTTCATTTATTTGTCGCACTTTTAATTTTGGAGACTTTTTTTATTATTATTATCAAAGTTTATTTTATTCCAGTCATGTTTATGTCTTTAGAGTCAGTAGAGTCAGTTATTATATATTTCCTTTTCTCTCATTCTACATAAAATATATATATATATATATATATATATATATATATATATATATATATATATAATTGAAAATATTTTAGTTTATTTTATTTATAAAAAAAGAAAGAAATCATTAGAATTGTTATTATTACTTCTGAACTACGTGGAGGTCTGATTCATGCGGCGTCATGATACGTAGGCAATCCCCATCAAATGTGATCACAGCCATAACTAATTTGAAAAGAAAATGATGATAAAAAAAGAAAAACAATAAGTTCAAAAGGAAATAATCCAACAAGCCGAGATAAAGCATGAAGCCTTCCAAAATCATTTTAGAAATGAAAATGGCATTAGGTACATGGCATACAATGTGTGATTAATATCTGAAAATGTCCAACTCTAACACATTTGTTATTTGTTATTTCAAAAAGAGATAAGGTTAAACATAGGTGGTTGGTTTGTGGTTTAAACTGGAGACTCACCCTTAAAATACGAGGTCAAAAGGAAAAAGTAAAATGGGAAACAACAGTGAGAATGAGCCAGATAATGATGATGTCCATGGACAATTGGTCGAACAAGGTTCGTGACTAGTTGAATAAGTAAGAGTACTGAAACAACAAATGGCAGATATGTACCAAGCATGGGTGAATGGACATGCACCGCCCTCTCTACCCCTGGGGCCTTCTGATAATCCTCATAATGTGTCAGTTGCAAATCAAGTGCCCATCTCCATAATAAGTAACCCATTGTACCAAACTGGAGTCAATCCGAGCATTAACCTCCCCACTATCCCCAGTACCTCCATTCCATGTCCTTCAGCGGCACCCTTCAGAAATGACTTACATACTATACCCATTCCTCAACCGGCTCTTGCTCAAAAGCTCAACAATGATCCACAATTGAATGCTCATGATACCCAACATTACTCTCCAGAACTGATTTTCAAGGTTTCAGATTCATATAAGCATACTTCTCAGAACATATTCCCAATCGAGGTCGAAAAGCCCAACAAGAATATGGAACAAGAGCAAATGACCAGAAAAATGAAGAGTTTGGAACAAACCATGAGAAACATATAGGGTTTGGGAGGCCACCAGATTGTTTCGCTCAATGATTTATGCATGTTTCCCCGTGTTCATTTGCCACCTGGATTCAAGACCCCTAAGTTAGACAAGTACGATTGTCACGGTGATCCTGTGGCCCAGTGGAAGAGATATTGCAACAAATTGAGGGGAGCAGGGGGCAAAGAAGAATTACTCATGGCTTATTTTGGGGAAAGTTTGTCAGGAATTGCTTCAGAGTGGTTCATAGATCAAGACATATCTCACTGGCATGTTTGGAACGACATGGCTCAAGATTTTTTCCATTAGTTTCAGTACAATATTGATATAGTGCCAGAACGCTCCTCTCTTGTCAACATAAAGAAGAAATCTACAGAAAGCGTCACAGAATATGGAATCAAGTGGAGAGAGCAGGCTGCTAGGGTCAAAGCACCAATGAAAGAGGCAGAAATGATTGACTACTTTCTCCAAGCTCAGGATCCTGATTACCTTCATTATATGTTAGCCTCCATTGGTAAGCCTTTTGCTGAGGCAATCAAGATTGGGGAAATAGTTGAGAATAGCATGAAGTCCGGGAAAATGGTGAGTGAGGTAGCCCTTAAGGCGACCATGCAAGCAATTCAAAGCGGGTCAGGTAGTTTCGGAAATCAAAAAAAGAAGGAGGAAGGATCCATGATGGCATCTGCATTCAATGGAGTTCAAAGAGGAATAGTTCCTTCATACTGGCAATTCCAACAAGGACAATCCAATTCTCCTCAAAATTATTATCCTCTTCAGGGTCCCCGATACTCATTTCCCTCGCAACAATACACAATGTATAATGCTTAGGCTTATGCTAGGCCTCCCAACCACCAACAATGGCGAGCATCAATTCCGCAAGGCTCCCGTCAACTCCGGAAAAATCTTCAGGAACCATATAATCCTCGTCCCATGCAGGAATATATGAGAGAAGAGGAGCCAAAAAAAGAGTTCACCCCAAGTGGAGAATCGTATACAAGCCTATTTCACCAGTTAATGCAGCTGAAATTGATTGAACCTATCATGCCACGTTATGTGAATCCAAATTCAAAAGGTTTTGACTCCAATGCAAGATGTGAGTATCATTCTAACACCCAAGGTCATAGTACTGTTAATTGTTGGACATTAAAGAAAGCCATTGAAAATTTGATTGAAGCAAAGGCAATTATGGTGACAAACAACGAAGATTTTCTTAATATCACAAACAATCCTCTCCCAGCTTATGATAATACACATTTTATTGGGATGATTTGTGATCATCGGGATAACAAACAATCTAGAAAGACAGAGATGATTGTTGGAACCATAGGGCTAGAGCCAAAAGTGATAATAAGCCTCCCGCAATTGGCACCGCTAATTGTCAAAGGTGCGAGTTCTAGTTCAAACTTGGCAGGTTCTGAAAAAATGCTTTTCTATGTTCCTGCAAGCACAAAATAGATTAAGGTTCAATTGGGTAGGCCAAAACTTTATGTCCCTGGAGGCATTCAAAGGATTATTCTGAATAATTCTTTGAGAAATATAACAGAGCCAGTTGTGATCCGACCTGTTGCACAACTTCCAGTGTCAAACCCAAAAGTTATTCCCTGGAACTATAACAAGACTGTCATGACAGATTAAGGAAAAGAGATAGTGGAAGAAATAGATGAAATGGATGGCTTGACCCGCTCTGGAAGGTGCTACTTGCCAGAGGAGTTGAGAAAAGCTAAGAAAGCCAAGGAAAATCACTTTCCAGTGAAAGAAACTGTTTCAGAAAAAGAAGCGGGAGGAATTCCTTAAGAAGATGAAAATGCAAGACTACTCAATCATTGATCAACTATGGAAACCCCTGCTCAAATATCTTTGTTATCTCTGCTTTTGCACTCGAAAGAACATCACTATGTGTTGATCAAAACATTGAACGAAGCATATGTCTCAGAAAAGACAACGGTGAATTAGCTACAAAAATGGCTGAAAGATTCTTTGAGATGAACAAAATTTCTTTCATCGATGATGATTTGCCTAAGGAAGGGGCTGGGCACAATAAAGTTTTGCATCTTATGGTCAAATGTGAAGGGCATTACGTAAAAGGGGTCATGATTGGCGGAGGCTCAAGTGTAGATGCATCCCATCTTTCTATTCTACAACAACTGAACATTGAAACTAACAGAAATCGAACTAGTAGTGTCAGCATCATGGCTTTTGATGGTTCAAAAAAAGACACTATATGGGGAAATCGAACTCACCATGTCAATTGGCCCGATTGATTTTAACATTGTCTTTCAGGTGTTGGATATGAAAACTTTCTATAATTTTCATCTGCCAAGGTAGTGGATCCATATGGCCAGAGCTGTACCATCCACCATACATCAGATGGTCAAATTCGAATATGACAGGCAAGAAATTGTTGTTCATGGGAAGGACGACTCGTCTGTCTACAATAACCCGTACATTCCATGTATCGAAGCTAAGGAAGGATGTGAATCCCTTATATATCAAACATTTAAGGTGATTGACATAGACCAAGTGGAAGAAGGAAAACCAATTATGCATCCCCATCCTTCATCCACATCTATGATGGTAGCTTCACTGATGTTGAGGAACATCTATGAACCAGGAAAAGGATTAGGATCATTCCTACAAGGAATTGTGAACCCCATTGCTCCTATTTCGAAGAGGGATACCTTTGGCTTGGGTTTTAAACCAACATCAGCTGACATAAACAGAGCCTAGGCCCGGAAAAAGAATGGTCTGAATCTGTCAAAACCAATCCCTCACATTGCCGACTCTTTTGTCAATCCACAATTTGAAGAAGTCCAAAATCTTTCTACTCCAGATGACATTGATGAAGTTTGTCTGGGTCTCAAGGAGATGTTCTATGGAATTAACATGGTTCAATTTGGTGAGGGCCCTAACCATGCAAGTGTTCAGCTAATTGGCCCAGAAACCTCTTTCAACAGCTGGGAAGCAACTCCTCTTCCCATCAGGAAGGAGTCTTTGTAGTCTGTTTTGTTGCTTTTCTGTATTTGGATTATTTTCAGGGTTGTAATATACTGTAGTTTAATTCCTTTGCTTTGATGTTAACCCTTCTATCCTTTCAAATTCAATGAAATGAAGTTCCAGTTTCATAGTAAAATTCTGTCTTTTCCTTTACCTAATTTTTGTTAATTTCTCATATTTTTCAGTTTCGTTAATGCTGGCTTTAAAAACATGACATGCACGCGGAATTCATGCCCAGATCTTAAAAAATTTTCCTTTAATCTCGAAATAATGAATCAAGAAGTCGAGTATGATGAAGATGAGGCCTTTAAGGAAATAAAAAAAAGAATTGGATCAATTTTAGAATAAGCCTAAGCTAACATAAATGGAACTAAGCAATTAACCTGGGAAGTCCTGAAGAAATTAGAGAAACAAAAATAAGCATACATACTGAACAAAGGACGAGAGATGCCATAATTCAAGTTTTGTTTGAGTATAGAGATGTATTTGCTTGGTCGTATGATGACGGGCCGGGTTTGAGTGCTGACTTAGTAGTCCATAAGCTTCCCACATATCCTAATTTTCCACCAATCCAACAAAAACAAAGGAAGTTTAATACATGTATGAGTGATAAGATTAAGGAAGAAGTCATGAAGCAACTAAGTGCAAATGTGATCAGGGTCGTCTGATGTACTACATGGTTAGCAAATATTGTGCCAGTGCCAATGAAGGATGGGAAAATTAGATTTTTTGTTGACAATAGGGATTTAAACAAAGCAAATCCAAAAGATAACTTTCCCTTACGCAACATTCATATCCTTGTTGACAATTGTGCTAAACATGAGATCCAATCTTTTGTGGATTGCTATGCTGGGTATCACCAAATTCTGATGGATGAAGAAGATGCAAGGAAAAACCGCCTTCACCACTCCGTTAGGAACCTATTGTTATAGGGTCATGCCATTTGGTTTGAAGAATGTAGGAGCAGCTTACATGAGGGCCATGACGACCATATTCCATGACATGATGCACAAAGAGGTGTATGTTGATGATGTTATCATTAAGTCTAGAACACAAGATGATCACGTGCAAGACTTGAAAAAGTTCTTCGAAAGGCTACGAAGGTACAATCACAAATTTAATCCAGCCAAATGTGCATTTGGAGTCCCTTCTGGGAAGCTTTTGGGTTTTATAGTTAGTTGAAGAGGCACTGAGTTAGATCCCTCCAAGATAAAGACCATTCGAGAGCTGCCTTCCCCGAAGAATAAAAAAGAAGTCATGAGTTAGCTGGGGAGGTTGAACTACATCAGTAGGTTCATTGCACAGCTTACAACAAACTGCTTAGCAAACTCTAGGCGTCCACGATCCCCGGTCAGAGATCAGAGACTTTTATTTTGCTATGGTCATCTGAAGCTCCTCCATGGCTTCCTCGCACATGCGATCCTATTTTCAAGTTGTTGAAAAAGAATTCCTCTATCAAGTGGACAGATGAGTGCCAAGAAGCTTTTGATAAGATCAAGGAATATTTGTCAAATCCTCTTGTTTTGGTCCCGCTGGAACCCGGTAGGCCTCTGTTTTTATATTTGTTGGTAACAGATAGTTCTTTTGGTTGTGTTTTGGGTCAACATGATGCGACAGGAAAAAAAAGCAATATATTATTTGAGCAAAAAGTTTACCATTTATGAGGCCAAACACACTCTTTTAGAAAGGACATGTTGTGCCTTAACCTGGGTTGCTCAGAAGCTTAGGCATTATCTTTTGGCCCATACAACTTACCTCATATCCCGAATGGATCCCTTGAAGTACATCTTTCAGAAATCGATGCCAACTGGCAGATTGGCAAAATGGAAAATCTTGCTCACAGAGTTTGATATTGGTCATGTCACTCGCACTACCATGAAGGTACAAGCTTTGGCTGATCATCTGGCAGAAAACCCGGTAGATGATGAGTACGAATCTTTGAACACATACTTCCAAAATGAAGAGGTTAATTTAGTTGAAGAAGAAGTCCAAGAGGACAGTCAAGTTTGGAAACTATACTTTGATGGGGCTGTCAACCTCAAAGGCGTAGGGATTGGGGAAATTCTCATATCACCTACTGGGCAACATTACCATGCCACAGCACTACTTCGCTTCTTCTTGACGAACAACACAACAGAATATAAAGCTTGCATCATGGCTTTGAACATGGCAATAAACCTAAATGTCCATGAACTGTTGGTGATGGGAGATTTCGGATTTGCTTATTCGGCAGGCTCAAGGATATTGGGAGACTCGAGACATCAAGCTCATTCCATATAAACAATGTGTGAAAGATCTTAGCAAGAGATTCAAGTCCATCGAGTTTAGATACATTCCCAGGTTTCACAATAAATTAGTTGATGCCTTGGCCACCTTGGCCTCAGTGCTTCCATATCCGAGTAATATTCACATTGACCCATTGAAAATTCAAATTCGGGATCAACATGGTTATTGCAATACAATTTAAGCGAAACTAGATGGTGAACCATAGTACCGTGATATTAAACAGTTTTTGAAAACAAGAGAATATCCAGAACATGAAAATAGGGATCAAAAGAGAACTATTAGGCGACTCTCTAATGGTTTCTTTTTGAGTGGGGAAATCCTATTCAAATGAACCCCGAATTTAAATTTATTGAGATGCGTGTATGCCAAAGTAGCTGAATGATTATGACGAGGTGCATTCGGGAGTTTGTGGTCCGCACATGAACGGATATGTTCTAGCAAAGAAGATCCTTTGACAGGATATTACTGGCTTACTATGGAGCGAGATTTCTTTCGTTTTGTTCGTAAGTGCCACCTGTGTCAGATTCACAGTGATTTGATTCACTCACCCCCATTAGATTTGTATCTTATGTCAGCTCCTTGGCCTTTTGTTTCTTAGGGAATAAACGGCATTGGCCAATAGAGCCAAAAGCTTCAAATGGGCACAGATTCATCGTGGTTGCAATTGATTACTTCACCAAATGGGTGGAGGCTATTACATTGAAAGAAGTTACCAACAGAGCAGTAGTAGAATTCGTCTACTCTAACATCATATGTCGTTTCGGTATTCCAAAAAATGTTATTAGAGATAATGCTGCTAATTTAAATAGACATCTGATGAAGGAGGTATGTGAACAATTTAATTGAGCATCGTCATTCTACTCCTTACCGACTAAAAGCTAATGGAGTTGTTGAAGCTGCAAATAATAACATCAAGAAGATTCTTAGGAAGATGGTCAAAGGGTCTAGACAATGGCACGAGAAATTGCCTTTTGCTATGTTGGGATACCGGACAACTATCCGTACATCAGTTGGTGCAGCACCCTACTTGTTAGTTTATGGAACTGAAGCGGTCATACCTGCTGAAGTTGAGATTCCCTCTCTTTGGATAATTGTTGAAGATGGGATTGAAGACACTGAATGGGTGAAGTCACGATTGGAACAGTTGAGTTGGGTGAAGTCACGATTGGAACAGTTGAGTTTGATCGATGGAAAGCGTTTGGCGGCAGTTTGTTTTGGTCAGTTATACCAACAAAGAATGGCACGCGTTTACAATAAGAAAGTGCGCCCAAGATTTGAGGTAGGACAGCTTGTTTTGAAACGCATATTTCATACCAAGAAGAAGCAAAAGGAAAGTTTGCCCCAAATTGGCAAGGTCCTTACCTCGTCAAGAAAGTATTATCGAAAGGAGCTCTACACTTGGCAGATATAGAAGGAAAGGTGATAGACATATCCGTCAATGCAGATGCAGTCAAGACATACTATGTCTGACATGCTTCTATAGGGGCATTTGGTTTATACTTAGCATTCTCAGGTTGGGATGACGAAAAGCTATCATTCTCGCTACCCAAACACTGGTCAGCCCTTTGAAGACTTGTTTATATTTCTTTGTGTTTACCCTTTTTTGGAACCAATGTACTTTAAAAAAAAGATTAAAAAAAATGTCATCATCAAAACAAGTTCATGCCATCCTGAACTACGTTCGACTTGATTCTGAAAGGATACATACGCACCCTCTCTGAGGTTCAGTCACACCAACAAAAATCCACATTTCCCCAATATTCAAAGAAAAGGCCACAAAATTGGTTACAGTTTCCTCGTTATATGAAGCAAAAATTTCTGGGGAATAAACTGTATGGGCAAAGCCATAAAGCCGACTTTGATATTTCTTGTCAAGCAAAGGACTTGAAGGACATAGCAATGTTTCAAGTGCAACAAAAGTTACTCATCAAAAGTTATTTAGGGGAACAAAGTTGTTTGCACCATAGACACAAATGGTGATAGGCGCAAAATAGTCATGTGTTGATGTTGAAAAAAAAAGATCTTCAGAAATAAAGTCAGAATCTCCTGGCAACTTGTACGATCATAGACAGGGTCCTAACAAGTGCAATGGATGCAAGGTTAAGTCGCCCAAGAAGTCAAGTCCACAAACTGACCACCATTTTTAAAAACTAACGAATCTTTCTTTGTTTAGAACAGGAACAAATCCGTTAAGTGAAGTTCTCAGACGAATACCACCAAGTGAAGTTATCAGATCCATGATTTCCTTCATATATGCATGTAAGCATGTTATTTTAGTTTCATGGTAGGGGATCGACATCCTATCTTCAACAAAGAGTACTACATCCCCTGGTTGCATTATTTTCTCCATAAGGTACGATATCCCTTAGTAGTGTTTCAGAGTGCCACGAGCCTCATTTTATTTCCAACACAGGGTACTACATCCTCTAGCTGCATTATTTTTTACAAAGGGTACGACATCCCCTAGTAGCATTTTAGAGTGCCACGAGCCTTGTTTTATTTCCAACCCAGGGTACTACATCCCCTGGCTGCATTATTTTCTACATAAGGTACAACATCTCCTAGTAGCATTTCAGAGTGCCACGAGCCTCATTTTATTGCCAAAACATGGTACTACATCCCCTGGCTGCATTATTTTTTACATAGGGTACGACATCCCCTAGTAGCATTTCAGAGTGCCACGAGCCTCATTTTATTGCCATTACAGGGTACTACATCCCCTGGCTGCATTATTTTCTATCTAGGGTACGACATTCCCTAGTAGCATTTCAAGTGCCACGGGCTTCATTTTATTTCCAACACGGTGTACTACATCCCCTGGTTGCCTTACGTCTTGTTGCAAACATAGGGTACGACATCCCCTAGTTGCATGTTAGAGTTCCACGAGCCTCGTCTCATTGCCGACACATGGTACTACATCCTTTGGTCGCATTACTTTCTAGCTAAATAGGGTATGACATCTCTAGTAGATGCCACGGGCCTCATCTTATCATCAACACAAGGTACTACATCCCCTGGTTTCCTCCTTCCTGTTAACACAGGGTATAATATTCCCTATTATTAAAAAGCATTTTTCAATTCTTTATTCTGCGATAGCAATGATAGTTTAATGTGTTTTGAATAACTCATTCACAAAAGTTATGTTCATTTTGATTGTTTGTGTTAGCTTGTAGGTTTTTCAGAAAAGCACAGATTTGATGTGAAAAAAAATAAGATTTCAGTTCTTTCCGGAGAAAGTGGAACGTTTGATCTAAATACCAGCCGCAACCAGATCTAGCATAATGCATGGGGAGACATATGATCAAGATCTTTCTTCCCATCATCGGATCAAGAAATAAGCATGAAAGAATATTTCATAGTCTGTTGCATCGAGAGCATCAAGTTTCAATCCAAACTCACTGGGAGAAGCAAATCAAGAATCAAGACAAGACTCCAGATGGAATTTAGATAGGAATTTTGTAACTCTTAGATTTCAAGAGTATGTAATTTTCTTTTCATTTTGATGTAATAGTAGGAACCGCAGATCGGAACCTCAGTGGACTCTCCATGTATGTATATTCCATCACTCTTCTTTCTGCTTGAACTACACATGACATGATTCCCTTATAACCCAGGATATGTAGGCTGCCTAAAACCAAGGCTCAGTCACACCTTTTTTTCTATCTTGTTTTCCTTTTCGAATGACAGTGAGGTTAAAAATCAGTCACCTTGTTCATTTTTTCTTTGCCTGAAAACTCTTCATGTTTTCAAGCAAAGAGGGCATGCTGTGAACACCTAGTTTTTTACCACACCCAAATTCTATACTAGTTTAGTGTAAATATTTCTTTTACGTCTAATCTTAATATTTTAAAACTTTTATCATACTCTTAGTAAGTTTTAGTTAAAACTATATATATACACTAACTATATATTCACATTCTTAGAGTATATGTTTTACTCATAATATTAATAAAAGAAAAAAATTTAAAAAAAAAAAGAAGAAACTTTTTTTAAAAAAAAAAGAAATCTAATTAGAATTTTAAATGTAAGCTATAGTATTTTACTTATTATAATTTGACTACAATTTCAATATTTAATTTTCCTATGTATATAATATTTAAATATAAGATGGCTAACTAATATTTTTAACTATGCATTTTACTTTTTAATTTCTTCATTAATAAATAATAATTAAAAGTTAATAATAATAATAATAATAATAAGTAATAATATATTAAAAGGGGATAAATCTTAAAAGATTCAAACAAAATTATTCTAACCACTTACCATGATTTTCTCAATTTCTTACTCCCACTTCAACTCTAATTCTAACTCTTTTACCTACCTATACATTCCTATTATAAAAGAAAGAACAAAGCATAAAAACAAAAAAGAGAAAAAAAATGTTGAAAAACAAAAGAGAAAAAAAAAATGTTGAAAAACAAAGAAGAAAGAAAACAACTGAGGAAAGGAAAACGTTGAAAAAGGAAGAAAAGGCAACGAAGAAAGAAAACAAAGAAAAAAGAAAAAAGGAACGAACGGAAGGAAAAAGGAAGAAAAGAAACACTGAAAAAAGAGGTAAAAGAAAGAACAAAAAACGTAAGAAAGAAACAGAAACAAAGAAAGGAAATAGAAGTTCGGGATTTCATTTGTGGTTCTATATTCGTTGTTCTAAAAAGATGTATTGTAACTTTGGAATTATGTAGATATTCTTTTGTTGTGAAATCTTATAAAAGGTAATATTCAATCTCTTTTGTTAATTTAATATAATGTATAATTGAACGTATGATGTTAGTTTATTTAAATTCAATTATTCTTTTGCTTTGTTTTGTATTTTAGATGGCGTTGCTTTCTTCTTGTTAATAATCCATGTGTACGTATGTTTGGAAAAAAAAAACCGGACTAATCTGAAAATTGTTCTTCACGTTAAATCTTAGTTTTAATCTACTCTTTTTCATAACTTCACGTTCAATCCCGTGGCATATTGATCGAGTTAGCGTAACATTTTTTGGGATTTGAATTTTTCTTCCCTTGAGATAATTTGCATAAACTTGGTCAATCAGAAATCATATTTCTTATCTTTATATATTGACTTTCCTCTCGTAAATATAATTTCATTAATTTGTCAGATTATTTATCGGAATTGCATTAGAGCAATGTTATCCATTTTAATTCGTTTTGGAGACATAAATATTATTTATTTCACCATAAGAAAAATAATAAAAGAATCCCTTAGGTTTTCTTTTATTTACTTCATTCTAAGAAACTCTACTATGTTGCTTCCTCATGCCTCCATCGTTAGAAATTTTTATTAATATAGTATAAAGGTATGATTTCGGCTTTTCTCTAACAGTAGGCAAATCTGCAGAATTAATTTAACAGAATTTTTCAGAGCTTCTTTCAAAGCTTTAATTCACCTTTTTTAATAATAATTAAAAATATATTTCTTAGTTCGAATATTTTTCTTACATTGCTGATGATGTTGCATTACTGAGAAGTTATTAGTAGTTAGGTTGTATGGATTTGTATTAATAAACTAAATAGTAGGTAAAAAAACTACACTCAAAGTTAATAAAGCTATAAAGTTGACTTTTTTGTATTTTTTTGTAAAATAAATAATGCATTAATTCCAAAATATCAACCAAATTATAAGAATATACAATTATTAGATATCTTGAATATTAAAGAGATAAAAATAATTAAATATTCTAAATGCGCTATTAGCCCATGTGTTCATACCGAGCCTTGGATTGATGTGCTTCAATAATAAAAGGATCATGTGCGCATTCCGCTTCCTGATACCTTTTCAATTTGAAATAATTATGTTATAACCATGTGTACATTCCGTACCTTGGTTTAATATTTAATTTCAAGAAAATACCTTGTGTGTGTATTGCATCTTCGTCAAAATAGTTAATAAAAAATATAATAAATTAAGTGAAGCGGTAATAAATAATCCATAATTAATAAAAATACAAGAATAGCTAAAACATTGATTTAAGCCTTACATTAATCAATAGAAGCGACCGTGCTAGAACCACAGGGCTCGAGGGGTGCCTTACACCTTCCCCTCGGTCAACAGAACTCCTTACTCAGTCTTCTGTTTTCGTAGACCATAAATTAAGAGTCAAACCTTCCTTTTGAAAAGAGATTCAAAAAAAAAGGTGACTTGGAACACCAAAACTCAATTCCAAGTGGCGACTCTAAATAATAAATAATCCCTTTTCAAAACGTCACTTTAATTGGAAAAACTCTTCTAACTCAACCTCGTAACAGAGTTGTGTGGGAAAAAAGAGGTTTGACAAGTCCTTAACTTGTAGTTTTAAGTTCAAAAGTTAAGGACACAAAATCCTGAACTTGGACTAACTGAAATTAATCATATTACCATAATTTGATTCACAATCATTTTTTTCTGCTATAGCTATCTTCTGATTTACTCTTGTAACTTCAGATTGCAGATCCTTCTTAAAACTCTCTAATAATTTCTGAATCAAAAAACATAAAAAAATGTCACAAGCAAAAAATAATCAAATAAAAAACTAATGTTATTCGAAGGCAGAAACACATACTCTAACAAATTCTTTAAGTATGGCTTCATCAAATTGTGTGGAAGATGGGCTTAAGCTTTGATCTTGTGAAATTGGCTCCTCCACACTAAGAGCTTTGTATATTCCTCTTTAACAGTAATAAATGGTGACACCTTGGTCAACTTATACAACTATTATATGACAAAACGTAAACATAAGTTTTCAGAACTAAAACATATAAACAAAAAAGTAGCTAGTAATTGCATTAACTTACATTTTCATTATGAAAGTATATTTTACAAATAGAATCAAACCGTGAAGATTTCATTTCCAAATAACAAATTATCCAAGGATAACCAGATTCTTGGAAGTTCACATATTATTTTTCCTGAAAAATAGGAATTACTTCCATAATCCAAACACAAAAGGCAAAAGGAAAGCCAAGTATAGTGTAGCTATCCTTGTCTTTATCTTTGTCTTTCTCTTTCTCAATCTCACTCTCATTCATCTTCAAACAACTCTTGATGATTTTAATTGTGTGTCATAAGAAAGAGAGCCCCAGTTGAAGAAGAGCAGAGTACATCATCGTCGACAATTTTCATTATCTGCTCGGATACATTCTTATTCTTCCGCTTGCCCATCAAAATAAATTGAACAAAATAAATTGTTGCCAACTTTACAGCATCATCATTGCTGCCTACAAATGATGAAGTTGTACCATGGGGGTGATTAGAAATAAAATTAAACAAATCATCCAATTCAATTCTATCCTTTCCGGGGAAATGGACTTTCGAAAGCCTATTCTCTTTCTCATGTAAACCTTTGATGTCCATCGAGGAATAACACTTCAAACCAGTAAGTAGATGAAATGTGTCACGTGTAAACTTAATTTCACGGTCAAATACCTTGAATTTCATCGAATCATGGTCATTATTCATAATTTCTGAAAGTAATATACAGTGAACAAGTTTAGCACAGAACTTCACACTTTGTAATTGGAAGAAGTTGCCGAAAATACCATCCATCAACTTCTTCCACTGCCTGTTTGACACAAAACTTTTAATTGTTTCCTTATATTGTAAATCTCCTTTCCAATACACCAAAAATTACGCCAATTATCAATCTTGAACACACGATCTCCTTCCATTATCACACTACAAATAAAGAAAAAGAAAACAAAGATTAGGACTTATAGTTAGTTGGAGGGACTTGGTCCTTAACTTCAAGTTTCACATGAAAAGTTAAGGACAAGAAGTCCGTAACTTAAAGTTTAAAGTTAAAAAGTTAAGGACAATAGGTCCTGAAATTCAAATTTGTAGTTCAAAAGTTAAGGACACTTGGTCATTAACTTCAAGTTTCAAGTTTCAAGTTAAGGACATGCAGTCATTAACTTTGAATTCCAAGTTCAAAAGTAAAGGACACTTAGTCATTAACTTAGATTTATAAGTTAAAGAGGTAAGAATAGGCAGGCCTTAACTTATAGTTTCAAATTCAAAAGGTAAGGACTCTAGGTCCTTAACTTCAAGTTTCAAGTTAAAAAGTTAAGGACATGCAGTCATTAACTTGTAGTTTCAACTTGAAAAGTTAAGGACTCTTGGTTCTGAACTTCAACTTTCAAATTCTAAAGTTAAGGATACTTAGTCTTAACTTCAAGTTTCAAGTTCAAAAGTTAAGGACACTCAGTCCTTAACTTTGAGTTTCAACTTTAAAAGTTAATGTCGTTTGATCCTTATCTTTTATGAACACAGTTAACTAAAAATTCAGAAACACTGTAAGCTTATGATTTGCTATGACTCTTTTTATAAAATGTACTTACATAATCAAATATATTGAATCAACCACAACCACATTACACATTTCAAATACTAAAAATTTCTGAATAACAACATCACAAAAATACGCTCTTCTCCAACACTGAATTGTAATGATCATTTTTGAAATTTCACAGATACTTGATAGGGCATTGAATGTACACACATAGAAAAATAAAAATCCATAAAATATAAAAAAATTACCAGTTAAATCGATCGATTCAGAGAAGATACAGAGAAGATGAAGAAGGAGAAAGATTAACTGAAGATCATTTGCATGCGAGGATGACAGAGTACAGAAAACACGCAAATTAGCCTCGCAAATTTCCTCTTCTTAATGAAAAAATGAGGGTTTTTTGGGCCTTTTGACATATAAAGAAAGGGTAAAACAATCTTTTCCTTATTAATAGTAACTATTCTTACCAAGTATTATAATTAATGAATAAAAATTAAAATATGTTATAAACTAAAGCAAAAGACAAGAACAACAGAACAAGAACAATAGCAATAGAGAGAAGAGTAGAGAGAGTTCTTCTTATTGAGTTGAGAGTGGTCTCAAGGGATGATTTACAATGGTAGGGGGCACCTCTATTTATAGGGGAGAGGAAGATTTAGCTACCACTAATAGAACTCTAAAATCTCTCTAATTAGATACATTAAAGACATTCACCTTAAATAGAAGTGTAAGAATCTTCTATTTCATAACACTCCCCCTTGAATGTCTATTCAATGATGTGCCTCATAAAACCTTAAAACCAAAACCCAATGGGAAAAAATTAAAGTAAGGAAAAAGAGTACACATGTTTGAATATGCGCCTATTGGTTGCCTCGTTAAAAACCTTGCAAGGAAAACCCAGTGGGACAAAACCTTGTAAGGGAAAAAGAGTGCAACGCGCATTGACTCCCCCTAATGAGTACATCGATTTATATCCTTGAGCATTTGCATTCCAATCTTGTGCATCATCTTCAAAACGATCTTTGGTAGATGCTTGATGAATAAATCAACCATATTGACTTGAATAAATATTCCGCACCTTGAAATCATCATTCTTGATAGATATGAACATCTTCATATAATGCCGTGGAATAGCTCTTCAATATCTCCATAGATGCATTCTCAAATCCATCATGCTTATAGTTATGGCAAGATCATATGTACACAAATTGTACTTAGGATGCGGTACTTCAGGACCAAGAATTGCATATGCTTCAAGCAACTTAAATCTTTCAAGTTAAGTCATGTAAGTCACATAATAGACTTTAGCTGCATATCAAAGTTTCATGTCATGCTAAACAAATAAGGTATTGAAAATTGATTATACATACCTTTGACTTTATAGTTTCAAGCATATGAACTACAGGTTCAAAGCTACATGTCTTTCATATGGAATCAATTCTTCTTGAATTGTATCTCTTCCATTTAGTTGCTTTCTTTGGGTCAGTAAATGCGTAAAGCATGCTTTGCAATATGTTGCAATTTGAATTATCCCTTTTATGAACTTCAGGTTCATATCATGATATTCGGGGATATACATATACAAATGAGAATTCATCCCATGTAACCTTTTCTCAAGTGTTTATCATGTCTCCCCCTCATGTTAGTAAAGCTAACATGTTTCCTCAACTTTGGGAAATCATCTTTGTGCATTATGTCAATATACACAGCACCTTAATAATAAGATGAAATTATTTGGTTCCTGACCCTGAACCACTTGTGAGGGGAGAATATACTCTCGTATACAACTTATATCAAACTGATATATATATAACTTAGTTCTCATAAGAAACAGTTTAGCTATTAAGTGGCAGCACTCAATAATTATCTTGCTAAACCAACTTTAATATAAACCAACTTATCAAGATGAACTGTCTTGAGTAGAGAATCTGGAAACTATGCTCGAAGTTAGATTACTGAGCGATTTACCTCGCAAGCACCGGCCAGGCTGCGGGTCAATAACAATTGCGCATGTAACCATTCCATAGATGCATCATATGTGGTATACATGGCAGGTGAATGGGCCCATATTCACCTTTGATATTTCCAGAATTTAGGGGCTTCAACCCGAACTCTTTAGTTGGTCAGTTCATTACTGAGAACAAGAACTTCTAGTTCTTTGATATTCACCTATGTGAATTTGCACATCATACTTCAAATGAGATGGCTAACACGAATGTCAACTGACTAAATTATCAATATTGGTAAACTTCAAATTTACACCATGACATGTGCACTTATCAATAAACTTCGGGTTTATTATGACATGGGTTTTATACCAATAGATATCCACTTTATTGTGGCATTCTTTCGTTTGTGTAGTACAAACTGGAGAACAAAGCGGGTAGCTTTTCATATACAAATTACCCCGCTACAAGTCGTAGTAATAGGAGAATCAAAGCCTTCCTTTATTTATAGTCTCAATATCATCAATCGCCTTCGCGTGTACTTTTGGAAACTGAATAAGTTTCTTTGAGACTTACTACAGCACAATACTCAATTGTGTTTCTCCAACATAGTAATAATTGGCTCTTCGAGAGCTCTCAATTAATTTTGTACTACCACAGACTGAGGTTCGAGATCCTCACATTCTTGCATTCCGTATTTTCAAGAGTCTCAGGCTCAATAGATTCTTCGGGAATCTCGGAATTAATCAAATCATGAGCGTCCTCATGTGATTCTTTCATAGTGTCATTTAGATCGTTCTTTTTCCTCTTTCTAGGATTTCGATCTTTGGAACCTAATGGTCTGCCACGCTTCTGGCGTGCATTTGACTCATTGGATATGACACTAGATATTTGTCCAATAGGAACTTCAATACGGATCGGAACATTTTCCCGCGTGAATGTGTGATTTCGTTATCCTCTTCAAGTCCGTAAATGCGTCAGGCATTTGATTTGCTATTCTTTGCAAATGGATAATCTTTTGTACCTCTTTCTTTCAAATAGAGGTATGTGGATCAAGATGAGATAATGATGCATTTTTCCACAAAATTTCCCGTTTGGTTTCACCAACTTCTCCCCCTAATTTTGGGAAAAGTGTCTCATCAAATTGACAGTCTGCAAATAGTGCAGTGAACAAATCTCCTGTCAATGTTTCGAGGTAGCGAATAATGGAGGACGCGTCAAACTCAACATATATTCCTAACCTCCTTTGCAAACCCATTTTGGTGCGGGATGGCGGTGCTACAGGCACATATACTGCGCATCCAAAGCTTCTTAAATGGGATATATTGGGTTCATGACCCAAAACCAATTGCAATGGGGAATATTTGTGTCAATTCGTCAGTCAGAGACGAACTAGCATTGCTGCATGCAACATGGCGTGACCCCAAACCGAAGTGGGCAGCCGACGAACTAGCATTGCTTCATGCAAAATGGCATGACCCCAAACCGAAGTGGGCAGCCGACAAACTAGTATTGTTGCATGCAAAATGGCGTGAACCCAAGTCGAAGCGGGCAGCCGACAAACTAGCATTGTTGCATTCAAAATGGCGTGAACCCATACCGAAATGGGCAGCCTCGTTTTCATGAAGAATTCAAGATTATTCTCATCTATTGTCTCAATATGATATCCATTTTGAATGATATCTTTAAAACTCAACAAGTTCATTTTAGACTCGGAGGAGAACACTTTGATTGATATCATTAAAACTCAACAAGTCCTTCTTAGACTTGGAGGAGAACATTGCATTCTCTATGATTAACGTCATGCCTTTGGGCAGAGTTACAATTGCTCTTCCGGAGCCTTCAATCAATTTACTACTTCCATAGATTGTAGTAATGTTTGCCTTACACAATTACTCTTCTTTTCTTTGAGTATTGTATGTGTAGTACATGAATCAACTAGGCAAATACTTTTACAATTGGACGTTGGTCCAAGTTCGCTTTGTGAGATATCCATATTTGCTATCCCATAGTTTAACATACAAAAGAAATACACGAACATAAGAATAAATAAGTTCAATTCTTTTGTGTCACATAATATTTTCAAAATCTGCTACTAACAGTTGGCTAACAAAATCAGATATGTTATCCATAATCAATTCCTTTGCAGTTTGAAAATTTTCAGCGTTTTTCGTAAGACAATCGATTATTAAACACACACAATCGATTGTTTGAACATAGACAATCGATTGTTAAACACAAACAATCGATTATTTGTTATTTTTGAAAAACTTCAGATCACACTGCCTAACGACAATCGATTGTTAGACATAGACAATCGATTGTGGATGATTTTTGAAAAATTCCAGACCTCACTGTTTCAAGACAATCGAATGTTAGACAAAGACAATCGATTGTTGGCTATTTTTGAAAATTTCCGGACCTCACTGTTTCAAGATAATCGATTGTTAGTCGACGACAATCGATTGTTGATCATCTTTGAAGAATTCCAGGCCACTATTTTTAAAGACAATCGATTGTTGATCATTGACAATCGATTGTTTTGCAGTTTTATGCGAAACGTGAGATAACCGACTAGTTTTTCAGGCTAGTCGATTACCTCTACTGGAAAATAAAGGTTTTATTGATATTTGAGCATATTGAAAACATTCTAATGAACTACTACAAACATCACATCATGAACTAACTAATACGAGCTAATGCTAATGACTATTAATTTATTCATTGACTAATACAAGTAGAATCAAACAGCTCCATCTTCTTTCATCACGGTTCCGTCACCGATTAGGTGGTCTATCTTTCCATCGGGTTGCTCAAAGAAGTCTGCCACATTCAAGTTGTCGTCAGAGACAAAATTCGTTATGGGGCGTTTACTCTTTCGAGATGCTTAATAAAGGTCAACCAAATGTCTTGGTATACGGCAAGACTTAGACCAGTGCCCGTTTTCACCGCAACGATAATATATAGTTTATAAACTATTTGCTTTTGGATTCTTATCGTATCGTGCTTGTGGCAGAGTGACCAACTTCATGTTGTCATCTCTCTTCTTTAAGCCTTTCCACAAGATGGGTGAATCCTTGATGTTGAGATATTCAATCTTCAAACTTTCATCAAGGTGATGGCGCAAGAAAATCAAGGCCTTCATACAGTTTCAAACCTTCATTAAGGTAATGGCGCAAGAAAATCAAGGCCTTAGCATAGTTTTGGGTGGATGCACTATTTCTGTTTTTAATGGCGTCTTCGAGACACATAGCATCAAAGTGGATTTCATCATCCAACACCCATGTCATATAGTTCTTGCCCGAAATTTCGAGGGCAACGAACTTTCTTTTCATATGACACAATTACATCAAGAGCGTGTTCATACTTACGGGCTCTATTACAATTATCACATTCACTTCAGGGAATGGATCAAAATCATGTGCTTTACACAAGCTGCTACCACATTCTCTAAAGGGAATGGAGCAAATTTAATTTGACGGAATTCTTTTTCACGTCCACAATCATACATGAATTTAATCATGGAAGGACATAGAGATTTTACCACTTCGTGTGGTTATAATTTCTCACAAACTCCATTAGAGTTATAATCAAACTTTGTATATAAAATTTATAGAATTCCAAGAATTTGAAAAGGAAAAGTAAATTACTTACCTTTAAGGTATACCAAATATATTTTCTTCCTTTCTTCCTTTCCTTTCTTTCTTTCCTTTTTCTTTTCACGTTTTTCTTTCTTTTCTTTTTCCTTTTGCTTTCCAGAGAAAGTTTTCTGTTTCTCTCTTTGTTTTTCGTTTCCCTTTTTTTTTTTTCTTTCTTTTCCTTCTTTCTTTGAAGCAAAACCCTACACAAACAAAAGTTAAGACAATCGAAAATTTCAATTGGTTAGAGACTCGTGCTGATAACGTGTTATAAACTAAAGCAAAAGACAAGAACAACAGAACAAGAACAATAGCAATAGAGAGAAGAGTAGAGAGAGTTCTTCTTATTGAGTTGAGAGTGGTCTCAAGGGATGATTTACAATGGTAGGGGGCACCTCTATTTATAGGGGAGAGGAAGATTTAGCTACCACTAATAGAACTCTAAAATCTCTCTAATTAGATACATTAAAGACATTCACCTTAAATAGAAGTGTAAGAATCTTCTATTTCATAACAAAATATTCTTAATTTGTGATTATTACAAGCCATATTTATTTTTTATGTAGATATGCCGTGATTGTACTTGAGTTTTGAAATCCAATCAGAAACATCGGTTGGCTCCACCAATGAACAGAGGAAATGGCAAACATTGCATTTAGGAGTACAAAAATTTAGTACATAACTTCATTCAATAGCAATCACAGCGGTTCAATCCAAACTAATTAAAATCAGTAAGCTACCTCCAATTAGAAACAAAATCGACCTATTTCTAATAAAATTATGATCATAAACAAGTGCGTAAGTATACTCTTAAAAGATAATTGAATATAAGAAATTGTGTTATTGTGATTTATCTTACTATATATTTTTACATTTTTTTCATTTAAAATTCGATTTAAACCAAAGATAGAAGATTTTGAAAGTTACGACATCAGTTTACCTCTACAGGAATAGAATAATGGTTATGACACCAGTTTATCAAGTTAGATATCGACTAGATGAATTCTCGTATTCAAGTCGTTTTATTTAGGCTCATCCCAAACAGATGTAACATGCTCATATCACTGCTAAGCCACAGATAGCAAGCTCACACAAACGCAGCTATAACTCCCATATTATTAAACGGCCGGGTTGGATCGAATGTGAATCCGATCGAAAATGAGTAATATAAAAACGGATAAATTATTCGATCTGATTTATATCTAAAATAGATAAAAAAACAAATTATCGATGGATAATATAAATATCAATATTATTCATGACTTTTTGAATATGATCACTTTTAGGATAATTCTTAGTTTGACAACAAATTTACTATAATTAAATTTTTTTCTAGAAGGAAAATATAATTCTTTCATATTTGGCTAGTCTCTTTCTTGTGGGAAAATGTTTTGAGCTCTATAAATTGAAGATCCATCTTTCTCATTTAGTAACATCCACAATGTAGCCATATGGAGTTTGAGAGTCGTGTTTAGGAGGAAAACTTTACCGGACAAATGTTAGTATGTCACTTGTATTTGCCTCTTTGTGAGGTTGTTCTCTCGATATTTTAAACTCTCTTTTGTATAGTAAATTTCGTATCTCTAACCATGGATGTAGGTCAAATGACCGAACCACGTTAAAAGTTTGTGCCTCTGTTATTGTTGGATTCAAAGTTTGATTTACTAGCTTCCGCATGAGACCTAATTATTTCGATCCTAGCACAATTTAAAATTTTATAAATATAAAAGTTAAACTCATTAATTTAATTAATTATTTATTTTCTAAATAATAATATAATATTTTATCCATATTTAATTTATTTTTAAAAAGCTGTTTTTCAATCTACTTTTTTAATAATTTTTTTTCATATTTAATCATTTTACCACCACTAATAAAACTGAAAGAGGAAAAAGATGAGCACCGTCCAGCTTTGGTATCATACACTAGGCAATTAAACAAGGAACAAACCTTTCCTTCTCAGCTTCAATCTATCATTATAATGCCCACCCTTGACAGTGACTTTGGACCACTACGTACTTCATCCTTTTTAAGTTATTGATATTTCTTCGTTAATACAATACTAGCTCCATCGGGTCCTGTGGCGGTGGTGGTGTCCACACACTAAACCAGATCAACGTCACTTATTTTACCGGTTTATACACAACCTCATCTCTCTTTCTTCTCTTATCTTCTTATCTAACTTCTATTTTTCGAGAACTCGTTTAGCAACTGATTTTTTTGTAGGTCCATAGGGGTTTTTGCTTTTATCTATATGATCACGCGATTCAATCCCATTTTCAATATCGTAGAAATGATAGCAGATATTCACTCTAGAGGATTGTTATTTCAGGATAAAATAAATATTAATTAATCTTTAAATAATATTTTTTAAAATAACTCTGGCAAAACCTTACCCAAACTAAGGTTGTATTCGATTCCGATTCTGGGTTTATTTGGATTTGCGATTCCGGTTCTGGCGGTTCTGGTTCTGGCGGTTTCGGTTATGACAGTTCTTGCGGTTCTGGCGGTTCTGAAGGTGGAACCGGCCCGTGAAGGTTTCGGGTACCATCCGGTTCCGGTTCTGGTAGTTCCAGTTCTGGCGGTTCTGGCGGTTCCGGCGGTTCCCGGCGGTTCTGAATTTTTTTTTTTTAAATCAATATCTTGTATAGTAGTCATTAGTATATTGTAGAATATATTTTATATGGTGTACTATGTTATTAGTATAGTATATATTATGTTTGGTAATTAGTATATATTGTGTGTAAGTAGTGTATATTTTGTATATAAGTAGTATATATTGTATTTAAGTAGTATATATTGTATATAAGTAGTGTATATTGTGTTGTAGTTAGTAATTAGTATAAATTGTATATAAGAAGTATATATTGATAAAAGAATGTTGTCATTAGTATATTGTGTTGTATGTTATATAAATATTCAAGGATTGATATAGAAGTAAAGACAAAGAAATATTGAGACAAAAGATATTCAAGGATATGATAAAGAGCATATTTATTGACCAAAATGGCATATCTTTCTTAGTCTTCCTTCCCCCAATGGAATGAGCACAACATGGTACTAATACCACCATTAAAAGGAAAAAAAACTAAAAGAAGACATGCCAATGTACAAGTTACATCATAATTTATGCATTATTTCTAACAAATCTCATAAAACCTTCAAGGTTTGGAGGTGGTTGTGTTGGCGATGGTGGAAATGAAGCTTGTTCATCACCACTCCCGGGTGAAGTTGCTTCCTGAGCAAGTTCTGCTATCATTTCTTCATACGCCTCATCTATTTCTGGTTGTGATTCTGCTAGGCCAAAGTTCCTTCTTTCTGCCCGGATCCAATCTCGAAAAAGCACTGATTTTTCCAAGCTGTCCCGCATCGACGCTCTGTGATCACCTATTTGTAGTCTTGCTTGACTAAAAGCGCTCTCCGATGCAACAGTTGACGCTTGAATCGACAGAACATCCCGAGTCATCCTTGCAAGAACGGGAAAATGCTTTTCCCTTGTCTTCCACCATTCCAAAAGGTCGAAAGAGCCGTCTGGATTCTCCTTCTCTAGTCCCTGTGACAAATAAACTTGAAGCTCATTTAGATGGGAAATTTCATCTAAATTATCACCCTGAGTACCCCTGAACTCCGTCCACGATTTAAGAGCTGTTAAGCCAGCAGCTCTTTTAGACGATTGTGATGTAGACGAAGTAGGGGTTAAAATATTAGGCCTAGCATCCTCTAACGCCTGTTTATAAGCATTATAAACAGTTTGAGCATTAACTTTAATTGATGCTTTCGCATCAGCTAGTGTAGCAATTTCTACTTCTGAAAGATCTAAAGATTGATAAATAGTAGAATACCAAAAGTGAGGACCTCCTAATTTCATAGTTGGATTTAACATAGCAGACACACCAAAAATAGGAGGGATTGGAAAAAAATATTTTTTAAACTTCTTTTTCATTTCAGTTATTGCAAGTTCATAAATGTCCCCTCCGTCGCTAAAATCAACAAACAAATTAGCAAGTGCAGCAATATAAACTAAACAGTTAGAAATAGTTGGATAATATTGGTCAGAAAAAGTATTTGTAGCCACATGAAAATGTCCTAAAAATCTAAAAGAATTTTAACGTTAGTCCAATCTTGTGTAGTTAGCATTTCATCATCTTCCTCACCACAATCCCGAGAATTATACGTAGCGTTAATTGGGTTTCTATATTCATACGCTACTACTAAACTTTCGTACATGTAATTCCACCTAGTCGGGCAAGGTTTAGGAACATTTCTTTCTCTAAGGTCATATTCGTCATACTTTTTAATATATTCTCTAAGTCTACTTCTACGGTTTGAATAAAATAGCCAATTAAGAGCGATTTTAACCTTTTCAATTTCTAAGTTTAATATTCTCATACCGTCACCAACAATTAAATGATAAATATGACAAATACATCTAACATGGAAAATATTAGTAAAAGCAGGATTAAGTGTTCTTGTTAGCATACCTATTGCACTAGTGTTGCTAGAAACGTTATCCATAAAAATTGACATTATTTTATCACTAAAGCAAAAATATCTGCATACATCTGAAACAGTGTTAGCTATAAACCTACCCGTGTGCCATGAACTAATTATCCTATATGCAATTATGGGTTTTTGCATTGTCCAGTCTTCGTCTATCCAATGACTGGTTACGGTTAGATAATCACAATCATTATTACTTCTACCAATATCAGTTGTAATAGACATACGATTAGTTATATGGGTAAATAAATAGCGCAAGTATTGTTCATATTCATGCTTGTATTTATAAATATCGGCCTTAACTGTTGCGCGAGACCAACCTTTATACGTAGGATTAAATACTCTTCTAATATAATGAATCCATGCAGGATTAGAAGCAAAAGAATAAGACAAACACATAACAGTAATTATTTTCGCTAATTCTTCACGATCCTTATTTGGATCGTAATATAATATACCTCCGATGACTGTGTTTATTCCTGGTTGAACTAGATTTGAACCAGTACTTGGGTTAACTGTAGAATCAACACTTGTCCTCCCCTATTGTTGCGCTTTCAATTGCAAATATCTAACCTTATCGCTAGGGTGTAATCATATATGCTTAACTAAACTACCCGTGCCGCTACGATCTCCCGTATACCTATGAACAAGTAATTTCCCACAAGATTTACACTTAACCTTATTTTGTTCTCTTAGTTGAATAAAAAATTGCCAAACTAATGATGTTTCTGTACGTTTAGGAAGTTGTCTACTAAAAGTGGGAGTTTGTACGGGTGAGTGTGCCGGTTCATCACCTAAGTTATGAGCAGGACTAGTAGGTGTATCATCTAAATCTACTGGAGCTTGGGTTTCATCATCATCATCATCCTCATTTCCCTCTAAGATAGGTGCATTAGGTTAAAGAGCATTCATAATATCATCGTCTATTCTATCACCAACTGCTACATCATTTAGAAAATCAATATCGCTAAATTGAAAACAAGGGTGATCACTATCAAGGATTCCAAAGGGTTCATTAGGATTTCTAGGTTAGCTACTACTTTCAACTTGCTTATCTTTTCTAGGTCAGGGAGCCGGGGGAGGGGTAGTATTTTGGCCACTACTTTCACCGATTTTAGCTTTTTCTTTCCCGAATATATTTTTCTATGAAAATGCCATAATAATTATAATTAAGCAAACTAACAACACAAAAAAATACTATTAGCACGTAAGAGTTGAAATGAGTTTACCGGATTGACGAACAACTTCTTGAAAATTGAAAATCGTTGAACTTGAACAGTTGAAAACTTCAATTCAACAACTTCACAATTTTTTACGAATTTGCAACAATAAATTAAGCACTTGCACTAGAAAGATTGAAAGAGAGCTTGAGAGAGATTGAGAGATATTGATGAATTGGTGAATAAAAATGAAAGAATGAGGGGGTATTTATAGTTGAGTAGTGGAAAATAGTGTAATTATATAAAGTTTGAGGGCCAAATGGCTATTTTTTAAATTTCCAAACAGCTACTTTTTGCAAAGAACCGTTTGGAAATAATTTTTAAAAAATTTTTTTTTTTTTGAAAAATGCCCGTTGGAAACCGACAGAACCGGTCCAGAACCGCGAGCCGATTCCGATTCTGGCGGGTCCGATTCTGGCGGTTCAAACGGATAGAACCATCCCGCCACGGTTCCCTGAAACCGGTAAAACCGAAACCGCCGGAACCGAACTGCCGAAACCGACAGAACCGGCCGCGATTCCGATCCTAAACCGCGAAAATTACAGCCTTAACCCAAACTTACAAAAATGGGATGTAAGCCAATAAAAAAATTATTCCGATAGCCAAATTAGTTTTAGTAAAAATTCAGCTCAAGAAAAGCTTAATAGCTAATGTCCACACAATCGTTCATTTATTGGTTTTGGTCTATCCCAAACTCCCTCAAACCACATACGACCATCACCCACCCAATGGAACAGTAAGAAAATCGGAAACTGAAGTTGAAATTAAAGAACAAGATTTCAAAGAAGAAAGGAACAAAGCAACAATCAATACTGTCGTAATTTAGGATTTCCCAATTAACACCTACCAAACTGAATATTAACATATAATCCCTTTGGATTATATTCATAGCAACATATGGAACCTCAATATATCTATTATGAATAATAATAATAATAATAATCATTCCCTTTTTCTCTATAATAGCCGCTTGTGGCTTGAAGGAGGAGTAGTACTAGTCGATCCAATTGAGAACCTTTTCGCCAGTAAAATCTTGAGACCGAACTAATTAAAAGCTGCAGATGTCAGTTATCTTCCTCGCAACTTTCAGGGCTAGGATATTCATTCAAATCCGGCTTAATAGTAACCCTTCCCGGGTTAATATGTGAGTTACTGTTGGATTCAGTAGAACCTGCAGACGAATTATTATGAAGGGCGGCGGCAGTTTGCAAAGCATCAACTCTAGCACCAACTTCAGTAGCTTTTTTACGAATAGAAGCAGCAGATAAATCGTGAAGCTCACGGTCATCATTAACTATACATTCAGGGAAATTAAGCCTAGCCGTAGGACCTCTGAGATAAAATACGGCGGTGTCATAAGCTCGAGCGGCGGCGACAGGGGACGAGTAAGAACCAAGCCAAATTCGAGACCTTTTATTTGGTTCTCTAATTTCAGCAACCCATTTACCCCACTTCCTCATCCTTATACCTCTATATGGCTTATCTTGTTGGTGTTGCCTTTGCTTTCTCTTTTCTCCTTCCATCATCGATACCATCAAAATTACAACAAAATAGAATCCTCCTCTTGGTTTTCTCTTTGCCAAAAAAGTCACCTCTATACGTTATTGAAAATCTACCCTAAATAAAGAGGAAGAAAAAGGGATGAGGAGATGGGGAAGCAGAATCCAAGAGAGAAATCAAGTTACTAACAAAGAACGTTTGCTATGAGAACACCTTGTCATATTTATATGAAGGTGGGAATATAGAGATACAACGTATATATATATAATATATATAGAAAGAAAAAGGAAAAGAAAATACCTGCAGGCACGGCGGAGCTAGTTGAACTTTCGACTATACTCCCGGTGATTTTTTAGCATTTCTTATGATTTAAAATGAGTAATTTTTTAAATTTTAAAAAATAAATTAATTATTTTTTATATTATTTTTGAAATAAATAATATTAAAATATATATTAGAAATATTTATGTAAAATAATAAAAACTAATATGATCAATTATATTATTAATTAATACTAAAAAGTTAATTTCTTAATTTGTATAAAATATTTAAACAATACTTATTTTAGAACGGAGGGAGTATATTTAACTGAACTCATAACTTTGAATATATTATATGAATTTAAATATAAAAATTTATTTAAAATTATTACCCTCTCTGTTTCATATTAAATGAGGTAATTTAATATGACATGGAGTTAAAAAAAGGAAAGACATTAGAAACTTTGATCTTAAAAGCTTAAGGAGTAAATGTTTTATTAGGTCATAACGTTTGTGTGGTTATAAAATTTCTCATTAAGGATAAATGGGTAAAATAAAAGAGTTTAAAGTTAAATTATTTCCAAATTTAAAAATATATCATTTGTTTTGGAGCAGACTAAAAAAAGTACCCCATCTAATATATGACGGAGAGAATACAAATATTAAATTTAAACTTAATAAAAATATAATAAATATAATATTAAAAAATTTAAAATTTAAACCCATTAAATTTAAATCTTGAATCTGTCTAGGGGTGTTCACAGTTCGGTTTGATCGAATTTTTATTCAAACCAAAATCAAACAAATTTAATCACTTTTTAAAATTTTAAAACTAAAACTAAACCAAATTAAATACAAACGGTCGGTTTGATTGTTATTGGTTTGATTCGATTTGGTTTGGTTTTTCGATTCTTAGTAAGCTAATGATAAGTCGATCATAGTAAAACAATACTAGACAACAATCTGAAAATAATTTGTTAAATTTATGCTTTTTATATATTTCTTTAAGAACTAAAAGTTTATCTACCTGTTTATGAAAAAAATGAATAAAAAACAAACTAAAAGTTTGCTTTCACAAGCTTTAGTCATTATTTTCTTGCAATTTGATTGTGTTTTCTTTCCTCTTCTAGTGATTTTTTTAACTCTTCTGTTAGGTATAAATATGTGCGAAGAGTTACAAAATTAAAGTCTATTAATAAAAAGGAAATCGGAATTTATACGCGAATCAAGATCGATTAAAGGAAGTTTTACAATCACCGACTCAAACCCATTGTCGAATTCTACTCAGCGGAATATGGAGGTACTTATGGCAGAATGGGCCAATCTGGTCTTTCACAATAAAGCGATAGACGGAATTGCCATGAAATGACTTATTAGTAGATTAATAGATCACTTCGGAATGGTATATACATCACGTATCGTGGATCAAGTAAAAACTCCGGGGTTCCAACAAGCTACTACTACATCCTTTTCATTAGGAATTGATGATCTATTAACAATACCTTCTAAGGGATTGCTAGTTCAAGATGCTGAACAATAAAGTTTGATTTTGGAAAAACACCATTATGATGGGAATGTACACGCGGTAGAAAAATTACGTCAATCCATTAAAATATGGTATGCTACAAGTGAATATTTGCCACAAGAAATGAATTCTAATTTTAGGATGACTGGCCCTTTTAATCCAGTTCATATAATATCTTTCTCGGGAGCTAGAGGAAATGCATCTCAGGTACATCAATTAGTAGGTATGAAAGGATTAATGTCAAATACTCAAGGACAAATGATTGATTTACCTATTCAAAGCAATTTACTCGAAGGACTCTCTTTAACAGAATACATCATTTCTTGCTACGGAGCCCGTAAAGGAGTTGTGGATAATGTTGTACGAACATCAGACGCTTGATATCTCACACAAAGACTTGTTGAAGTAGTTCAACACATTGTTGTACGTCGAACGGATTGTGGCACCGCCTGGGGTATTTCTGTGAGTCCTCGGAATGGGATGATGCCGGAAAGGATTTTTATCCAAACATTAATTGGTTGTGTATTAGCAGATGATATATACATGGGTCCGCGATGTATTGCCACTAGAAATCAAGACATTGGCATTGGACTTGTAAATCGATTCATAACCTTTCAGGCACAACCAATCTCTATTCAAACTCCCTTTACTTGTAGGAGTGCATCTTGGATTTGTCGATTATGTTATGGCCGGAGTCCTACTCATGGCGACCTGGTTGAATTGGGGAAGCTGTCGGTATTATTGCAGGTCAATCGAATGGAGAACCGGGTACTCAATTAACATTAAGAACTTTTCATACCGGAGGAGTGTTCACGGGGGGTACTGCAGAACATGTGCGAGCCCCATCTAATGGAAAAATCAAATTCAATGAGGATTTGGTTCATCCGACACGTACACGTCATGGGCATCCCGCCTTTCTATGTTCTATGGACTTCTATGTAACTATTGAGAGTGAAGATATTCTACATAATGTGAATATTCCACCCAAAAGTTTGCTTTTAGTTGAAAACGATAAATATGTAGAATCCGAACAAGTAATTGTTGAGATTCGCGCATGAATATCCACTTTGAATTTTAAAGAGAAGGTTCGAAAATATATTTATTCTGATTCAGACGGAGAAATGCACTGGAGTACCGATGTCTATCATGCACCTGAATTTACATACGGTAATGTTCATCTATTACCAAAAACAAGCCATTTATGGATATTATTAGGAGGGCCGTGCAGGTCCAGTCTAGTCTACCTTTCGATCACAAGGATCAGGATCAAATGAATATGCATTCTCTTTCTGGAAAGCGAAGATATACTTCTAACCTCTCAGTAACCAACGATCAGGCGAGGCAAAAATTATTTAGTTCGGATTTTTCTAGTAAAAAAGAAGATAGGATTCCTGATTATACAGACCTTAATCTAATCATATGTGCTGGTCAGTATAATCTCGTATATTCGCCTATTCTCCACGAGAATTCTGATTTATTGTCAAAAAGGCGAAGAAATAAATTTATCATTACTGCACTCGATTCAAGAATTCGAGAATGAACTAATGCCCCGTTCAGGTATCTCGATTGAAATCCCCGTAAATGGTATTTTCCGTCAAAATATCATTCTTGCTTATTTCGATGATCCTTGATACAGAAGAAAGAGTTCGGGCACTATTAAATATGGATCTAGAAACGCATTCAGTGATCAAAAAAGAGGATTTGCTTGAGTATCGAGGAGTCAAGGAATTTAGGCCAAAATACCAAATGAAAGTAGATCTATTTTTTTTTATTCCTGAAGAGGTGCATATCTTGCCGGATCTTCTTCCATAATGGTACGGAATAATTGTATCGTTGGGGTAGATACACAAATCACCTTATATCTAAGAAGCCGAGTCGGTGGGTTGGTCCGGGTGGAGAGAAAAAAAACGAATTGAACTTAAAATCTTTTCTAAAGATATCCATTTTCCTGGAGAGACAGATAAGATATCCCGACATACCGGCGTTTTGATACCACCAGGAACAGGAAAAAGAAATTCTACGGAATCCAAAAAAGTGAAAAATTGGATCTGTGTCCAACGGATTACACCTAGCAAGAAAAAGTTTTTTGTTTTAGTTCAACCTGTCGTCACATATGAAATAACAGACGGTATAAATTTAGTAACCCTTTTTCCACCGGATCCATTGCAGGAAAGGGATAATGTACAACTTTGAATTGTCAATTATATCCTTTATGGAATGCAAACCGATTCGAGGAATTTCTGACACAAGTATTCAATTAGTTCGGACTTGTTTAGTATTAAATTGGAACCAAGACAAAAAACGTTCTTCTTGTGAAGAATCCCGTGCTTCTTTTGTTGAAATAAGGACAAATGATTTGATTCGACATTTCCTAAGAATCAACATAGTGAAATTCCCTATTTCGTATATCGGAAAAATGGAATGATCCGCCGGGGTCAGGATTGCTCTCTGATAATGGATCAGATTGTACCAATATCAACCCCCTTTCTTCCATTTATTCCTATTCCAAGGCAAAAATTCAAAAATCTATTATCCAACCTCAAGGAACTATTCATACATTGTTAAATAGAAATAAGGAATGTCAGTCGTTGATAATTTTGTCAGCACCCAATTGTTCTCGAATGGGGCCATTCAAGGATGTAAAATATTACAGTGCTATAAAAGAATCAATTAAAAAAATCCCCTAATTTCAATTAGGAATTCATTGGGCCCTTTAGGAACATCCCTTCCAATTGAGAATTTTTATTCATTATACCATTTAATAACTCATAATAAGATCTTAGTAACTAACTATTTGCAACTTGACAATTTAAAGCAGACTTTTCAAGTGATTAAATTTAAATATTATTTAATGAATGAAAATGGAAAGAAATTTAATCCCGATTCGTGTCGTAACAATATTTTAAATCCATTCAATTTGAGTTGGTATTTTCTCCATCACAATTATTGTGAAGAGACATTGAAAATAATTAGTCTTGGACAGTATATTTGTGAAAATGTATGTATAGACAAAAATGGACGGCCCCTCAAATCGGGTCAAGTTATACTTGTTCAAGTTGATTCGATAGTGATACGATCAGCTAAGCCTTATTTGGCCACCCCCGGAGCAACTATTCATGGCCATTATAGGGAAACCCTTTACGAAGGAGATACATTAGTTACATTTATATATGAAAAATCGAGATCTGGTGATATAACACAAGGTTTTCCAAAAGTAGAACAGGTGTTAGAAGTGTCAGTTGATTCAATATCCATGAATCTAGAAAAGAGGATTGAGGATTGGAACAAATGTATAACAACAATTCTTGGAATTCCTTGGAGATTCTTAATTGGTGCTGAGCTAACAATAGCGCAAAGCCGGATCTCTTTGGTTAATAAAATCCAACAGGTTTATCTCTCCCAGGGGGTGCAGATTCATAATAGGCATCTAGAAATTATTTTACGTCAAATAATATCAAAAGTGTTGGTTTCAGAAGATGGAATGTCTAATGTTTTTTCACCCGTAGAACTTATTGGACTGTTGCGAGCAAAACGAATAGGGCGAGCTTTGGAAGAAGAGATCTGTTACCGAGTCGTCTTATTGGGAATAACAAGAGCATCTCTCAATACTCAAAGTTTCATATCTGAAGCAAGTTTTCAAGAAACTGCTCGAGTTTTAGCAAAAGAGGCTCTCCGGGGTCGTATCAATTGGTTGAAAGGCCTGAAAAAGAACGTTGTTTGGGGGGGGGGGGGTGATACCCGTTGGTACCAGATTCAAGGGATTAGTGCACCCTTCAAAACAACATAACAACATTCCTTTGGAAATATAAAAAAAAGAATCTATTCGATGGGGAGATGAGAGATATATTGTTCCACCACAGAAAATTATTTGATTCTTGTCTTTAAAAAAATTTCCACGATATACCCAAACAATCGTTTATAGGATTAAATGGTTCCTAACAACGGATTCATCTCTTTCGCTATCTGCATTTGGTATGGTTATTTGCTTTGGTAATAAAAAGAAAAATTAATAGAAAAGAATAATGGTTTGGGTCGTGTATCTACGTCCAATCTACAGTAGAAGAAAAGGTTCCATCGGAACAATTATTTATTTCAGTTCAGGGTTCCTCGTCTCTTTTTTTTTTTGAAAAAGAATAAAGGGGGGGGGGGTGTGGGGAGAAATGACAAGAATATATTGGAACATAAATTTGGAATAGATGATGGAGGCATGAGTTCATTTTGGTCATGGTACTAGGAAATTGAATCCTAAAATGACACCTTATATTTCTGCAAAGCGTAAGGGTATTTATATTACAAATCTTACTAGAACTGCTCGTTTTTTATCAGAAGCTTGTGATTCAGTTTTTGATGCAGCAAGTAAGGGAAAATAATTCTTAATTGTTGGTACCAAAAATAAAGAAGTCGATTCAGTAGAGTGGGCTGCAATAAGGGCCCGGTGGCATTATGTTAATAAAAATGGCTTGGCTGTATGTTAACGAATTGGTCCACTACCGAAACAAGACTTCATAAGTTCAGGGACTTGAGAATGGAACAAAAAACAGGGAGACTCAACCGTCTCCTGAAAAGAGATGCTGCTATGTTGAAAACACAATTATCTCGCTTGCAAACATATCTGGGTAGGATTAAATATATGACAGGGGTACACGATATTGTAATCATCGTTGATCAGCACGAAGAATATACGGCCCTGCGAGAGTGTATTACTTTAGGAATTCCAACAATTTGTTTAACCGATACAAATTGTGACCCCGATCTCGCAGATACTTCAATTCTAGCGAATGATGACGCCATATCCTCAATCCGATTAATTCTTAACAAATTAGTATTCACAATTTGTGAGGGTCGTTCTAGCTATATAAGAAATCCTTGATTAATAATAACATAATAAGATAAATAACTTAATTTAGAGATCCCTTATGGAATCGCTTACTATTTCTGAATTTCAAAAAAGAGATAAAAATAGCTGGGGATATTATGTGATTTATTAGTATTCTAAATCTTAGTTGGTATTCAAAATATCCGATTCAAGTAGACAAAGAGATGATTGAATCAAAAACTTTTGTTGAAAGTTCAATTTTTTCAGAGGGCAAGGCAATATGAATGTTCTATCATGTTCCATCAATACTCTGGGGTTATACGATGTATCCGATGTGGAACTATGCCAACATTTGTATTGGCAAATAGGGGGTTTCCAAGTACATGGCCAACTTGAAGAAACACACGACCATATGTTTTTTGAATGTTCTTATTCCCGAAAACTGTGGCAAGGACCGTTACATTGACTGAACTTCCACAGATTGATAAACAACTGGGGATCTAGAGGTGCAATGGGTTTCTGCCAGAGTAAATAACAGAAGCCCAAGGAAAATTATTCTAGGAGTGGTGTTTGCAGCAGTTGTATACAATATTTGGATGGAAAGGAATGAAAGAAGGTTTCGACAGTCGAGCAAAGAAGCCACAGACAAAGCAAGGCAGATTGCAATCCAAGTACACATCACTGGACTGAAGAAGCCAAAATGGCAGCCTATTCTGCAGAAAATAAATTGTTACCCTTAATGTAATCCTTGACTATATATACACTTTTTTGTATGTTAGGAGTTAGCTAAACAACAATAGTTGTAGAGTAGCTAGTGGATCAAATTTTGAGATTTGTTCTATAGTCCAAAAGAACAAATGATGTACATTGATAAATGGTAGAAATAAAAGTTTCTTTTCGACCAAAAAAAGAAAAAGAAAATTGGTCGAAACCTATTGTTTTGAGCTTAGGCAATCTTGTAAGATATAACAAGATAAATCAAAATTCAAAATAACAATTAAAATTATTTAAAAAAGATATTATATTATATATAAATAATTATTAAATTTTATATCTAATTAATCGGTGTGGTTCAATTTATTTTTTGATATTTTAAAATAAAACTAAAATCAAATTAAATATTATAGATTTTTGAAATTTAAAAACTAAAATCATTTTAAATAAAAAATATTAATTTACTTAATTAATTTTATTTAATTTTCTATTTAAATCAATTTTCCGTCGACCCGTGAACACCCCTAAATCCGTCTAAACTTAAGTATCCGGGGTGATGTGGTGTATGATAAGGGGGGGGGGGGGGGGGGAGTGGAGTTTTGTGTGTGGATGATCGAGGAAGAGAGCATATGGAGCACGCATAAGGAAGGAGGGTTAATGTTTTGTTTTTTCTTGAATTGGCTGCTAGTGTGTCGTCTGGGAACGGCCGCCACGTTGATCTTCCTTAAAGATAAGTACAAATTCGGCCGACATATTCCATCGACACACATTTCCCCTTCTTTTGTTCCGCTTTCTTCTCAGCACTTGCACAGTTGCACTAGGAAGTACCAATTTTATTCTTGGATTCAATTGACATACTTTGTATTAAGAATAGAATTCTAATTAGAGTGAATATTTATCTTGTAAATAGTTTTACTTTGAGGCTAAGTGATTTTTCCTCCTATAAATAGAGGGGTCTTACCCTATTGTAAATCACTCCCAAATTCAATAAGAATTTTTTCTCTATTTCTCTGCAATATTACTCTTGTTCTTTTATATTTTATAACACGTTATCAGCACGAAACTCTACTATCTCAAGAATCTCTTTGAGAAAATTAAGGGTTATATTTGAGAAGAAAAAGAATTAACGGAAGAAACTCCTTGGAATTGCCGGTGGTTGAGTATAGCACTGTAAGTATACGATCAGGTATTGAAATTTCATTGAATACCTCTTTGCAGTAACTCCTTCCTTTATTTTGAAAAGGAATAAAGTGAACATTAAATAACTAGTGTTGTTATAATGATTAAAAAAAAATTAGGTGTGTAATAACTATGTCCGACATTATGAAAAGAAATTTCATTGCCCTTGAAATTTTGGGCAAGAACTACATGACATGGGTATTGGATGCTGAAATCCATTTGGATGCAATGGGTCTTGGAGACGCAATTAAAGACAGAGATAATGCATCCACCCAAGACTGTGCTAAGGCCTTGATTTTCTTGCGCCATCACCTTGATGAAGGTTTGAAAATTGAATATCTCACAGTCAAAGATCCACTTATCTTGTGTAATGGCTTAAAGAAGAGATATGACAACCTGAAGTTGGTCACTCTGCCGCAAGCACGATATGATTGGGCTCATCTGAGGCTCCAAGACTTTAAGTCTGTTTCTGAATATAATTTTGCAATAAATTTACATTGATGTACATGGTTTGCCATAAGTTGTTGCATTTCCATGAATTACTATAATTCAACATTTAACAACAATTTAATAAATTTGTTGGTATAAATATAGTCATCTTGTCATTGAAAGACTATAAATCATGCTACAGTGACAAATAACATTATTATTTACTTATGGTTTGTTGTGCAAATGTTATCATACGATTCGAATAATATGCCACCAACCAATCCTAGCATTTTTGCACATAACTAATGTTTGTTAAGAAACTATGTACTTACTTTATTACAAATTGTCAAGTTTATCAAAGTAACACATTTGTCATGTCTCTTGTTGTAATCATTTTATGCTTTCTTCTTTGTGCAATAGTTTCTGTGTTACTTTTCTGCATAATTGTAATAAATTAAGACGCCTGCGGGTAGGACATACTCTAATAAATAACTCTTTTGTTATTTGGGGTGTTAATTCTATGATCGTATTTCTTCCACTATTTTACTTGTATTTCAGTTAGTTGCCAGTTGCATTATACTGTGTATCACGTAATAAAAGTTGTTGTACTTACATAGACTTCAAATGACGTATGTTGCATCATATAGCAATTCTATTGTGAATGAAACACTACTAATCTCATGTGATTTAATTAAAATACAGTCTATATGAACATGCAGCAAAGAATATTCTAGTCCCGTATGCATTGTTGTTTAAATTTTGCATCAGTAGTGTAATTATGTCTATATAAAGTACATATTATTACATTTACACCATATCTCAATTAAGTTATGTGTAAATATTGTGTACATGAATTCTATTAATAAAGTTGTTATGGTGAAAAGACGATGTGTTAGTATGACTTTTGTAAACACCAATGTTTATACAACCAATCATATTGTGATAAGTATTATGCACACAGCATTATATTTCTTTTGTATGTCAAACCATGGGAAGCAAATATGGATATCTCACAAATCAAGCTTGGATCAACGTCCAACTGTAAAAAAAAAATTTGTTTAATTGATTCATGTACCACACATACGATACTCAAAGAGAAGAAATATTCTCTCATTTAAGTATGTGTAAGGCAGATGTTACTACAACTTCAGGTAGTAGTAAATTGATTGAAGGCTCCGGAAGAGCAACTATAACTCTGCCTAAAGGAACAATATTTATCATAGAGAATGCAATGTTCAATTGGGATAAAAGTGGAACATCCTGTAGCTCATGTTCACACTCAAAATGGTCTTGCAGAATCTTTAATTAAACGTCTGCAGTTGATTGCAAGACCATTACTCATGAAAACGAGGCTGCCCACTTCGGTTTAGGGTCACGCCATTTTGCATGCAGTTGCAATTAATTTTGGGTCATGAACCTAATATATCCCATTTAAGAATTTTTGGATGCGCAGTATATGTGCCTGTAGCACCGCCATATCACACCAAAATGGATTCGATTTGCAGACTGTGGATTCGATGATACACTTTTCCCAAAATTAGGTGGAGAAGTTGGTGGTGAAACCAAACGGGAAATTTTATGGAAAAATCCATCATTATCTCATCTTAATCCACATGCCTCTATTTGTGAAAAAGAGGTGCAAAAGATTATTCATTTGCAAATAATAGCAAATCAAATGCTGAATAGGATAACAAAATTACATATCTCCGTAGAGAATGTGATAGCAGTATGTGATAAGTCTGAAAGAAGACAAAATTATTACCGTGAAGGTATCAATGAATATGGACGTGGCAATAGACGAAATTATAATCGTCATCATTGTGATAATGAGAATAATAAAGATTCTCAAAATAATCTTTCACTTTATGAAAGTAATATTTGACATGAGATTTTATATAGCACATACAGATGATTATGATCCATTCATGGTGTGAATGTAACAACATATGATTTATGAATACATATTCATTCTTGGAAGAATATGAACGTGCTAGTGGTAGTGAATATACCACATCACCTCTAGAAGGAGGTTTGATATGATATATGAAAATAATGTCATTATTATGGCATGAATGATCATTGGTCACATACCTATTGTACGCCAAAATATTTTGGAAATATGATTATTAAAGGAAAATGATAATAGAAGAAACATATCTTGCATATAATTTTGACCATGACCATAATGGTATTACTTTCTCTTTAAAAGAGATATTCACCACATGGATGTTGATGAATTTGTGGTAGTACAAAATTAATTGAGAGCTCTAGAAGAGCCAATTATTACTATATTGGAGAAACACAATTGATTAACAATAAGGTATTGTGTTGTAGTAAGTCTCAAAGAAACTTATTCAGTTTCCAAAGTACACGCGAAAGCGCTGATTATATTGAGACTATAAATAAAGGAAAGATTTGATATCTTCTATTACTACAACTTGTAGCGGGATAATTTGTATATGAAAAGCTACCCGCTTCATTCTCCAGTTTGTACTACACAAACAAAAGAATGCCACAATAAAGTGGATATTTATTGGTATAAAAACCCATATCATAATTATCTTGAAGTTTATTGAGAATTGCACATGTCATGGTGTAAACATGAACTTATCAATATTGATAATTTATTCAATTGGCATTCGGGTTAGCCATATCAATTTAAGTATGATGTGCAACAAATAATAGAGAATTCACATGGGTACATATTAAAGAACTAGAAAGTTCTTTACGAATTCTCTTATATTACTTGTTCTCATTAAATAATTGACCAACTAAAGTTGGGGTTGAATCCCATAAATTCTGGAAATATCAAAGGTGAATATGAGCTCATTCACCTGCCATGTATACCACATATGATGCATCTATGATATGGTTACATGCGCGATTATTATTAACCTGCAACCTGGCCGGTGCTTGCGAAGTAAATTGCTCAGTATTTCGAGCATAATTTCCAGATTTTCTATTCAAGATAGTTCATCTTGATAAGTTGGTTTACATCATAGTTGGTTTAACAAAATAATTTATTGAGTGCCTCCACTTAATAGCTAAATTATTGCTTATGAGAACAAAGTTATCTATATCAATTTGATATACGAGAGTATATTATATTCTCCCCTCACAAGTGGTTCAGGGTCATGAACCAAATAATTTCATCTTATTATTATTGATGTGCAGTGTATATTAACATGATAATGCACAAAGATGATTTCCCAGAGTTGAGGAAACAAGTTAGTTTTTCTAACATGAGGGGGAGGCCTGATAAACACTTGAGAAAAAGTTACATGGAACGAATTATCATTTGTATATATAGATCCTCGAATATCATAATATGAACTTGAAGTTCATAAAAGGATAATTCAATTGCAACATATTGCAAAGCATGCAATACGCATTTGCTGACCCAAAGAAAGTAACTATATTCTCACTGCAAATGCTCATATTAAGTCCTAGAAGGACAAAGTCTTTGATACGCTTAAAGCGTATAGACAAATCGGTTTCAAAAAGGAACTTCTTAATAAAGAAGATGAGCAAGTGATCAAAGTGATCATAATAAGGAGGCAAGTGATCTAGAAGATCACATGACATAACACTTCATAAAATCTCATGAGAGATTCAGGTACCTGAATATATGAAGGAAGAGATCTCCATGTTATGTCTTTATGAAAATATATTGGAACCGATATATAATGTTCGTCGACGACATCTATGAAAGCGCTAAATATCGATGAGGATCTTAAGTTTGTCGAATATAAACAAAAATATTGGCCAAATGGAAGAGATACAATTCAAGTAGAATTGATTCTATATGAAAGACATGTAGTTTTGGACATGTAGTTCGAATACTTGAAAGTATAAAGTCAATGGTATGTGTAATCAGTTTTCGATATCTTATACGTCTAGCATGACATAAAAACTTGATATGCATCTAAAGTCTATTATATCGCTTATATGACTTCACTTGAAAGATTTAAGTTGCTTGAAGCATATACAATTCTTGGTCCTGAAGTACCACATCCTAAGTGCAATTTGTGTACATATGTATCTTGCTATAACTATAAGCATGATGGCATCTAGAATACCTCTATGAAGATATTGAAGAGTCATTCTACGACATTATATGAAGATGTTATATATCTATCAAGAATGATGATTTCAAGGTGCAGAATATTCATTCAAGTCAACATGGTTGATTTATTTATCAAATATCTACCAATGATTTCTTGAAGATGTCGCACAAGATTGGAATGTGAAGGCTCAAGGATGTGAATTGATGCTCTCATCAGGGGGAGTTAATGCGCGTTGCACTCTTTTTCCTTTACAAGGTTTTGTCCCACAGGGTTTTCCTTGCAAGGTTTTTAACGAGGCAACCAATAGGCGCATTACTAAATATGTGTACTCTTTTTCCTTTTCTAGAATTTTTTTCCATTGGGTTTTGTTTTAATTAAGGTTTTAATGAGGCACATTACTTATTGAGTAGACATTCAAGGGGGAGTGTTAAGAATAAATTCTAATTAGAGTGAATGTCTATCTTGTAGAGAGTTTTACTTTGAGGCTAAGTCATTTTTCCTCCTATAAATAGAGGGGTCTTACCCCATTGTAAATCACCCCCAAATTCAATAAGAATTTTCTCTCTATTTCTCTGCAATATTACTCTTGTTCTTTTATATTTTATAACACTCTGTATGTTTTTCTTTACATCGTTTTTTCACATTTACATTGTAGGAAGTAAGAAGACTTTAAATTATATATAGTGAAGAATTTTTATCCTATTAAATTATTCAAAAATAGTTATAAATATTCTATTAAATTATCCAATAAAATATTATAAGTAAACTTATAAAAATTCTGACAATATATACATAATTTAAACTCATTTAAGAATAATTTTTTACCTTTTGCATTTAGCAGTAGCAAAGAAGGAGTGATACAGCAGTTCACCACTGGATAACACCATAAATCACTTTAAAATCGATCTAAAAATATTATAGATGTATTTGATACGAAGAAAAATATTTTTTAAATTTTTTTATATTTGATTGGCTTAAATATTTTAAAATTTTTTTTTCTTGTTAATTCATTTTTCTTTAATTGGAGGAAAATATTTTTCTTACCAGGAAAAAGGAAAATATTTTTCAAAATTCCTTCTAAACCTTCCACATCCTCACCAACCCATCCCACCCCCTCTACAAAAAAAAAGTTTTTTTTTAAATCTCAGTTGTTTAGTTATCACTTACCTACTATCCCTCCATCCCTCCCTCTCCCCCTTCCCCATAAAATTTTTTTTTTTTTGTAATTTTAAATTTCTGTTTTTTTATTTTCCTGCACCATCTATCCTCCTTCCCCCTCCCTCTCCCCCTTCCCTCGCACAAAAAAAATTACTTTTTTTATAATTTAAATTTCTATTTTTTTCGTTTTACTGTTCGCCGGCCTCGCCACCCACCCCTACCCACTCACCCCCGACCAACCACCACCACTACCACCCCTCCGAAAAAAAATTTAAAATATATTTTTCAGTTTTAATTTTATTATTTTGTCGGTTTAAAGATTTAAAATTTTACAAGTTCCAAAATTATGAGTTCGGAGTTTTATGTGTTTGGAAGTTTACGGATTTAGAAATTAATAAATCTATGCGTTCGAAATTCTGCGGTTCAAAAGTTTATGAAATTCGTGGTCCGAAAGGTTATTTGTCTGAAAGTTTATGGCTTAATATTTATTATATTTAAATTATTTATGAATACTCCTGAGAAGTTATTTTCCTTAATTTACGTATCAAACACCGGAAAATGAATAAGATTACTACTTGTTTTTCAAGAAAATATTTTCTTGGAAAACGTTTTCCAAGGAAAAAAATTTCCATTATACCACACACACCCTATATAAATAACTGAGAATAAAAGAAGAAGACAAACAACGAGGAAGAAGGGGAGGAGAAGGAGATGTAAAAGCAAAGAAAAAACAACTCGTCTTAAGTTGCTTGTACTCTAGATACTGTATGGGTCCAAACTTGAACGACCACGTCACTTGACAAGGGACAAGACCCTTACAATACGGCGTCCTTTGGTCATTGAGAAAGGCTATGGCTAGCAGCGTATAGAGAATGTACGACATTGACAATAACGTAGATGCAACACGAGGTCGTCGGAACATACTGTCAAATATTCTTTTTTTATACCTTTTAGGGTTTCAGAGGGGATTGTCCCTTATAAATAGAAGGAGAAGGTTCTGTAAAGGCGAATCTTTTTCATTAGACACTTGACTTATAATAAGGATATTCATTTCAATATCTTCCTACATTTAAAGTTATCATATCGATGTTCAACCGTTCAATTTCTTGATATTAAGAAGCGTTATTCGTCACGCTCATTCTTTGTAACTTTCAATCTAGAGTTCATTATACTTAGCTGAGATTTACCTCCTCATATTTTCTAATTGATTTAATCAAAAAGGTTTCGTTAACCATTGATCAAATAATTTGGCGTCGTCTTTGGGGATTTCTTTAGCTAATATTTTTGTTTTCAACTAGATACTTGAAAAGGATAATAACCTCTTCTTAGCCTTGAAAAAACTGACAATTGCAGGAAAGGGGGACGCAAGATTAAAGGCAATAATAGGTATCACGAACAACCTTTTGGAGTCCATCAACGAACCCCCTAAAGCATGACTGCCTCACGCTGGGGGGAAACCTCAACATTCGCAACAGGAGAAGCACCACCAGCTATAAAAAAGTTGTTGGAAGAGTGGTTGACAAAACACTCCGAGTAACATACTCGACAAACATGTTCAAGGGAATATCGAAGATATAATACATACAGACACTGCAACTGACGCTGGTGAGCTGGAAACTCCATGCACAGTAACATTCATATTGTCGTTGATGTAGGGAACGATGCAATTGCACCTATCTTAAAGAAAATGGAAGAAATGAAAAATGAGAACAAAATGCTCCGTGATCATATGAAGGAGCATCAAGAGAGGATCGATAAAATACCGAGTGCTCCAAAGTTGCTACAAAAATGGGATGTTGGCCGATTCGTTGAGCAATCATACAGTTAAGGGACAACCCCTGCTCTATCCCAAAAACCTTCAAAATACCACCATACTTGAAAATATATGATGGCACTACGAAAGATCATATAATATATTAAATCACAACCGTAGAGGGCAACGATCTGCCAAAAGAACATGTGACATCAGTGCTGCTGAAAAAGTTTGGCAAAAACCTGACAAGGGGAGAGCTGCCGTGGTATTCCCAACTACCGACACTGTCAATATCAACGTTTGAAGAACGGTAGACAAATTCGTCACTGCTCATGTGGGAGCGAGAAAGGCAGAAGCCATGTTAAACGACATATTTACCGTTAGACAGACGACGGGCAAGGACTTAGGGACTTCCTAGCCAGATCCAACAGGGTAAGGATCAGACTACCAAACGTATCAGAGGGGATGGCAATATCGTCCTTCCTGTAGAAAATCATTCTATCCATGATATGTGTGCTTTGGTTGTATTAGCATGATATTCAGGTATAGGTTTTGATGAATGGCAAACAATGAAGTCAAATGTCAAACAACGTTATTATATGACAAACAATCAAGATTGAATGCCGAGAAGCATATTGATGAATGGATTGCATAGACAAGCCAAAGACGAGCTCAAATGTTCAAGACCGAAGACCCAAGGCGTAGGTCGTTAGGTAGAACCAATGTAAGAGCAACGTTTAAGTTATCTCGTCTTTTGGCTCAACATAGGTCATCATAAATATGCATAAAATCATTTTATCAAATCATATTTATCATAAACATATTTCAAATACTTCAATCAAAATGATTTTAACGTTTTCATTTTAACCAAAATGGTTTTGAAGTAAGTTGTCAATTCTGGACAGCATAGGTGAATAATCGATTATGCAAAAGTGATAATCGATTATTCTGGAAAATTCCATTTATTGGAAATTTCCGCAGAGAAGGATAATCGATTATCAGAATTGAATAATCTATTATCTTGTATCCGTTGCCAAAGTTTTTGAACACTGTAAAAAATAATCGATTATGCAATATCAGTAATCGATTATTCTAGAGCAGAATCAGCTTCCGATCTTGTAACAGTAAGCTGATAATCGATTATCCAAATCTGATAATCGATTATTTGGCATAAAATCAGCATAATTGATTGCCAATTAAGCAACGGACATACAACTTATAACACCTATAAATAGAGGTCTTTTGAGCTGATTTGATATACACAACACCTCTCATTATTCATATACACATTGATATTATTTGTGCATCATTATAGAGCTTTTGTTGAGCCATTTGAGAGACAACTTCGAGTTGTTCATAGAGCTTATTTTGTATCTCTTTATCTACTCTTATTAGAGAGTTCTTGTTGTAAAAGAGAAAGGTGTTTGAGAAGACCATATCTTCTCATTGATTGTCGGGTTTGCTAAGTACCCTCAATCTTAGTGTGTGAAGTCTTGTGGTGCGGTATCCACGAGCAAGGTGAAGTCTTGAGGTGCGGTATCCTCGAGCAAGTTGAAGTCTTGTAGAGTGTATATCTACGAGCAAGTGTAACGGTTTGTTAGGCACCCGTAAGCTTAACGGAGTTAGTGGAAACTCGAGAGAGTCTCTCGGGGACTGGACTAACCACACGTTGTGGTGAACCAGTATAAATTCGGTGTGTTCTTTTCTTACTATTTTAATTACCGCATTTACTTTACTCCTGCAATTTTAATTCCGCAATATTTATCAATATTCTCGTGCCGCACTATTCACCCCCCCTCTACTGACGGGCATAAATCCTAACACTTCCAAAATGCGCTAAATAGAAATAAGTGAAAAGCAACCAAAAAACTGCTATGTAGGCTCATGAAAAATCCTCCCACCACTTAGGAAAAAATCCATAATGCCTATTGTGCCGAAGTAACGGCAGATGAGGATGACCTCCGATTCAACGGCTAACATCAGTCCAAACCGAAACATGGAGAGATTGCCGCCACGATGGTTGAAGGGATCAACTATCCTGCTTCAGTCGAGAAAGGCATCAACCCTATATCCGAACATTCATCCCACCTCCTTCCCGGCATGCAGATGCCACTCCTTGACACATTACGCCACATCTAAATGAAAGAGGTGCAGTGGCTGCAAAAAAAGAAATCCGATCCAAGCACCTGAATATCAAATGTTGTGCGAATTCCACCAGGAAAGAGGGCATAAGACCAAGGACTACATAGGCCTGTGACAGGAAGTCGTAAGAATGATAAGCCCGCGACAGGAGTTATAAATAAATCAATTTTAATTCTATCAAATTATCCAACAAAATATTTATAAGTAAAGTTCTAAATATCCAAACAATATATACAACTTAAATTCATTTAAGAATACAATAATTGTTTACCTTTAGCATTTAGCAGTAGCTAAGAAAGGAGTGATACATTGGTTCACTGTTGAAAAATACCATAAATCATCTTAAAACCAGTTCAAGAACATTATATAAATTACTGAGAAGAAAAAGAAAAAGACAAAAGAGGAAGAGGAAGAGGAAGAGAGGTAAAAGCATAGAAGAAACAACTCGTCTTAAGTTGCTTGTACTCTAGATATTAATTAAACTTTAAAAAAAAAATACAAGTTAAATGAGGACGATAAATAATTCGTTAATTTTGTACGTTTTTATCTCAATTTATCGGGTTAGGGTCGGTTCCACCACATTTTCACTACTTGTCAAGTAGTTTCTCTAATTAAAAGATATTATGACACCAAAGGAAAGCAGATTAAGTTGCTTTTAGTTGTAACTCTCAAGCAAACTTCCGAATAAACAAAGTCAAGGTATCGCTATTCGGCCAATGTGGACATTGAACGGCTTTGATGACTATGTCCTGTTTAATTTTTATAATTTTTCTTTTAACTTCTATGATTGGGCTAAGGTCTTTATTTTTTTTTTGTTTTATAACGATAACGACAAAATGTGAGAAAACCCTTCACTTAATTCCATGAAACATCTTCATCTACGTATAAAACTTTAATAATATGGAAGCATGTAGGCCAAGAAATCTCAATCCAGAGCGGTATGATTATTGGATTTCAATTGGTTATTTATCTAATAGATATTGGTAAATATTTTACTATTGCAACTTATTGGCAAAAGAAAGGAAATAGAAAGACAAAACGTATTTATATCCATCTCTATTTACCCTAAAAATTGAGTAATAATACAATTAGTAATGTGATTTTAAAAATACATAATTTCACTAAATACTAATTGATTAACTTAATGATAAGTGATAGGAATTGATAAGAGTATAAAACAAACCAATGCGAGGATGGTGTCTTCGAGTTGATGTAGCCTCGAGCTTAGTAAAACAAGAACAACTAAAGAACAGTAAGTTGATAAACAAAAGAATATGAGTTAAAGAGAAAATATGAAAGTAAGTTGTCTACGAATGATTGAGACTCCCCTTTTTATACTAGAGGAATCCTAATTATGGTATAATTCTATTATGAAAGTAAATTCCATAATTGGTACAAATAACTGCGCTTGATTTGGTCTGCTCCAGGATTTACGTCATGATCTCCGACCGATTACAAATATCTCGCTTATCCGTTATTGCACTTCAAAGTCGGTCATACTTAGTTTCGATTGTTGCTGGCTTTGATCTCGACTAATATTTCAAATTTTGAATTCGACACCTCGTTTTCGTATTATAGCCCGATCCACCGTGAGGCTGACCCTCAATATAATTTCTTGATCTCAATTAAATAGTAATAGACAAATCCAATTTTAACCATATACAACCCCTAGTAAGATACAATAAGGAGAAAAACCTTCTTCTCCAACCGAATAATGTAAAGAAGTAAATTCTAGTAATCATTTTTACAATTTATTTTCGTCTTTAATTTTTTCTAGTAATCATTTTCGTCATTTTTACAATTTATTTTGGCCTTCCTTTTTTTTCCTATCTACTAGTATATATCTTTTCAAACCCAGCCTAAAGTCAGAGCTCAGAGGAGAAACATGCAATGAATTTGACTAAAATGGATTCATAATTAAGATGAGGATGACTTTAGCTTATTGTTGACAAGTTGGTGGAAGTTTAGGAGGGGTGGTTAAATATTTTAATTGCAAATATACCGTAGGTTATATCACAAATGGAAGAGAAACTGTGTAATTACGTCGGTGGTGGAAAAATCAATTTATTGTGGCGTTTGAGAGTGACCTTATATGTCCACGCAAATGACATATCAAATTTTCAAGCACATCGAACTCCAGACACATGTACATTACATATCGAGATTTCACTTTTATCTCTTAGTTCCGTTTCAAATTCAAACTGTGACCTGCTGCCAAAGCCTTGTGTATTTAATACTCTGTATATAAGTTACTCGATTTAAAATTAATTCCATACATAACTTGCATGATAGAAGGCGAGCCTTGACAAGTGGTAAAATTATTATCACGTAACAAGAAAATTATGGGTCCGAATTATAAAAATTATCTCTTATAAAATATAAAGTAAGGTTGCATACAATAAACTTTTGTGGTTTGATTCTTTCCCGAATTTTACGTATAGCAAAATTTAGTGTACCGGATTGCCCTTAACTTGCTTGATACTGAATTGATAAGTAATTAACCCAATCAAATCTCTTCTGTTTGACACTTGATTAAGTTTAATTAAGTAAATGTATTATTGTTGGCTAGCTAGCTCGCTAGGGAATATTTAAACTAGATGTCATGACCTTCCACGTTATCATGCCACATAGATGTCATTTGGCCTATATTTTATTCATATAGAAAGCTTACATAAGAAATATGCTAGAATTTGTAGAAAAGTTCTGAAATTATTGAAGTTTCCCTAGGACACTCTAGAACCCTATAGAATTGCTAGGGAAGTCCTTAGAAGACTAGCTCTGTAGAATATTTTAGGGAAGGGACTTACTTATAAATATTAAGAACTTGTATAACACTTAATATTTACACACTAGCTCCTATAAGACTAGATATTAAGAGGCCATTCATTTGTAAAATCATCAATCAGACTTCAAGTTCTATCTAATATAAAAATTTCCTTTGGAAATTTTCATGCGTTCTAACATTCCTTAGCTATCTTTAGTATAATATGACTGACTTGGAATCGCAAGATAGTGAGCAAGTTGTGCAAGATCATGAACGAGTTGTCAAGTGTCGCACATGCTCTTAGTTTAAGACTAAGGACGTGACATAGATTTGTCCAATAAACGAGCCAAACTTGAACGTTTAAGGCTTATTTGGTACGCATACGAGCTATACAATATAATAATTAAGCTTTATGTCACGTCCATATTCGTTAACTAAGTACATGTGTGGAACTTGATTACTCGCTCACGATCTTGCACAACTTGCTCACATTCGTGCTATGCCAAATCAGCCTTACTACACTCAAGATCGCTAAGGGAATGGTAGAAAGAACACATGAGAATTGTTAAAGGAAGCTTTGTATTAGAGAGAACTTGAATTGTTTTCTTGGTGAGTTACAAATGAATACCCCTTATTTATACTAATCACCTGGGGATTAGTGTGTAAATAATAATTATTCCACAAGTCCTTCCATATTTGCAAATAATTACACCCTCTAGAATTTTCTACATGACTATAATATTCCAAGGCTGTGACAACCTAAAGGGGTCATCACTTGTTTTCTTACCTATTCTGTACTTTCGAGGCCTTGAAAACCTTATCTGGGGTTGTCTCGATTTGCTTGTGCAGTCCGAGCGCGTAGCCGGAAAGCTTAGATATGGATTCTATGAGAAAAATATTAAATTTTGATATTAAATTGAATAAATTTGACTTCGGTCAATATTTTGGGTAAACGGACCGGACCTGTAATTTGACGGTCCTGGAGAGTTCGTAGGAAAATGGGACTTGGGCGTATGCCTGGAATCAAATTTCGAGGACCCAAGCCTGAGAAAATTTTTTTTTGCGTGAAATTATTTTCTGAAAATAATTAAGAAAATTGGAAGTGAAATTTGATTAAAAGAATATGGTATGGCCCGTATTTTTGTTCCAGGGCCCGGTACAAGTCTTAATTTGGTTTAAGCGCTTTTTGTAAAGTTTGGTTCAAAACGGACGTCGTTTGACGTGTTTCGGACTTAAAAATGGAAATTTGATGTTTTATGAAAACGTGGAAGAAATTATGAGTTTTGAGGCTTAATTCAATGTATGTGATGTTATTTTGGTGATTTGATCGCACGGATAAGTCCGTAGATATTTTTGAGGCTGCGCATATATTTGGTTTGGAGCCCCGAGGGCTCGGGTGAGTTTTGGATCGGTGTGGGAGTGCATTTTGAAATTGGAAAATTTGCTGCTAAAACTGACCTGCAGGCTTTGCAATTGCAAAGCTCGGCCCGCAAATGCGAGATTGCAATTGTGAAGGGTCATCTCGCAAATGCGAGGCCCTTAATTCCCGGCAGAGTTCGCATTTGCCATTTTCTTGGTAACCGGATTTTGTTTCGAACCTGGGGTTTTGACCACGTTGTCCTAAGGAGCGTTTTGGTTATTTTACCTAAATTAGCGTCTTAGCTTTAAATTGAATAATAGAATCAGTTATTTGAGATGTTATTTATGAGTTGTAATTGAAATGAATAGATTTGAGCCATTTGGACTCGGATACTCGTGGCAAACGTGTTGTTTCAAGTTGAATTGGAGTCGGTTTGAGGTAAGTGGCTTGTCTAACCTTGTGTGGGGGACCTTTCCCCTAGGATATGTTATTTAGTAATTGAGTGCCTTGTACGTGAGGTGACGAGAGCGTACTTGAGCTAATCGCTTAAAATCCGGTTTTTACTTAAGATATTGAGATTGAGTTTCTTTTGTACTTACTTTATCTTACTTGCAATTATAAGCTGTGTTAGATTAGAAAGACATATTTAGTTGATATAACTTGCCTACTTGCTTAAATTGCCTTAGCTGCACTACGTGAAATATGTTAGGCTAGAACTATCTATTGCTTGTATTGTTGTACTTCATTTATAAATATTCTCTGATTGTGGTTGCGCATTTATATTTTGGATTACGCGTTAGATTCCCGGGATATTCCCCCTGCATATTTATTTTGGGACTACGGGTTAGATTCCTGGGAGACCCCCTTGCACATTTATATTTCGGACTACGGGTTAGATTTTGGGGAGATCCCCTTGTACATTTATATTTCGTACTACGGATTAGATTCCGGGGAGATCCCCCTGCATATTTATATTTCGGACTAGGGGTTAGATTCCAAGGAGATCCCCTGCACATTTATATTTCGGACTACATGACGATATCCTGGGAGATCCTCGTTATTGGTATTGATATGGAAAAGGACTACGGGACGATATCTTGGGAGATCCTCGTTATTAGTATTGACATGGAAATGGACTACATGACGGTATCCTGGGAGATCCTCGTAATTGGTACTGATATTGAGTTGTTTTACTCTGTGTTATTTTATCCTCGGTGTTATGATTGTTGTTTGTGTAGCCTGACTTACTTCACAGTTGTATTCCATTATTTCTGCTTACGGTATACTGTTGTCAGCATTCTTACTATATTATTTAATCTCAGTAGGGCCCCGACCTTCCTTGTCACTACTCGACTAATGTTAGGCTTGGAACTTACTGAGTACTGCTGTGGTGTAGTCATGCCTCTTCTGCGCATGTTTTTCATGTGCAGATCCAGGTACCTCCATTCAGGCGTACTATCCTCGTGGCGGAGAGCTCTAGCGGAGACTTCGAGGTATATCTGTCGCGTCCGCAGACTAGGAGTCTCTATTCTATTCCAGCATTAGTAGGTATTCTATCCTTCTGTTTCAGTTATTTAGACATTCTAGAGTTAGGGCAGTATATCTACATTTCTATTAGCCTGTGGTTCCTGTGAGTTTTCGGGTTTTGGGATGAGATTGTAGACTTCCGCTTTTTATTTCTGAGTTGTATATGCCAAGTGGCACTTATATACCATTTTCTTCTAGTTTGCTTAATTTAATTAAAAATGTTTTCGCAAGTTATATTAAGTTTTGCATTGTTAGTCTTACCTAGTTGTAGGAACTAGGTGCCATCACGATATGTCCATGAAAGGTGAACTAGGGTCGTGACAAAGGTTTTCCAAAAGTTTCTTCCTACCAAGACCATAAATATCTACAGCTTTCCCTAGAAAATTCTCCATAGGTCTAGAATATTCCACCAAGAGCTAGTCTCTAACTTATGTAACCCTTCCATATAATAAAAATATATGTCAAGTGGCACTTACGTAGCATGATGATGCGGCAGGCTATAACACTCCCCCCCACCCAATTTTATGTCACCCTCGGCAAAAAGCATCGACATGTACGTATGCACCTCAACTTAACGTCACTGGAGATCTTTGTCCATTAGCAATGATGCCCTATGGGTGGTTAGCCTTCCTATGTCACAAGGTTTTGGTCACCTTTTTCCTTGCGCCCTTTTTACCTTGGACGACTAGAAATTATGCTCTCGATCCTCCACTTATCGAATGCCTCTCCTTGGTCCTAGCCTGAATCTCCCTATGACTCAACCAAGTCTAGTAGCTTCTCAAGCATCAGGTCCATGCTTCTACTCTCTATTTGGATGTCCTCCGTAGTCCCAGCCTTGCTAGCAAACTTTACCATTCTACTTGGTGCATCGTCCAAGTCCGATAGCGTGCCATCACTTTGTAACTCACTATCCTCTTTAACTATGTCCGCCCAACTTTTCTTGCTACCACCATGCTCCATTTGCGTGGCACCAAGATATGCTTTGAAATCTTTTATTTTCGATTTAGATTCTAAGCGCATCCCTCCAATGTAGGTGATCCTCCTGTGTTACCCTTGTGTGCCTGAGCAAAGTTGCCAATCATTGTTGCAAGATTTCCCACCTCTGGGTATTCACTTGCCCAATATGATCCTTTACTGAAGTATCATCCTCCCTCAGGCACTTACTCGCTAATGTTTTCCGGCCCCTTGCCGTTTCTCTGGGATGGCCCCATGTCACTGCCCTTGTATACATTGGCTATGTCTTTCCCGTTTAGCTTGTTATGATCTTCCCCACCTCTCTTGGTGTTGCCTTTATTAGACTTGGCAAGATCCATGTTGAAGTCAATGAGCAACTCGGCTACCGATATGGCCTCGTCCACATTGGCTACTTGATACTTCTTAACTTCTTCTTTGTGCAATTTCGCAACCTATCTATGAAGTAGAAGAGGGAATCTTCCTCGGACAATGACGATATTTGTAGCATTAAGGTAGTGAACTCGCGCACATGCTCCAGAATTGTGGCCGTCTACTGGAGCTCCCATAGCTTCCGCCTTGCCTCATACACCACATTCACTGGGTAGAATTGCTTCTTCAACTCTTTCTTTAACTGCTCTCACGTCTCAATCTAGCATAGCCTTTTTTCTATATTGGCACACTTCTGACACCACCCCAGCGCGACAACGTCGGTCAAGAACATTGAGGCTTTGCGTACTGTCACGACCCCTGTTCACCCTTCATGAACATGTCATGATGGCACCTAATTCCTACAACTAGGTAATCCTAACAATGCGGAAACTTAATATAAATTGTAGAAACATTTAATTAGATTAAGAAAAAACTAGAAAAAGCGGTATATAAGTGCCACTTGGCATATACAACTCAAAACAAATGCGGAAGTCTACAACTCAATCTCAAAACTCGGAATCTCACGAGAACCACAGGCTAATAGAAATGTAACGCACTGCTCTAACTACAGAATGTCGAAACAATTGAAATAAAAGGGTGGAATAACTACTAAAGCTAGAACAGAATAGGGACTCCTGGTTTGCGAACGCGGAAGACATACCTCGAAGTCTCCTCTGGATCTCTCCGCCTCGAGGATAGTACGCCTGAGTGGAGGTACCTGGATTTGCATATGAACAACATGCACAGAAGGGGGCATGAGTACACCCCAGCAGTACTCAGTAAGTGCCAAGCCTAACCTCGGTGGGGTAGTGGCGAGGAAGGTCAGGGCCTTACTGAGATTAAACAATATAATAAGAATGCTGACCACAATATACATTGAACGAAAATAATGGAATACAACTGTGAAGTAAGTCAGGTCACACAACAAGAATTAACAGACCAAGAATAAAATAACACAAAGTAAAACAACTCAATATCAGCACCAATTATGAGGATCTCCCAGGATACCGTCCTGTAGTCCATTTTCATGTAAATACCATTAACGAGGATATCTCAGGATACCGTCCTGTGGTCCATTTCCATATCAATACCAACAACGAGGATCTCCCAGGATACCGTCATGTAGTCTATTTCCATATCAATTCCAATAACGAGGATCTCCCAGGATATCGTCCTGTGGTCCATAATATAAATGTGCACGGGGATCTCCCGGTAATCTAACCCGTAGTCCCAAAGTAAATATGCAGGGGGATCTCCCGGGATACCGTCCTGTAGTCCCAAACATAAATATACAGGGGGATCTCCCGAGAATCTAAACCGTAGTCCCAAAGTAAATATGCAGGGTGATCTCCCGGGAATCAAACCCGTAGTCCCAAAGTAAACATACAGGGGGATCTCTCGAGAATCATACCCGTAGTTCCAAAGTAAATATGCACAACCACAATCAGAGAATATTCATAAATGAAGTACAACAATACAAGCAACAGATAGTTCTAGTCTAACATGTCTCACGTAGTACAGTTACGGCAATTTAAGCAAGTAGACAAGCTAAATCAATTAAACATATCTTTCTAATCTAACACAAGTTATAATTGCAAGTAAGATAGGTAAGCATGAAAGAAGCTCAGTCTTAATATCTTAAGTAAAAACCGGTTTTTTAACGATTAGAAAAAGTACGCGCTCGTCACCTCACGTACAAGGCACTCAATTACCAAATAACATATCCTAGGGGAAAGGTCCCCTACACAAGGTTAGACAAGCCACTTACCTCAAACCGGCTCCAAATTAAACTTGAAATCACACTTTTACCACGAGTATCCAACTCCAAATGACCCAAATATATTCAATTTATACATATGGTAAATAATATCTCAAGCAATAGATTCTACTATTTAATTAAAGATAAGATGCAAAATTAGGTAAAATGACCAAAATGCCCCTCAGGCCAACGTCTCGGAATCAGATAAATTTTATATTTTCAGAACCTTCGTACTCTCACGAGTCTAACCATATAAAAATCTCCTAAATCGGAGGTCAAATGCTCACTCAAAACCCAATAGTTTGGTCTAAGAAGTTTCACCTAATTTTTCCAACTTTTGATCCGAAATTCGAATTGTAACGGTGGGTTTAACTAAAAAATGATAAAAAATACTTAGCAGAGATTAAAGAAACGTTACCCAATAGTCTTCTCTTCAAAATCCTCTGACCCCGAGCTCAATTTGAGTTTTCTAACTTATGAAATCCAATCCTTGAAATTTCTATATCTGCACAGCCAATTTTGCTTCTGCGGACAAGGAACCGCATATATGGTTCCGCTTCTGCAGAAAAAATGCCGCTTCTGCGGCTACTCACTAAAATCTAGGGTTCTGCTTTTGCATCCTTAAAAGTGCACTTGTGATTGGCGCTTCTGCAAAATACTTACCGCTTCTGCGGTTTCTCACCAATGTCCCAGGGCCGCATCTGTGATAAAAGTCTCGCAGGTGCGTAACCACATATGCGGCTCCGCTTCTGCGATTCCCAAGCCGTAGGAGTGAAAATACCAGAAGAGAGAATCAGCTGCTACAACACTTCAAAATTTTCTTTGTTAACCACCCAATGTCATCCTGAGGCTCCTGGGACTTCAACCAAAAGCACCAATAACGACAAATACCCTATTAAAACTTGTAACAATCCTTAAACACCTCTAACAACACCGGAAATCCCATTTAATCAATGATTTAAGCCTAAGAACCCTAACCAAAACACGTCTGAATGACCTGAAATTTTGCACAGACATCCCAAATGACATGACAAAGCTGCTACAACTTCTGGAATCCCATTTAGACCCTCGGATCAAAAACTCACTATCGGACCGGAAACATAAAAAATTCAAACTTCAGCATTTCAAGCCTAAATGAGCTACGGACTTCCAAAATACATTCCAAACACGCTTCCAACCCCAAATTCACCTAACAGAGATAATGGAACCATCAGTTTTCCATTCCGAGGTCATCTTCCAACTATTATAACTACGGACCACTTTCTAACACATAAGCTCCTTTTAGGGACTACGTGTCGCAAAACTCTCCGAAATCCAATACCGAAAGTCATGGCAAACCAAAATAGCAGAAATGAACTTATAGGAAACAGTTAATGGGGGTCGGGGCATAAATTCCAAAAGTGACCTACACTTAAACATTTGTTCGTCCTCAAACGAGCATAGAGAACACACCTGAAGTAGTGAAAAGATAAGGGTATTGGCTATGCATATCCCACTCAATCTCCCAAGTCGCCTCCTAGGCCGACTGACCCCGTCACTAGACCTATACTGAAGCAATGTACTTTGACCTCAACTTTCTGACCTGCCTGCCCAATATAGCCACTGGCTGTTCAACATTGGATATATCCTTGTCCAACTGGACTGAAGTGAAATCCAACACGTACGAAGGATCACCGTGATACCTTGGGAGCATCAAAACATGAAATACCGGATGAACCCCGGCCAAAATGGGAGGTAAGGCAAGATCATAAGCAACCTCCCCAACTCGCCTCAAAATCTCAAAAGGGCTAATGAATCTCGGACTCTACTTCCCTTTCTTCACAAACCTCATAACGCCTTTCATAGGCGAAACCCGAAGCAGAACCTCTTCACCAACCATATAGTAAACATCACGAACCTTCTGGTCCACGTAAATCTTCTGTCTGGATTGGGCTGTACGGAGTCTATCCTGAATCACCTTAACCCTCTCCACTGCTTCCTGGACCAAAATCAGTGCCTAATATCCCGGCCTCACCCGGCTCAAACCAACCCACAGGTGATCTGCATCTCCTACCATATAAAGCATTATACAGCGCCATCTGAATGCTGAACTGATAATTGTTGTTGTAAGAAAACTTTGCTAGTGGTAGGAACTAATCCTATGACTCTCCAAACTCAATCACGCACGTACATAGCATATCCTCAAGAATCTGAATGGTGCGCTTGGACTGTCCGTCCGTCTGGCGTGAAATGATGTGCTCATCGTAACCTGAGTACCCAACTACTGCTGAACGGCTCTCCAGAACCTTGATGTGAACTGAGTACCTTTGTTCGAAATGATAGAAACTGAAATACGATGTAGATGAACAATCTCCCAGATATTAATCTCCGCCAACCGCTCCGATGAATAAGTAGTACACATAAGGATAAAGTGAGCGGATTAGTAGACTTGGTCAGCCGATCCACAATCACCCAAATGGCATCAAACTTCTTCGCAGTTCGAGGTAGACCAACTACAAAATCCATGGTGATCCTCTCCCATTTTCACTCCGTAATCTCTATCTGCTGGAGCAACCCACCTGGTCTGTGGTGCTCATACTTCACCTGCTTATGTTTGAGCATATAGCTACATATCCAACTATATCCTTCTTCATCCGCCTCCACCAATAGTGCTGTCTCAAGTCTTGATACATCTTCGTGGCACCCGGTGGATGTAATACCGCGAACTACAGGCCTCTTCTAGAATCAACTCCAGTAGCCCATCAATATTGGGCACACAGACACGGCCCTGCATCCTCAATACCCCATCATCTCCAATGGTCACCTCTCTAGCATCGCCGCTCTGAACTGTGTCCCTGAGGACAAGTAAATGAGGGTCATTATACTGCCACTCCCTGAAACTCCAACGTTCCGCTTTTGCGACCTTAAACCACACCTGCGGTTGCCGCTTCTGCGGTTTCTCACCAATGACCCATGCCGCATCTGCGATAAAAATCTCACAGGTGCGTAACCATATCTCCGGTTAATCCTCCGCACCTGCGGAAAAGCTGAGGGAGCCCATTGACCGCTTATGTGGTTCCCAAGCCGAAGAAGCAAAAATACCAGAAGAGAGAATCAGCTGTTGCAACACTTCAAAATTTTCTCCGTTAACCATCCGAAACCATCCCGAGGCCTTCAGAGCTTCAACCAAAAACACTAATAACATGAAATATCATATTCGAACTTGTACCAATCCGTAAACACCTCAAACAATACCGAAAATTTGATTTAATCAATGATTTAAGCCTAAGAACTTCAAATTTCATTAAAATACACTTTCGATCAAAAACCTAACCAAAACACGTCCGAATGACCTGAAACTTTGCCCACACATCCTAAATGATATGGCGAAGCCACTGCAACTTCCAAAATCCCATTCCAACATTTGGATAAAAAATTCACTATCGAACCAGAAACTTAAAAAATTTAAACTTCGGCATTTCGAGCCTAAATGAGCTACGGAGTTCCAAAATATATTCCAAACACGCTCCCAATATAAAGAAACCATTGCTTTTGCATTCAGAAGTCATCTTTACACTGTTCTAACTACGGACCACTTCCAACACTTAAGCTCTCTTTTAGGGACTAAGTGTCCCAAAACTCTCCGAAACACAATATTGAACGTCCCGGCAAACTAAAATAGCAGAAATAAACTTAGGGAAAACAATTAATGGGGGATCGGGGCGTAAATAAAAAAAAACCGGTCGGGTCGTGACACGTACCTTAACAACCTCGTCATCCTCCATGACTTCCTCAATGTACTTGCCCATCCTCCAAAGTAAGTTTACCACCTTGCGTGTATCCCGTGCACCGCCATACTACTTTCACTTAAGGACCTTTATATTGGTTCCTTTTGCAAATACCATGCCCTTGGTAATCCCAACCATGGTTCCTCACAAAGCTTCCTTTTTGGAAAATCTCTCTTGTATTTCACCATTCCCTTAATTATTATAACCTTTGCTCTCGTACCACGTTGTCACATCCTTAGTCATTGACTAAGTACACGTGTGACACTTGAAAACTCGCTCATGATCTTGCACAACTTACTCACATTCTTGCAATGCCAAGTCAGCCTTACTATACTCAAGATCGCTAAGGGAATGATAGAAAGAACGTGGAGTATTGTTAAAGGAAGCTTTGTATTAGAGATAACTTGAATTGTTTTCTTGGTGAGTTACAAATGAATGCTCCCTATTTATATTAATTACTTAGGGGCTAGTGTATAAATAATAATTATTCCACAAGTCCTTCCGTATTTACAAATAAGTATACCCTCTAGAATTTTCTACATGACTAGATCATTCCAAGGCTTTCCAAAAGAGCCTTCCTACCAAGTCCATAAATATTTAGAGCTTTCGCAAAAAAATTCTTCATAGCTCTAGAATATTCTACCAAAAGCTAGTCTCTAACTTATCTAACCCTTCCATATGCCAAAAATATATGTCAAGTAATACTTATATGGCATGATGATGGGGGGGGGGGGGGGGGCTATGGCACTTAGTCCCATAATCAATGTATCGTAAAATTATGCATAATTATAACGTAAGAACTATTTTTGTGGTGATTAGTAATAAAAAGATTGTTATACAGTGATAAATAATGGTATTTATACATGAATTACTTATTCTACTGGCATCTTCGAATAGTCTAATCCCATATTATTAATACACTATTCTTATTTTATTTTTTTATCTCGCGGTAAAATTATACATATATACATAATTTTATGCAAGTATTACTCCATTTGAAATTGCCAACCAAACAATGCATTAAATAATGCAACGATTACTTTTTCTTAAACAATCAATTAAGAGTAAAAAAAAAAACATGAACAATGTAGGATGACGATTGAAGAGGTTGGCCACTTGCAATATTAGTTCGCCTCCTGTGCACCGAGCAAGACAGAATAGCGACATGTGGGGTTTTGCTGACTTTCCAATTTGAGACTTGGGTCGGCCGCAAGAGGCTGCTGAATTTTGTTTAAAATTGCTTCTGCTATTTTTTCTTACTGCTATAGTACTCCTCATCTGTTTGTACCTTCATCTATTTTTCTCTGTTTATTGTTTCACACGAAGAACCGTGATGTCTCTTTTTTTAATTCTCACGTTTAATCTTCAATCCCAAGTACGCCATTTTAGTCCACCTTCAAACATAGACTCCCTCTATTTCATATTAAAAGAATTATTTTTTTTTTTTATTTGTTTTAAAATAAATAATATATTTTAAATTTATAAATAATTTAATTTTAAATTTTTTATTTTATTTATTTAATCTTTAATGAAAATTTTTAAGTCATACAAACGGCAAGGCCCCACGAACCTTTTATCCCTTAATCTTTTAAGATGATAAGTTTCAAAAATTTTCTTCTTTTTTCTTAAATTTCGTGACAAGTTAAATTATCTCAAACAATATGAAATAGAGGGAATATTGATACACTAATTTTTTGTACTGTTACTAAAAGCTCCACCCTCAAAATAGCTTTTACATTGTATTTTTAACAAAAGAATTTATTCAAATTGAACGCAAAAAAACGTCCTCCATATTCCACTAAAAGCGAATAGAGGTAATTGATGAATATTAAAAACTGATAAATCTTTGTGATACTAAATTGGCTCAAATAAAGTGAAATGATAAGTATAACAAACCTCAACTAGTTTTGGATTTAACTAATTATTACTACGATGCGATGATCTTTTTGATCGAGTGCTTTATAAATACTGCAAAGTATACAGTGGGGAGAAAGCAGACAAATATTATTAATGCAAAGAATTGAAATAAAATTTGTAGCATTCTAGGTATAGAAAGAGACTTCACTAGGAGTTCCAACAAACGTGTTTGACGTTTCATTTCTATAAGCAAAGGAGCTAAAAGTTTTAGAGCTTGAAACTCTTATACTGATCATGAAGCCTTAAGCAGATAATCCAATAGAAATATAGCAAGTAATTACTCAATAGGTTAACATCAAAATAGTAAAGCCAGTTCCACTAATAACCTGATACATATAATGAGAATCATTTTGACTGGACAGAAAATTATGATGGACCACAAGATATTAAAGCATCAAGCAAGTATATTAGACCACAAATATGAGTGCAGAAATGCCATATAGTAGTCAAGTGATTAAAACCTGTAATGGGGTTGAAATATTAGCAATGAGTACAAGAATAACAGAGGGTTCGAGAAATCTTTCATATTTAGTCAAGGGAAATATCCGTACATTTCCTAGTGTTTAACCACCCGCCATTAGCCATGTTTTGTGGTTTTGTAATGATTCAACAGTTCGTTTTGAGCTTTTGTATTTTGATCGCTAGTTTTCGGACATGATTCTTCTATGTAATGAATTATGACATATGTAAATAGTTGGTTTTGGTTTTCAGGGTAATCAGAATGAATTTGGAAGAATAATTCTCAGTTTGAAGCTTTAAAATTGAAAGGTTTGACCAAGATTTGACTTGATTGTATATGATCTCAGATCGAAATTTTATGATTTGATTAGTTCCGTTAGGTGATTTGGGACTTAGGAGCGTGATCGGAATGCATTTTAGAAGTGCGTGAAAGGCTTAGGCTTGAATACAATTGGCGAAATTGAGATATCGACATTTTCCGGCTGGTACGTGATATTTTGATATAGAGGTCGGAATGAAATTTCGAGAGTTGTAGTAGCTTTGTTGTGTCATTTGGGATGTCTATGAAAAATTTCAGGTCATTCGGACGTGGTTTGGTTGAGTTTTTGATCAAAGCATATTTGGGAAGATTTTAGGGTTCTTAGGCTTGAATCCGATGCAAATTTGATGTTGTTTTGGGTGTTTCGAAGGTTGAAACAAGTTTGGAACGATGTTGTGGGATATGTTGGCATGTTTGGTTGAGGTTCCGAGGGCCTCGGGTGAGTTTCGGATGGTCAATCGGACCATTTCATTTCTTAGAAGATAGCAGAAATTGCTGGTCAAGTGTTGCAGAAAATTGCCCTTCTTAATCGCGTAGGATGTGTCGCGATCGCGTAGATAGAATGGAGGAGGCTGTCAAGTTGTTCTTCACGTTCGCGAAGAGAGGCTCGCGATAACGTAGTATGGGAAAGGTATCTATCGCGAACGCTGGAGGGAAATCGCATTCGCATAGGGTTAAGTGGACATGAGTCTTGGTCGAGTAATTGTGCATCGCGAACACGTAAGAGTGTCCACGACCCCGTAGAGCTAAGTCACCATGCATCGCGTTCGTATAAGAGTTATTGTGTACGTGTAGAGTTAAATTTAGGGAGATGAGTTTTTTGCTTCGCGATTCGAAGGTCCTACGATCGCGATAAAGAAATAAAAGTCTGGGTAGAATGTTATAACTTCATTTCATCCGCAATTTTGAGTATATTGTCACCCATCGTTGAGCATTTTGAGAGCTTGTTGAAGGATATTAAAGAGGGATTCAAAGAGAAATGACATGAGGTAAGGTTTTTGAGCTTACTCGATTCTATTGCGAAATTTACCTAGAAAATGGTGGAACTTAAGCTAAAATGAAGGAACTAGGGCTTGGAATTTTGGGATTTTAATTTAGGGATTTGGAGGACCAATTGGGTTTGAACTTGAGAATTTTTGGTATGTATGAACTCGTGAGGAGATAAGGAACCTGATGATGTGAAAACTTCTGAGTTTAGAGAAGTGGGATCAGGGCCCAGGTTTTGCTAGTTTCGAGATTTTTGGTATTTTTTGATTGTTTTCGCTTGGGATTGTTCCTTTAGCATATTGTGGCATGTTCTTTTTTATTTTGGATAGATTCGATGCGCGTGGAATCGGATTCGAGGGGCAAAGACGTCGCGAGCTAGAGATTTAGCCGGTTCGAGATGAGTAATAATTTTAAATGATGCTCTGAGGGTTTGAAACCCTGGATTGCATATCGTAGTGCTATTGAGGTGAGAACATGCTTGATGACGAGCGTGGGGTCGTGCACTATTGGGAATTATGACTTGTTCCGTCCCGATTGATGATTTTACTGCGTATTTGACTGAAACTTATTTGTTATCATTGTGATTTGGGCTGATTGCCACTATTTGAACCCTTCGGGGATTTTTGTTACTATTTCTTCACTGTTTGACTTATTAAGTTAATTCAGTCATGTTATTTTCTGCTGTTACTACTTAGTCATTTTTACTCAGTTTTGAGATATAAATGATATTTAAATGATGTTTTGAGATGAGAAATAATACTTTACTAATGCCCGAGGGGCTTGTGAGCATTTTTGACTGAGGAAGGCTGAGGGACTAGTTGTAAGGAAACATCAATATTAATTTGAGGTCGAGGGCCTGAGATATGTACACCACAAGGTGGCTTGTGATATTGTTTATGAGGCCGAGGGCCTGAGGTATATAGACCACGAGGTGGCTTGATTGATATAAGGACGAGGGCCTAGATTTGATGCCACGAGATGGCTTGATATTGCGCTTGGGCTGATATTGTGATATGAGATATAGCTAGAAGGGCTGATATTTTACTATGTGATAGCCCGAGAGGCTGGTATTGTTCTTTATGATTGCCCGAGGAGCTAGTACCGTTATTCTGTGATTGTGCCCGAGGGGCGGATTTTTTAATATTGTGCATGAGGGGCGAGCCTTTATGTGTTTATCTTTCATATTTACTTGTCATTCCACCTGTTAAACTATGGTATTTATGCCCGAGGGGCGGATTTATGTGCTTCTCTGCACTAACCATTTTGCATTCATTCGTGTAACTATTGAAAAAGTCATTTTCAAAGAAGTTTAAACTGAGCTAAGATGTTTTATGAGATTTTATAGCTTCATTACTTTCATAAATGGTTTTATACTGCTTCTATACATCATATTGATATGCTTTCTGTGATTTCTTACTGCTCAGTTGTTATTCACCTTTATTACTCACTAAGTCGGACTACTCACTTTACTTCCTGCACCTTGTGTCCGGATCAAGTTATTTTCTAAGCTTGGTGGCAGTTTTATTGGAGTTAGCAAGGTAGTTGCCTGGCGATCGCGGCTTTGATTTCTTCCGTTGTATTCCTCCTTATGTATTCTTGTGATTTTTCCGACCCTTTCGGTCTTGTTGTGACTAGATAGTTGTAATAGATGCTCATTACTAATAACACCCCTCTTTGTACTGTGTTTGGGTTTGTACTTCCGCATTGTTATGATATTATCTATTGTTTAGCATTATTAAATCATGTTTTAGCCTGTTTTATTGCTGTTTAGCTATTTAACTTCAAATTTGAAATATGTTGGCTGGCCTCGTCTTCACGAGAGAAGTCATCATGACCGGGTCTGGATTTAGGGTCGTGGAAAGTTGGTTTCAAAGCCTAGGTTACACAGGTCTCACGAGTCATGATCAGATTTAGAGGGTCTCGTCGATCAGTACGGAGATGTCTGTATTTATCCTCGAGAGGCTGCAGAACCTTTAGGAAAACCTCACATTCTTGAAATTCTTATCGTGCATCCTTGATTCAGCTTGGAATATAACTCTTTCAATTCCTTCCATTCATTTGTATGCACAAACAAGCGCTCAGTATCAGATGTGCATCGATGTCTTGTGATTTCCTAATTGAGAGGCGAGATGTGACCTTTATCTTCCAATGTTGGGCCAGTCTGGAGGACTCGAGGCCGGATTTTTTCCTGTAGCTTGAGCACCGAGGTGCTGATTATGTAAGAAAGTGCTTTTGAATTTATATGTTCGGTATTGTCCTTATTAGTAGAAGTGACAACTTGATAACTATGAGATAAGTATGTTGGTACTGCGAGATGTATCCATATGATTTGAAAGCAATGAGAAGAGTCTATCTAAGGCTAAAAGAACTGTTAGGTACTTGAATTCCATTTTGATTCAAGGTATAGCCTTGAGTTATGGGCGTGTGAAGACTCTTTTCATGTTTCCCAGTTGTGAGTGAAGTAAATTGCAAGTTCCGAGATATATTCACACTCAGGAAGACTAAGTGACTGCATAATATTTGTGAAGGTGGAAGGTATACATAAATGTTTGTTGGAGGCAAGACATGTGGGTTATCTCCTGTGGAGTGTTCTAAGGTTGTGTGATCCTTATATTGTCTATTACAAGATATCATTTACAAGTGAAGAATGTGTGTTGAAGTCTAAATTGGGTCACCTAGAGAATGGGTGTAACGGTATTAAGGCATTTGAGTTTAATCACACTATGGTATTAAGGCATCAATAGAGTGTAAGAGTTATGAGTTATTGGGTGTATATTGATCTATGGCTTCGAGCCAAGTGGGGGAGTATGCTATTGGCTAGGCGATTGGATTGTTAGATGCTATGTTGGTTCCAATTTGAGGCGTGCTGGTGAGTCAGTTATGGCTTATGGAGGTTGAGGTCGAGGATGGCTCGAGAAAGGAAATTTTTTTGACAAAAGTTATATTATGCTTCGCGTGCGTGTAAGATCTTGGGTTGTCTTAAGTTGTTGTTGGTAAAGAATGCTCGGTGTATAGAGCAGGAAGTTGCTTGGTTATATTCGATTGAGGTTACATTCTCCGGTGTCGAAGTGCCAATGAGGAACAGGTGGTTCTATTCGTTAGGTCAGGCTAATTGCAATTTGAATAAGAGTGAATGACTCTTAAGAATGGTTCTAAACAAGATTCTACGTGGAACAATTGGGTATTTTAGTGTTTTATATATGCTTAGAAACTGAGTTTTCATTAGAATATGTCAAGACGAGTGGTGTTTTCTATGTTAATTATGGGATTTTATGTATTAATATCAGGAAGGTAAAGGTAATGGATTTAGATTCGCAGGAAATCTCTTCAATGTAAAGCATTTTTGAGTGTGGTGCTCGTGGAAATATCTGAGAAAGTATTCAGCGACTTATGAGCCTTAGACGGTGTGGCGTTGTGCTTGGGTTCTATGTTGTAAGTCTGGGTTGAAGAATTGTAATGATATAACAAGAAGGAGTATCAAGTGAAGGTAAATCAAAAAGGAGCTCAGATAGATAAGATAGCTTGATAATAGGCCATATCGGTACGGTAAGGATATGATTAGTCCTTTGGGGTGTTTACAAGGTAATGAGTTTCTACAGGTATTTTGCGGCAATTCTTTTAGGTTTTAGTGGCCTGCGTAGGTTGGTTGAGTTAAGAGGATTTACTCCTGACAGACTTGTTTGAGTAAGGGGGAGTAGAAGAGTTCTTGTTATTTTCTACCGTGGCTAGGGATGTATATTTTCTGCTGGCATGAGAAGCATGGGATGTGTAGTGATTTTCTTCTGAATGGGATCAATGGAAAGTTCTTGGTTGGTTGAGTACATAGTTGCTTGTGGCTCGGAAGGGATATGAAATTGTCATGTTATTTTAGGATGGATTGGTATATGCAGTATGTGTGGACGATCGAGGTCTGCGTGTGTAAGGTTGCGGTTCAGTTTTGAATGAAAGTTCATAAAATTCTTAGGCAGCACGTGCAGTTCTAGATAATTAGAGAAATGATCTTCAGATGATTAGGAAACGGCATTGCTAATAGCGAGTGATTTAACGAGGGTATATGTTTCAGAAAAGGCAATGTGATTAAGCTGATGGTACTTCAGTAGTACTGCGACGCTTTCTTGTTAGATCGACCTGTTGATATTCGAGTTTGCTTGGTGGCATAGGGGAATTTTAGAATATCTTTCGTGGAATGATTAGGTATTTGAGGTGTGGCATGCATTCTAGCGGCAGAATTGGGATCAAGTATGGTGATTTGCGTGCTATAGGGAGTTGGAGATTGGGAGTTCCATATTCAGGCTATATTATGGTTGTGGGTCACGTGTATCGGCACTGTCTAGTGACTATCGGGGTCTAAAGACGCGAGTGGATCTTTTGTGCTTGGTATGTTGGGTTTGGAGGTGATATTGGGTTCAGACTAGTTGTCTCTGTGTTGTGTCATTTTGGAATATTGCGCCAAGGCAGCGCTTCTGGCCATGCAAGAAATGCCACAGATTGAGTGGCGAGGTGCGATAGATTATGTCCTAGTAGAGTGGTTTTATATTCTGAAGACCCAGCGGACGACTGGGAAGTCTTTCTTGTTTGGGCCTATATGATGGATATCAGTGCGGAGGATTCTATCATTGATTCAATTCAGATGGGGAGGGAATTTTTTTTCCGAATGTGTTTCTTGTGGCCGGGCATGTCGCTAGGCAAGGTTGCTTATTTCAATATTAATTCGATGCCGGACACCGTATCATATGGAACCGGCGGAGTTATAGGAGTGGAAGGAGCAACTTCAGGTTTCCTTGATATGGAGTTCGTTGGTAGGCTAATGTGGATATGTGTTCTAGCTTGAGTCGGCTTGGTTGGCCTCGAATTGTGTTATTGAGGGATGTGTTGATTCGATCGTTATTGAGCTTATAAGTGATTTGGGGAGATCTATGAGTACCTTTATGTGTTGCGAGACGCTATGATTTGTTTGTTATGGGCACATATGGTGTGGTTCATTTGGGATCTCATAGTAGAAGTCGAGCGGGAAGAGTAATCGGGTATTTCGCGTTGAATTGCGTATCGGTTATGCCCTATCGGATTCGCGTGGTATACGTTATTTGTTTCACCATGGGTGTAATGATTTGCCTTGGTTCTAGACATCAAATTGTGCGTGGTTTTCGATTTTGATCATATTGAGTTAAGAAGTTCCATGTGGACCAGTGTTTGGATAGGATCGCGCATTATAGCGAAACTATGTAGAGATATGACTTGCGGGTTAGATTCATGTGTCCTATTTCTATGATGTGAGACGGGTTCCCAACCTTCTGTTGTGATGGTTCTGGGAGACTGAGGGATAGTACTTTCATTAGAGTAAGCGTGGGCATCGGTCGGTTCGGTTCGGCTTTGAAAATTATCAGTTTTGCCTATCGATTATGGGTTTACAAATATCATAACGCGATAACCAAACCGATAAGATATTAGTTATCGGCTATCAGCTTATCGGTTATTGATCATTATCGGTTTGGTTATCGGTTTACCCGGTAAGATAAAAATAAAATTAAAAATGATGAATGCTGAAAATTAAAAGTGCTTCGAAAATTAAAAGTGCCTTCACGTGAGTAAATTAGAGACAGTACAATGATGCAAATGTGTTTCTTACTTTCATTATAAATTAGATACAGAAAAATCAACTTATATAACTTTTCCATATCATACTGACGAACTTAATTCGCTAAACAACAGAGTTAAATACTGAGTTTCAGCCATGTTTTTTTGTCACTGTGAGTTTGATTTAAAAGAAAACATAGGCAAAAATCAGAAGCAAACAAAGGCAAAAATCTTGAGCAAACAGAATAATTAACAAGGCGCAAACAGAAAAATCTTGAGACAAAACTTACACGAAGTGATTGACGAGTGAGGGAGTGAGTCGTCGTGACTGGCAATGAACTGGTGAGGCTCATGCACTGGTGTGGCGTCTGGCGGAGAACTGGTGGTGAGCTTGAGAGTTGAGGCTCAGGCACTGGCGTTACACGATACGATTAACTGTTGGGAGTTGGGGCTGCGGCGGAAACATAATGCGAGAGACATACGAGAGACGACTAATGTATGACGATTGATTGAACTGAAGAGGGAACAGAATTAGTAAACTAAAACCCTAGTATATACTAAAGGGTATATTAGTAAATTACTTCATTCTTATTGGGTTATCGGTTTTTACCCAACAACAAAAATGCAAACCGAGTCCGAACCGATAACCCAATAAAAAAACAATTTACCCCGTTACCGAACCGTTAACCCAATAACCCAATACCGATAACCAAATAAAGAATTAACGATCCGGGTTATCGATTTTACCCGATATATGCCCACCCCTACATTAGAGTCATTTTCATGATTTGAGTATGTTCGGACCGCTGCTTATTGGTACGCATATTATTCCAGTTATGTCTTAGGCTTGTATTTATATGTCATGTTACTAGAGTAGTGTGTTGTATCAAAAACGATCATTGGAATCATTAATGAATACGAATGGATTCGATTTTAGCATGTTGGAAAGGATAATATTGAGGTTCGACTCGGAAAAATTTCTATGGTAATTGCCAAGGAGAAGTGGCTTCATGAATGATTGGCTTGAGAAATGGTTATGGCTTACTGCGTGTTTTAGTCATTATTGGCAGTATATATATAAACGTGTTGGAATGAAACTTTAGTTGATAACAGGTTTTCTACCAGTATTTGGGTGTTCTATTTCTATGATATGAGACGAGTTCTCAACATTGTGTTTTAATGGTTCTGGGGAGATTGAGGGACAACTCTTTCATTATAGTCATTTTCATGATTTATGTTCAGACCGTTGCTTATTGGTGCACGTATTATGCCAGTTGTGGCTTAGGCCCGTATTAATGCGTTATATCACTAGAGTAGTGTGTTGGATAAGAAGAGGTTGTTGGGATAATTAATGAATATGAATGGATACAATTTCAGCATGTTGGAAGGATAATATCGATTTTCGACTCGGAAAAATTGCTATGGTAATTTCCAAGGATAAGTGGCTTCATGAATGGTTGATTTGAGAATTATGGCTTATTGCGTGTTTTAGTTATCATTGGCAGTATATATATAGAAGTGTTGGAATGAAACTGTAGTTGATAAGAGGTTTTCTACTGGTATTCGGGTGTTGTGTGTAGCTATTTTGAATGGAAGTTATTGCTACATGTGTTTGAGTTATATGGTATATCATATAATTGCACCTGAGGTTGCAGGCATGGGTTATTACAGCAGGTTCGGGCCTATTCATAGTATAAGTGTGAGGTTTTGATCATATTGATGGTTTCAGAAGTGAGAATGTGGTTCTATGGTTTATGGGCTAGATTGGATATTGTAATTTCAGTTACAATGTGTTATCAGACCTATACGAGATAGGGTGACCTGGGATCACCCTCGGGTATACGCTTGGTATGGTTATTCAGCGATTGGTTGGCTTTTGGAACAACTATGGGCACGTTCGAGGACGAATGTATGTTTAAGTGGGGGAGCATGTAACTACCCGATCGATTATTATAAGCTTTTTACTTTGCTCTCCAGTTCTCGGGCATGACTTGCCCCGTGTGATGAATTATGACTTATGTAAATCGTTGGTTTATATTTCCAGGGTAATCAGAATAAATTTGGAAGAATACTTCTCAGTTTGAAGCTTTAAAATTGAAAGGTTTGACCAAAATTTGACTTGATTGTATATGATCTCAGATCGAAATTTTTATGATTTGGTTAGCTCCGTTAGGTGATTTAGGACTTAGGAGCATGATCAGAATGCATTTTGAAATTCCGTGGAAGGTTTAGGCTTGAATTGGCGAAATTGAGATTTCGGCATTCCGGTTGATATGTGAGACTTTGATAAGGAGGTCGGAATGAAATTCCAAGAGTTGCAGTAGCTTCATTGTCTCATTTGGGATGTGTGTGAACAAGTTCAGGTCATTCGGATGTGGTTTTGTTGGGTTTTTGATCAAAAGCGTATTAAGAAGATTTTGGGATTCTTAGGCTTGAATTCAATGCAAATTTGATGTTGTTTTGGGTGTTTCGAAGGTTGGAACAAGTTTCAATGATATTGTGGGATATGTTGGCATGTTTGGTTGAGGTCCTGAGGACCTCAAGTGAGTTTCGGGTGGCCAATTGCACCATTTCATGTCTTAAAAGATAGTAGAAATTCAAGGTTCAGGTGTTGCGGGAAATTTCTCTTCGTTATTGCGTAGGGTGTGTCACGGTCGCGTAGAAGGAATGAATGAGGTTGTTAAGTTGTTCTTCGCGTTCGAAAAGAGAGGCTCGCGATTGCGTAGCATGTGAAAGGTATTCATCACGAACACGGGAGGGAAGTCGCGTTCGCATAGGGTTAAATGGACCTGAGTCTTAGTTGGTTAATGGTGCATCGCAAACATGTAAGGGTGTCCGCGATCGCGCAGAGTTATGTCTCCAGGCATCGTGTTCGCGTAAAAGCTATTGTGTTCGCGTAAAGTTAAATTGAGGGAGCTGAGTTTTGTGCTTCGGGATCGCGAAGGTTCTCCCCCGATCGCGATGAATAAATAAGTGCCTGGGAAGAATGTTATAGCTTCATTTCATCCGCGATTTTGAGTCTATTTTCACTCATTGTTGATCATTTTGAGAGCTTATTGAAGGAGATTAAAGAGGGATTCAAAGAGAAATGATTTGGGGTAATATTTTTCTTAGTACTTGATTTTATTGTGAAATCTACCTAGTAAATCATGGAACTTGAGCTAAAAAGGAGGAACTAGGGCTTGGAATTTTGGAATTTCTATTTGGGAATTTGGAATTGGGTCATATTTGAGAACTTTTGGTATGTATGAACTCGTGGGGAGATAAGGAACCCGATACTATAAAAATTTTTGAGTTTCGAGAAGTGAGCCCAAGGCTCGGGATTTTCTAGTTTCGAGATTTTTGGTATTTTTCGATTTTTTTGCTTGGGATTTGTTCCCTTAGCATAAAATGACGTATTCGTTCTGATTTTGGATAGATTCAACATGCGTGGAGGCAAATTCGAGGGGCAAAGGCATCGCTAGCTAGGGATTTAGCCAGTTTGAGGTGAGTAATGACTGTAAATGATGCTCTGAGGGTTTGAAACTCTGGATTGCATATCGTAGTGCTACATTGAGGTGAGACACACGATCGATGACGAGCGTGAGGTTGTGCACTATTGAGGATTGTGACTTGGTCAGTCTCGAGTGATGATTTTACTGTATATCTATTGATACGGGCCTTTTCCACAGAAAAGGGGATTGACTGAAACTTATTTGTATGGGTTGATTGCCATACTTTGGCCTTGTGCCAACTATTTGAACCCTTTGGGAATTTTTATTACTATTTCCTCACCGTTTGACTTATTAAATGAATCCAATCATATTATTTTCCACTATTTTACTACTTAGCCATTTTTACTTAGTTTTGAGATTTAAATGATATTTAAATAATGTTTTCGGGTGACAAATACTAATTTACTAATGCCCAAGGCGCTTGTGAGAATTTTTGACTGAGTAAGGCCGGTGGCCTAGTCGTGAGGAAACACCGATACTAATTTGAGGCCAAGGCCTGAGATATGTACGTCACAAGGTGGCTATTGATATTCTTTATGAGGCCGAGGGCCTGATATATGTATACGCCACGAGGTTGCTTGACTGATATGAGGCCGAGAGCCTAGATTTGATACCACGAGATAGCTTGATACTGCCCGTGGGTCGTAAGGGGCCTCTCCTGGAGTTTGTTCACCCCAAGTAGTGCGGGTACCTATTGTGATGCGAGATATAGCTCGAGTGGCTGATATTGTACTATGTGATAGCCCGAGAGGCTGGTATTGTTCTATGTGATTGCCCGAGGAGCTGGTACCGTTATTCTGTGATTGAGCCCCAAGGGCGGAGTTGTTAATCTTATACCTGAAGGGCGAGCCTTTATGTGTTTATCTTTCATATTTACTTGTTATTTCACCTGTTAAAATATGGTATTTGTTCCCGAGGGGCGGATTTCTATGCTTCTCTGCACTAACCATTTTGCAGTCATTTGTTTAACTATTGAAAAAAGTCATTTTTAATGAATTTTAAGCTAAGCTAAGATGTTTTAAGAGACTTTACAGCTGCATTACTTTCTTAAATGGTTTTATACTGCTTCTATACAACATATTGATATGCTTTACGTGATTTCTTACTACTCAGTTGTTATTTACCCTTACTACTCACTGAGTCGGAGTACTACTTTACTCCCTGCACCTTGTGTGCAGATCTAGGTATTTTCTAAGCTTGGTGGTAGTTTTATTGGAGTTAGCATGGTAGTCGCCTGGCAATCGCGGCTTTGATTTCTTAGTTGTATTCCTCCTATTATATTCTTGTGATTTTTCTGACCCTTTCGGTCTTGTAGTGACTAGACAGATACAGTAGATGCTCACGACTAATGACACCCCGCTTTGTTCTGTGTTTGGGTTGTACTTCTTCATTGATATGATATTATCTGTTGTTTAGCATAATTAGGTCATGTCTTAGTCTGTTTTATTGATGTTTAGCTATTTAACTTTGGATTTGAAATGTGTCGGCTGACCTCGTCTTTACGAGAGGCGCCATCACGATTGCGTCTGAGTTTTGGATCGTACTAGGTTTAGTCAATGAAATAAATTAACTATGTAAAAACAAAGATGATTTTAAAGTTCTAAGAAATATATTTCACTACATATCATTCTACACAAATTCATCGATTTTCCTTTTCAAATTAGAAGTTTAAGAAAGAAAGAATCGGAGTACAACACTAGACATCAAAGGTGAAGTACATTATAATCAGACAGAAAAGGTCCATGAGATTATTTTAGAGTATCAAAGCTGAATCAAGAATAATCTCTCCAAATTAATACACAACTTGTTAGATTTAAGGGGTTTTGACACAGTTACCCGTAAAAACATAATCATTTACCCTTATTTATCTATTTATTTTTTACCCATAAATTAATTACATTTCTTACCCATAATAGGTTGTGGGGAATTTCTCTTTATTCTCTAATTCTTTTTTGTTTTTATGCCTCTTTTATTTTCTTTTTTCTATTCTCCTTTTCTTTTTTCTCGTTTTCTTCTTATTTATTTCTTTTTTCCTATTCTAATTTCGTTTAACTTCTTTTTTATATTCTTTTTCTCTTCATAATCTAATTTTATTTACTATTTTCACTATTTTTTTATATTATTACTAAAAAAATTAAATTTTGTACCAATTAAATATAGCAAATACAATAAAAAAAAGATTAAGTAACATTTGATACTAGTATAGTATATAGTTATACCAACATGGTATACAATTGTATACAAAGAGTTAAAAAAGTTTAATTCAATTATTAAACTAAAATAATATCAGTTGCCAATAAAAATTTTAAAAATTTCTAAAAGGATCTAATTGTATTAAATTATATAATATTTTAGAATATTTTTTAAATTATTTCTACATTTTTAATTTGCCTCTCATGCTGGGCAAAAACTTAAAGCAAATTAAAAGAGAAAAGGCAAGTGAATTTACGGGTAATAAGTATATTATAATAGTATATTATATATTATTACAACATGTGTGTAACAGTATATTGCATATTAGTATAGTATACTATAACAATATATTGTATGCTATAATAGTATACTATTGCAGTACAACTATATACTTCTATCGTATATTGTATACTGTTAGATAACTATATTCTTTTTCGATTATTACATATACCACTGTAATATGTTGTAAACTATTATAATATACTGTTCCAGTATAGCTATATACTCCTACAACATATTGTATACCGTAGCGGTATACTATAGCTGTGTTCTTCGATTTTCATTTGAAAAATTCGATCTCAATCACCTCAAATCAACTCCAAATGCCATCAAATTTCAGTATGAACTTCAAACAAGGTACTATAAGTAATATTTAATAATTTCCACTTTAAATCAAACAAGAAATCTTCAAAAATAAAATTGAGCTTCAAACCCAATGAAGGTGGATATTCAAATATATATATATTGGTGGATTTCAAGTTTCCAGGAGGAATATCATCAATCTGGAGGCCTTCATGCATGAAAGCCAAGGCTTTAGCTATAGTTGCTGCATTTCCTAATCTCCTTTTTGCCCAGTCGAAAATTTGGTTGCCCTATGATGCTGAAACAGACAGTTATATTTAGTAACATTTATATTTCCATATTCATTTTTCCTGTATGGTGTGCAAACTTGTTGTCACACCTCTTTTTTAGACACCTACCCTGAAGGATAAATGTATAAGGGAGTTTTTACAATTTAACTGATATTATTCGAAATGAGATTATTTATTTATTTAGAGTCCCCACTTGGGATAGGCTTGGCTTTTGGTGTCCCAAGTAACCGGTTTGTTTTGAATTCCAAATCGAGGAAATTTTCGACTTCCCAAGTGGAGTCTGCGAACTAGAAATTCTAAGTAAGGAATTCTGTTGACCCGAGGGAAGGTGTTAGGCACTCTCGGATCCCATGATTTTAGCACAGTCGCTTAAACTTATTATAATCGGCTAAAATTTTGATTTTTTTTACATGTTCATCCTATTGTGCAATTTTAAATTATTTACCGCTTCTAATTGAATTTTAGAAATGTGAGCATCATTTTAAACATGTCTTTGGATCGTGTCACATGAAATGCACCCGGATCCGAAACACATTTTATCCAATATTTTGGTATTTGGATTTGGGTCACATGAAGTGCACAACCGTATTTAGGATGGTAAAAATTATTAAGAGACGCGTCTAAAGTGGCTAACGTATTATTATCTTTGCCGGAAGCCGTAAAGTGCGCTAAATGGAATGCCCTAAACTTCTAGGTATTTTAATATAAGCATTAAAAGAGGGCCACACGATTTATGGATTTTATTTGGCGCGATGCACCTTGTTTCATTTTTTAAAGGCCAACTTGGAGCATACTATTATTTTCTATTGACTTGGTATCTAATTGCGTTGATTAATTATAAAATTCGGGCCTCGAGTTGAACTTCAGATTCAAACAAAAGGGAAGAACCTCTTAATTGTAACCTGCTACTTAACTTGAAAGCCCGATTTCATGTTACACACTTAAACCCATAATCTTAATACAAATTCCAACCTCTTATGGACAAATGCCTACGTTGGGCCGTTATCATGTACAATTTTCAGGTCCAAATCTGTTTATATACAGAACTGCCAGGTTTTGGCTTTTAGGAACCCAAACAATCAACCATTAACTTCCAACAGGATTTCCATGAATCTAATCATCATAAGACTATGTAATTCGTACATTTCAACAAAAGTAAAAAAAAAATCAATTATACTCAATGGACTTGGGAATATATATCTATCAATGAGCATAATTTCACATATAAGCAAGGTTAAAACATTTTTACTCATGCAAATGTCCTGAACTAACAGTTTTCACAAGCACACTGTCATTAAGCTTAACGATTTATTAAATCAGGGTGAGATCTTATGATTCCATATTTCAAGTTATACTACTACTACTTAATTTATGACTTCACATGTAGATTGAATCAGATCCAACACCACACTCATAATTGACTTCAAAGACTTATAATCTGTTAACTAATTTTAAACTCTGGACTTAGCATAAAGGTAATAAACTATAGAGTTTAACAGTCCCAATTCATTACAACTTATAAAGTCAAATCACAGTCCATATTGTTTATAATAAACTACTATAATAAAACAACGTAAAACAATAGCAAAATAGAGCATCACATTTATTCATCTTCCAATTGTGATGTACATCAAAAGTAACTCAAGATAGGTACCTTGAGTTACAGCAAATGAATACCAATGAATATTGTAGGCAGTAAGCAATAGTAGTAACAAATTCAGCTCAACAAATGTAGCAATAAAGCCAAACTCGAAACCCAGAAGCAAACAAGAACTTTTTTATCAAATAAACTAGGATTCACAGCCTTAAAAATGGATTCAAATAATTCCAACATAAATCACTTTTGCACTTCTTAAAACCGGGACTAAGCTGGACAATTTTCAAATAGTAGTTGATGCTAATAGAATAGTGTTTCTTCCTGATTTTGTGTTTTCAAATTTTAATAAGTTTTCTTTAGAATCATATCTATTATTTTTTTATTTTTGCTCTTGTATTTGTACAAATTTAGAAGGGATTTTTTCGGATGGGTTTTTTCCTCCTTTTAGCCAAGAAACCTATGCCTTTATAGGCAAGTAATCTAGGGCAAAGTTTCAGCTCTTATTTTACACTAAGTCCTTTCAATTTTTTTCATATTAACCAATCAGTCCCTCAATTATTAACTTGTTTGTCAAGTTATATCAATTAAAACCTGAATTTCAAATTTGAACCCCGCTCTAGAAGGTTCTAGATTCAATTACAGTATTGTGTTCTATTTTGGAATACCTACACTGCGCTTTATTCAAACTGAAATTATCAAATCACCCAAGCTAACTTTCGTAACTAGTTATCCTTAGTTTTAACCAAGATTAATCAATCGAGGGTTAACCTAATTAGCTATATCCAAACTAATCTAAAATAAATCATAGCAATTGAACTTAATTTTTAAAAAATTAATTTTTAACTATGATTAATACAACTATTCTAAAGCTAAGCCTGGCAATAAATTATCAACAGAGGAACATGGAAAATAATATAGGAGAAACAGTAATACCCAAAATATATTCAGTCAAATCTATTTTCCTTAAACCTAAATGAATCCTTATCAATTCAAATCAACAAGCTACATGCATTTAACAGGTAAAACTAATAAACATCACTGATTCACACACTTATCTTAACAACAATAAGCACAGAAGAGAAATCACAATATTGAAAGCTAACCAAACTAAACCAAAAGAACATAAAGTATGGACTACTGCCAGATAAATAAAGAAGAAAGCATGAATGAATTAACGAAACAAAGGTAAACCATGTTTAGACTAAAAAAAGACTTACAAAGCGATAATCAAAACTAAAATTAAAAGAAAAGACTAGAAGACTTAGCTTAAAATTCTTGAGGCTCAGGAATCTTCATACATTACTTAGATGGTTCCGGATTCCTAAATTTTGAATTGGAGAGACTGTGGGGGCATTCGAGGGCAAATAACCATGATTTTGCGGTAAATGGGGTAATGATAGCTCAGAGTATCATTTGGTTTGGTTCAGAGATGGGGTGTGATTTTTTGGTCAGATTTCAAATTAATATTCGAGCCGTTAGACTGTGATTCGAGGCAAAGGACTTACAGATCCAGGGTGAGGGAGGCTAGAGGAACCTAGGGTGCTAATTGGGAGGTGATTGGCGTCGGCGTCGGCGTTGGCGGTGGAGCAGCCATGGTTTTAAATAAAAATTTGAGGGGATTGGTTGATATTTGAAGGACACTAATCACATAAATGGGAAGAGGAGGTCGGGGGGGGGGGGGGGGGTATAGTGGTATATTTTTGCAGGCAATTGGAGTCTTGTCGGCGGCAGAGGCAATTTTCGACCGGCGGCTGCGATTTTCGGCCGGTGGTGTGCGGTGATAGGCAACTGCGTTACGTTGTATTCGTTAAGGGTGTGGGAGACAATGGTTTGGGGGTAGGGGGTATGACACTTAAATACTCAAAACCTAGTTAGTTCCGGACCACTGGATTGATGAGATCCAACGGTCAGGAATAAAAAAGGGAAAACAGTGTCATTTTGGGTATTAACGGGACTGGATCGGATTTTGAGATTGGGCTGGGGGATCGAATTTGGATGGGTTCAGGGGTTGGGCTGGTAATTTATGCCCAAGACTAGCCCAGATCAAGCCTGTCTGTTTTTCCTTTATATCTTTTTTTTATTTGTTCTCTTCTTTTTCTCTTTTTATTAAATTAATTCCTTTTTGTTTCATTTTCTAGATTTATAAAGTAAAAAAATATAAATAGACAAGAACAAATTTAAACTCTACATTTAAAACTAATTTATTTCTAAAATAGCCTAAATCCTAGTTTTAAAAGGAAAACTAAACAAATGTAAAATAAATGACTATTTTTTGTTATTATTATTTTTTTGTTATTTTTATCTTGTTTTTATAATGTCAAATACAAATAAACGTTAGAAAATATAAAATTGGGTCATAAATGCAAGTATACTATTTTTTTTATTTTTACGAATTTTATCAATTTAAAATGTACAAAAATGCAAAAAAAAAAAAACAAAATCATACAATTAATCCCCTAGAATTCAAATAATAAAAGAAAAATCCTAATTTTAAGAATTCTATAGGAATATCTCAAGTGAGGCAAAAATCACGTGCTCACAGCTGCCCCTCTTTGCTCGGAAGCACGAAGTATTTTCGGGCAAAGACAAATGAGCAACTGAGAGATTTTTGCCTGCTGGCATTCCGTGAGAAGCTTTTTAAAAACTGTCTGACCAAACCCCGCTTCAAAAGTTGACTACATATCCTTGGCTATAAGGGAATCAGGTTAGTGTAGTTTTGAAAGTTTTGGTAGCTGGGATTACCAAGAGCTGTGATTTCACTGCTGATGCTACTGCTACTGATTGCTAACCTCCTTATTACACCAAAAGAAAAATCAAAAGCTAAGCTAGCTATGCCTATCAACTATGAGTTACAAGATTCCTATCTATAAATTTCTTGAAACTTGATCTTGAGTCTCAGCTGGATTTGCTGTGGACTTGATCTGAATCTTGACGCTCGTATGCTATAAGTGCCGATTGTTCTTCAGTATTGGAGCCAAGAGAGACATGCGCGACTTGTGATTTTGAATAAAATTTGAGCAGTCTGCATCTTTTCTTTTTCAATCACTCTGGGTTCACTTCTTTTTGTTCTTTTCTTCTTGATTGAGATTCACTCTTCCAGTCATCTCGAATCTTGTGCCCTGAGGTAAAGCCTGTTTGGACACCAAAACAAACAAACAGAATTTTTTGCCCCGGCTTTCACTGGGAAAATTTTGTGAGTCATTTTCAACACAAATCTAAGCTATTTCTTTATTGAAAACAGTGAAAGTCAGGATTATTTATCTTTTGGAAAGATTGGCAGGTTATGCTGGTAGATGGCTGGGTTATGCCGGAAAATAAAATGGGTCCCTGCTGGGGATAAGAGGAGGATCAACCGGTTATGCTGGGAATGGAATAAAGAGTCCCTGCTGGGGATGAAAAGGAAATCCACGGGTTATGCTGGGAAGAAATGAAAAAGATTCCTAGGTTATGCCGGGGAGATCCACGAGTTATGCCGGGATAGGAGGAAAAAGGTTCCTAGGTTATGCCAGGGAAATCTGCGGGTTATGCCGGGATAGGAAGAAAAGGCTCCTGGGTTATGCCAGGGAGATCCACGAATTATGCCGGGATAGGAAGAGAAAGGCTCATGGTATATGCCAATGAGATCCATGGGTTATGCCGAGATAGGAAGAAAAAGGCTCTTCGGTTATGCCAGGGAAATCCGCTGGTTATGCCGGGATAGGAAGAAAAAGGCTCCTGAGTTATGCCAGGGAGATCCACCGGTTATGCCAGAACATGAGGGAAAAGGCTCCTAGATTATGCCAGGGGATCCACGGGTTATGCAGGGATAGGAGGGAAAAGGCTCCTGAGTTATGCTTGGGAATTCGTGGGTTATGCCGATAGGAAGAAAAAGACTCCTGCATTATGCCAGGGGATCCACGAGTTATGCTGGGATAAGAAGAAAATTGCTCCTGGGTTATGTCAGAAAGATCCATGGGTTATGCTGGGATAGGAAGAAAAGACTCCTGGGTTATGCCAGGGAGATCTACATGTTATGCTGGGATAGAAAGAAAAAGGCTCCTGGGTTATGCCAGTATAGGATGGAAGAGCTCCTGGGTTATCCCAGGGGGATCCGTGGGTTATGCTGGGATAGGAAGAAAAGGGCTCCTGGGTTATGCCAGGGAAATTCACGGGTTATGCCGGGATAGGAAGAGAAGAACTCCTGGGTTATGCCGGGGGATCCGCGGGCTATGCCGCGATAGGAATGAAAAGGCTTCTGGGTTATGCCAGGGAAATCCATCGATTATGCAAGGACAGAAAGAGAAGAACTCCCAGGTTATGACAGGGGGATCCGCGGGTTATGCCGGAATAGGAAGGAAAAGGCTCATGGGTAATGGCAAGGGAATCCATGGGTTATGCTGGGATGGGAAGAAAATGCTCCACTAGGGATATAAAGAAAATGATCCTCGGGTTATGCTGGGGAGAAAGGAAAAAGACCCTCACCTTATGCTAGTGATAAAAGAAAAATGATGCTCAGGTTATACCGGGGAATGAGAGTAAAAGGGTCCTCAGGTTATGCTAGAGAGAAAGGAAAATTAACCTCGGATTATGCCTAGGAAAGAAGAAAAAATGTCCTAAGGTTATGCTGGGAGAAAGGAAAATGACCCTCGGGTTATGCTGGGAAATGGAAGAATATGGTCCTTTGGTTATGCTAGGGAGAAAGGAAAATGACCCTCGGGTTATGCCGGGGAAGTCCACATGTTATGCTGGGGAAAAAAGGAAACATTCCTCGGGCTATTCTGGGGAAGTCCACAGGTTATGCTAGGAAAACTAGGGGATGTGGTCCAAGGTTTGTAGGAATGGAGTTAAGGATTGGGGCCCCTATGCTACCATGATTTTGTAATTCTCCTTTTCTTCTTTCTTTTATTAAAGCTGCGGGAAATGATTTAAAGGTAATTTCGTTTCGGCTAGATGTGCCCGCTGAGACTGGGTATTTTCTTTGGTCCTTGCCAGGCGAGTCCTGTGAAACCAGCCTTGCCATATTTTCATTTGGGATAGTCATGGAATCATAGTTAAACCGAAAGGGATTCAAGGAAGAAGTATACAAAAGCAATCATATGGGTTTAAAAAAAGCATCCCTTTCGGGGAAGAAGAGAAGGACTTATCTGGGGGTGTATGCTGCCTTCAAATGAACATGACATACTTCTCAGACTGGATGCCTGACCGTACAAAATGTCTAGCTTCTCGTGAACCGCATTTCCATATTTCAAAACCAGGGAGCTTTGCCAGGACTTTTTGATGGTGATATATCTTCTTTTCAGCCGACAGAGCCCTTTGCAGGTTTTCACCAATCGACCTCTCTCATTTCTCCTCACCGTCGCCCGATAGTGCTCTTTACGAGTTTTCACTAAGTAGACTCTCTCATTTCCATTTCTCAACTCACCATCACCTTATGGTGCACGAAGGTTTTCACCGATAATACTCTCTCATTTTATTTCAATCAGTTTGAATTGTATCAGATCCCAACAACGAGGTTTTTCGCTTCCCTGCCTTATCTAATCGATCAAAAGGACTTGGAAAATGTTTTTGGTAAAACGATTTTGGGCGGAACTACAACTTAGGAACCGTTTTGGCGGGTTCACAGCCGAAGCATTATATCATCTGCCCCAGTGTTCAATTTTGGGGAAATTTGATTTTTTTTATAGTGTGACTGAACCTCAGTGAGAGGCTATATGTATCCTTTAGGAATCAAGTCAAACGCAGTTCATGAAGTTTTTCCTAAACTAATTTTTTTTTCATACTCATCACTTTTTTTTATTTTGTTGTTTGTTTTCTATTTTTTCTTTGTTTTTTCTCTTTTTTTCCTCTTTTTTTGAATAGCACTTCCGGGTTCCAAAGAGGGTTGTCAAGGAAACGTAGCCGGCTCAAAGGCTTTGTGAATGATTGATATTGTTTGGGGTAGCGGGAAGGAAAAGCCTTCATCATCTTAACCGGATTGAAGCATTGTTGTAAGGAGTCTAGACGTAGTACCTTTTAACTGCATCTGCATTTAGTGCTGCCTCGGGATCGTCCCCTTTGATGTCACCAAGGTACAATGCTTCTTTGGGCAGTATCTTTCTAATAATGTATGGGCCTTTCCAATTAGGAGCAAATTTTCCTTTCGCTTCCTGATGGTGAGGGAGATTGCGCCTTAATACAAGCTGTCCAACCTCAAAGTTCCTAGGGCACACTTTCTTTTTACAAGCGTGGGACATTCATTTTTGGTACAATTGCCCGTGACAAACCGCAACCATTCGTTTTTCATCGATTAACGACAACTGTTCCAACCGAGTCTTGACCCACTAACTATCTTTTTTTTTTGGAAATCCACTAGGCAATTGCCTAGGGCTAGATTTCATTAATATAATTAAAAAGAAAGATACGGCAAATAGGAGAAATAAAATAAGGGGGGGATAGTACTGTATTGTTACCCATGTAAAAATAACTGGCGTAAACCTTAACTTATTAATCCTATTGAGGCCAATAAAATCCATATGAACTAACAATTATATAAAAAGAAACAAGTAGCAAGAATTAAGAACAGTATGATCATGCCAGAGTTTATATCATGCTGAGTGATGATATTACATTGAAAAATACTAATCAGATGAAAAAATAAAAAGTTGAAGAATCCATCTTGGTGCTCTTTTTTCTCCAATTTCGTGAAAATTTTAATTTGTATATTAATGTCTTCGTCCACAATTTTTCTCAATATGACTTCAAAATTCATGCTTTGTTCCTTGGTTGATTCGCCTTTGTAATAATTGTTTGAGTGACCAGTTTTTGTTTTGCATTTCTCATTGGAGGTCTCCTTATGTTTAAGTCTTCAAACATCCTGCCGTCCCAACTTCTATCCCTTTCATGAGACTTCTTACTTGTTTTACTATGCATTGGCGACAAATTACCTTTTCTTGACGTGTCTAGCTGGCATTGCTTTAATAAATCCTCTTCATCCCCTTCTTCATATATATGTCTTTCTACCCACTCACTATCCTCAATTTCTGCTTCAACGATTATTTAAAGTGAAGGGATTTCAACCTCTATGGGTACAACAACTTCAGTTATATAGACCAATAAGTATGGGGTTGCTCCTACCGATGTGCACACCTTGGTGCGATATCGAAGTAATGCAATAGGAAATTTTCATGCCATTGTCTGGAGCTTTGAATCATTTTTCTCAGAATCTTGTTGATGTTCTTGTTAGCTGCTTCGACGACATCATTGGCTTTGGGCCGGTAAGGAGTGGATTTTCTATGTGTTATTTTGAATTGTTCACATACTTATCCCATAAGTCGGCTATTCAGGTTTGCGGCATTATTTTTGATTATGATGGCTAGGATGCCAAAATAGCAAATGAGGTTTGAATGCACAAAGTCCACCACAACTTTCTTGGTGACTAACTTAAGGGTGATGGCTTCAACCCATTTCGTAAAGTAGTCAATAGCAACCAATACGAATCTATGTCCACTGGAGGCTTTTGGCTCGATTGGTCTAATGACGTCCATGCCCCAGGCAACGAATGGGAAAGGTGCTGACATAGGATGCAATCAGTTGGTGGTGCATGAATCAAATCATTGTGCACCTGAACAAAGCTGAAGCAATCTTTCTCCATGGTTATCCAATAATACCCTGCCCGAAGTATTTTCTTCTCCAACACATACCCGTTCATATGGGGACCGCACACTCCTGTGCGTACTTCGTGCATAATCCTTCCGGCTTCCTCCGTATCAACACATCTTAGCAAGTTGAGATCCAGGGCCCTTTTATACAAGACATCACCGCTAAAAAAGAAACAACATGCATGCCGTCTAATGGTTCTCCTTTGACCCCCAGTGTCTTGCTTGGGATATCTTGTGTTTATGGAAATATCTTGATATCATAATACCATGGCTGAGTGCTGGGTTCTGCCTCGGCTGCATTAAAATACCCATGCCTTTCCCTGACTTGGATTTTCAAGGGATCGATGCAGGCGTTTCCTGGATAAGGCAATAGCGAGGCCAAAGTAGCGAGTGCGTCGGCTAACTCATTGTGACAGCGAGGAATGTACTTGAAATGTATCGACTTAAACCGTTTGCCGAGATCTTCCACATGCTGCCGATAATAGATGAGTTTGACATCTCACGTTTTCCACTCCCCTTGATCTTGCCGAATGATTAGATCTGAATCCCCCATGATCAATAGTTTCTCGACGTCTTGGTTGATATCTATATTTATTCCCATGAAATAGGCTTCATATTCGGCTGTGTTGTTTGTGTATTAAAACCAAAGCCGAGCCGTGGCTGGGTAGTGTTGACTGGTGGGTGAAATTAAGATTGCCCCAATTCTTACACCTTTTGCATTTACTGCTCCATCGAAGAATATTTTCCAAGCAATGGTGTCTTCGGACGTTATCTCCACCATATTCACCTATTTATCGGGGAAATAAGTATTCAGGGGTTGGTATTAATCATCAACCGGATTTTTGGCTAAATGATCCGCTAACGCTTGGGCCATTGATGTACGAGTGACATATACTATGTTGAACTCGGTGAGTAGTATTTTCAATTTTACCAATCTCCCCATAGGCATTGGTTTTTGAAATATGTATTTCAGAGGATCCAACCTGGTTATGAGGTAGGTGGTGTGGGCTTGTAAGTAATTCCTCAGTTTTGAGCAACCCAAGTTAAGGCACAACAAGTTCTTTCTAGTAGGGTGTATTTGGCCTCATAGCTGGTAAACTTCTTGCTCAGATAGTATATGGCTTGTTCTTTGTTTCCAGTGATATCAAGCTACCCGAGGATGCAACCAAAGGAGTTCTCCAGGACTGTCAGAATAGAAACAATGGCCTTCCTTGTTCCGGCGGGACCAAGATTGATGGATTATACAGATAATCTTTAATCTTATCAAAAGCCTCTTAACATTCATCCATCCACTTAATTGCTGAATCTTTCTTTAGTAGTTTGAATATGGGATCGCATGTGGAAATTAACTGAGCAATGAATCGACTAATATAATTCAGTCTCCCCAAAAGGCTCATTTCATCCTTCTTGGTTTTACAAGGAGGTAGATCTTGAATGGACTTTATCTTTGTTGCATCTAACTCAATACCCCTCCAGCTGACTATGAACCCCAGAAGTTTGCCCGACGGGACCCCGAATGCACATTTGGTTGGGTTTAATTTCAAATCGTACTTGCGCAGCCTTTCAAAGAATTTTCTTAGGTCCCGTACATGTTTATCCTAGGCCTTGGACTTGATAATCACGTCGTCCACATATAGTTCTATCTCCTGATGCATCACGTCGTGAAAGATAGTGGTCATGGCCCTCATATACATTGCCTCAATATTCTTTAAACAGAAAGGCATAGCCCTGTAGCAATAAGTACCCTAAGGTGTAGTAAAGGTAGTTTTCTCGACATCTTCCTCATCCATCAACACTTGGTGATATCCTGCGTAGCAGTCCACGAAAGACTATATCTTGTGTTTGGCGCAGTTATAAACGAGGATGTGATATTGGGTAAAGGGAGATTGTCTTTGGGACTTGCCTTGTTCAAATATCTATAATCCACACACACTCGGGCTTTTCCATCTTTCTTTGGCACCAAAACTATATTGGCCAGCCATGTGGTGTACCGGACCACTCCGATTACTCCTGCTCCAAATTCCTTTGTGATTTCTTCTTTGATCTTATCACTGATATCATGCTTGAATTTTCTCTATTTTTATTGGACTGGAAGGCACTCGGGGTATGTAGGAAACTAATGATCGACTAAATGAACACTCAGCCATGGAATATAATCGTATGGCCAAGCAAACACGTCTTCGAATTCAAACAGGAGTTGGATCAGTGCATCTCGGGTTTTCTCACTTGCATGGATGCTTATTTTGGTTTCCCTGATTTCATCGGGACCATCCAATTTAACCAGCTTGGTATCATTCAGATTTGGCTTAGGTTTATTTTTGAAATGTTCCAGTTCTCAATTGATTTCCCTAAAAGCCTCATCTTCGTCGTACTCCGGTTCTTGGTTCATTATTTCACAATCAGGCGGCATGTTTGGATTGGGCACGAAGTCTGAGAGCATGTCATGTTATTTAATAGCATATTATTAGAAATGAAAGAAATGAATAAAAGGAAAACAACAAGAATCAGACGGTGAAATATTGATTTCATTTCTATGGAATTGTAAGATAACAGTGTTTACATTTGGAAAATTAAAAGGAAAAAACACTAAAGAAAAACATCTGAGTTACACCCTGAGATATCTCGTGATGCAGAAAAGATGGCAAGACAGGACTACCGGGGCCTGATTTGAAATGGCGTAGCCTTCCAATTTTGACACTTGACATCTGGTCCCATGTATAGCACCTCAGCGGTGCTCGAGCCTTCTCCCAGCTGAACCATGTAGGTTTCATATAATAGTTTTCTCATTGCCCCACATATTTCCTTGATTTCTTCAGTTGTGGAGGCCTCATCTTCTTCCTCCTCACTGTACTTTGGCTTGACGAATATTTAATACAAGTGTGGCAGTGGTCGACGCAAAGCCCATCCATCACGTTTTCTACGATTTGCCCTGTTATATCTTATGGCGTTGGGTGGAAGCCTAGCCCGAAGAACTTCTCTGTAGTGGGCAAAGAAATCGGCTCTGCTATCCCTTGTAAAGACCATCCAAGTCCCTTCCCCAGTTTAAATCCATGTCGTATCATCTCTAGCCACCATGATTGAGGCATTGGAGAGGAAAGGTTGGGCACAAGGTTATCCCTCTTCATGCTGACCAGCCATCACAATTTCGAAGGCATGGTAGACTATATGCTCACTACATTGTTTAGCTTCGAGGCAGGGGACGGAGCGATCATGATAAATTGACTGCTCATCTTCACCATGGACCACGATTTCTTGGTCCTCATGCTCAAATTTTATCATCTGATGTAGAGTATAAGGCACAACCCCTACTGCATGGATCCATGGCCTGCCCATGAGGTAATTGTAAGATGTGTCCATATCTAACACTTGAAAGGTTACCTAGAAATCAATTGGGCCAATGGTCAAGACCAGATCAATCTCTCCGATTGTGTCCCTTTTAATTCCATCGAAGGCTCTAACACATACATTGTTGGGAGGAATCCTCTCCATCCCGATTTCCATTCGCTGTAATGTTGAAAGTGGGCATATGTCTACCCCAGAGAATCTGTCTACCATTACCCTTTTGACATAATAACCTTCACATTTGACCGTTAAATGCAGGCTTTTCTTGTGGGTAGCTCCTTTTGGGAGCAATTCATTTTTACTGAATGTGATTTGATTGACAACGAAGGTTTTTTCCGCCATCCTCTCCAATTGTTCCACAGAGGTTTGAGCTGGCATGTAGGCCTTATTGAGAGTTTTGGCTAGTACCTTCTAGTGCTCAGGAAATACCATCAGCAAGGATAACATGGAGACTTGTTCAGGGGACTTCCGAAGCTGGTCCACTACTTCATAGTCTGCCGTTTTCATCTTTCAAAAGAAAGCTTCTGCCTCTTCGGTGCTCACTGGCTTCTTGGGTGGGAATCCCTTTTTATAAGCACTGTTCACTTCTTCCAAGTCAGAGTATTTCTTCACGGGGTAACTTTCTTGAGTTTCTCCAAAGATTTCTTTGCCTTTATATGTCATCACCGTTTCCTGATAATTCCAAGGGGCTGCAGTGGGGTTTGTCATAAGCCTTTGAGGTGCGTGGCAAACCACCACGGGCTCACTTAGCCTTGGTGGATTAGTTGGCCCCCGCACTATACAGGTTCCTTTGGGCACGTACATCTGAGCAGTCCTGTTTAACTCAAATCTCTTTGGGGGACTCAGAGTCAACTGCTTTTTTCGACGACCTCGTGGGACATAAATGACAACTTCTTTGACAGGTGTCACCTCAGTTTTAACCTCAACTTTCTTTGCAATTTCAGGGCGCGTGGTTTTGTTCTTCTTTATCCCTTCATCTTTCAGGGGGAGGCTCTTGGCTTTCTATCTGCGTTGGCAATAGCGATTATGGCTTTCGAAGCCGGGTCAAATTCTTTGTCCTCACAGATCATCCCGATTACCGGTTCGTAGTTGTGGGCCGGTAACAAGTTGTTAGTCACATCAGGGACATCCTCATACCTGAACACTATTTTCCTTTGCTCTATTAGAACTTCCACAACTCGCTTTAGAGTCTAACAATTTTCTGTGTCGATCCCCTCAGCCCCTGAATGATAAGCACACTGGGCACCCCGTTGGTAGGAAGGCGATTCTGGGTTTTGTCTGTTATGAGGTACAGGGTGTAAAAGACCCAATTAGACAAGTTTTGGGAACAGACTGGAATAGGACTCCCCGATTGGCGTAAAGTTTTGCCTTCTTGGTGGTTCCTAGGGACATAAGTTATTTTGAGGAGGGCGAGGGTTAAAATGGTTTTGACGGGGAGGCTGGTTTCTTGGAGCTTGATTCCTGTTAGCCTGCTGCTGCTCTCGTGCAAATGGTTGAGCGTTCATAACCGCATATGGCTGAGGTGCATAAGTCATGTCTTGGTGAGGATAATAATGTTGAGGGGTTCTTCCCGAGAACATGGGCCTAGAGGCATGATGTCTTATCATACATGATGCTGCCATCGAGGTTTCTTCTTTCTTTTTGCCCCTTGTGACTCCTCCAGCCCCGCCTTGGATGGCCTAGGAGGGTACTCTGATGGCCGACTAACTCAAAATCCTTCCCGTTTACAAACCTTTTTCTACCATTTCGCCAATCTCGATTGCTTCTGCAAAAGGCTTGCCAATGGCCGGCATCATATTTTGAAAGTAATATGCTTCCTGGGCCAGAAGGGAAACAGTGACCATTTCTATTTCATCCATGGGAGGCTTCACCCTCGATTCCTGTTCGCGCCACTTAATAGCATATTCTGTGAAACTCTCTCAAGGCTTCTTCTTCAAATTTGCCAAGGAGTTCCTGTGGGGTGCGATGTCGATGTTGTATTTAAATTGCCTTACCAAATCTCTGGAAAGATCGTCCCAAATGTGCCGTCATGAGATGTCTTGGTCCATATACCACTCTGAGGAAATGCCCACTAAGCTTTCTCCAAGTTCGCCATCAATAATATTTTTTTGCCGCTTGCTCCGCGTAATTGGTTGCAATACTTCTTTAGGTGAGCAATGGGATCACCATGGCCATCATCCTTTTCAAAATTTGAAATTTTAAATCCCATGGTTAGGTGAACATTAGGGAACATGCACAGGTCTGTATAAGAAACACTCTTTTGCCCACTCAAGCGTTGCATATTCTTTAACCTCTACTCGAGGCTCCTCTTTCTCTTCTCCATCTCATCTTGTTCAGGAGCTTTGGGAGTTTTACCTTGTACTTGTGTAAGCTCATAGGGTGGTTGAGGATAAATGTAGGTAGGGTATGGAGGAGGATTAGTTTGGTAAGTGGGTGTTTGGAATGTGAAGGCCGATTGATCAAACGTGGGTCTAGGCAAGGCGTGCTGTGTGGTGGCCGCACATGGGGGAGCCGTAAAGATATTAGGGACTATGCCATTTGTGAACAACTGAGGGCGGACTTCAGAAGGCGCTCCAACAAAATTTTCCGGTATGGTGGGCTATCCTAATAGGATGTTTGGATGACTAATGGGAATAGTGGAAGTACCCCCTTATCTAGGGAAGAGCTAAGAGAATCTACGGATGGCGCTCGGAGGCCCTTTTTCATTCGTCCATGCACCCCACATCTCCATGACCCTATGGCGTAGGATCCTTTTTCCTCAGCTACTGCAGACTCTGAGGCTAGGATGCCTGTAATTGGAGTATCTTCTGAGATGCGAATTGCCGGCAAAGTCATTTCAGATGACATTTCTGCACTTCCTTTTGATATGGTAAAATACCGATGTGATGCTAGTGTACCCAAAAGCAACCACCGTTTCTAAAAACCTAAGCTGGTAGTGACAGCAACAAATGGTTAGTTTGAGACAAATCACAGATAGGGAATCACACATTGGGGTGTGATGCACCTATACAGTTAAACATATGTCTACATATTTGCAATGGTTGCATGTGTTGTCCCGGCTTTTCAATTCCATTTATCATTGATTTGCACTCTTTGTTTTTCTTTCTTTTCTCTCTTTTTATGTTTCTTTCCTATCTTGTTCTTCTTTCATTTTCTTCCCTCTTTTGTTTTTCTCTTAAGGCTTTCCTTTTCTTATCTTTTTCTCTATTCTTCTTTTCTTTCCTTTATTTGTTTTTGTTTTTAGGGGTTACGGTTGTATCCTATGAAGACTGCCTACGTATCATGAACCAGCATGAATCAGATCAGGTGTAGTTCATGTAAATAAATGCAAAAATAAGGTAACAATTTTTGAGATTTTCAAATTTTCATTAATAAAACTCCGATTACAATCTAGACTATGTGTTGTCTTAAAAAGGAAAATTAAAAAATTAACTTGAAATGACCAAATACAGACTCGATGACTAAAACTAGGTCAATAGTACATTAAATCTTCAAATCCTGGGGCCTGTGGGGCGTCATTCGGCATCGCCGCGGGCCTACGTGCAAGAACCCTTTGTAAATTCTCCAAATAATTCATAACCTGACAAACAAATATCATCACCGTAACAAAGAAAGTTGTACGACCCATTCATTCACCAGCCTTCCATTTCATTACAATATAATCTGCAATGCCTCTGATTCTTTCCCTAATCCAGCCTTTTTCTTGGAGTAGTCGGCTTATCTGTTGGTTTCGAGCTTCTATCACCTGGGAGTCATGGAAGTGATGGCGTCGCAACAGTTTTATTTCCTTCTCCATTTCGGCAATTGGCCCATAGCACTGGCCCTCTCAGCCTGAAATTCTTTGTCTTGTTGGGCTTCCTTATCTTCAAAGGCATTCATTTTTCTCTTTATATTAGCAATGGTTCTTTCATAATTGTTTTTCAATTGTTGTACAAACTGGGCTCTTTCCTCTATCTTCTTTTCCCGTTGTGCTTGATGTTTTGCAATGTTCCCTTCAGATTTCTCCAATTCTTCCTGGCATTCTATGACTTGCTTCTTCAGCCCTTTTATCAGTCTCTCATCAGACTGACTTCTTTCTTGATTTTTTGCGTTTATTTTCATTTGTTGAATTTGGGCCTTGAGAGCTTCATTCTCCTGGGCCAGTTTCTTTTTATCACCTTCATCAGCTGCGGCTTGCACACTCTTTTCAAATTGAAGATCTCGTACCTGTTGCTCCAACTTCCCTATTATCTTTCAGTATTCCTTTTCTTTGGCTAGCCACTCCCACTGCACCTGGGCCCCGTCTGTGGGTTGTTGTACATGTGGCCTTATGGCAGGTCTCCCGAGGATTTGAATTGTTTGCCAAACCAGGTCAAGTATTTGGGATCCACTTTGCCTTTAGCCAAATCCTGTACCATAGTCTTAGGCTAAACGTATCTTCACTCATTCTATATTTGTCGGATTTTATCTTCGGAAATGCAGCTTTTGGACCTAACTCAATGATTTGTCTGCTCAGATCTTCATCACCATGGACGGTTTGGAATCTTCCAAGTTGCCTCAAGACTCGGTAGGGAGCGTAAGGTTGGATGCTTTGAATTCCCATCAAAAGAATATAAGGTACCTTTGCCGATGTGTACATAGACTCAATAGCGGGAAGCCATCCGAACGCCCATTCGACTTTATCCGCAGTCAAAGATCTCAAGCACGACATCTAAGCCTCATTGCCTTCGGGGAAATCAATACATGTTACCCTGGTTTCGAACACCACAATACAAGTTAGCCCAGTTAGCCCATAGTTCATATATCTTGTGCGATGAAAAAGATGCTATTGCATCCACAATTGTAGCAATAGATTGCGACCCTGGAAGAATTTTATACCTTCTCGGCTCATGGCTAAGGCTCGATACATTTCTGCCACAATCGAAGGAACCACTATCCTAGTAGGCTTCTTTGTGGCGACATCTAACATTCCTACAAGTCCAATGTCTATGTGACCGTCTTTTCTTGGACATACTATGATTCCCATAAAAGCTACCATGAATTCCAATCCCTTCCAGGCCTCCCGTTTATCTTTTTTCTGGCATGTGTTAAACTGGTATTGGGCTTCTCAAAACCTTTCGAGTTGCCACATTGGTGGTATAAGAAATAAAGTGTGCAACACCCTTCTGATAGATGCTTGTCTTGAATGTCCCGACGAGTGCTCAACAATTCCAAGAATCTGTGGATGATTACCGATCTCGGTGCAATATCTGCTCTTAAGGTTCCCGTTGAGATCCACATATCTCGCAATCTCCTCTAGTGTGGGTTTAAGCTTAAAGTCCAAGAACCACAATAAATTACGATTTGGATCCCAAAATGGTATCGGTGATTCAATAATATATGTTTTTGGTTTGATGTTTAACAATTCGACGAGACCACCCAAAATCTTGACCACAATTTCTCTACTACCTTTTCCCAAGTCATTTTTACCACATATGGAGCTTCAAAGGGATCTCACTCAAGATTGAGAAGGGTTCGATATCAGTGGTATTCATCATGCACATTTATCTCAAGGGGATTTATTTATTTATTTTGACCTAAATGAGCAAAATGGCTATTTCTGCAAAACGTTCTTCATTTAGGAAAACGAGGACTTGGTTTTGCTGATACGACCTTTTAGCACTTCTGAGAGGAATATTTTTAGGATGTGCCCACAAACCGTTTAAAACTGACTCAGGGTGGCTGTTCTTGCAAAAAAAGCCTTCTGGCGTCCTTTCGGGGACATTCAAGTTCAAGAGCGAAATCACCCGATTTATTTTTACAACAATTAAAACTTTGACATTTTATGGCCATTTTTTCAAATAAAGGGGGGTTGGAACCGATGAGGGATTGCCTACGTATCTCACATCCGGTGAGACTTAAAGTAGCGTAGTTTGGCAAAATGTTTTGTCAAAACTAAATTTGTTTAAAAGTCTCCTTTTTTATCTTTTTCTTTTATGTTTTTCTTCTTTTTTTTTTCAAAAATCCGACAGCATTTCGACGCTATTTGAACATTGATTTTCTGAAACAAGTGGTTCTTTCATTTAGCCCTAACACTGCTATTTTTCTCAATTTTCTTTCTTTATCCGCAAGCCGGTCAACATGCGAATCCAACAAAAATATATGCACAAGTAATACGTAAGATGCATCAGGATGGTCTTTTCATTTTGGGTCACCTGTCCTAGATGGACCCAACCCCTGTGTTGAGTCCCCTAAGTTAAATGCACGTGATTCAAACAAACGTTCCTACTAGGGATCCGACATGAGATTTTGTTATACTAGGTTTTCTCCCTGGGTTTATTTTTCTAGACGTGGCTTACCCGAGCAGACAACTCGAGCCGGGAGGGGGGGAGGGGCAGCGTACCGGGGATACAGAAGCTCCGTCGGCTTAACAGCTTATCTGAACCTCGTTCTAAATGGGAAAACACTCTAAATAGAAGAAAAGTCACACGAAGTGCACCCTTCTCCAAGATAAAAAAGACTCAGAGAGAGGGAGGGATTCGTAACATTTTATATATACAATTCATCCAATATGAAAACGGAAAAACATTTAGCACATATAGCATGAAACATGCAGAAAAATCAGAAAAAGCCAAATATAATAGTTATACTAAGCTCGAATTCTTGAACCCCTGAACCAGACATTCTGGGTTCAGTCCCTAGTAGAGTCGCCACAGCTGTCACACCTTATTTTTACACGCCTACCCCGAAGAATAAATGTATTAGGGAGTTTTTCCAATTTAAGTGACATTATTCAAAATGAGATTATTCATTTATTTAGAGTCTCTACTTGGGATAGGCTTGGCTTTTGGAGTCCCAAGTCACCTGTTTGTTTTCAATCCAAAATCGAGGAAATTTTCGACTTTCCAAATGGAGTCTGCGGATCAGAAATTCTAAGTAAGGGATTCCGTTGACCCGAGGGAAGGTGTTAGGCACCCTCGGATCCCGGGGTTCTTTCACAGTCTCTTACACTTATTATAATCGGCTAAAATTTTGATTTTTATACATGTTCATGCTGTAGTGCAATTTTAAACTATTTACCGCTTTTAATTGAATTTTAGAATGTGAACTTCGTTTGAAACATGTCTTTGGATCACGTCACATGAAATGCACCCTTATATGAAACACATTTTATCCAAGTGTTTGGGATTTGGATTTGAGCCACATGAAATGCACACCTGTATTTAGGAAGGTAAAAATATTAAGCGACACGCCTAAAGCGACTAACATATTATTATCTTTGGGGGAAGCCGTGAAGTGCGCTAAACGATATGTCCTTAACTTCTAGGTATTTTAATATAAGCATTAAAATAGGGCCACACGCTTTATGGGTTTTATTTGGCGCGGTGCACCTCATTTTATTCTTTAAAGGCCAACTTGGAGCAGACTATTATTTTCTATTGACTTTGTCTCTAATTGCCTTGATTAATTATAAAATTCGGGCCTCGAGTTCAAGTACGGATTCTAACAAAATGGAAAAACCTCTTAATTTGAACCTGCTACTTAACGCGAAAGCCCGATTTCATGTTACACACCTAATCCCATAATCTTAATACAAATTCCAATCGCTTATGGAACAATTCCTGTGTTGGACCTTTATCATGCACAATTTTCATGCCCAAATCTGTTTATATACAGAACTACCAAGTTTTGGCTTATAGGAACCAAACAATCAACCAATAACTTTCAACATGATTTCCAACTATTGCTTTTAGTCCAAGTTAATTGAATGGAAGACTGATTTTCGTTACATATATTAATTCTAATCAGTTAACCTTTTTTTTTAAAGAAAACACTAGGCAAAGCCTAGAGTTAGATTTTTATTGATAATATAAGATTATAATTACAACATAATAACTTGAATGTCCGAAGTATAGCATGATCACCAAGAGTTCATAACACAACTCTGTGGTGATATTACATATGAGGATATTAAGATGATAAAATGAAAAATGAGGAAGCGAGTAATGTGCTGTCCTTTCTCCAACTTTGTGATGAATTCGAAAAGATCTTCGCAATTCATGCTTTGTTCTTTGTTTTACTGGGCTTTATAAAGGTATTTTGAGTAATCTACTTTTGTTTTGCAATTCGCATTGGGAGCTTCCTTTTGTTTGCGTCTTCAGCCTTCCTGCCGTTCCAACTTCTATCCCTTTGATGACTCTTTTTACTTGTTTTACTGTGCATTGGTGACACATCCCCCATTCTTGCAGCATTCTTCCGGCATTGCATTAAGATATCCTCTTCCTCTCCTTGTTCATATATGTGTTTTCCTTCCATATCATTATGGATTTGGTCTGGAGATATTAGCATTGTCGGAGGTAGTTGTTTGTACTATGCTACTTGTGAAGATGCTACTAATTTGTTATCCGTAGAAGTAGAGTTCATTTGTGGCTCCTGTTGTGTAAGACTATCTTATGATTTTTTCCACAAGTTGGAAATGTTGTTTTGTTTCAAACGATTGATGATTCTCCCAAGAATTGGATTGCTTTTTGTGTTGTTTCTATTTGGTCGATCTCTGTTGTTGTTACCTTCGAAGTGCCTGATGTTTTATAATTTTTTGGACTGAAAACTGGCGTGTTATGGTTCAAATTACTTGCTGTATATGACAGTTTTACATTCCCATTCGTGTTTGCAGAATTCTTTTGAACTTTTGGCTTGATCGTAGCCTCACTGTCCTCTCTTGTGCTGTGGCAATAATCTTGTTGGCCTTCCTGATCAGATGACCAACCAGCAGAGCCTTCATCCTAGCTCTCGTCTTCATCAGAATAACATTGGCCCCATAGTTTCGATTTAATTACCATATCTCTCATGTTATCTAGAATTTGTTGTTTATTCTTTCCATTGAGACTTAAGAATTCCCCACTGTCGTTGATACCTCCCTCGGCATATATACTGGATATAGAAATGGGAGTATAGCTTTGGACCTTTTGAATCTAATCATCATAAGACTATATAATTCGTACATTTCAACAAAAATAAAAAAAATCAATTATACTCTATGGACTTGGGAATATATATCTATCAATGAGCATAATTTCACACATAAGCAAGGTTAAAACGTTTTTACTCATGCAAATTTTCTGAATTAACAGTTTCCACAGGCACACTGCCAATAAGCTTAACGATTTATTAAATCAGGGCGAGATCTTATGATTCCAGATTTCAAGTTAAACTACTACTACTATTTGAATTTATGACTTCACATGTAAATTGAATCAGATCCAACACCACACTCATAATTGAGTTCAAAGACTAATCTCTTAACTAATTCTAAACAATGGACTTAGCATAAACCAAATAAACTAAAAGAGTTTAACAGTCCCAATTCATTACAGCTTATAAAGTCCAATCACACTCCATATTATTTATAATAAACTACTATAAGAAAACAACCTAAAACTATAGAAAAATAGAGCGTCGTGTTTATTCATCTTCCAATTGTGATGTACAACAAAAGGAACTCAAGATAGGTACCTGATATTACAGCAAATGAATACCAATGAGTAATGTAGGCAGGAAGCAATAGTAGCAACAAATTCAGCTCAACAAATGCAACAATGAAGCAAAACTCGAAACCCATAAGCAAACAAGAAGTTTTTTTAAGCAAATAGACCAGGATTCACAACCTTAAAAGTGGATTCAAATAATTCCAACTTAAGTCATTTTTGCACTTTTGAAAACTGGGACTAAACTGGACAATTTTCAAAGAGTAGTTCATGCTAATAGAATAGTATTTCTTCATGTTTTTGTGTTTTCAAATTTTCATAAGTTTTCTCTAGAATCAGATTTGTTATTTTTTGATTTTTGCTCTTATATTTGTGACTAATTAAAAAAGGATTTTTCTGGAAGGTTTTTCCCCCTCCTTTTAGCTAAGAAACCTATGCCTTTATAGGCAAGGAAACTAGAGCAAATTTTCGGCTCTTATTCTTAACTTGTTGGTCAAGTTATACCAATTAAAACCTGAATTTCAAATTTGAACCCCACTTTAGAAGGTCAAGTTATATCAATTAAAATCACTTGCTCACACTTGTTACCTGATTATTTTTTATGTAGGAAAGAATCTCATGGGTATAAAGCGAGGAAGGTAAAGTGAGGCGAAAGAAGAAGAAAGATGGGTAAATAGTTTGGGAAGAATGGGTAGAAGTAGTATATAGTTTGGGTCTGGGAATTAAATAGTAAATAATTTGAAATTAATGGGTATAAAGCGAGATTTTATCTAGATTTAATAACTTAAATAAAAAGAGTCATAGAAGCAAAAAAAGAATTTTTACCTCCTATTGCAAAGGTTAGCACTTTATTTATTTTAAATAAATATCATTTTAAAAAAATATATTCTATAGATACTTTTTAAGGTTTATAGCAAAATATTTAAATATGGTTACCTCCTAGTCTTAAGCCACTAAATCCACTAATCAATTACTCCTTTTTATTTCTCTCTCTACTTTGATACATCTCCTTCTCTTCCCCTATCCCATTAAAATTTTCGATCTCCTCCTTCTTCCACGTTCAAAGATCACTTCAGAGATGCTGACTTCGAATTGTAAATCTAGGTTTTTGTTTAAAGATTCAGTACGTCAATTTTCAGTTATTTGAAGAAAGAAAAAAGAGAAAAGAGTTGGTTCAAGCGCCAACATTTTGAAAGAAGAAAGCTTTTATGTATTTGCTCCCATGAGCATCTTCATCCATGGATTGCTGGGGTTCTTCTTGTTCACTGCTTCGACAATGCATAACTGTAGATAAATCCGAAATTTCAATTCAACCCCAGAGAAAAAAATCTAATATTTAAAGGAATTTTTATTGCCAAACACTTAGAGTGAAATTTTCACGAAGGTGGCACATTTTCACTACCGGTAATTAGGGTTTGTTCTTGAATAAAGACGATGGAGTTTGGGGCTGAGCAACTTGATTTTCTGTTAATATATTTCAATGTATTTTTATGTATTTAATTGCATTTATTGTCTATTTTTTCATTGGAATTCAATGTATCTTGTTGTATTCCATGTATTTCATTGTATTCACTATATTTTTTTCTTATTGTATTCAATGTATCCCGCTGTATTCTATGTATTTCATTGTATGCACTGTCTCGCTATATGCCATGAATGTATTCATAAGTTTTTTTAATTAATATAATTTATGTATTCGGATGTATATATAATTTCTCTGAAGATTGTTATATATTTGGGTTATTTATCGGTCGAGAATCTTTTTCATAACTGAAAATACATAATTTATGTGTTATAATTGAGTTTGTTGAGTTCTATTAGGAGTCTATTATGCTAATTGATTCACTTTTCGTTTTAAAAAAAAAATAGTATAGTCCCCTATTTCACGCCGTGAATACAGTCGAATATAGTCGAATATAATAATCTCCATGAATACAGTCAAATACACTCGATGTAACAACTAATTAGCTGGACTTCCCTGATTCACGACTATTTTGGTACTGTATTCATGAATACAATAACTTAAATACATCAAATATATCTTATAACCACATAAAAAATATCTATAATTCGTAATATAACAAATAATATTAATAAATAACTAATTACTCTTAAAAGATAGTAATTTGTGAAAATTTCTCAACAAAAACACAACGACTGAACCAGCCTTAGGCCCATTTATGGTAATGGACCTACTAAGGAAAACATTTCAATGCAAAAAATGATATTGTTTCTTGAGAAATTGATACCGAAACCAGCAGACAATGGTATTCTTTTCCGTGTGAAATTGATTTCAAGTTTTTTTATCCATATTTTCTTATTTGACAAATTTGTGTATTTAGATTACATTAAAAGTCAATGTATTAGTTATAATGTGATCTAGAATACATAATATATAAGATATATATGTACTGTTTTCGTGTGCACATAAAGTAATAAAATATAATGATGACATCAAAATCGTTGTAGATTAAGGGCGTGTTTGGGATAAACGAAAATGTTTTTCTGAAAAATAAATATTTTAGTACTTTTTTTTTTGGCTTGTTTATGAAAATCTTTCCCGGAAAATATTTTCTACTTTCCTCACCCTCTTTCCGCAAGTCCCTATATTTTCTGTGCCTCCCCCCTCCTCCCCTCCCCCTTCCCCCAAATACCCAACATTTTCATGACTCTATTTATTTTCAAATTTTAATTATTCATCTAAGAATTCACACAAACCCAAATAAACTAATATGTTGCTTTATTTTTTTACGCAAAAAAAGACGTTGAATTTTGTGCTCCATAGCTAGAAAAGATACTCTTTTTTTTGGCTGAAAAAAATACCATTTCTACAACATGAAAAACTTCTTTTTGCTGCAATAAAAAAATACTTTTTACCACATCATTTTGTTGAAATGAAAGAAAATATTTTTCCAATATCATAGAAAGAAAGTACTTTTTTTGTTTAAAAAAAAAGAAAAAATACTTTTTTTATCATGAAACGAAATATTCATTGTCTATCTAAAATATGAGAAAAAAGTGCCAAGACTTGGTGAGGCTCTACAACACGAAGCAGACGACTAGTAGTTCCTGATCAAAACATATTTGAATAAGGCATGTGACACAATGGAATGATTTGTAGAAGAGATGCTACATGCCATGGAGTTTCACCAAAAATACATCAAATGGGTCATGAACTGTATTACAACTGTGCACTACTCTATAACTATAAATGGAGGAATGTATAGTAACATCAAAGGGGAAAGAAGGGTGAGGCAAGAGAACCCAATATCCCTATTACTATTTGTTATTTTCACAGAATATTTGACCAGAATAATGGGGTAGTAGCTAAACAGGAGGGCTTTGGATATAATACCAAATATAGGAGTTTGAAGCTGAACCACTTATATTTTGTTTATGATGTACTGTTATTCAGCAAAGGGGATTTCCAATCAATACATCTATTTCTCGGGGGAATAAAGGCATTCCCCAACATAACGGGGCTATGCACTAATGCCAATAAATCAAAAGAACCTTAACTTTACCTTCGTGTGCCCATTTGACTACAGCAATAATCCAGTATAATCTCATTTAGTGGGGTCTGGGGAGGATAGTATGTATGCAGACTTTACCCCTACTCTTGGATAGAGAGGCTGTTTCCAAATAGACCCCCAACATCCTTCCCTCCAAGAACTTCTCACCTTGTTCTTGGGTAAACTCGAACTCACAACCTCTTGATTGGAAGTGAGGATTGCTTACCATCAAAGCAACCCATTTCAACTAAGGGAATCTCAAAAATGGATTGTGAAATTTTGCTTGACAAAATGACAACAAGAATTAAAAGTTGGGGTACCAGACATCTTTCCTATGCTGGGACAGTGCTGCTTGTCAACTCTGTACTGTTACATATTCACAGCTACTGGTCCTTCATATTCATACTTCCAAAGCAGGTACTTAAAGGCATCACTACAGGTACTTAAAGGCATCACTACAATATGTAGGAATTTCCTCTAGATAGGAAAGTTCGCACAAACAGACCTTTCCTAGTGGCATGGAACATTGTGTGTAGGGTCAAAAAAGAGGGCGGATTGGGAATCACATATTGCATTAAAGGGAACGATTAAGCAAATTCAAAATATGTATGAAATATGGCACAGAAAACTAACAACTTATAGGTTAAATGGATAATCAACATATACTTAAAAGATAAGGCATGGTGGCAATACATATGTCCAATCGATTATTAGTGGTATTGGAAGAAGATATGTTAAAATAGAGATTAATTTGAACCTGGCTTCATACTGGATGGATGCTAGAATACAAATGGATACTACACTGTCAGAAGTGGGTACAAATGGAGAATGAGAGCTAAAAAAGCATGGCCATGGGGAAGATGGGTGTGGACCAAACTGAATATACCCAAACACAAGTTTATATGCTGGCTGACTATGCACCAAAGGCTGATGACCAAATCTAGACTTTATATGTGGGATGCATGAGGAAACTACACAGCATCTGTTATTTGAATGTCCCTTTTCTAAAATATGCTTACATGAGGTACTACTATGGCTGGGGAGACATCTACAACAAACTGATATAGTTGGAATATGCAGATGAATGGCCAGAATTACTAAGGGGAAGATGCAGAGAAGTTGTGCTGGATATATTAGCAACATTGGTCTACTGGATATTGAAAGGCACGTAATAATGCGGTATGGGATACGGCAGATCAATCAGGAATATGGAATGAGGAGGATAAATTTTGTAAGTAAAATACTGAGTATTAGAGAAAATGAATGGATAGACATAGTAATTAGATAATAAAGGTATAGGATTATGTTTTTTTTTGTTTGTGGTTGGCTTTTTATGGCTGGCTTTTGATAAAGTGTTTTGTTATTTCTGGACAGAAGGAATGTAATGACCCGACTAGTCGTTTTGAGATCTAGCATGTCGTTCAACAAATTGAGGCCAAGAGCAGTTTCACTTCAGGTATTATGACTTGTATGCGTGGTCAAGATTAAATTTTGGCAAGTCCGGAGTTGATAAGAATAATTGACTAAGGTTGGATTTTTAAGTAAACGACCTCGAAATCAGAATTTGAAGGATACAATAGGTTTGTATGATAATTTCGAAATTGGATGTATGTTCGAATCGAGTTTTGTATGACCCGAGAGCATTTCATCGTCTATTGTGGAAGTTGACATTTGGAAGAAATTCATAATTTTGGATTTAAGTGCAATTTAGTATTGTAGATGTCCGTTTAGGATTCCAAGTCTAGGAATAGCTCCGTATGATGATTCTAAAATTATGAGCACGTGCGGAAGTGGATTCGAAAGTCCGTAGGTTATTTTGAAGTTATTTGGTTAAAGTTAGAAATTTGAATGTTTTGAGAAGTTTTACCAGATGTAGAGTTTTTTTATATCGGGGTCGGAATCCGATTTCGAAAGTTGGAGTAGGTCCCTAACGTCGAATGTGATTTGTGTGCAAAATTTTAGGTCATCGGACGTGATTTTATGGTTTCGGCATCGCAAATAGAAATTGAAGTTTCAAGTTCTTAAAGTTTGAATTGGAGGGCGATTCATGATTTTAGCGTTGTTTGATGTGATTTGAGGGCTCGACTAAGTTTGTATGATGTTTTAGGGCTTGTTGGTATGTTTGGTTGAGGTCCCTGGAGCCTTGATTTGATTTCGGATGGTTAACGGATCAAGGTACGAAGTTAAGAGCTGCTGAAGTTTTAGGACTGCTGGTGTCACGACCCCAGTTCGCCCTCTGTGAACTATCGTGATGGAACTTACTTTCTATGACTAGGTAAGCCTAATAAACCATTAAAAACTTGCGGAATAAATATAGTGAAGGTTTAAAGATGCCACTCGACATATAAAATACAACTCTCAAACAGAAACTACATTTTCCAAAACCTGAAATCACGTAAAATCACAAGTTGTGGAAATAACTACACTGTTCTGACTCCAGAGTGTCTAAACAAAAGTAAATACAGAATGACTAATACTATGAGAGAGAATGCAAAGGGACACCTTGGCCTGCGGACGCTGCAGACATACCTCGAAGTCTCTGATGGATCACCCCGCCTCAAGGGTAGTAGGCCGAGTCGAAGTATTGGTGTGCGGACGCGGCAGACATACCTCAAAGTCTGTGATGGATCACCCCGCGTCAAGGGTAGTAGGCCGAGTTGAAGTAACTGGATCTGCACATGAAAAACAAGTGCAGAAAGGGCATGAGTACACCACAATTGTACTCAGTAAGTGCAAAGCCTAACCTCGATCGACTAGTGACGAGGAAGCTTAGAGCCCTACTGATTATAGCTAAAAAATACGAAAAAACAATATAGAATACGACAATATAATTAAATGCTAACACTATGAACTAACACAGGATAATAAGAATAACAACAACTATTACTGAGACGGAAGGAATACAACTCAGCACTCAGCATACAGATAACAACCGGGGATGTCCTAGCATACTGTCCTGTAGTCCCAAATATAAATATCCAGTAGATCTCCCGGAATGCAAATCTATAGCCCCAAAGTAAACATACAGGGGGATCTCCGAGATACTTTCCTGTAGTCCCAAAGTAAATACACAACAACAATATGAAGAATACTTAATTAAATTCAAATTTCATACCGAGGTAAAAGAGGTATTTCTAACCTAGCATGCTGCACATAATCCAAATAAGGCAGTTGAGCAAATAAGCAATTAAGTCAACTAGACATGCTTTCCTAAGCTAATAGCACGCTTAAATTGCGAGTAATATAAACAGGAAAAGAAAATACATTTTAGTTACTTAATGAAAATCGAATTTCAACAATTAGCACAAGTACGTGCTTGTCACATCACGTACAATGAATTTTAAATATCAAAAATACCAAATCCTAAGGGGTGTTCTCCCACACAAGGTTAGGCAAGACACTTACCTCGAACCGGCTCAAAATCAACCAGAAAGCACAGTTTTGCCACGATTACGCGACTTCAAACGGCCCAAATCTATTCAGATCGATTGCATAATGTAAATATAACTTCAAGTAACTAATTCCACTAACTAATTTTAAGCTAATACGCAAAATTATAAAGAATAACAAAAGTTCCCCTAGGGCCCACATATTGCAAACGGGTAAAAGTTACAAATTATGAATCCCCATTCACTCACGAGTCTAACCGTACCAAATTATCCAAATCCGACATCAAATCCCCAATAAAAACTCGAAAATTAGGTCTAAGAACTTTTTCCAAACTTATTTGCCTAATTTCTCACTTCAACTCCGAAATTAGATGATGAATCACATTTAAATTAATGGCTTATAAGAAAAAAGTAGTTAATAATCATTACCCGAAAACACCCTCCAAAAATCTCTCCAAATTTCTTCTTCTACCGAACTCCCAATTCAATTTTGCAACTTGTGAACTCAAACCCTCGATTTTTCTCTTTTCTACCCAGCAAATTTGCTTCCATGACCATGGTTGTGCACTTGCAGTCCTGCTTCTATGGAAAACCAACTGCATATTTGATAATTCATAAATTTCCCATTTTCGCACCTGCGACCAATTTCCCACTTCCGCACCTGCGGCTTCTAGCCTTCCGTCAGTTGGCCGCATCTACGGTCTCTCAGCCACTTCTGCAGCTCCTTTCACGCAGGTGCGGCTAGGACAGGTTCAACCAACATCAAATTTCCCTAAGTCCAATTCAACTTTTGTTAATCACCCGAAACACACCCGAGGCCCACGTGATCTCAACCAAAAGAATGAACAAGTTATATAGCACTATCAAAACTTATATAAATCTTCAAACACCCTTAAATAACAAAGACTCAACCAATTAACATCAGATTCAAGCCTAAGAATTTCAAAAACTTCCGAATTACACTTTTGATCAAAAAGTCTATCAAACCTCGTCCGAATGACTTGAAATTTTGCACACACGTCACATTCAACACTACGGAGCTATTCCAACTCCTGGAATTACATTTTATCCTCGATATAAATCTCACTATTGAACCAGAAACTCCAAAAATTTATCTTTCGGCATTTCAAGCCTAAGTGAGCTACGAACCTCAAAAATACAATCTGAACATGCTCCTAAGCTCGAAGTCAGCCATCGGACCTAACGGACCCAACGAAATTCCATTTCGAGGCCGTCTTCATACTGTTCCCACTAAGATCAACATCTAAAACTTAAACTCTCATTTATGGACTAAGTGTCCCAAAACTCTCCGGAACTCCATACAGATCCTCGAGCAACTCACTATAGCAGAAAAATATACGAGGAATGTAGTTAATAGGGGTCGGAGCATTAATTCTGTAAAAAATAGGTCGTGTCGTTACAGCTAGTGTTATCTCACTTGCGAAGTGGGAAGTTCATGTGCGAGCCGGCAGAAGTGGGAAGGAAGCCATAAGAGCGGGAAAGGCTAGGAAGAGCAGCGAGTTCGCAGGTGTGAAAGTTTTCTCACACTTGAGAGACTGCATATGTAGCTCAGGGGTCACAGAAGAAAATATGGAGTGGGCTTGGCTGTGCTGTAGGTTTGACATAGCTCCAGCATAAGCGAGACCGCAGGTGCAGCTAGTGGACCCGCATGTGCAAGAGGTTGGGCTGGGCAGTGTGATTTATAAAAAATGGGTTTTGGCTTATTTTGGGATTCTTACTTAGCTGTTCAATATCAGAAAAATATTAACCACTTCTAATTAGGTTCCTTAAAAATTACATTGTGTATCTATATTTACTATTTATGAACAAAATATGATAAAAGAAAGATTCCATAAAAATAGGAACTAATTTGTAATTGTTTCTCTCATCCCCATCTATCAGCTTAATTAGCCTCCAACAATTACAATTTTCCTCCCTATTTAAAAAAAATTGAAGTCATTCTGTCTTTCATACAAATCAACCAATCTCTCTCTCTCTCTCTCTCTCTCTCTCTCTCTCTCTCTCTCTCTCTCTCTCTCTCTCTCTTTCTCTCTCTCAAATAAAACTATTATCTTTCTAAATTTGTAGTATCATATATTTCTCTTAATCAGTTCCACCAACAACCATTAAAAATATTCAATTATTTACAAATCCATCGACATTTTCTCTGAAATTGTAGGTAGAGGAGTCTGCCATTAACATAACACTAAAAAGCTTCAAAATTATGAATTAGATATTCGTATTTCACGAGTTTCTGATTTCTTTGTATTGGGTGTTCTTGAAAACAATGTAAGAGAGATTGGTTAAGTTTAATTATTTTTAGGTTAAATTTCATAATGAAACTCGAGGAAGATGAAGTTTCAGAATTGTATTATGATTGTATGATAAATATATCGTAATTGTATCTGAGTTGTATTTGATACATCAATACATAAGACAATTCTAATACAATAATAATACTATTACAATATAATATTGTACTATAATTTATGTTTAGATTTAGTTCTAGGTGGATCGTTTAAATTGAAACTTGAAAAAAATGAAGGTCACAGTTGTATCGTAATTTAGAATTGTATCACAATGTGTACCTAAAATAGTACATGACATAGTATTGATTCAAGTATAATACGATATTGTATCAATTTAAGTTTAGAGTTGGTTTTATGTTGTATCATAATTGTATCAGAATTGTGTAAGAATTCATTCAGGATTATATCAAATTCGTATCTGAATTATGAGCAGTTGTGAGATCGTGATAAATTTTACAGTTCGTATCACAAATATATGATAATTATATATTAATTTATTAGTAATTGTATTAGATATTATTTTGGATATTAATGTACCATCTACAAAATAGATATATTGTGATACAAGTATGATACGATTATGTTTTACGTATTAATATATATGATACAATTTAAATATAAATTATGGTACATTTATCATACAATTCCCGAAAATTATTTCATTTTCAGTGTTGTCCGGTCTGCCTGCAATAGAACGATGTAGTTGATGATTTAATAATATAAATTTTTCGACAATGGTGGGAAGAGAAAAGATAGAGATTTTAGAGGTATATTAAGGAATTTTATTGTAAAAAAAAAGGAGTGAGGAGAAGAGAGGTGAAAGAAAATTAAAGGATAAAATAGAATCCTTAATTGAAGGCACTAATAATGCGATGAGACCCTTTTAAAGAGCAATCAACATAATTTGTAAGAAAAACCTTGATATTTTTAAAAACTACAAAACATAGAGAACATTGATAAATAAGTTTCTAATATAGTATAACTAGGTAAAAGTCCCCTTATTTTTCTCACATTATCACTTTGTTTGGGCCATTTTTGGAGCCTTTGAATAGGGGATTTCATCTACTATGATGTTGGTAATTTGTGCACATTGTGAGTTGAATACATGGTTTTATTCAAGCATGAAAATTAGTAGAAATTGTAGGATTTAGATGAAAACCTAGAAATTGATATTTTTTGATTTTGATCACTAATTTGGGCACTGAATTGGAAATAAATTTATATTTAAATAATGTTATGGGTAAAGTTTGGTTTCAAATATTTTCGGAATTTGGGCACGTGGGCTCGAGGGTGATTTTATCAACTTTTCGAGCGTAATTGGGAAATTGTTTAAATCGAATTATAATGAGTATTCAAACATATATTAATGGGTTTAATAAATTTTCACTAGTCTTGGAGTGTTGGGCATTGTTTTAGTCGTTGAAAGGGTTTGGAAGCTGAATATGGAACTTCTAAGCGAGGTAACTCTCCTTTCTCACACTACAAGAAAGATGACTTCTACAGACGATAAAAATGGTCCCTAAATGGCTAATTATGGTCCTAGAATACATAAAGTGACTAGTTAAAACAGGTTGTATGACGAACGAGTTGGTTGTCTTAAGAATTAACGCCGTGATCCTCTTTAAACTGGTTTCCCCAAGTCTATTTATGCTAAGTTGAATTGCCGGGATATTCGATTTTGAGTTTCATAGAGTTTGGGGACACTTAGTCCCTAAATGATAACTTAAGTATTAGACAGTTATCCGTAGTCGGAACAGTGCGAAGGCGGTCTCGGAATAGAAATTCGATGGTTCCATTAGTTCCGTTAGCTTATTTTGGGGTTGGGACTGTGTTCGGAATGTTTTTTTGGAGGTCCGTAGCTAATTTAGGCTTGAAATGCCGAAGTTTGAATTTTTGAAGTTTCCGATCCGATAGTGAGATTTTGATCCGAGGGTCGGAATAGAATTTCAGAAGTTATATTAGCTCCGTCATGTCATTTTGGATGTGTGTGCAAAATTTAAGGTTATTCGGACGTGGTTTGTTAGGTTTCGATCGAAAGCATATTTTGAGAAAAATTAAAGTTCTTAGGCTTAAATCTTTGATTAATTTGTGTTTTCGACGTTGTTTATGGTGGTTTACGGATTGGTACAAGTTTGAAGGATGTTATGGGATATGTCCGTAGGTTTGTTTGAGGTACCAGGGGCCTCAGGTGTATCTCAGATGCTTAACGAGGCATTTTTGAGCTGTAAAAGTTGCACATTTCTGTTCAAGTCTTTTGCGGGCTTTCCTTCTCTGTGATTGCAGCTATCCCTATGCGATCGCGTAGTGTAAATTTGCAGGGTGATGTTTTTGTTCTATGCAATCGCATTATGTGGTTCGCAATTGCGGAAGTCAGCTTTTCCCTTCTTCGCATTCACAATTGCTCTCCCGCGTTCGCATAGTAGAAATTAGATTTGGTAATTTCTTGCATTTTCCTCTTCGCGATCCCGTGGCCCTGTTCGCGTTCGCGTACGTCTATTTATTTTTCTTCTACGATCGCAGGCTTTAGGCTGTGTTTGCATGGACCAATTTTGGAACCTTTAAAGTTTACCCTTCGCGATCGCATTCAAACTCCTGCGATCGCATAGAACAAATACCTGGGCAGTTTTAAATATTTCAAAATCCGAGAGTTAGCCATTTTTCACCAAAACTCAAGCAAGAGAGCTTGGATTTGAGGCAGATTTCGAGGGGTTTTCAGAGGCATTGATTGTGTAGCGATTTTAAACACATTTTTGCTCATAACCCACTAATCTAATCATGAATTATCCTTTTAATTTTGGATTTTAGATGAATAATTGATAAAACTTCATAGACCGAATTTTTGAGTTTTGAATGGGTGTTTGTGTTCCGATTTTTGTGTTCTTATTATGTATAGACTCGTGAGAGTATGAGGTTTCTGAAAATATAAGCTTCACCCAATTGTGAGATGTTGGCCTAGGGGCATTTAGGTTATTTTATCTAATTTCGCTTCTTAGCTTTGAATTAAATAATGAAATTAGTTGTTTGAGATGTTATTTATGATATGTAATTGAAATGAATAGAGTTGGGCCATTTGTAGTGGGATACTCATGGCAAAAGTGTGATTTCGAATTGATCTTAAAGCCGGTTCGAGGTAAGTGGCTAGTCTAACCTTGTGTGAGGGACTTTCCCTTAGGATATGATGTTTGGTAATTGAATGCCCTGCACGTGAGGTGACGAGCGCGTACTTGAGCTAACTGTTGAAAATCCAAATTTACATAAATATTTAGATTGAATTTCTTTCTTACTTGCTTTATTCATTTGCAATTATAGCTTGTGTTAATTTAGAAAAGCATGCTTAGTTGATCTAAATTGCCTATTTGCTTAAGTTGCTTTGTTTGTAATACGTGAAGCATGTTAGGCTAGAACTACCTATTGCCTTATATTTCTTTGAAATTCATTGCTAAATATCTTCTAATTGTGGCTGCGTATTTACATTGGGACTATGGATGTGGGATTCCGGTAGCTCCCCCCTTGTTTGTTTACTTTGGGACTACAGGTTAGATTCCCGGTAGATCCCTTTCATATTTACTTTGGGACTGCGGGTTCGATTCCCGATAGATCCCCCTGCATGTTTACTTTAGGACTGCGGGTTCGACTCCTGATAGACCCCCATGCATATTTACTTTTTGACTATGGGTTAGATTCCCGATAGACCCTCTACCTATTTACTTTGGGGCGACAGTGTCAATTCCCGATAAATCCCCTACACATTGATAGTTGGACTACGGGACGGTATCCCGGGAGATCCTTTAGATATACACATGACATGGACTATAGGATGGTATCTCTGGAGATACTTGGACAGTTGATGAAATGGACTACATGATATTATCCTAGGAGATCCTCGTTGTTGGTACTAGTATTGAGCTGTTTAATCCGTGTTACCTTATTTTTTGTGTATTATTTATTGTCTTGTATAACCTGTCTTACTTTATAGCTGTACTCATTATTCCTTCTTATTTCATACTGTTGAAAGAATTATTATTTTATTTGTTCTCAATAGGGCCCTGACCTTCCTCGTCACTACTCGACCAAGGTTAGGCTTCGCACTTACTTAGTACCGCTGTGGTGTACTCATGCTCCCTTCTGCGCATGTTTTTCATTTGTAGATCCATGTACCTCCACCCCGACGAATTATCCTCGAGGCGGAGAGACCTAGCAGAGACTTCGGGATACATATGCCGTGTCCGCATACCAAGAGTCTCTATCTTATCTAGCTTTAGCAGTAGATTTCCTTTCGTACTGTTGTTTTAGACATTCTGGAGTTAGATCAGTGAATTACATTCTATTAGCTTGTGTTCCCGTAATTTTCTGGGTTTTGGGATAGTGTTGTAGTAGTTGAGATATTATTCTGTATGTGCCAAGTGGAATTCTACATTCCGCTTTTTATTTTTGGTAAATCTTGATTTGAGTTATAATTTATGCAAGTTATTTGTTTCCGCATTGTTAGGTTACCTAGTCGTAGGATTAGGTGCCATCACGACATTTTCACGGAGGGCAAACTGGGGTCGTGACAGGTTGTCACCGGTCACTAGATCTTCTGTCGTAAGGCTATTGATGATGGGTTTGACATCTGGTCCCTAAATATGTTTGGCGACCAGACTAATATTGGTCCTTGAAAGTATTAACGACTAGTCGTAATATTGTCCTTAAATAATTGTAGGGACCAAAAATATGGTGTTTACTACAAATCAATGTCGTGTAATATTTAGTGCCGGTCCTAGAACATTTATGGACGAGTTTGCCGGTCCTAAAACATTTCTCCACTATGATTTGCACTGCACCAACTCAATCCCTGCAACATCTCATAACCAATTTAGCCCAAAAATAAAACCTTAACTACAAAGAAAATCAAAGAGAGCAAGAAGAAAAAGACTTAGGTTGCCTCCCAAGAAGCGCCTGATTTAACGTCGTGGCACGACACATGTTACCATATCACTTGAGATGAATACATGCCACTGCATAGCTGTCATCAATCTTTCCTAGAAAATGCTTGACCTAATGCCCGTTAACTCTGAAAACTTCACCATTTTTGTTCTTGAGATCAATAACACCAAACGGGGTTATAAACACAACTTCAATTGGCCCATTCCACTTTGATTTATGCTTTCCCGAAAATAGATGTAACCGGGAATTGAATAAGAGAACCAAATCACCAACTTTGAACTCCTTTTGCATGAGCATATTTATCATGAAGGTACTTCATCTTTTCCTTATACAACGATGAACTAGAGTATGCATGGAACCAGAATTCGTCAAGTTCATTGAGTTGTTCGACACAAAGATTAGCCACAACATCCCACTCAAGATTAAGCTTCCTCAAGGACCACATGGCCTTATGCTCTAACTCCACTGGTAGATGACATGCTTTCCCAAACACCAACAGGTACGGTGACATACCAATTGGGGTCTTGTAAGCGTTTCGGTAAGCCCATAGAGCGTCATTCGACTTTTTCAACCAGCCGGTCCTATCAGCAATGACCATCTTTGAAATGATACTCTTGATTTCCCTTTTGGAGACTTCAACCTAGCCACTTTCTTGAGGATGATAGGGGAGTATAAACCTTATGATTGACACCATACTTGGAAAGCAACGTGTCGAAAGCTTTGTTGCAAAAACGAGACCCCCATGACTAATAATCGCACGAGTGCAAAACCTTGTGAAAATGTTCTTCTTTAGAAATGCCACCACACTCCTAGCTTCATTGTTGGGAAAGGCCACGACCTCAACCCATTTTGACACATTATCAACCGTTACAAGAATGTAAGTGTTACAGTGCGATCTAACAAAAAGGCTTATAAAATCGACACCCCATACATCAAAGATATCAACTTCAAGAATCGTGTTTAGAGGCATCTTATCTTTTTTTGGAAATCCCGCCCGCTCTTTAGAATTCATCACATCTCTTAAAAAAAAACCCGCATCTTTGAACAAGGTTGGCCAATAGAATCCACAACTAAGCACTTTAGAGGCCGTCCTCGCCCCGCCATGATGGCCACCATAGGGAGAGGAATGAAAAGCCTCCAAAAAACCCAAATGTTCTTCCTCTGGGAGACATCTACGAATCACACCATCCGTGTAAATCTTGCACAAATATGGCTTGTCCTAATAAAAACCCAAGCTATCCCACTTGATCTTCTTCCTTTGGTTAAAAGAGAGCTCATACAAGATTATTTTGGTCATAAGGTAATTAGCAACATCGAAAAAACCATGGCATATCGTTCATTGACACCGCAAGGAGTTGCTCGTCGGGGAATGAATGATTGATCTAAAGGCCATCACAAGGCCTCCCCTCCTCCTCCAAACGGGATATGTGGTCTGCCACTTGATTCTCACTACCTTTCCTGTCCACAATTTCCAGATAAAACTCTTGAAGTAGTAATGCTCATTTCATCAATCTTACATTCGAGTATTTCTTTTTCATCAAATACCTAACGGCGGCATGATCGGTGTGCACTATAACTTTTCCCCCCATGAGATATGGTCAAAACTTTTCCATGCCAAACACTATAGTCAACAACTCTTTCTCGGTGACCGTATAGTTCCTTTGAGCCTCATTCATGGTCTTGCTTGAGTAGTACACCAGATGAAGCATCTTTTTTACATGTTGACCTAACACCGCTCCAACCGCAACATCGCTAGCATCGTACACGAGCTCAAAAGGCAAGCTCCAATTAGGTGCGGCAATGATTGGATTGGTGGTCAACTTCATCTTGAGAAGTTCAAAAGCCTCCATGCGTTTCTCATCAAACACAAACTTAGCATCTTTCTCTAGCAACTTGTACAAAGGATGTACCACTTTGGACAAAACTTTACAAACCTCCGGTAAAAACACACGTGCCCAAGAAAACTCCCCACCCCTTTTACAAAAATAGGGGGAGGAAGCCTCAAGATCACCTCTATTTTGACTTTAACAACTTCAATTCCTCGCTTTGAAATTTTGTGACACAACACTATACCCTCTTCAACCATGAAATGACAGTTTTCCCAATTGAGTAAGGTTTGTGTCTTCACACCGGGCCAACACTTTATCCAAAAACTCATTGAAGGAATCCCCAACTACATTGAAATAATCCATGAATGCCTCCAAGATATCTTCCACCATGTCAGTGAAAATAGCCATCATGCATCGTTGGAAGGTCACCAGAGCATTACACAATCCGAACAACATCCGAGAGAAAGCGAATGTGCCAAACGGATAGGTAAAAGTTGTCTTCTCTTGATCCTCCAGGGCAATTAAAATTTGATTGTACCTCGATTAACCATCCAAAAAGAAATAAAAAGCATGCCCCGCAAGACGATCTAGCATTTGGTCATGGAATGGCAACGGAAAATGGTTCTTTCGGGTCACTTTGATTAGCTTTCGGTAATCCATACATACTCTCGATCCGTTGACCATACAAGTAGGAAAAAGTTCATTGTTTTCATTAGGCACCACAGTCATACAACCCTTCTTTGGTATGCATTGCATCGAAGAAGTCCACGATCTATCAGAAATGGGGTACAAAACCCTGGTATCTAACCATTTGATCACCTCTTTCTTTACCACCTCTTGTATAGCCTCGTTCAATCTTCTTTGATGCTCCAAGAATGCTTTGCATCATCCTCCAAGATAATGTTGTGCATGCAAAATGCAGGGCTTAATCCCGGAATGTTAGCTGGTATCCATCTAATTTCCCTTTTCCGCTTTTGAAGCACCGCCAATGTGGCCTCATCCTAAATGTTAGCAAGGCAAGAGGAAAGAATAACTGGTAAAGTAGAATTTGAGCCCAAGAATACATACTTGAGGTTTGGAGGAAGTTGTTTCAACTCCAACTCCAGTGGCTCCTCAATTGATGGCTTTGTTGGTGAATCCGATTTTCATGATTCAAAGAAAATTTTCTTGGCTCATAAGAATAATAGCCTATCCCATGCAGGAAATTCATGCACTCCACTCTACTTTCATCGTCATTGACATCCATATTTTATAGTACGGCCTTAAGAGTATCCTCCAAGTTGATCATAGAACTTGTGTCATCCACTATCATAGCTGTGAAAATGTCTACAAATGAACACACCTCGGTTCTATTGGGTTGCTTCATGGATTTGAAAACATTGAAGATGACCTTCTCATCACCCACTCGGAAAGTGAGCTCACCCACTTCAACATCAACTAATGCCTTCCCCATTGCAAGGAAAGGTCTTCCTAGAATAATTGAGATTTCAAAGTCCACTTCACAATCCAAAAATGACAAAGTCAACCGGCAATATGAGTTTGTCCACCCGGGCAAGAACATCATCAATAATTCCCAATGGCCGCTTCATTGATCGATCCACCATTTGAAGCCTTATTGAAGTTGGTATAGGTTTCCCAATACCCAAAGTCTTGAAAATCGAGTACGACATCAAATTGATACTAGCTCCCAAGTCAAATAAAGCTTTGGAAAAGTTCGTACCTCCAATATTACAAGGGATGGTAAAAGCTCCAGGATCCTCTAACTTCGGACCATTGAATTCACTATAGCACTAACTTGGTGAGTCATATTTATAGTAACACAATCCATAGAACTCTTCTTTGTAACCAATTCCTTCATATGTTTTGCATAGGCCGGCATTTGTTTAAGTGCCTCCAGCAAAGACATAATTATGGACAAACTCTTCATCATATAATTGAACTTCTTAAATTGATTATCATTTCTTTTTTTTTGCGAGCCTTTGAGGATAAGGTGGAGATGGCCTAGGCAAGGGTGCCTTTGCCTTTTGGCACAACCTGCACGGGCATGTCAATCACGTGTTCCTATACGGGTTCACGACATCTTGAGTTTCTACCTCGGCTTAATCTATGTCAATCCTCACATCATTATTCACGTTTTCTTCAACCATTTTATCAATGATTGAAGGTCCTCATCATCCCGCAACTTAACATCATCACCTACAACTTGCTTTTCTTTTGAGGCATTCACATCACTGCCTCTCCCACTTCTTATTATAACCGTCATCATATTATTGTTGTTCCTGCCCTTCGGGTTCACTACTATGTCACTTGGTAGAGCATCCTTCGGTCGAGTGTTCAAAGCTTGAGATATTTAGCCTAATTGCACCTCTATGTTCCGGATGAAGGTATTGTGTCAAGCCAACTGAGCATCAGAATCTTGGTTCTTTTTCATCATTTGCTCAAACATACTTTCAATTCTACCCATATCACTTCCAGAAGAACTAGGACCCTTTTAAGGGAAAGGAGGTGGATTGCACGGTTTTTGGTACATTGGGGGCCTTTGAAAGCCTTGCCCCCGGTTGCCTTGGTTCCCATTGTTATTCCACCTGCCTTTGTTGTTGGTATTGCTGTAATTATTGTAATTTCCATTCCAATTGCCTTGCTTGTTGTTTTGGTTAACCCAATTGTTTTTTTGGTTGTTGTTGTTCTAATTGGCACCTCCTTGTTGTTGATTATTGTTGTTCCAATTGCCACCAACTTGGTGTTGATTGTTGTTATTTTAATTGCCACCACCTTATTGTTGATTGTTGTTGTTCCAGTTGCCACCACCTCGTTGTCAATTGTACTAATTTCCTTGGGATCACCATTGTTGGTTTCCTTGATAGTTGTTAACATATTGAACCTCCTCGCTTTGGTCACCATAACACTCATTTGAAAAAAAACAACCATCATTGTCATATTTTTAACAATTCCCTTGAGATTGTAGTCCTCTTTGTCTTCTCTTAAGCATATTGACACCTTCCATGGTGTTGACTTGACGCAGATTTTGAACTTGTTGCAACTGCATCTTCACCAATTGGTTCATAGTAGTAGGTCAACATCACATTGGTTATTTGAAAATTCCCCGCCCGGATTCGGGGAGGGACATTAACACTCAAATAACCTTGATTCGGCAATACTCTAGGAGTCGCTCTTGGAGGTGGCAGAGGAGGGTCTGGAATATTATAATTTGGAATAGCATTTGCATTGGCATTCTGGCCTCTCCATTGTCCTTGAGATGCTAGAGGGACCTCATCTTGCTCAAGATCATCTACCTCCTCCCTTGTTATCACGTTTCCTAGAGGGTAATTAGCATTTAAAGCCATTTGGTACCTGAGTAATTGACACAGACAAATAAGTAACAAAGAAGGAAAGAAGAAAAACACACAACACTAACTAAAAAGATAGCTAAAACCATTAGCTCCCCGACAATGGAGCCAAAAAGTTGATCGCAACAAACTCCTCACTACTAAAGAGTTGGAAGTGAGGGTCGCAATAGCTTTTACCCGATTTTGGGCAAGGATCGAATCCGCAAGGAGCTAAAATTTGAGTTATGCATCTATCTAGCTTAGAAATGTGGGAGTGTTCTTAATTGATCTTCTCATCATTTTCCGGGTTTCCTTTAACAATCGAATAGTTGTATCTAATTGTTTAAAAGGCACTAGGGTAGTGACTTTCATCTAGGTGGCTAATTGACGAGTAAATGCTTCTAAGGCATGCTTGACATGCTTGGGGAAGTATGCTATAATCGTTGCACGATGTTACCCACTCTTAAACCTCTCGGTAGAGTGAGTGATTTGCTCAATTGACTTTCTCAAGACTAAATAGGTAGGCAAATATGCTCATGCAACTAGGGTTCAAGTCGGGTAATTACTCTCTCGAGGTTTAACCCTATAATTTGGACTATAATATCTCTTGACTCCATCCCAATTCCTTGTTGGGTCCACAAATTGCAACACCCATCAATTACCCACACTAGGGTTGATCCACAACCCTAGATAATGGGTTTAGCTCCTCATGCTTGAAGAATAAAATTGAGGAATAGATGAAGATAAAGACATATTAATTGATTTCTAAGCTAAATATAAAGCTTCAATATTAAAAGCTAAGTAAAAATGCTAAAAATGGCTACAAATGGTGTTCTCACGAGCGCAACTGATGTTCTAATATATCTATTGCCATAATCGTTGCACGATGACGAGTAAATGCTTCTAAGGCATGCTTGACATGCTTGGGGAAGTATGCTATAATCGTTGCACGATGTTACCCACTCTTAAACCTCTCGGTAGAGTGAGTGATTTGCTCAATTGACTTTCTCAAGACTAAATAGGTAGGCAAATATGCTCATGCAACTAGGGTTCAAGTCGGGTAATTACTCTCTCGAAGTTTAACCCTATAATTTGGACAATAATATCTCTTGACTCCATCCCAATTCCTTGTTGGGTCAACAAATTGCAACACCCATCAATTACCCACACTAGGGTTGATCCACAACCCTAGATAATGGATTTAGCTCCTCATTCTTGAAGAATAAAATTGAGGAATAGATGAAGATAAAGACATATTAATTGATTTCTAAGCTAAATATAAAGCTTCAATATTAAAAGCTAAGTAAAAATGCTAAAAATGGCTACAAATGGTGTTCTCACGAGCGCAACTGATGTTCTAAAATATCTATTGCCATAAAAATGGAAAAATTTTCTATTTATACTAAGTTGGAAAAACTGGACAAAAATGCCGCTGCAGGATTAGTGCGGGCCGCACAAGGCTCTTGGACTTGCAATCTTGGCTCTCTGAACTCACGCTCCGCGGACCACGTAGAATGGACTGCGGTAGTGGAGGTCTCCATTGCAGCCCACACAATAATGACCGCGAACCACGATGACTTGAACCTGAGCATATTTCATCTCTCTGAACTTCTTCCACGGACCGCACATTATTGTAGTGCGGACACGGAGCCTTCACCATGAACCGTGTATAATGAAGTGCGGCCGTGTTGCTTGAAGCCTTAATTTCTGACTCTCTGAATCTCTCTAGTGTGGACCGCACAAAGAGTAGTGCAATTTCACTAGGCATGTTCTCCTGAGTTTTGCCTTGTCTTAGGTACTTGAGCAGGTTTCACTTCTTTGAGCCGATCTTTGACGATTCGTCACTTTGTCGATCAAACCTGCAATCGAGCACAACTTATGAACCTCTTATGACTATTTTGTAAGAATTTATAATCAGAGCATAAGCCAGAAGGAGCATGAAACACGTCAAAATCCCTAATTATCATGGGCCGGAGGGCATCTTTGTTATTCTTCTTAATTTTGAGTATAAGCTAAGAATTATTAGTGAAATCGGTTACTTGAAGTGTTATTTACATTATGAAATTGATTCGAATAGATTTAAGCCATTTGGAGTCAAGTACTTGTGGCAAGAACGCGTTTTCGGGTTGATTTTGAGCCGGTCCAAGGTAAGTGGCTTGCTTAATCTTTTGTGGGGACCTCTCCTTAGGATTTGGTATTTTTATATTTGAAATGCCTTGTACGTGAAGTGAAAAGTGCGTACTTTTGCTAATTGTTGAAAATTCAATTTTTATTAAGTAACTAAAATGTTTTTACTTTGCCGCTATTACTACTTGAAATTTAAGCCCGATATTAGCTTAGGGAAGCATGTCTATTTGACTTAGTTGCTTTATTTGTTCAACTGCCTTATTTGGATTATGTGCAGAATGCTAGACTAGAAATACTTCTTTTGCCGTGGTATGAAATTAGAATTGAATTGAGAGTTCTTCATGTTAGTGCTATGTAATTACTTTAGGACTACGGGAAGGTTTCCTAGGAGATCCCCCTGTATGTTTACTTTGGGACTACAGATGGGTATTTTGGAATATCCCCCTACACTTTTATATTGGAACTATGGGACTACATCCGGTAGATTTCCCCAGCACTGGATATTTGCATTTGGGACTACGAATCGTGATTTTCGGTAGATCCTCGTACACTATAAGTTGGACTATAGGATGGTATCCAGGAGATCCACTGGATATATGTATTTGGACTATGGGAAGGTATCCCAAGAGGTCTACTAGAAATTTATATTTTGGACAATAGGACGGTATCCTGGGAGATCCCCGGGTGTTATCTCTGTATTGAGTTGTATTCCTTTCCGTGATTACTTTGTGCCTGTTATAACTATTGTTGTTATTTCTATCCTATGTTACTTCTTACCATTGCACTTGATTATACTGTCTTATCCGGTAATATTATACCATATTTTTTTTTCTATTTAACCTCATAGGGCCCTGATATTCCTCGTCACTACCCAACCGATTTTAGGCTTGGCACTTTCTGCACTTATTTTTCATGTGAAGATCCAACTACTTCCACTCAGTCTTATCACACTTTGGGCGATGCACTTTGTAGGGACTTCGAGGTATATCTATCACGTCCGCAGGACGAAGAGTCCCTTTCTATTCTTAATTCTAGTATAGCCCTTCTGTATTTTTATGTTGATAGACATCTATGGAGTTAGAGCTTTTATGTAATCTCTTAGCTTGTGATTCATGGATTTCCGTATTTTGGGAATGTTAGGTTGAGATTCTTGTACTGCTATATATATCGGGTGGCATCTTAAATACTGTTTCACTTTGTTATTTTGATTTTTTAATTATTTCTTTCCGCAAATTGTTTAGTTTTCACATTTGTTAGGGTTACCTAGTTGTAGGTTTAGGTGCCATCACGATATTTCGCAGAGGGAAAACTGGGGTCGTAACGAGTTGGTATCATAGCTCTAGGTTCATAGGAGCCATGAATCACAAGCCAGTTTATTAATCTCGTGGACCGATACGGAGACGTCACTACTTATCTATGAGAGGCTATGTAACTGCTAGGAAAATTCCACTTCATTTGATTTCCTTGTCGTGCGAGATTTTTTATATAACAATTCTAAACTTATGTCTTTTATTCTCTCACAGATGGTGAGGATACGTGCTACCCGAGATGATCAGGCACTCACGCCCCCTACTATAGCCGCCGGAGACCAGGTACAGGGTAGAGGCCAAGGACGCGCACACGATGTAGCCAGAGCACCCGTGCGAGCTGCCACCGAGGAGCCACGAGTAGTTCCAGTCGGAGCCCAGGCACCTGACACACCTACTACGTCTACTACTCCAGTACTTTGGGAGACTCTAGCACAGCTCATGAGCATGTACACCACTTTGGCTCAGGCAGGGTTGCTTCCCCTTGCTGCTGCTACATCCCAGGCCAGAGGAGGAGCATAGACTCTCGCCGCCTGCACTCATTAGAAGAAAGTGCATGTTGAGTAGGTCCTAGAGATTATTCTAGTATAGCATTTAGTCTAAGATCAGCCCAAGAACAAGGCATCGATTTCCAAGGATGAGCAGCTGAGGCTTGAGAGGTTCAAGAAATACAAGCCTCCTATTATTCAGTAGTCTAGCATCGGATGATGCTCTGAGGTTTCTAGATGAGTTCTACTGTATGCTCCGTACCATGGGTATATCAAGATTGAGTGGGGTTTCCTTCACTAATATCCAACTTGGAGGAGCCGCCTATGAGTGGTGGCATGCTTATGAGTTAGACAGTCTGAATGAGGTAGCTTCCCTGACTTGGACTCAGTTTACAGATATGTTCCCTAGACAGTATGTTCCTCAGAGCCTCAGGGATGCATTGCGCCAGAGCTTGAGCATTTGCGCCAGGATACTATGACTATATCGGAGTATGCTGTCCATTACACCAGCTTGGCTAGACATGTACAAACTTTTGTTTCTACTGTCCCCGAGAGGGTTTGCTGACTTATTGAGGGGATTATTCCCAGCATCACATCTAGCAAGGCTCATGAGTTAGAGATGTATATTTCTTATCGGCAGGCGGTGAGCATAGGTAAACTGATCGAGGGTATTCATTTTAGGGATAGAGAGGAGAGGGATGGAAAGAGGTCTTGAGAGTCAGGCCATTATTCTAGTGCTTGTTCCCCATCTAAGGTCATCATGGTAAGGGTTATATGAGTCACCCCATTTATTCAGCTGTTGCACCAGCCAGTGGTATTCCAGCTCCTCCTAGGCCTCAGGAGCCTTATTATGTACCTCCAATATCTAGTATGCCTCATGCACGAGGTGCTTTCAGCGGTCAGTCTAATAGACCTGGCCCGAGGTAGTCACAGCCGCCACATTATCCCAGAGCTTATTTTGAGTGTGGTGACACACTCCATATGGTAAGGGGTTGACCCAAACTTAGAAGCGGTGCACCTCCACAAACTACTCAGCCACAGCGTGCCCTGCAAAGTTCTCAGGCTATGGTTATAGCTCCAGTTGCTACCCAACCTACTGAGCCAGCTATACGTGGAGGTCGCGGAGGTAGAGGTTGCACTAGAGAGGGGGAGCCAAGGCTAGATACTATGCCCTTCCTGCCCATACCAAGGCTGTTGCCTCTGATTCTATCATCAATGGTATTGTCCTAGTATGTCACAGAGATGCATCAGTTCTATTCGATCCAGGCTCCAGTTATTCTTATGTGTCTTTTTATTTTTCTCTGCATTTGGGTATATCTAGAGATTCATTGAGTTCTCCTATTTCTACTCCTGTGGGAGATTCTCTTGTGTTGGACCGCATTTATCAGTTGTGTTTGGTTGCTCTTAGTGGTTTGAGACCAGAGCCAATTTATCATTTCTCAGCATGGTAGATTTTGATATTATATTGGGAATGGACCGGTTGTCGCCCTATTATGCTATTCTTGATTGTCATGCAAAAACTGTGATGCTAGCTATGCTAGGTATACCGCGTCTTGAGTGGATGGGTGCTTTAGATCACACTCCCAGTAGAGTTATTTCTTTCATTAAGTCTCAGGGAATGGTTGAGAAGGGGTGTGACACATATCTAGCTTATGTGATAGATGTTAGTATTGATTTCTCCTTCAGTTTATTTAGTCCAAGTAGTACGAGATTTTTATGATATGTTTCAAGCTGACATTTCGGGTATCACACCTATTTTTTACACTCCACCCCTGGAAAGACGTAGAAGAGAGTTTTTTTTCCAAATTGAAGTGACAATCAAAACGGGATTATTTAATATAAAAATATAAGAGTTGACACTTGGGATAATTAATGGTATCCCAAGTCATCGGTTCAAATCCCGAATCAAGGAAAAAATTGACTCTATTACGATTTGCGAACATAGAAATCCAGGTAAGAAATTCTGTTAACCCGCGAGAAAGTGTTAGGAACTCCCGAGTTCTGTGCTTCTAGCACGCTCGTTTTGATCATACTTGGATTATTAAAATGTCTAATTCCTGATTTTAGAACCTATGTGTTTTTACCTTTTACCCGTTTTTAAATTAGGAAAATTATCTAGAAACGAGTCACGCGTACGCGTACTCATTTGTTTGGCGCGTCAAAAATCATGTCACGTGAACGTGTCAATAATTAATAACGCTTATTATCTATTAAGAAAATTTGGGCCGAAGTTGAGGAAATGCATACTCCGATTTTGTTTTTAGAATCGCAATCAAGTCATGCGAACGTGTCCGCAACCGCGATAGTATTTTAGACGTGCCTAATGCAAATTACGAACATTTATCAATTTGTATATCTAAATTAGCACGAGGTCCATGGATTATTTATTATCTATGATGGCTCGCTCCCAAATATTTAAGGAAAATTGATTGTTTGAAAAATTAAGGAGTCAGAATTTTTCTGCTGCACGGGCTAATTCAAGAAAGACTAAAGCAGAAGGTTTTAAATAAATGCTTGATCTAGGAGTGATGCCCAATAGCCTTCCATGGCTTCACCAACTAATAATTTATTAAGTCAATCGTACTGGCCCAACTAATGAGGCCGGGAATTATAGTTCAAGTGGAATCATTGTCCAAGGCCCACATAATCGTCCAAATCAGGGCCCAATAACATTGACCAAAACACAACAACAAATGCACATGAAACAGTGTTATGTTTTGCCTCAAATAGTGACTTTTTGGAGAAAAGAAAAGCTGACTATTGTGAAAAACACTAGATTTGAACTCATGAGATGAAATATAAAATTTAGTCACAAACTTGACAACAACAAATGAGTGAACATTCTACTGACTAACTAATTTTGGTAACTTTCCAAAATACAAACTCATTATTTGAGTCCTAGTTCTCAAGAATATAAGTGCATTCCTCGAATTCCAAAACAAATTATGAAAGACTAAGATATAAAAACTCGGGTTCTAAAATATAAAAGAGACTAAGCTATGCTTGAAGTCAATCATAAACTGGATCATAAAGAAAACCCAGAAAACATGCCCAAATTCTTGTTGTTAACGAGCAACCACACATACGAATCAAGTTCAGACAACATAGTATTGTCCCTCTGCCCAACTTGCATATGAGATCCATATTACAACAGAGTTGATAACTTATCTAATACATATTTAAAAGTCCAGAACAACCTGAATCATGCTATACATATACAGTTTTGGATCCAAATCTCAAATAAGGATGAGTAACACATAAAACTACATTCCAAAGGCTTCAGCCAATTTGGCAACCAACATCTGATATACTGAATATTTAGTTTTCTAGTTACATATTTAAAAACAAGAGAAAGGAATCAAAAGTAAACCAAAAATCTAACTATGAACACAGATGCTATGGCTATTAATCACAGCTCTTGACTTCCATTTTCAATTCCGAAGTCCAACTTTTACATTAAGTAAGGTGCAGAAACATGTACCTGGAATAATGGAAAAAAGGTGAGGTTAAGCAGATGAAAAAGTAATAGCAACACAACAGGGTTCAAACCGGCAATAAATTTTGAACAGGAATTGAGGTGAACACAGTCCTAAAGCACTACTAAAGCAGAAGTTCAACCCCAAAAACTTTTACAACCAACACTCAGTCCATTTTAAACCCACATTGAACTAGAAAACTACTTCAGCAATTCAAAGAAACCTCAAAATTGAAGGAAAAACTTAATGGAACAATAATTTTTGATATTTTCAGCCGTTTTGAGTTTTTTTTCTGTATTTCTATCTCTTAAAATATATTCTAAGTCTGACTTGAGAGAAAAGGTTGAGATGCCTTTATGGGCAAGCAATAAGGCACCTATCATATTTTATTTTTCAATCCTAGTCCCTTTTCTAATCCTTATTTTGCTACTTGATCCCTCAAATTTTGGCTTGCTAACCAAGCAAGGCTATTTTCAGCTTTCTAGAAGCTTCCTACATAGTTACTTGGGAGATACCCCAAGTTCATTTACCCAAAATACCCCCTAAGACTCTGTTTATTACCTCTGAACCTCAAATGGATTCTGCGTCAATGACGCAAAGGTTGAGTCCATTTAAACCCCCATCACAAACCTGAACTTAAAGGTATGAACCTCAAGCCCAAACACAATCAAACCACATTTCTTAATTAAAATGGAAACAAGATGAGAACAGAAGCAATTCGAGCAAAAATATTTTCAGGAAATCAAATTGACGCAACTAACATTAATGAAATTGAATCTAAATTTCTAATACTGTTTATACTAATTAACGAAAAAGAAAACTTCTTAAACTTATATGCATATACAGGATGACTTTACACTAGAAAACTTCCTAAAAAAAGAAAGGGAAGCAAATGGCAAGTAAAAAGTAAAAATGAAAGAAAAAGTAACGAACAATTAACAAAAGGGAAAAGGAGAAAGAAATACCTAAAGAGACTCAGGTCAGTCTTGAACAAACTTTGAAATATCCTTTGATTTTCAACTGGAATAGTCTTAATCTTGTGTTTTTGTGTGAAAACACACGACTAAGGTCCAATACGATCTAAGATCTTCAGCAACCCTCTGAATTTTGAGTTAGAGGGATTAGGGCTTCGCCCTCTAATTCAATATTTGAGGAGCTTCGCTGGTATTTGAAGGTATTGAAGTGAGGATTTGGAATGGGGGGCGGGGGGGCGGGTGGAAGGAGGTGCTAGGGTGTGGATTTTGGCTGAATAGAGGTGGATCCACCACCGGAGAAACTGTGGGGTGCTAGGATTCATAGATTTGAACGGATATTCAGGGGATTCTGGGTAGATTTGGGCGAAGCTATTTGGAGATTTAAGAGGAGGAGAGGAACTCATGGTGTAATTTTTGTGCGGAAAGGGAGTGGTGCCGCTGGTGATGGTGGTGGGAATTCCTAACGGCAGTTAGGGTTCTGAGTTTGGTCTCTGAAGATGTGTGTGTGAGACGGGTGAGGGGGTGGGGGGAGAGTTTGGACAGTTATATATCAATAACCCTCACTTCTAAGCCGTTAGATTGATTAACCTCGGCGTCTCAGATCTATCTTAAGTGAAACAGGTTCTTTTGGAATTATTGGAGACCGGGTAGGGGCTGGACCGGGTTTTGAGTGATTGGGCCGGGCGTGGAGGTTGATATGGACGGGTATTTCATACATTCGGCCCAAAGTTGGTTTTTTATTAATAAACCCCATATTTCTTTTCATTCTCTTTTCTTTTTATTTTTGATTTTCAGTTTTTTTTGCTTTCTTAATAATTAATAAAATCTTAAGTTTAAAATAAAACAATAACAATTCAAAAATGGAAGTGTAAAAATGCAAAAGTGAACTATTTTGGTATTTTCTTTTATTTTGTATCATTAATTAAGTAATTAACTTGAAAAATATAAAATTAGATCCTAAATGCAAATGCTATATTTTTTTTGTTTTTTATGAATTAAAATGCACAAACAAAAAACAAACAATTAACAGAAAATGCCACCAATATCCAAAAAAATTGCAAACACTGAAAGACATTAATTTGTGTTGAATTTGCGGGAGTAATTAGTATCGAGCAAAAGTCACGTGCACACAGCTGCCCCTCTTTGCTTAGAAACACGAAGATTTTTCGGGCAAAGATAAAGTGAGCGGATACGTGCTATTTTTGCCTGTTTGAATTCTCCGTGGGACGCATTTTTGAAATATTTGACTGCATTGCTTCTGAGGTTGCCTACATATCCTTGGTTATAAAGAAATCAGGTCAGTGTAGCTCCCGAATATTCGGTGGATGGTACTACCATGAAGGTGTGATTTCACTGCTGCTACTGTAGCTATTGCTTACTGAATCCCTTATTACACCATGTCCAAATAAAAAGAAGCTAGACTAGATTATGATATATGAGTTATAAGAAATCCTATCTATACTTTCAAACTTGCTCTTGATCCTTGTTTCCTCGTTGACTTGTATTCTTCCTAAGAAATTCCTTTGTTGCCGACTTGAATTGTAATCTAAGATATTGTCCCTTTCTCTAGGGTGATGCTTGACTGCTGAACTTGAATTATATTCCTTCGAGACTTGGATTGTCTTCCCTCATTCTCCAGGTGGGTGCCTGATTGCTGAGCTTGCATTGTATTTTCTTGTTCTCCAGATCGGCTCCTGATTGCTAAAACCTTGACTATATTCCATTGTTCTCCACGTGGGCTCCTGATTGCTAAAACTTGAATCGTATTCCCTTGTTCTCCAGGTGGGCTCCTGATTGCCAAAAACTTGAATTGTATTCCCTTATTCTCCAGGTAGGCTCCTGGTTGCCCCAAATTTGAATTGTATTTTCTTATTCTCTAGATGGGCTCCTGATTGCTGAAAATTTCAATTGTATTCTATTGTTCTCCAGGTGGGCTCCTAATTGCCAAAACTTGAATTATTTTCCCTTGTTCTTCATGTGGGCTCCTGATTGCCAAAAACTTGAATTGTGTTCCCTTGTTCTCCATGTGGGCGCCTGATTGCTAAAACTTGAATTGTTTTCCCTTGTTCTCCAGGTAGGAGGCTGGATTCCAAAACTTTAATTGTATTCCCTTGTTCTCCAGATGGGCGCCTGATTGATGAAACCTTGAACTGCATTCCCTTGTTCTCTAGGTGGGTGCCTGATTGCTAAAACTTGAATTGTGTTACTTTGTTCTCCATGTGGGCCCCTGATTGCCGAAAACTTGAACTGTATTCCCTTCTTCTCCAGGTGGGCGCCTAATATTAAAAAAATAGACAAAACAAAGAAAATTTTCTGCCATAGTTTTGTAGATGGGTACATGTGAGTGCTAAACTGAATCAGGTTACAAAATGCTCTAAGAATTTGAAAGCTAGATCCCATTATCTAGGAAGGTCCTGATAACTCCTAATTAAATGACATTTTAAGATCTAAGCTATATCTTTTCGAGGTATTACTTCTGCTGAATCTTGTTATATAAGACGGTCTTAAAACAACATCTCATTATCCATGAGGGTCCTGAAAACTCCAAGTCAATCATCCTAAGAGTGACAATTCTATACGGTTGAATTTTACTACCCTACAATAGAACATACGCTAAATATTGTCATCTAATGAAAATCTTAATGCTAGGTCTCATTATTCTGGAGGGTCCTGAAAACTCCTGAGTGAATCCTATCTTAAACATGCAAACTTTGAAACCAACTTATATTCATTTGGGATCATTTATGCTAGCTTATGCTACTCATAGTTGTTTTGAATTTTAAACTTGGTCTTATTTTTCAGGAGGGTCCTGAAAATAAAATACCAAGTCTTATCTTAAGAGTGACGATATTACGGCTGAATTATACTACCCTACAACAGAACTAATGATATACCTTGTTATCTAATAGAAATCTTAAAGCTAAGTCCTATTATTCAGGAGGGTCCTGAAAACTCCTGATTGAACCCTATCTTAAACAGGCAAACTTCGAAACAAACATATATTTCTTTGGGGTATATTTATGCAAAATTTTGCTACTCATTTCTAAAACTAGGTCCCATTTCCAAGAGGGTCCTGAAAATCAAATCTTATCGTAAGAGTGATAATTTGAAGGCTGAATTATACTAACCTACAACAGAACTTACGCTACATCTTATTATCTAATAGAAATCTTAAAGATAAGTCTCATTATTCACGAGGGTCGTGACAACTCCTAATTGAATCCTATCAAAAAACTGAAAACATTGAAGCCAACTTATACTTCCTTGGGGTAAGACTTATGCTAGATGTTGTTACAAATGTTTTGAATTTTAAACTACGTCGCATTGTCCAGGAGGGCCCTGAAATTTTACGGTCATACCTGTCTGGTGCTTGATTTCCCCATATGAAGGGTTTCTTCGAAACAACCGAAACTTTCTGCCCTGTTTCAATCAAAGAAAAATCTTGGCAATTTGAAATATGCTGATTAGTTTGTGGCATTCTTGCTGAAAGTGGCCTCCGGCTATGAACCACCTGACAATCTGATTACCTTTTAATAAAACCCCATGACCTTGGATGAACAATGTTTTGTGGTTCAAACTGTTGTATTACATTCCTAACCCCTTTATCGAAATCTTTTCATCTCTCATGAAATTACCAAGCCATTCCACCGCTGATGATTCTAGTGATTCTTTATATCACATTTTACATCATGCCGCCTTTGGTATGTTCTGGCCACACTGTGCTTTGCATTTTTGGAAAATGGTACTAAGCTTTGAAATCCTTCCTTACTTGGAAAAAAAAAATAAAGCCAAAATGCAAAAAGAAATCCAACCCTTTCGCGTTTTCTACGATATTCTAAGGTTCTTCCTCTTGACCGAATCTGTAACCTTCATTAGCAGATTCATTTTCTGTGCTTTCCCTGATCAAACTAGAAGTTACCGAGGTTGAGTACCTTGGCCCGGGTAGGTGGTGCTGGGTTCCGTGTCCTTGGCAGGCTCGACCATCGGAGATCCGTTCATTACGAACGTTTTTTCTCGATGTGGACCAAGCTCCGACTTCCTTTTAAATACAATTGACCTTGAAACATCTTAGATAAATAGAAATCCAAAAGGAATTGAAATGCAATGACTTTGAGAATTAAGGATAAAAAGAATACAAATTTGGATGGATGCTAAAAGGAAAACAAAAAAGAGACTTATCTAAGTGGAACAACTGGTACCATTGATCATGACATACATTTTGGATTAACCAGCCCAATCCCTCCAGCCAACCAAATTTCAGTTGCCATACTTTGTTGCCCCGAAATTTCATAACCTGATTTCTTCACCCTAACCTTAATCTCTTATCATGCGATATCCTGAATGGTTTTCAGCCACTGACCTCTTTCATTTGTTCATCTCTCAACTCACTTTGGCCTTACGGGGTCCGTGAGGGTGTTCACCAATAAGAATCTCTCATTTTTCATTTCTGACATATCCCATCGCCTTACTGTGCTCATGATAGTATTCACCGATAAGAATTTATCAATTTATACTTCTGCCTTTCGAGATTACATCTCTACATTTAATACTCTCTCATTTCTCATTATTTTCCACCTTGGACTAGAGTGTTGCCCCTAAAGTGAATCACCTCTACTTGCTCAGCTTGGCATATCTAGATGATTGATAAGAAGGTCTTTCTCTGGACTGTGATGTGGGATTTTGGATAAGGTTAGAAATAAAGGATATTAAAGGCTCAGAAACAATTCAAATGGGTTAAAAATTACAACTTTGGAATCAGATTTCTTAGAATAACCGCAACTTTTGCCCCAATTTCTTGCTTGGGGACTTTTGGGTTTTTATTTTGATAAGACCAAACCATGAGGCTGCCTATGTATCCTTAAAAGGAATCAGGTCGAGCGTAGATCATGTTAGAAATTGCTTTGTTTTTGTGATTTTTCCTTCTTTTTTTCTCTTTTCGTCTTTTCTTTTCTTTTTTTGTTGTTTTGTTGTTTTGTTTTTTTTTTGCAATATTTTCCTTTTCCTTTTCTTCTCTTTTCTTATTTTTCTCTTCTTGTTTTTTCTATTTCCTCTTTCTCTTTTCATTCATTTTATTTTCTCTTTCCTTTACTTATCTTTCACGCCTACGCTTCTGATTTTGCTACTGATTCTGAAAGAGGGATATGACAGAAACAAATAAGGCTGAAAGGGGATAACAAAGGATAAAGTGTTTAGATAGCAGAAAAAAATCCCTTCATTATTTCAATCTTCAAAATACGACAAGTACAAACAAATACAATTTAACTAGAGAAAATCATACATAGTATCTCTTGATCGCATCGTAATTGATGGCCATTTCTACACACTTGCCCTTTACATCTGTTAACTATAAAACCCCATTAGACAACACTTTCGTCATGATGAACGGCCCCTACCAATTTGGGGTGAACTCGCCCTTTGCCTCCCCCTGATGAGGGAGGATACGTTTCATTACTAAAGGATTCACTTCAAACCTCTATGGGTGCACCTTCTTGTCATATGGTCTTGCTATTCTTTGTTAATATAACTAGCTATGACATACCACTACTAATCATTTTTTTGTCAATCAAACTTAGCTGCTCTAGACGGGTTTTGACCCACTCGTCATCATCAATTTCAGCCTCAGCGATTCAATCTCTATTGGTATCACCACTTCTGTGCCATACACCAAAAAATAAGAAGTTGGCCCAACTGACATACGAATAGTAGTGCGATAACCCAACAATACGAAGGGCATCTTCTCATGCCATTGCCAAGAATCCTCACCATTTTTTGAAGTATCTTCTTTATGTTCTCGTTGGCTGCTTCGACTGCTCCATTGACCTTGGGAAGATATGGAGTGGAATTGAGACGTGTAATCTTAAACTACTGACATACCTCTTTCATTAATTGACTATTGAGATTTGCACCATTATCCGTGATGATTACCTTCAGGATCCCAAACTAGCAGATGATATTTGAATGCACAAAATCAACCACATATTTCTTGGTCACATACTTGAAGGTTTTAGCTTCAACCCACTTGGTGAAATAATCAATAGCCACCATAATGAACCTATGTCCATTAGATGCTCCTGGCTTGATGGGCCTAATGACATTTATGCCCCAAGCAAAAACGCCACAGTGCAGACATTGTACGTAATTCAGATGGTGGGGAATGTATCAAATCTCCGTGCACCTGACATTGATGACATTTGTGCATGAAAGTGATACAATCTCGCTCCATGGTGAGCTAATAATAACCTGCTCGGAGAATCTTCTTTGCCAAAACTTATCCACTTATATGCGGTCCACAAACTCCAGAGTGTTCCTCGGTCATGATGGTCGTGGTCTGTCTAACATCTATGCATCTCAACAACCCAAGATTTGGTGTTCTTTTGTACAATTCCCCTCCACTAAAGAAAAATCCACTCGATAAGCAATGAATTGTTCTCTTTTGATCACCTGTTACTGTACTAGATACACCCTCGTTCAGATATATTCCTTGATATCATGAAACCAAGGTTCACCATCGAGTTCCTCTTCCACCACATTATTGTAAGCATGTTGATTATGGGCTTGGATATGTAGTGGGTCAACATAAGCCTTGTCTGGATGATGTAACATCGATGCCAAGGTAGCCAAAGCATCAGCAACCTCTTTGTGGATCATTAGGATATTCCTGAACTCTACTGATCGAAATTATTGACAAAGATCATGCAGACACTACCGGTACAGTATGAGATTCAAATCTCGTGCTTTCCATTCCCCTTGAATCTGATGCACTAGAAGGTCCAAGTCCCCTAAGACCAAAACTTCATGGATACCCATATCTGGCGCTAACCTTACACCCAAAATGCAATCCTCATATTCCATCATGTTGTTAGTGCAATAGAAACGAAGCTGAGCCGTACAGGGTAGTGATTGCCTGTTTTCGAAATAAGCACTACTCCTATCCCAATGCCTTTTATGTTGGCATCCCCATCAAAGAAAAGTTCCACCCTGGCTTTTCGACCTGTTCAAACTCATCAATATGCATCACCTCCTCATCCGGGAAGCATGTCTTCAAAGGTTCATATTCTTCATCCACCGGGTTCTCGGCAAATTGGTCAACTAACGCCTGTGCTTTCATCGCATTCTAAGTCACATAAATGATGTCGAATTATGTGAGCAGGATTTGCCACTTTGCAAGCCTCCTTGTGGGCAAAGGCTTCTGTAAGATATACTTCAACAGATACAAGCGAGAGATTAGGTAAGTAGTATAACATGACAAATAATGTTTCAACTTCTGTCCTACCCAAGTTAGGGTGCAACATGTCCTCTCAAGATAAGTGTACTTAATCTCGTAAGATGTGAACTTCTTTCTAAGGTAGTATGTGGCCTGCTCCTTCCAGCCGGTGATATCATGTTGACCCAACACATAACCAAACGAATTTTCCAACACCGTCAAATAAAGGATCAAAGGTCTCTCTGGTTCTGGTGGGACCATCATGGGTGGATTTTGATAAGTACTCCTTTATCTTATCAAATGATTCTCGACATTCCCCCCTCCACTTGACCATAACATCCTTTTTCAACAACATAAAAATGTACTCGCAAGTTGTCGTGAGATGAGCAATATACCTACTGATGTAATTCAATCTCCCCAAACGACTCATCACCTCAGTCTTATTCCTCCGAGGCGGTAATTCTTGGATAGCTTTACTCTTTGATAGTTCCAGCTCAATACCTCGACAACTGAATATGAATCGCAACAACTTTCCAGAAGGCACACCGAATGCGCATTTTTACAGGATTTACCTTAAGATAATACCTGTGGAGCCTTTAGAAGAATTTTGTTAGATCTCTGAAGTGGTCAGACTGTTCCTGGACTTTACAATTATATGATCCATATAAACCTCATTCTCCCTGTGTATCATATCGTGGAATATGGTTATCATTGCGCTCATGTAAGTTGCCCCGACATTTTTCAGGCCAAAAGGCATGACTGTGTAGCAATGTTCCCCATGGTGTGACGAATGGCGTCTTTTCTGGATCTTCCTCATTCATTAGGATCAAGTGATAGCCCGCATAACAATCCACAAAAGAACCAATCTCGTGTTTTGTACAACTATCAATCAATAAGTGGATGTTTGGCAGTGGAAAGTTGTCTTTTGGACTTGCCTTGCTGAGATCACGGTAATCAACACACACCCTGGTCATACCATACTTCATTGGCACAGGCACGACATTGGCTAACCAAGTGGGATACCGCATGAATCAAATAACCTTTGACTCGAACTGCTTTGTGACTTCCTCTTTGATCTTTACACTCATATCAGTTTAAACTTCTTTAACTTTTGTTTGATCGGAGGGCATGCCAGGTCAATAGGTTACTTGTGAACTACCAACTCAGTGCTTAGACCTGGCATGTTGTCATATGAAAAAAATACCTCTATATTCAAACAATACTTTGATTATCTCCTCCCTAAGCTGTGTTCAAGATCAACACTTATTTTAGTTTCTCCAATATTATTTGGGTCCCCTAGATTGATTGTTTCTGTATCGCTAAGGTTTGGTTTAGGTTTTTCCTTAAAGTGGCTTAATTATCAGCTAAGTTCGTCAAAGGCCCTATCCTCATCATACTCTAATTCATCATCACATTCTATCTCTTGAGTTATTATTTCAAAATTAGACCGGCTCTCAAGACTGGGCCAAAGGTTCCTTATGTATGTCATATCATTGAAACTAGCATTAAAAGAACTGTACAAGAAGGAAAAGAAAAAAAAACTATCAGAACTGATTAAAAAATGAAATTGCATTTCATTGAAATTGGAAGATACAAGGTTTATACATCCTAATGGCTCTTTCCACATCTGCAATTGTGGGTTTGAATCATATACCAAAGGTGTCCATGTTTTTGGTGAGAGACACCGGTTGTACAATACCTTGCAGCGACGCTCCCAAACCCTTCCCTAGGAAAAACTATTTCTCAGTATTTCAGCGGCCACCATGACTAATGCAACAGCTACCTTTGGTACTGGAACAGACTCCTATTCTATAATATTCCTTACTAATATCGTGTTAGAAACCTGATATACCCTAGGCCCTTTGTCATCCTCAGCCTCAATGAATGGTACAATGGCATCACTATGGGTATACATATTGTCCTCTCCGTGCACAACTATTTCCTATGTATCTCATTCAAATTTTACCATTTTATGCAGTGTAGAGGGGACTGCTTTAGCGGCATAGATCCAGGGTCACCCCAATAGCCGGTTGTAAGAGATAGGCTTATCTAACACATGGAATTCCATGGTAAAAGCGACTGGTCCGATTGTCAACTCGAGTACTATGTAACTAACTGAATCTTTCCCTCTACAGTCGAACCCTCATACATAAATATTGTTCTTGTGAATTCTTTCATAATCAACTTTCAGTTTGTTTAGAGTGGACAGAGGGAAAGTATTTTCACATGAACCATTGTCGACTAATACCCGAGTAACGACGGAACCTTCGCACTTCACCATAAGATAAAGGGCTACATTATTCTCAGTACCCTCTTTGGGCAATTCATCATCGAAAAAACTGCCTCTGTTTACCTCAAAGATCTTGTTGGCTATCTTCCAAGTGATTAATTGAGATCTTTTCAGGAATGTGGGCCTCGTTCAGGATCTTCATTTGTTCCCGACGGTGCTTGTCCGAATGGATTAATAATGAAAACAGTGAAATTTGAGCAGGCGTCTTCCTCAATTGTTCCACAATAGAATAGTCTTGCGCCTTCATCTTTTCCAAAAACTCCTCTGCTTCTTCTTCAGTCACGGCTTTCTTTACCAATACTGGGTTATCTTTGGAGGTTTTAGGCTTTATCAACTCCTCGGGGGCAAAACAACTCCCCAAACGGGTCAATCCATGGTTTTTGTAGACTTCTTCTCTAACCTCTTTCCCTTTGTAAGTCAGTGTCAGTCGCTCATAATTGCAAGGGAAAGCCCTGATGTTTAGTATTGGTAGCTGACTTACGGGTATGATGATGACGGGCTCTGTGCGAGCACTTTCCACAACCACAACAGACTTGCTTGCCACCCCTGGTACCATTACCTTTGCATTTTCTTGTTTCATTTCCCCATCTCCTGAGGTCCCCTTATTGGTTACGCCAAAAGGCTCGCTTCTTATTCCACTCAGCTTGAGCATTGACATCTCTCTTATTACTTTTTCAACCGGCTTCCCCTTATTGGCTCGGATCATCATAACTGATTGCGAAGGCTTTTTAGGCTCTCCTTCTTTATGCACTATCTCAATCATGTTCGTTTATTGATTGGTAGGAAACATGTTCTTGTTAATATTGGGTGGTTCTAGAGCTTGGACCTCAATCCGATGCGAATCAATGAGCTCCTAGATAGCATTTTTCAAATGCCAGCATTTCTCTATGTCATGCCCTGGAGCACCAGAACAATATACGCAACTCACAGAATAATCAAGATTAATAGGGGGAGGATTTGGCAACTTTGCTTCAATTGGCCTAAGCATGTCTAATTGTCTCAACCTGTGGAATAAGCTAGTATAGGATTCTCCCAATGGACTGGAGGTTTTCTTCTAATGCAACCTCTCATTCTTAAAGGCTTGGTTGGCCCAGAAAGCTGGTCTTGGAGAGTTTTGGTAGGCTTTTGTAGGTGGATAGGTATTTTGTGGAGTTGGGTAGGTATTTTGTGGGGTTGGTGCAAACCATTGTGTGTGGGCGGGAGGTTGATTATATGTTTGTACTTGATGAACAGAAAAACGAGGGTCGGGGTGGTTAGTAGATTTGTGGTGGACTATATAGAGTGTGAGAATAGTTTTGATGGTAGGTCGAGGCTGGTTGTAATGTGGCGAAACCTTGGATCTGAACCAAGCTCCTGAATCAATCGTTGCTACCTCCTATTTATTCTTCTTCCCAATCAGTCCCCCAGTTCCATTTTGAATGGCCTAGGTGGCTGCTTTGATTGATGAATAGCTCATGATTTTGTTAAACTTGAGCCCCTCATCTACCATGCTTCCCATTTTCACCTCTTCATTAAAGGGCTTGCTTAGAGACGATACCAGGTGGCCGAATTAAGTAGGCTCCAAGGCCAGCAAGAAGTAATCCACCATTTCACTTTCTTTCATTGGAGGGTTGACCCTAGCTGCCTGCTCTCTCCAATGGAAGACATATTCCCTTAAACTCTCATTTTTCTTTTTCTCAAGTTTCTTCAAAGACAAACGACCCATAATAATTTCAAGATTGTACTGAAAGTGGCAAGCAAATGCCTGGACAAGATCATCCCACATATACCACCTTCCGTGGTCTTGCCGGGTATACCATTCCAATGCTGAACCGCTCATACTTTGACTGAAATACGCCATTAGCAATTCGTCTTTCCCTCCAACTCTCTTCATTTTTCCGCAAAACCCCCTCAAGTGTTCTACTGGATCACCATGCCCATCGCATAAATCAAAATTGGGCATCTTAAACCCTTTCATCAATTGCACATCTAGAAACAAACATAGACCATGTACGCCGCAACTTTTAAATTTCCTAAACATCTCTTCCTGTTCAGGGTTTTTGGCTATTTTCTCAGCTTCTGCAGGGAGATCAAAACAAGGAGTATATGATATAGTCCCAGGACATTAAAAGTAGGCTCTGGTGGGTAATACTAGTTATCATCGGTTTGCAACAAAGGTTCCCTAGAAGATCTGTAGAGTGTAGTGGGTGGGGGTGCCATGAAGATAGAAGCAATTGGTGGAGGAGGGTGTGGAACTTGTTTGGGTGGTGTAGCTGGTGGTGTTTGGGAAGTTGTACCCTGGTAGTGTTAGTAGATAGGAAAGCTTTGGGATGGTCAGTGGCAGGATCATCATGCGACTAGACTAATGGCGGGATGAAATTGGGGTTGGCGAGATAAGCTGGTGGTGGTTGCCCTTTTACCTATGCTTGGTACATTTCAGCCATTTGTTGTTTCAGTTTATACACCTATTCTTTTATTGCATTAATATCCAACTCTTCCACCTCTTTTGAAGGATCGATGATACTTGTAGCAGGCTCTTAGTTTGCCATAGCCAACTTGTTTTTGGATCGGGTGTTGTAGGGATAGATTACTAGAATACCACAAAATTAACCACATGTCTATATTTGGATAGATATCAACAAATTTGTTACGGTATGGACAACAACAACGACAACAACAACAACAACAACAACAACAACAACAACAACAAACTTGCGATCCTTCTGACTCTCTCTCTTATGACACAATTTTCTTTCAACAAACACCCAATCTGCTGAGCCCTGGCTTCCACAGTTTGTTCGAGTACTTGACTTTGTTCTTGAAATTTCTGCAAAGCTTTTTCTAGTTGTGCTATTGCGGTATAACAGTGCTCTCTTTCAGTCTTAAAGTCCTTCGCCTCCTTGACCATTTTGTTTTCAATGGTGATGACCCTTTTCTTTATTCGTGCAACCTCGTTGTCATACTTTTCTTTCAACTATTTAATCAGGCATGCTTGTTCTTCCACATTTTTGGCCGGTCACTTTCATGCCCTAGCTAATTCACCCTATGATTTGTTAAGATTAAAATTACACTCACTTCCCCTTTGCCTGAGGTTTTTAATAATCTTTTCATCTTTTACACTTTGGGTGAGACTTTCAGCCGCCATTTGCATTTTCCGAATCCGGGCCCGAAGGCCCCATTTTCTTTGACCAAGTTCTTCTTTTCACCTTTGCCCTCTTGTGCTTGGAGGTCATTGTTGAATTCCATGTTTCTCACCTTCTCTTTCAAGGTGCGAATCTCATCTTGATATGTTTTTATCTTTTTCTCCCCATGCCAACCTTTCTTGGATTTTTTCGTCAAAAGCTTTAATATGAGGTCTTTTGGCGGGCCTCTCAAGCTCCTACTCTAGCTCGTTGTTTATGCACAACCTTTTCTCAAACCAAGAAACATAGTTTGGATCTACTTCCCCTTTTGCCATGTCTGGTACCTGAGTGCCATTTTTCCATACTGGAAGTTATTCCAATTGTGCGGAACTAAAGCCCCGGGCAGTGCGGCTTCTGGATGCAGCTCTATGACCTGGGTGCTTAGATTTTCATCCTCGGGCACAATTTGATATCTTCCTAATTGCCTCACGACCCTCTAGGGTGCATATGGCTGGATCCTTTTTACCCCCATTATTATTATGTAGCCCTTGGTAGCTGTCATGTATATGGCTTATGTCCTCGGAAGCCACCCTATAGTCCACTCGACCTGTCCAGCTTTGAGAGCTTTCAAAGGAGAGATCCATGCTTCAAACTCTTCTGGCATGTGCAATCCTTTACCCTCTCCTCATAGCTTCTGATGAAGTTACTCAGGTTTGAACCATAACTCATGAATTTGGGATGATGGTGAAGATGCTCGATCAACCACATTTGTAAAAGGATTTTGCAACCTTCGAAGAATTGAGCCTCGGCTTTACACAATGTCAATGCCCAATAAATATCCACCAACACCAATAGGACAAGTGTGTGATCTTCCTTTTTAGTGAGGACTTGTGCGATTCTAACCATGCGAGTATCTACTGTCCCATCCTCATTCGGAAAGACCATGATTCCCATGAATGCCACAATAAATGCAAACCGTCGATGAATTTTCCAAAGGACCTAGTCTTGTTTATTGCTCAGACCCTTTCTTGAGTTTCAAACCCAGCTGAATGCCCGAACATGAAGTACAAGAAATGGAAAGAACAACATCCTTTGCATACATGGGCTTTCTTCATATGTTCACTGATGTTTAAGAGGTCAAAGAACTTGTGCACCGGCGGAGCCCTTGGAGATATAAGTTGCTGCTTCTTCAAGTGTCGACAGAACATAATATACCCAACAATCTCCTCAAAGGTAGGGGTGATCTCGAAGTACGAAAAATGAAAAATATTGCGTACAGGGTCCCAAAATGTTACGAAAGCCTTGATTAAATCTTCCCGTAGTGTTTTCTTAATTATGTCTATGAGGGCACCCAACTTCTTTTTTACCTATTTCTGATCTTTTTCATGTAGATCATTCCACCACATACACAAGTGTAACCTAGCTTGTTTCTTGACCACTTCTGGTGAATCTTGGATAGTATTTATTTGTTCTTGTGGAAGGTTAGGGTTGACTTTAGTGGACCCTTTTATAAAACAGGTTTCCAATTTTTACAAGAAAAATCAAAGGACGATGATTCCTTCCCTTATATGCCAATTTCAGCCAAATGAGTGTTTTTGCAAATATGGCCCCTTCTGAATTCCACACGAATTTTGAGGCCAGATAGGACTATTTTATGAAAATTCACAAACTTTTTTGTTCTTATTCGAAAATAGCCCTTTGACAACTAAAAATTACTCTAAGGCTATCTTGGTAAGAATGGTTTAAAACATTGCCGAAGCTGAATCCGCTTATTTTGACAAAACTCCAAACTACATTTACTAGACCCATGACTTTTTTTCTCTTTTTTCAGATATAAGGCCGAACCTTATGTAGGTTGCCTACGTATCCCACATCCGGTGAGAATCAAACCTGCATAGTTCGGTCAACTTTAACAGATTTGAAAGGACACAATGTTAGATTCTTTGAAATAACCCTTTTTGAAAACATTTGGCAGAGTTTTGGGATATTTTCAAATACCGGGGTTTTTTTTAGAACCAGGTTTTATTCCTTTCCCTACATCACTCGTGGTTTTTTTTCTTTATTTTCCCCTAGTTGGTTAGCATGCAAGCCGAAACAAATAAATTTTCACGTTACAGATAGAGCGCATCAGGATGTCTGTTATTGTTTGGGGTACACCTATCCTAGATGGACCCAATCGCTTTGCTGAGTTCCCTAAGTCAAATGCATATAATGCAAATAAATGCTCCTACTAGGGATGCAACATGAGGTTGTTTTATTCTAGGTTTAAATTCTAGGGTTTTGGTCTAGACTTGGGGTACCCAAGCAGACAATTGGGGCCGAAGAGGGGGTGACGTACCGGGAGTATTGAAGTCTACCCGGCCTTGTCGCTTGCCCAACCTCGTTCTATTTGGTATAATTTCTATAGAAAAAGCGGTCCACACAAGCGTGTGCACTATTTTCAGAAGACTCAGATGGGTGGCGTAAGAAGACAGATATATACAATTCAAACAATATTAAAGTGGTAAACAAACAACATTTAGCACAAAAGGTTCAAAGAATACAGTAATATTAACAGTAAACAAAGCCAAGTAAAAATCATAAAACAAGCTCAAATTCTTGAACCCTGAACAAAAGATTTTGGATTCGATTCCTAGCATAGTCGCCAGAGAAGTCACACCTCCTTTTTACACTACACCCCTGGACAAGGAATAGAAGGGAGTTTTTTTCCAAATTAAAGTGACAATCGAAACAGGATTATTTTATATAAAAAAAATCAAAGTTGCCACTTGGGATAATTAATAGTTTCCTAGTTACCGGTTTTTAATCCCGAATCGAGGAAACAATTAACTCTATTTACGTTCTGCAAACACAGAATCCGGGTAAGGAATTCTGTTAACCCGGGAGAAGGTATTAGGCACTCCCGAGTTCCATGGTTCTAGCACGGTCGCTTTGATCATACATGGCTTATTAAAACATCTAATTCACGATTTTAGAACCTATCCGTTTTAGCTTTGACCGCTTTTAAATTAGGAAAATTATCTTGAACCGGGTCACACGTACGTGTACCCGTTTCTTTGGCGCGTCAAAAATCATATCATGCGAACGTGTACACAATTAATAACGCTTATTTATTATTCAGAAATTTGGACCGAAGTTGCGCGAACGCATACTCCAGATTTGTTTTTTGAATTGCAATCATGTCACATGAACGTGTCCACAACCACGATAGTATTTTACACGTGCCTAAAGCAAATTATGAACATTATCGATTTGAATATCAAAATTAACACGAGGACCATGGACTATTTATTATGTGTTATGGCTCGCTCCCAAATATTTAAACAAAATAGATTATTTGAGCAATTAAGGAGTCTTAATTTTTCTATTGCATGGGATAATTCAAGAAAGACTAAAGCTGAAATGTTTACATAAACGCTTGGATTAGGTGTGAGGCCCAATAGCCTTCCATGATTGCGCCAACTAGTAATACATAAAGCCAATCGTGCTGGCCCAACTAATGAAGCCGGCAATTTTAATTCAAATGGACTCATGGTCCCAGGCCCACATAATCATCCAAATCTGGGCCCAATAACATTGGCCAAAATACAACAACAAATGCACATGAAACCACTATTATATTTTGCCTCAAATAGTCATTTTTTAGAGAAAACAATATTTTAACATTGTGTAACACACTAGATTTGAACACATGAGATGAAATATAAAATCCAGGGACAACAACAAATGAGTGAAACATTGTATTGACTAACTAATTTTAGTAACTTACCAAACAACAAACTCATTATTTGAGTCCTAGTTCTCAAGACCATAAATGCATTCCTCATATTCCAAAACAAATTATGAAAGAATGAGATATAAAAACTCAAGTTCAAAAATATAAAAAAAAAACTAAGTTCAGCTTGAAGTCAATCTTAAACTGGATCTTAAAGAAAACGCAGAAAACACGTCCAAATTTCTAATGTAAGCGAGCAGCTATACATGCGAGTCAAGTTCAGACACAATAGTATTATCTCTCAGCCCAACTTGCATATGAGATCCATATTACAACAGACTTAATAACTTATCTAATACATATTTAAAAGACCAGAATAGCCTGAATCATGCCATACTTATACAGTTTTGGATCCAAATCTCAAACAAAGATGAGGGGCACATATTAACCATATTCCAAAGGCTTCAACCAATTTGGCAACCAACATCAGATGTACTAAATATTCAGTTTTCCAGTTACATCTTTAAAAAACGAGATAGGAATCGAAAGTACAACTAAAATCTAACTATGAACACAAATGCTATGGTTATTAATCACAGGTCTTGACTTTCATTTTCAATTCTCAAGTCCAACTTTTACATTAAGTAAGGTGCAGAATCGTGTGCCTTGAATAATGGAAAAAAAATTAGGTTCAGCAGATGAAAAAGCAGCAACAACACAACAGGGATCAAACTAACAACCAATTTCGAACAGAAATTGAGGTGAAAACAATCCTAAAGAACTACTAAAGCGAGCTTCAACCCCAATAATTTTTACAACCAAAACGCAGTCCATTTTAAACCCACATGATTTAAAAAACTACTTCAGAAATTCAAAGAAACCTCAAAATTCAAGGAAAACCTTAATGGAACAGAAAATTTTGATATTTTCAGCCAATTTGAGTTTTTTTCTAGATTTCAATCTCTTAAAATCTCGTCTAAGTCAGCCTTGAGAGGCAAGGTTGAGATGCCTTTATGGGAAAGAAATAGGGCAACTATCAGATTTTATTTTTCAATTCTAGTTCTTTTTCTAATCCTTATTTTGCTACTTTATCCCTCAAATTTTGGCTTGCTAGCCAAGCAAGCCTATTTTCAACTTTCTAGAAACTTCCTAAACAGTTACTCGAGAGATTCTCCAATTTCATTTAACCCAAATACCCCCTAAGACTCTGTTTATTACCCCTTAACCTCAAATGGATTCTAGGTCAATGACCCAAAGGTTTAGTCCATTTAAACCCCAACCAAAACCTGAACTTAGAGGTATGAACCTCAAGCCCAAACACAATCAAACCACATTACTGAATTAAAATGGAAACAAGATGAGAATTGAAGCAATTCGAGCAAAATTATTTTCAGGAAATCAAATTGAGGCAACTAACATTAATAAAATTGAAACTATTTCTAACAGATTGTTTATACTAATAAACAAAAAAAGAAAACTTCTTAAACTGAGATGCATGTACACGATGACTTTACACTATAAAACTTCCTAAAAAAGAAGAGAGGGAAGAATATGACAAGTGAAAAGTAGTAATGAAAGAAAAAGTAAATAACAAATAACTAAAGAGAAAAAGAGAAAGAAATACCTAAAGAGACTCAGGTCAGTCTTGAACAAACTTTGAAAGATCGAATAGACCTTAATCTTGTGTTTTCGTGTGAAAACACGTAACTAAGGTCCAGTACAATCTAAAATCTTCACCAGCCAGTTGAATTTTGAGTTAGAGGAATTAGGGCTTCGCCTTCTGATTCGATATTTGAGGAGCTTCGATGGTATTTGAAGGAATCTAATTGAGGATTTTCAATGAGTCAGGGAAGGAGATGCTAGGGTGTGGATTTGGGGCTAAATATAGGTGGTGCCACCATCGGAAAAATAGTGGCAGCGCTAGGGTTCATAGCTTTGAACAGATATTCAGGGGATTCTGGGTAGATTTAGGGGAAGCTATTTGGAGATTTAAGATGTGGAGGTGGAGAGGAACACATGGTATATATTTGGTGGGAAATGGGAGTGGAACCGCCGTCGATGGCGGTTGAAATTTCAGACGGCGACTAGGGTTCATAGTTTGGTCTCTGAAGGGGTATGTGTGAGAGACGAGTGAGGTGGTGGGGGGAGAATTTGGAAAGTTATATATTAAATAACCCTCACTTATGAGCCGTTAGATTGATTAACCTCGATGGCTCAAATCTATCTTAAGTGAAACATGGGTCGTTTGGAATTAATGGAGACCGAGTAGGGGTTGGATCGGGTTTTGAGTGATTGGGCTGGGTGTAGAGGTGCATTTGCACGGGTATTTTTATGGATTTGGCTCAAAGTGGGTCTTTTATTAATAAACCCCATTCTTCCTTTCATTCTCTTTCCTTTTTCTTTTTGATTTTCAGATTTTTTTCGTCAAGTAAAAATTAAAAATAGAAAGTCCTTATTTAATTCCAAAAATAAAATAAATTCTTTCACAAAAATTAATTAAATCCTAAATTAAAAAAAAATATAATAATTCAAAAATAAAGGAGTAAAAATGCAAAAATGAATTATTTTGGTATTTTCTTGTATTTTGTAAAATTAATTAAATATTTAACCTGAAAAATAAAATTAGATCCTAAATAAAAATGCAATGTATCTTTTTAGTTTTAATGAATGAAAATGCACAAAAAAAATACAAACAATTAATAGAAAATGCCACAAAATTGCAAACACTTAAATAAGTTACTATGTGTTTAATTAATGGGAGTAATTCGTATAGGGAAAAAATCACGTGCTCATATCGGGCATGCTTCCCGATAGAGATGTTGATTTTGGCATTGATCTGTTTCCAAGCACTCAGCCTATTCCTATTTCTCATATCATATGGCTCTTCCTAAGTTGAAGGATCAACTACAGGTATTTCTTGATAAGGGTTTTATTAGGCCCATTGTATCACCTCGAGATGATCTAGTCTTGTTTGTGAAGAAGAATGATGGTTCTATGCGTATGTGCATTGATTATCGCTAACTGAACAAATTTACGATGAAGAACCATTATCTTTTGCCTCGTATTAATGATTTGTTTGACCAGCTACAAGGTGCACAAGTGTTCTCTAAGATTTATTTGCATTCAGGTTACTATTAGTTGAAAATTTGGAAGCCACATATCCTGAAAACTGCATTCAGGACTCGATATGGTCATAACGAGTTCCCTGTTATGTCATTTGACGCACAATGTGTTCCAGCCATATCTTGACTCATTCGACATTGTCATTTTTGATGATATTATAGTATATTCCTGGAGTCGGTAAGATCATGAGTACCACATGAGGATTGTTCTTCAGACTTTCAGATAGAAGAAGTTATATGTTAAGTTCTGGAAAAGTGAGTTTGGGTTGGATTCCATGGCATTCTTGGGTCACGTGGTTTCTATTTAGAGGATAAAGTTATATCTGAAGAAAGTGGAAGCAGTGGATAGTTGGCCCAAACCATCCTCAGCTACAAAGATTCGTAGTTTTCTTAGCTTGGCGGGTTATTACCGTCGATTTGTTTAGGGCTTGTAATCCAGTGTAAAACCTATAACTATACTGACCAGAAGGGTAATCCGTTCTAGTGGATGGAAGAGTGAGAGGCGAGCTTTCACAAGCTCAAGAATGGTATGGTACGAAGAGTGTGAGGCGAGCGATATTGATGCAGGATGGTATGGTAGTTACCTACGCATCCAGACAGTTGAAGGTACATGTGAAAAATTATCCTTTCCATGATCTCGAGTTAGATTCTATTGTTCATGCCTTGAAGATCTGACACCATTATCTGCACAGTATGCCTTGTGAGAGTTATACTGATCACTAGAGTTTGCAGCATCTGTTCAAGTAGAAGGATCATAATTTACGCCAGAGAAAGTGGTTAGAGCAGCTGAAGGAGTATGATATCACAATCTTGTATCACCTGGGCAAGGCCAATGTGGTAGCTGATGCTTTAAATCATCGGGCAAAAAGTTTGGGGAGTTTGGCTTATTTACCAGCAGCAAAGAGGCCCATAGAGAGGTATGTGAGGCCTTAGCCAACCAGTTTGTGAGATTGGATCTTTTAGATCCTAGTCGGGTTCTAGCTTGCATTGTCTCTCGGTCTTCCATGTTTGATCGTATTATGGAGCGTCAATTGGATTACTCTCATTTGCTTTTCCTCAAGGAATAGATTCAGCACGGTGATGCCAGAGATGTGACTATTGCTGAGGATGGGGTATTGAGGATGCAGAGTTGGATTTGTGTACCCAATGTTGATGCGCTTTGGGAGTTGATTCTAGAGGAGGCCTATTATTTGCAATATTCCATTCATCTAGTTGACACGAAGATGTACAAGGATTTGAGGCAGCACTATTGGTTGAGGTGGATGAACAAATATATAGTTGGGTTTGTAGCTTGATGCCTCAATTGTCAGCAGGTGAAGTATGAGCACAAGAGCCTATGTGGATTGCTTCAGCAAATAGAGATTCAGAAGTAGAACTAGAAGATGATCACCATAGACTTCGTAGTTGGACTTCCACGGACTTTGAGGAAGTTCGATGCCATTTGGGTGATTGTGGATCGGATTACCAAGTCCATAAATTTCATTCATGCATGTACTACCTATTCTTTAGAGCGGTTGACGGAGATTTATATCTAGGAGATTGTCCATCTACACGGTTTTCTAGTTCCCGTCATTTCAGATAGAGTTAATCAGTTCACATCACAAATTTGGGGTGTCGCACAACATGAGTTGGTTACTAGAGTGGACTTGAGTATAGAATTTCACCCTCACAATCCGAGCGCACTATTCAAGTTCTTGAGGATATGCTCCACGCATGTGTGATTGAGTTTTAAGGGTCATGGAATCAGTTCTTTCCATTAGCGGAGTTTGCCTACAACAACAGTTATTAGTCTAGCATTCAGATGCCACCATATGAGGCTTTATATGGTAGGAAGTATGTTGATCCCCTGTGGGTTGGTTTGAGCTATGTGAGGCTAGATTATTGGGCATAGACTTGGTTCAGGATGAGTTGGAGATGGTTAAGGTGATTCAGGATAGACTCCGCATAGCCCAGTCTAGAAAGAAGAGTTACGCAGACGAGAAGGTTCGTGATGTTTCCTTCATGGTTAGAAAGCGAGTTCTGCTTCGGGTTTTTCCTATGAAGGGCGTTATGAGATTTGGGAAGGAAAGAGCTGAGTACAAAGTTTAGTGGTACTTTTGAAATATTGAGGCATGTTTGGGAGGATGCTTATGAGCTTGCCTTACCTCCCAGCTTCGCAGTAGTTCATCCGGTGTTTTATGTTTCCATACTCCGGAGGTATCCCGGTGATATGTCGCACATGTTGGATATCAGTTCAGTCTAGCTGGAAAAGGAACTATCCTTTGTTGAGGAGCTACTGGAAATATTGGAAAAGCATGTTATATAGCTGAGGTAAAATAACATTGCATCAGTGAAGGTTCATTGGCGGGATTAGCCGGTCAAGGAGGCGACCTAGGATACCGCGCATGATATGCTTAGCCGTTACCCTCATCTTTTCATTACTTCATGTATGTCTCTATGCCCGTTCGAGGATGAACATATGTTTATGTATAGGAGGATGTAACGACCCGGCCAATCGTTTTAAGAATTAATGTCACGTTCCCCTATTAACTGCTTATCCCTTGTTTGTTTCTGCTATTTTGATTTGCTGGGATGTTTGGTTTTAAGTTTCGGAGTATTTTTGGAAACTTAGTCCCTAAATGAGAATTTGAAATTTAAAATTTGCACCGTAGTTGGAGAAGTGTGAATACGTCCTCATAATGGAATTCAGTCATTTTCGTTAGTTCCATTGGGTGATTTCGGGCTTAGAGGCGTGTTCAGATTGTGTTTGGAGGTGATGTTCTAAACTTTAATACCACACAAGAGGGAGGTGATTTGTGTGGTACCCAATTTTCGCTCTAGAAGAACCTGGTTCTTCTAGGTGTACTAACACTACTGTTTGCGGAATAATAAGTACATAAAATAAAGAACATAGAGATTTTTACGTGAAAAACACCTTGTGAGCACGTGATTTCTGCCGCGGTCGAAGTGTTTCTATAAAATTCATTAAAATTAGGATTTTTTTTATTATTTGATTTTTTTTGGAATTAATTGCGTGATTTTGTGTTTATTTGCATTTTTCTTTTATTATTTGAATTTTTAGGAATTAATTGCATAATTTTGTGTTTATTTGCATGTTGCACATTTTAAATAACATAATTCATAAGATATACAAAAATGGCATGTTTGCATTTAGCACATAATTTTTGCATTTTTTGGGGGTTATTAGTTAATTAATATTGAAAATAAGGAAAAATAACTAAATTTTGTTATTCTTACATTTGTTTAATTTTCTTTTAAAATTTAGAATTTAGGTTATTTTAAAGGTTAATTGGTGTATTTTGTAGAAGTGATATATGTTTTGGCTTATTTTTATTTTTTATTATTAAAATTTGAAAATATATAATAAAAATTAAAAAAGAGAGAGAAAATTGCATAAATTGGGTCTCTTATCAAAGGCAATGATCAAGGCCACAATTTAGAGCCCAATCCACCAGACCCACCAATTAAACCCATACCCAAAATCCCCACCCAGTCTAGGAAGTCCAAATACCCAAAACAGTGTTGTTTTCGGCCAAAGAAATCTGAGTCGTTGATCAATCTTGATCGAAAGGTCTAGATGCAGGGGGTATTACACTATATAAGTGTCTTATAACACCCCCACCCCTCCGCCCAGAAAACATCGTACCATGTCCAAAGAAATCCTAATCCCTCCGATGTAACACAACCATCTCCCCACCGTCTCTCTACCGTCCGCCGTCCGCCGGAAATTGCTGTCGCCAACGATGTGATCACGTGATTTTACCTCGTTAAAATTATCTAACAGAATTCTCAAACTCATGATTTCTCCTTTTATTATTTATTTTTAGGATTTAATTGTGCATATTAGTGTGTGTTTTCATTAGTGCATGCATGACAAGCCATAAAAAAACATATGCATTTAGGATTTAATTTCACATATTTTATTTAAATTAATTGGTAATTAAGTTTTTGTTTCGAAATATAAAAAATCACAAAAATAAGTAGTTTATTTAGGCATTTTATTGTTAATTTTCAATTTTTTTGGCATTTTGATTGTTAGTTTTCATATTTGTTTATTTTAGGTGGTTATTAGTCTAGTTTAGCTGAATTTAGTCTAATAAGTTTTTAAAAAAAATTAGGAAGTTTTTTTTCTAAAAAACAATGAAAAAGCAATAGGAACTAATATGATTTAGACAAGGCTGGCCATAATTGGGCCAAGCCTGGGTGGCCCAAATTCCCTTTACCCGTCAAAAATGGCCAAATCCAGCCCAAAACCTCTCTCTGAGCCAAACAGATATGAGAGACTCCCCAAAATGACGTCGTTTTGGGACAATCAATCTCAGCCATCCATCAACGAAGATCCAACGGTCCTAAAACTCCCCTCCCATAACCAATGTATATGTCCAAACATGTGTGTTATATTGAGAGACAAAAGTCTTCATCCTCATACAAATACCGCCGAAATAATATCGCCTATGAACCACCACGTACCCTCCTCTTTCCGATGCCCTAAAAATCAAACCTTGAATACAAGCCAATCATCTCGAATATTAGATTCTTTAGACGCCGCCTCCGCCGTCCCGGAGGCGCCCTCGCCGGAACCCTCCCAATATAACACCACACACTCCTCACCCCATCCCCATATTGAATCCATGGTTGTATTCCTCCAAACCCCTACCCATCGCTTTGAATATTAGATCGAAGCTCTAAACCAAACCCCCCACTTCACTGGAATCCTTCAAAAATGGTACGAGGTGACCTCCTCACCTTCCTTTCCACAAATCCACGACCATCAGCCTTCGAATGCAACCAGCTTTGTCAAAAAATCAAATCAAAATAGCCTAATACCCAGACCCCCATCTCTAGCCAACTAACCCCAACCTGATACCCTCTCCCCCTCTTAAATAATGGCACAAAGGACTCAAGATGCCAAGGACCCTCTCAGAAAATGTAAACCTTGAGACATGAAGGGACCAAAATTTGAAGGGTTGCAGTTTTTTTTTTTTTAATAAACAGATTTCCATTGCATTTCGTCAAAAGAGTATACGTACAAAAGCATAGATGCTAACAACCTATTTCATATGCTATACAAAATCACTACACTATTACCATTCTAAAAAAACAGAACACCCTTTGATAATACGTGTGACACAAACTATCTCAAGAAAAGTCTATCTCATTTGAAGTCTAGGGGAAATGATCTAAACTATGTAGGACATCCCTCTATTTTTGACTTGAAGCCCCTCTGGAATTGAGATGGACTACAATTTCCTTACATAGAGTGTCGCTCATCAACTTGCCTCCCTGGAATCTCATTTTATTCCGCTCCCTCCATATCGTTTGCACCAGGATCTCAAAGACACAAGCAGTGATTTCTGCTAACCCATTTCTACTCTTCGCCAGCTTACTAACCCATTCACATTCCTCCTTCCAGTCTGCAATGGATCGCTTATAGCCCAACCAGCTAAGGAGTCGATACCAGATTTCTTTGTTCTTCAAGCAGTCAAAGAAAAGATGCTCAAAGGTCTCTCGATACAAACCACAGAAAATACAATCTTGTGGAACCAAAATATTTAGCATCTGAAGTCTTTCCACAGTTTCAAGTCGCTTATGAAAAGCCAACCACAGTATAAATTTGTATCTGGGATGTAGTTGAGGCTGCAATATGATGGACTTCCACTGAACTTTGCTTTATTGAGGAAGAAGCTATCTGTATGGCTTTTTAATTCTAAAAGACTCTCCCTGTTGAACCTTCCGCAACCTGTTATCCTGATTTCCACTTAGTGTTGCAATGCCTTTAATCAACTTCCCCAACTCAAAAATTTTCATGATTGGTCATGCAGCAGCCCCATGCACCGGCATGTCTTCAAAATAGTAGTTCTTGATATAGAAAGTATGAACCCATTTTATCCATAGGCTATCCTTCTTCTTAGTTAGTGCCCATAGATGCTTAACCACAACAGCCTTATTCCACTTAGATAGGTACAAGACATTTAGTCCCCCTACACTGTATGGAAGACACAGAGTATCCCAGGCAATCAGAGCCTTTCTTGAAACTGTGGCAGAACCCGTCCACAGATATGATCTACAGATAGCTTCTAACATCTTCAAAATTTTTGTAGGCACTAGAAAAATCTGGGACCAATAAGCTTGAATACCAAGTAGAACGGAATTAATCAATTAAAGCCGACCAACATATGATAGTAGCCTTCACGACCAGCAGATTATTTTTTGTGTAATTTTCTCCCAGTGGCCAGCATTGAGAAATGGACAGCTTTTTTGAATCCAAAGGCATCCTTAAATATTTGAAAGGAGGTGTACCTTCAGGATATCCCAGCACCTGTAGAATCTCCTGTTTCTGCCAGTTTGTTACTCCTGCTAAGTACACTGCACTTTTATCAACATTTGCTTGAAGACCAGAGACCTTAGAGAATTCTTAGAGAGTCTGTTTCAGTATGCTGACAGAGTGAACATCTGCCTTACAGAACAAAAGAAGATCATCCGCGAAACAAACATGTGCTACACCCAACCTCTTGCATTTAGGATGGAACTTGAATTCTTTCCTCATCATCATTTGCACAAGCTATATATGTAAATACTCTATGGCCAAAACAAAGAGGTATGGAGACATTGGGTCGCCTTGTCGCTGACCTATTTTCCCTTTAAATGGAGCAGTGAGGCCACCATTAAAATTGAGGGAATATGTATCATAGGATATACATTCCATAACCCACCCGATAAATTTATGAGGGAACCCCAGATCCTGCAGCAGTCTATTAAGGAAAACCCATTCAACTGAGTCGTAAGCCTTCTTTAAATCCACCTTAAGCACACATCTAGGAGAAAAACCCTTCCTGGAATAGCCTTTGAAAAGTTCTTCTGTGAATAATATGTTATCAATAATACTACGACCCTCGATGAATGATGACTGTGATCTACCCACCATAAGTTTAATAACCTCTTTCAACCTATACTGTAATAATCTTTGTGATGATCTTGTAAAGAGTTGTACAACAAGCAATGGGCCTGTAGTCCTTGACTTTGGTTGGATTCTGTAATTTGGGAATTAGAGTTAGTGCAGTGTTGCTAACTCCAGTATGTAATTTCCCAGTAGTAAAGAATTCTCTCACAGCTTCACATATGTCATCTCCCACTATATGCCACTGCCTTATAAAAAATTCTACTGGGAAACCATCCACCCCTGGTGCCTTGTCATGTGGAATGTCTTTTATTGCCTTTAATATTTCCTCCCTTGTAACTGGCTGCACTAGATCATCCTTCTGTTGCAAAGTGAGACAAGGGCCTTGGTGAATTACTTCAGTGTTTGGACATTGGCTTATACTATTGTTCCCCTCAGTAGTAACTTGAAACATGTAACAAACTCTTCTTCCACCTTCCTGGGATCAGATAACATACCCCCTCTTCAGTATATACAGAGTTGATAGTGTTAAAGCTTGTCCTCATCTTTAGTTGAGCATGAAAATATTTTGTGTTGACATCTCCACATGCAATCCAGTGAGCTCTAGATTTTTGTTGTAATATCTGCTCCTCTATATTGCTCCACTTCTCCACCTCCATAAGTAGCAGCCTCTCCTTGTCAATCAACCATTTGTCCATACAATTGGATTGCAAGTGATTCTGTATGGTTTCTAGCTTCTGCCTTGCCTCACTGAGATGTAACCTATACTTTGCCATATAGGTATTCAGCTCCTTTAACCCCACCTTTAGGGCCTTCAACTTATTCCATATTCAATGAATTTTCCCTCCCTGCTGATGCTGATTCCATGCCCTTTCCACAATGCCGGGGAATTCAGTATGGTCCATAACAGATGAATAAAGTTTGAAAGGTTTATGATGATTGTTCCTTCTCTGTTCCTCAGGGTTACATAGCACTAGGATAGGGGAATGATCTGAAACTCCTAGGGTCAACACATCAGCTTCAATGTGACTGTATTCTTGCATCCAGTGCCCATTCCCAAAGACCCAATAAATTGTGCTATACACTCTTGTCTCTGGTTTTTGTTTATTGCACCACGTATAAAAACAGCCTAAACTCTTCAACTGAGAGAGTTGAAGAGTATTGAGAGTGTCTTGGAAACCTTGAATTTCCTGCTGCATAACTAGAGTACCTATTGTGTCATCCGTGTGGAGTACATTATTGAAATCTCCACTGAGATGCCAGCTGCCCTGAATTGTAGCCTGTAAGATCAACAGTTTGGCCCACAGTTGCTGTCTCTTGCTCGATTAATTATTTGCAAATACAACTATTAGCAATGTTCTGAATGTAGAACCTCTTTCATTAACCTCACAGTGAATTAATTGTTCATCAATCTTCAAAACCTGAAGCTCCACTTTTGAATTCCACAGTATCCAGATTCTCCCATTGGAATGCTCACTGTAGTTTCCAGTATGTCTCTAATCATTTCCCAGTTTTGTAATAGTCTGTTTCACATTTGCTTCATTTACTCTAGTTTCTATACATCCTATACAATCTACTGTATGTTTTTTCAGAAAGAGTCTCAGCTCCTTCTATTTATGGGCCTTATTTAGACCCCTAATGTTCCATGTGCAGACTATCATGATGTGGAGAAGCTGGGAGGGCCAGCGTCCCCTGGATCATCACCTATTTGTAGCAAAGAGAAGCTGTTGGTTGTGTTCAATGAAGCACCATCACATTGTTGCACATTCTTTCCTTTTACCAACCCTCTGTCCATCACCCTGCTTCAAGCATTTTCAGTATGCTTACATTCCTCCACTGATCTATCAGTTTTTGCCATGACATTATCCTTCTTTGCTTTTGGTATCCATTGCCATGTCTCACTTTGCACTTTCTGCTTTATCCCTGCTGCCTTATAGTGGTTATGTGCTACCTCTTCATTGCCCTGCCTCTTTTTATACCAGCAGTCTTCAGTGCTATGACCAAATCTGACATAGTTACTGCAGTATTTTTGCCTCCATTCATATTCAATCTGTTGTATGACAACCCCTCTCTTTTTATGTAACTCCAGACTATCAGGCAGTGGTTGGGAAATATCTGTTTCCACCAGCACTCTTGCAAACGAAATCCTCTCCATTCAGCAGTGATTCGATCGGTGTACATAGGTTTCCCAACTACACTTGCTAGTTTACCGAGTGCTTCAAGGGACCAAAATCCAAATGGCAAGCCAGGGAAAGTGACCCATAAAGGAACTACACTCACATTACCTGGTTCATACTTGAAGTCCGTACTCCATTGTTGTAACACTAATGGTTTATTATGAAAGATGTATGGGCCAGCCTGAAGAACTAGGTCTCTTTCTTCATTGGTATCAAATCTAAAAATATAATACCCTTCGTCATGATGCAGCATGTGAGGTTTCAGAACAAAATCCCAAACGTTTGTAATGAAATTTTCCAAAGCTCGCTCATACGGGTCTTCTCCTAGTACAAACCCAATCAATGCATTTCTCCAGTACGTCTCTTGTTCCTTTGTATCATCGTCATCAATTTGAACCACAAGCGTACCATCTCGCATTGCAGGTGGTACATAGCTTAGAGATTTCCCTTTTTGGGGGCTTCGATTATGTTGCATGGTGACTCTATTGCCATTTTCAGCCACAGGAACACCAGAGGTCTGACCAATCTGAGCTTGCTTTGCTTGCGCAGAAAATTGGAGCCGTCGATGAACTGTATCGAGACGTTACAACCCCTGCATTTCACCCTCGCCTTCAACAATTTTCTCACTGATAGGTTGGAACTTCAATGGTAGAAAATTGCCAAACGTTACTGGTATCCTCTGTTGGACACCATTTTCTAGCGCTATCTGCATCCCGGATTTTCCAGTTTTGCTAGGGTTGTGGAAGATTGTCGGCGCCGAACCCATTCCGTTTAACCACTGAGTAGGCTTATTCACAGCTGGTGTTTCTATTCTCTCCACTTCCGGTATCAACTTTTGCGTCGGTTGCTTCTTCTGTCCTCTCTCCATGGCTGGAGGCGCACGTTAGAGTCCTGCTTATCCTGCGCCGAGAGCTTTTTAGAGAGAGAAATTTTCTCTTTTGACTGTTACAAATCTGGAGGTTCGTCCAGGGTTGCAGTTTTTAAAGCTAAGTTTTCTTTGTTCTTCTTTGCTGTTCATTTTCTTTGTTCTTCCTTCTAAGTGTTTTTAATTTCCTTTGTTCTTCCTTATAATTTATTTTAATTTCCTTTGTTTTTCCTTATAATTTCTTTTAAGTTCTCTTCGGATTTCTTTTAATTCCCTTTGTTCTTCCTTCCGGTTGCTTTTGAGTTTCTTTGTTTTCGTTTGTGTAAATGATAAATGTCCATTTGCTCATCAATTAAATTTTTTTGATCAATTACTTTATTTCCATCTCATGCTTTTTGTTTTTAAGTCATGATAACCTGCTTCTGAATGGTCCTCTCATCATTTGAAGTCATAATTTTTTCTTTCGACTTATTTGAATTATCATTCTAAGCTCAGAATTGTTCATCTCTAGTTTGAAATTGATCAGTGTCCATGTATGATAAACATTGTTTCTGAATTTTACGTTGTTTAGCTTTATATGGGCTTCTACGTAATTTAGTTCCACATCTTGATATTTGCCTGTATATATGTGTTGCTTTGATTCGTTACTTGCCAGTTTTTCACCCTTGTGTGTTGGCTTTGACATAGTATAGTATAGTCTCCAATTAAATAGTTGGCCATGGCCAGCCTTCTCAAAATTCGACCCCAGCTTATAATGTAACCCTGGTTTGTTACTTTGAGTAGTTAACTAGGGTCAATTACTGACAAGACGGATAGGCACCAGGGTATAAAACATCTAGGCTAGTAATTAAGAAGGGAAGACAGGGGTAATGGGGGTATTTGAGCATAGGAATCTTGTAACAAACTCCTGCAACATTCTAGTGACGGTTCAAAATGCAATTTCTATTAATTCTCTCTCAAACTAGAGGCACAGGTTAGAAATAACGGATCAATTAAGCAAATCTGAAAAATGGGTAAGGGACTAAAAAGAAAACAAGAAAGATTTTGTTGCCCAAAAGGCCTTGGCTATAAAAAGAGTATCTGATTGTTTAGGAGGGGGATACATTTTCATAGAGAGATACATTTTTAGAGAAGAGGTCGAGAACATCCATCTGAAAACAAATTTCCTGAAATCATAAGTTTTCCTGGAAAAAATCTCCTATAATAATCAACATTCTGTTCATTAGAAGTGGAAGATGACTTGAGGCATATGCATTAAAGATCGAAACTTGCGTTGTTATTTGTTATTCAAAACTTTTCCCAAGTTCCTGATACCATTCCTGGGTTTAACTGGTTAATTTGGCTGCTGTTTGTTGCATTTTCTCATTCACCTTACTCATAGGTTCCTCTTTGCTATAATTCTAGGTACTATTCTAACTCATAAAAAATCTGGCAAGGCAACAACTTTGTATATGCGTGATTTTGAAGATACTTAAATTATATGTTAATTTCATAGTACAGATGTTATCAATTTGGTAGTATTTAGGATATTCATTATATCTTTGGTGTGGTAATGTGTATAAATGTCTAAACTATGCCAGATTGTATCTGGACAATGAACTCTAGTTTGTTTTTATTTCAAGAGGTTGCAATTAAAATAGCCAATAACCTGCCTGATTTTTCATGTGTGATTCGATAATAGGGAGTCGCTATATGCATATGTACTCTGATTGACGAGTACATTAGTTTTTTTAGATGCTAAATTCGAAATCTGGGTTGTACTTATTAATTTACTAATACAAACTCACTACCAAGATTTCGTTTGACAAATGTCTTTATATGTTTAAAAATGATCAATTATGTAATATCAACAGTTGTGGTGTAGCGATTTGGAAATGCTATCCTTATCATTGTGATGAATTTTTAGTCCAAATGTTTGGGCTCAATTGAAGGCCCAGATCTTTGTAAGTTATGAAGAAAAAAACAAATACTTCTTGGGCTGTCTATCTTCATCGATAAAGCCCAATGGAAGAAATTTGTTATACAAAAAGCTGAATATATCTGAATTGATTTTTCATTAGGATAAACCGTTAACACTTGAATAATTACGACTTCTCTTTATTTTTCTGAGGCACATATAATAGAAAATTATAGTCTCTTTAGTTTTTCATTCCTTAAAAGTAAAATGGGTGTGCCACACTAAGCAAAAGTCATACACTATGTGGCCCTCTAATTGTAATAAAATGCAGGGTAAAAACTAATCCAAGAGGAGACATCATAAAAGCATTAATCATATTTTGGGACCTGACTCACAATGTCTTCCATTTCTCGGATATTGAACTCACCCCGATATTGGAGGAAATAACTGGATATATTGGGACTTTTACAATTCCTTTGAGACACTAATACCTGATTGCACCAAGAGCCCTTGCCGCGTACAAATTCCTAGATTTCTTGAAAATCAGTAAGAAGGTTCAAATCCCGATTTATCAGCTGGCTTATGCACCCCGCAATTTATATAACATAGGTACGGACATATCGGGGGGATTCAATAACCCCAAAAATCATATCTGTAACAAAGAAAATAAGCATTAATAGGAGGAGCATCGATGTTTTGCGTTCATGGTATTTTTCTTGGGTCTCATGGTGTTTCCGCGAAAGGGTGGGAATATTGACATACGGATAGCAGAGGTCGTTAGCACTTTAATGACCCAGGATAAAAGTACCCTCTCTCCAATGATATTATCTGAAATCTTTTGTGCTCTCACCGCCTGTAAAGTAGGAGGAGACTTCTTCAAAGGATGTGACTTGCTGCTGCAAATATGGACGATCGAGCATATATGCCACCGGCCTGGATTCATGAATTATGGGTCACCAACAAAGGGATGCGTAGAAGAATTCTGCAACAGGGTTGATGGGTTTAGAGTACCTAAGGGTTTCACAGAATGGGTGTCGCATCTCCGGGTCATCATTGAAAATAAGATAGTGTGGACATTCGGGTGGCTCCCTGTAGATGAAGTTCTGTATATGCCGGCCACGGGGCCTCATTTCCTTTTGATGGGTCTCCGAAGTATCCAGCCCTATGAGCCATACATAGTACTAAGACAAATAGTTATATGCCAAATGATCCCCAGAGACGAGGATATTAGTCGTCATGCAGTGGAGATTAGCCCAAATGGTCAATTCCCTGAAGCTGTCGTGCGTCAAATTTGGAGTGAATGTCAACACTTGACAGCAGGTACTCGAGTGCGCGGCATATCTAAAGGTGAGGTTGCACCGTGGTATGTTGCTTGGTACAAAAGAGAAATAGAGCCTGGAAGGCCGGCTAAGAGACCACATCTCCATGAATTTGCTGACACATCACAAGAGCAATGGGATTGGTTGGCCAAGGAAAATGAATATAGGCCACTATATGACGATTGAAAAAGCAAATCCAGGAGATGCAATTTGAAAATAGTATGCAAGCCGCAGCCAGTGAGGGATAAAAGGAGATATTAACCAGAGAAAACGAAGCCTTACGAGCCCAAATCCAGAAAATGAAGGCAGCCACAGAAAATTTCCCCAGAAGTACAAGAGATGAAAAACTCATAGAAAGTTTGCGGCAGAAAGTAACTGATTATGGGTTTGACCAGAATAAGGCCGAAGGTAAGCTATCTATGGTTCGGAAGCAATTGATTAAAAGTACGGAGGAAAAAGCCCGCATCATTGAGCAATTAAACGAAGGTAATAATGATTATATTGTTGGCTTAATGCGGAGGGTCATCATGACAGAAAATAGAATTACCAAGCAAGCCAGAGACTTCAAAGCCAAAAGAGAACATTGCTATGCAGTAATAGCATTATTAGAAAGGGATTTGTGGTGATTCCAAAAGCTTAATCAGGTAGCAGAACGAACTCTAGAGGCTAAGGCCGAGCAAATTGGGCGTTTGCTACAAGAAAAAAGTGTTATTAGGGAAAGGATACGGGCAATCGCAGATTACATTACCACAAAGTGCAACCATTGCGAGGATATGACGAAATCCATGTTCTTTGCTACCGCCATGACATTTGTTCGCCATGTGATGGAAGAGCTTCACCACCTCCTAGGAAGTCTAGCACGCAAGCTTGTGCTAAGGCCGAATGATGCCCCGCAAGTTCCAAAAGCAGTTGAAGTTTTAATGTATTCATAATTTCAGAAAATTGTATTGTCACTCTATATGTTCTTTTACGCACCATTCGAGTCTGTAAGTTTTATTGTGTCCAAGTCTGATAGTTGCCTTTAATTTCGTTAGCTTTTTTAACCAAATATTTGTCTTTATAAAAATTGAAAATCCCAAAATATCCTGTTATTTCCATCACATTTTTCCATGAACTGCGCTCGGTCTGATTCATGCGGTGTCATGATCCGTTGGAAATCTTCATAGGATTCCACCGTATTCTTAAAAAAAAGGAAAGCTAAAAGGAAATAAGAAATAGAAACCAAAAGGAAGTTTGGATAAACGTCGGGATGATGCATGAGACCATGGCAAACATATAGAAACCCGTTAGCTGTGTAGGTGCATCATATCGACTATGCAACTTCCTGTTTGTTAGCTATCCCAACCTAACCGTTTGTTATTCCAATTTCCAGTCAAGGTTTTAGAGAACAGGGATTGGTTTGTGGTAAGGTGGCATCACTGATACTTTACCAGATCGAAAGAAAGCACAGAAAATTCATCCAAAATGACATCTCCGAAATTTCCCATCCTAGAGGACAACCCGATTGTGGGGATCCCAGCCTCAGAATGTGCGGCAGCTGAGGAAAATTGGATCATTCGACTTAGAGTAATGGAGATGTGGGATGCTTGGACAAATGGAAAAGAACCCCCAAGTGCCATCCACAGATTTCTTGAGCTATTTCCCAAGTCGGGGGTACCTCCACTATCCCCATCAGCCACCCAAATATACTCTTGGGATAGCCTACCATGTTAGCCAACTTTGTCGGAGCACCCTCTGAAGCCCGTCCTCAGATGTTCACATCAGGCCCAGTTCCTAATATTTTTAGGGCTCCTCCGTGTGCAGCCACCACACAGCCTACGGTGCCGAGGCCTATGTTTGAACCTACAGCTTTCACATTCCAAACTCCCAACTACCAAACCGAGCCTCCCTTATACCTCACATACAGTTATCCTCAACCAGCACATGAAGTCACACCTGTGCAGGATAAAACTTGACACATGAACAAGATGAGATAACAAGAAGGATGACAAGCCTCAAGAAAAGTTTGAAAAACATGCAAGGCTTAAGTGGGTAGAAGAGTGTGTCTTACTCATATCTATGCATGTTCCCGCATGTACACCTTCCCTTAGGATTCAAAATGCCGAAGTTTTAAAAGTACGGTGGTCATGGCGTCACCATTGCTCATTTGAAAAATATTGCAACTAGTTGTGTGGGGAAGGTGGAAAAGAAGAACTATTGATGGCGTATTTCGGGGAGAGTTTGGTAGGCATTTCTTCTAAATTGTACATAGACGAGGATATCACTTGATGGCATATTTGGGATGATCCCGCCCGGGATTTCGTAAGGCAATTCCAGTATAACATTGATATTGCCCCCGATAGTAATTCTTTGGCCAACTTGAAAAAGAAACCTCAAGAAATTTTTATAGAATATGCAGTCAAGTGGCGCGAACAAATGTCAGAGTAAATCCACCCATGGATGAGATAGAGATGGGCACTGTCTTCCTACAGGCGCAAGAGGAGGATTATTTTCAAAATATGATGTCAGCAATAAGCAAACCTTTTGCGGAAGAAATCGTAATCGGCGAGATGGTAGAAAATGGCTTGAAAACAAGAAGAGTTCTGAGCCAGTAAGCCATAAGGGCGACCTCCCAGGCCATACAAAACAGCGGAGGAGGAGTCGCAAGAAACACAAAGAAAGAAGAAGCTTCAATGGTAGCCTCCGGCATAAGAAGGCACGATTCCCCCAAGCACGTGTTCTTAGAAAGGACCTCTTAACACTACTATGCCCATCACAACATGCAACCTAATGCAGTCATGGATGCCCAGCCATTCGCTCGACCACAAAAATAGGGCAACATAAACCAGGCCCTGAGAAATCAGCCTCCCCAAAACCACTATAATCCCTTCCCTCCACAAAAAATTTTCTGTACCAGGGAGCCGCCCAGGAGACACAAGTTTACACCGATAGGGGAGACTTATTCCAGCTTATTCCCAAAACTGGTCCAGATGGATGTCTTGCAGTCCATGCCACCGAACAAGTAGAACCCCAAGTCACCTTCCTACCAATGGGGTGTACGCTGTGCTTATCATTCAGGGGTCGAAGGACATGACACCGAAAACTGCTGGACTCCGAAACGAGCGGTGGAGGATTTATTAGAACAAAGAAAAATAGTTTAAGAGATGATGATTTCCCCAACATAACCAATAACCCGTTGCCGGCTCACAACAATGGGCCAGTCATCAGAATGATTTGTGAGGTCAAAGAATTTGACCCTGCCCTAAAAGCCATAATAGCCATTGCTGATGCAAACATGAAAACCGAAGGTTACCCCCAAGAAGGTTAAAGAAAAGGAAATGAGTGAAGCCAAGGACCCAGAAGCAAAAAAACACCAAGGAAACCAAACTTTACATCCCACGGTGGCGGCAAGAAAAACAGCCCACTCTGAGTCCCCCAACAAGGTTTGAATTGAACAACACAATGCATGTACCCAACGGAGCTTATGTGGTACTGGGACCGATTAAACCGCCAAGGCTGAAGGAGCCCGTGGTAATCGGTCGCGCACCTCAGAAGCCAATGACAGACCCTTCTGCAGTCCCATGGAACTACCAGGAAACCATAGTAACACACAAAGGCAAAGAGATCACTAGGGAAACTTAAAAGGGCTATCCCACAAAGAAATATTCAGACATGGAAGAAGTGAATACTGCCACCAAAAGATGATTTCCACCCAAAAGCCCGTAAATTCTGAAGAGGCAGAGGCCTTCTTTCGAAAAAATGAAAATGCCAGAACATGAGGTGGTGGACCAGCTCCGTAAGTCTCCCGAGCAAGTCTCATTATTACCATTGCTGATGAACTCTCCACAGCACCAGAAAGTGTTGGCCAAAACCTTGAATGAAGCTTATATGTCGGTTCAAATATCTGTGGAACAACTGGAGAAAATGGTGGAAAGATGCTTTGCTATTAATCAGGTAACATTCAGCATGAATGATTTGCCTCCAGAGGGAGCTACCCACAACAAAGCCTTGCATCTCGCCGTCAAATGCAAAGGCTATTATGTCAAAAGAGTGATGATAGATGGAGGCTCCGGGGTGGATATATGCCCACTGTCGACATTGCAAAGAATGGAGATCATAACAGAGAGGATCCGTCCCAACAATGTGTGTGTCCGAGCTTTTGATGGAATCAAGAGAGAGACCATAGGGGAAATTCACTTAGTATTGACCATCAGTCCGGTTGATTTTGAAGTGACATTCCGAGTATTAGACATGGACACATCCTATAAATATCTCCTAGGAATACCGTGGATTCACGTGGCAGGAGCGGTGCCTTCTACTCTACACCAAATGTTGAAATTTGAACAATCAATTTATCGTTATTCCTTTGTCCCCTACCTTGAAGCCAAAGAGGGAAGTGAGCATATAGTCTACCAGGCTTTTGAAATTTTGGTAGCTGATCAACACAAAGAACGCAAACTATTCCCCCAGCCTTTCCTCTCCAATGGCTCAATCATGGTGGCAAGAGAGATGACATGCCAAGGGTTTAAGCCAGGCAAGGGATTTGGAAGTTCTCTATAAGGAATAATTGAGCCGATCGTTGTGCCTACCGCAGATAAGTTGTTTGGGCTAGGTTTCTATCCCACGCCGGAGGATATCAGCTGGGCCAACCGTAGGAAACATCAAGGATGAGCTTTGCCACAACCCCTACCCCACTTATACAAAACATTTGGGAAACCAAAATACAATGAGGAAGAAAAAGACGAGACCTTCACAGCGGAAGAAATTGAAGAGATATGTGGGGACATGAGGAAGCTATTGTATGAAGCCAACATGTGGAGAAGGCTCAAGCACTGCTGAGGTGCTCTACATGGGACCGGATGCCAAATTGCAAAACTCGAAGGCCACGCCTTTCCCACCCAGGCGGGAGGCCCGGTAGTCCTACCTTGCTACCTGTTCTTGCATCACGGTCTATTTCAGGGTGTAACTAAGGTGTTTTTCTTTAGCGTTTTTTTCCTGTAAATTATAGATGTAAACCATATTATCTTACAGTTTCAAAGAAATGAAATCAATATGTCATCGTTTGCACTTCTCTATTTTTTCTAATTTTTGGTTTTCTTCTATTTTTATCTTTTCTTTCTGTCCCAATATTGCGGCTTTAAATAATACGACAAGCTCGTGGACTTCATGCCGTGACTCAAACATGCTGCCTATTTGTGAAATAATGATCCTAGAACCAGAGTATGGTGAAGAAGAGGATTTTAGGGAAATAAACCAAGAGTTGGAAAATTTCGAAAATAAACCTAAACCGAACTTAAACGATACGGAAAAAGTTAACTTCGGTGGTCCCGGTGAAACCAAGGAAACTAAATAACAATGCATGTGAATAAAGAAATTTGGGATTCACTGGTTCAACTTCTTCAGGAATTCAAATATGTATTTGCTTGGTCTTATGATGATATGCCTGGGCTGAGTGTTGATCTGGTGGTTCATAAGTTTCCCACATACCCCGAATGCTCTCCAGTCCAACAAAGACAAAGAAAGTTCAAACCTGGTGTCAGCGATAAGATCAAAGAAGAGATTACAAAATAATTAGAGGAAGGGGTAATACGAGTGGTTCGATACACAACATGGTTGGCCAATGTGGTTTCGGTACCTTAGAAAGATGGGAAAACTCGAGTCTGTGTAGACTATAGAGATTTAAACAAGGCAAGCCCCAAAGACAACATCCCTCTACTTAACATCCACATCCTTGTTGACAATTGTTCCAAGCACGAGATACAGTCCTTTATAAATTGCTACGCAGGATACCACCAAGTGTTGATGGATGATGAAGACGCTGAGAAAACCGCCTTCACCACACCTTGGAGGACTTACTGTTACATATTTATGCCTTTCGGTTTAAAGAACGCTGGGGAAACATATATGACGGCCATGACAACCATTTTTCATGGCATGATGCATCAGGAAATAGAAGTATATGTGGACGATGTGATTATCAAGTCCAAAGCTCAGGGTGATCATGTAAGGGCTTTAAGAAAGTTCTTTGAGAGGCTTCACAATTATGACTTGAAATTAATCCATCCAAGTGTGCATTTGGGGTCCCGTCAGGAAAACTTTTGGGATTCATTGTTAGCCAAAGATCTATCGAGTTGGATCAGACCAAGATACAATCCACTCGAGAGCTACCTCCTCCAAAACCTAAGAAGGATGTAATGAGCCAGTTAGGAACACTGAATCACATCAGTCGATTCATCGCCCAGTTGACTGCCAGATGCGAGCCCATATTCAATCTATTTAAAAAGAACGTAACAATAAAATGGACTAGTGATATCAAGAGGCTTTCGACAGGATCAAACACTACATGTCCAACCCATCAGTCCTGGAGAGCTCTTTTGGTTGTATTCTCAGGCAGCATGACGCCATGGGAAAGAAGGAGCAAGCCATCAATTATGCGAGCAAGAAGTTTACCAGATATGAAGCCAAGTACACGCTGCTAGAAAGAACCTGTTGTGCCTTGACGTGGGTGGCCCAGAAGTTGAGGCATTACCTGCAAGCTCATACCACCTACCTCATAACTAGGCTAGATCCATTGAGGTATATATTCCAAAAACCGATGCCCACAAGGCGATTGGCAAAATGGCAAATCTTGCTCACCGAGTTCGACCTAGCTTATGTCAAACGTACCGCAATGAAGGCTCAAGCATTAGAAAATCATCTGGTGGAGAATCCAGTTGACATTGATTGTCAGCCTTTGAATACCTATTTCCCTGATGAAGAAGTGAATTCGGTGGATGTAACATCTGAAGACATCCACGCTTGGAAAATTTACTTTGACGGATTAGTAAATGAAAAAGATATAGGGATTAAGGAAATCTTAATCTCGCCCACGGGTCAGCATTACCCAGCTACAGCCAGGCTCCGGTTTTTCTGCATCAATAATACAGCTGAATACGACGCTTGCATCATGGGCATAAACATGGCCATTGACCGAGATGTTGAGGAATTGTTAATCATGGGGGATTCAAATTTGATCATCCGACAAGCTCAAGGAGAGTGGGAAACAAGAGACGTTAAGCTCATTCCCTATAGGTAGCATGTGGAGGATCTCAGCAAACGGTTCAAGCCGGTACAATTCAGGTACATTCATCGTTGTCACAATGAGTTAGCAGACACACTCGCAACTCTGGCTTCCATGTTTCCTTACCCTGGAAACGCTTACATTGATCCTTTTGAAATCCAAATCAAAGAAAGGCATGGGTATTCCTATGTTACCGAGGCACAGTCTTGCAGTATTATGACATCAAGAGATTTCTGGAAACACAAAAGTATCCCGAGAAAGCCACCAGAAAGCAAAAGAAAACCATCCGACGACACGCAAGTAGTTTCTTTTTGAGTGGTGATACCTTATACAAAAAGAACCTAGATCTCAAATTTTTGAGATGTGTTGACACAGAGGAAGCCTGAAAAATTATGCATGAAGTACACACAGGAGTGTGTGGAACCCATATCAACAGATATGTACTGGCAAAGAAAATACTCTGAGCCGGGTATTATTGGATGACCATGGAAAAAGATTGTTTTATCTTTGTTCGAAAATGTCATCAACGTCAGGTGTACGCTGATTTGGTTCATGCACCGCCAACCGAATTGCATCCTATGTCAGCACCCTGGCCATTCGCTGCCTGGGGCATGGATGTAATTGAGAAATTGAGCCAAAAGCCTCAAATGGACATAGATTCATATTGGTTGCTGTTGATTACTTCACAAAATGGGTTGACGCTATCACACTTAAATCTGTCACCAAGAAAGCTGTGGTAGATTTTGTGCGCTCCAACATCATTTGTCGTTTGGGTATCTCTGCAACCATCATTACTGAAAACGAAGCAATTCTGAACAGCCGGCTGATAGGAGAAATGTGTGAACAATTTAAGATAACACATAGAAACTCCACCCCTTACCGGCCCAAAGCTAATGGTGCCCAAGCATCTAACAAGAATATCAAGAAAATTTCGAGAAAAATGATTCAAATCTGAAGACAATGGCATATAAAGTTGCCTTTTGCAATACTGGGATATCGCACCAAAGTGCGCACATCGGTAGGAGCAACTCCATATTTACTGGTCTTTGGGACTGAAGCTATCATACCCACAGAGGTAGAAATCCCTTTGCTCCGAGTAATTGTCGAAGCAGAAATTAAGGATAGCGAGTGGGTTAAAACTCGTTCGGAGAAGTTGTCATTAATTGATGAAAAACGAATGGCTATGATTTGTCACTGGCAGTATGCCAACAAAGAATGGCCCACGCTTACAACAAGAAAGTGCACCTTAGGAATTTCGTAGTCGGAGAGCTAGTATTGAGGTGTATCCTCCCTCACCATCAGGAAGCTAAAAAAAAAAGTTTCCCTCGAACTGGAAAGGTCCATAAATTATCAGAAAGATACTGCCCAAAGGAGCATTGTACCTGGGTGACGTTGAAGGAGACGAGCCCGAGACAGCAGTGAATGCAGATGCAGTAAAATGGTATTATGTTTGAACTCCCGATAGCAATGATTCCGGCTGATTGAAATGACGAAGGCTTTTCTTTCCCGCTACCCTCAACACTACCAATCCTTTGAAAACCCTTTGAGCCGATCATGTTTCTTTGTTCACCCTTTTTATAACACGGAATTACTTTATAAAAAAAAGGAAAAAGGTAAAAAAACAAAAAAGAAAGAAAAAACCAAACAAATTAGTTTAGGAAAAACACTCCTGAACTATGTCTGACTTGATTCCGTAAAGATATGTAGGCAACCTCTCCCTGAGGTTCAGTCATATCAAAATAAAACCCCAGTTCCCCAAGAAAATAAAACTGGGGCAGAAATGTTTTGGTTCAGTCATAAACCCGTCTGAATGGTTCCAAATTTGTAGATTTCCATCCAATTTCCTCTACTCAAGAGCCTGGTCCAAGTCCTTCCGATCAATTGGCCAAAACAGGGACGTGACAAACACCATTGTTGGGATTCAATACAACTCAATTTGAGAGAAATAAAATGAGAGAGTCTAATCGGTGAAAACCTTCAAGCACCATAAGGCGACGGTGAGCAGAGAAAAACAAATGAGAGAGCCCGTTAAGTGAAAATTCACAAAGAGTGCTATCGGACGACGGGAGAAGATAAATGAGAGGGGCCGATTGGCAAAAACCCGCAAAGGGCGTCCTCGGCCGAAAAAAAGAAATACAACCACCCCAAGCCTGAACAGGTTTCCTTGGTTTTGAAAGATTGAAATCAGAAAGCAAAAATGGATCTGGGCCAGGCATCTAGTCCATGAAGCATGTTGCTTCCATTTAATGTCGGGCACGCAATCCCAGATAAGTCCTCCCTTTCCCCTAAAAGAGATATACCTCTCTAAATCCATGTGATTGTTTTGTTGCTTCTCCCACCTCTTTTCCTTTTAACTTTGATGTCCTGACCATTCCGCAAAAGAAGGTAGTAGGACCGGTCTCACGGGTTCTTCTCCCGGCAAGAATTAAAAGGAATATCCGGTATCAGCGAGTGCATTTAGCCTACCCCGGCTGATCATGGCGGCTAACGCTTCAAAAGCAGGAAAATAGAAATAAAAGAAATTCAAAGTCGAGAGCCCACAAATGCGAATAAAGATCAAAAAAGGTTAAGCCAAACGGGTTAATGGTTCCGATAAATGTTCCAAAAAAGAGAATGCCGAAGTGGAAATCTGGACAAAAATCATAACCAAGGGCCTGTAAAACAAAAACCAATCTGAAAAGTGAGGACCCTCCAACCAACCTACAAGGAGAAGTTCGGAAATCTGGGGTTTTCTCCAATAGAAATGGGGCTGAAATCAGGCAAAACAAGGCCGCAAACAATTCACTGTTCAAACTAACAAATTGTTTTGTTGTTGAATTAAAATTTGAAATAGGTGTAATATAAGAAATGGGAACACGCGGCAAATGCAATCAATGGAATGTCACAAGGTCTAACAATAGTGCTACATCAATAACCAACAACAGGGGAAGTTTTCTTTACTTTCTTTTCCCGCAAGCTTCATTAATAAATGTGATATCATGGGACTACGATCCCTGACTCCTTCCCAAGATTAGGACCATATCCCTAGCCCTCCCTCATGCAACTTGTGGACTTCCTTGGCATAACCCAAAGGTCGCACTCCACTCCTTCCAGCACAGACCGAGAAATTTCATTCATTCGCTTCCCAAGGCTTTTCTTTATATCCACAACATAACCTGAGGACCCCCTTTTTCCACCTTTATTCCCGAGTATAGTCTGAGAGTTAAAGTTCTTCTGTCCTTAACATAACCTAAACGGTTTTTCCTTCCTTTCTCTATCCCCGGCGTAGTCAAAAGGATCTCTATGGCCCTCAACTTCCTTCAAATCCCTCGTCATAACCCATGAATTTTCCATTCAATCCCGATATAACCCGTGGGTCTCCCTAGCGTAACCTAGGAGATTTTCTTTCAATCCCGGTATAACCCGTGGATCTCCCTGGCATAACATAGGAACTTTTCTTTCAAGTCAAGCATAACCAGCGGATTCCCCTGCCATTCAATCCCGTCATAACCTAGGAAGTTTCCATTAAATCCTGTCATAACCCGTGGAACTCCCTAGCATAACTTAGGAATTTGTCTTGCAATCCCGGCAAAACTCGCGGATTCCCCTTGCATAACCCAGGAATAATTCATTCATCCCGGCATAACATGCAGATTCCTCTGGCATAACCCAAGAATTTTCCATTCAATCCCGACATAATTTGTGGATCTCCCTAGCATAACCTAGGAGCTTTGTTTTAAATCCCAGCATAACCCGCGGATTCCCCTAGCATAACCCAGGAATTTTCTGTTCAATCCTATTATAACCCGTGGACCTCCCTAGCATAACATAGGAATGTATCTTGCAATTCCGGCATAACCCGCGGATTCCCCTGGCATAACCCGAGAATATTTCATTCATCCTTGCATAATCCACATATTCCTCTGGCATAACCCAGGAATTCTCCATTCAATCCCGGTATAACCCGTGGATCTACCTAGCATAACCTAAGTGCTTTTTTTTCAATTCCGGCATAACCCGCGGATTCCCCTGGCATAACCCAGGAATATTTCATTCATCCCAGTATAAACCGCGAATCTCCTTGGCATAACCCAAAAAAATAAAAATTTCAATTAATCACGGCATAACCCGTGTCTTTTCCTTCCATCCCCAGCAGGGACCCTTCATTCCTATCAGTTAATAATTTCAAAATTGCATTGTAGGATGAACTTGTATAAAAATCAGGCAATTAGCCATTTATAATAGATTAAGTGACCCTGCTAGAACCACGGAATCCTAGGGTGGCTAACACCTTCCCTCGGATTAACAAAATTCCTTACTCGAGAATTTCCTGTTCGCAGACTCCAATTGGGCAGTCGAAAAAATTTCCTCGATTTGGGATATTAAATAAATTGGCGACTTGGGACACCCAAAGCCAAATCTATCCCAAGTGGCGACTCTACAAATAAATAATCTCATTTCAATTAATGTCACCTTAATTGGAAAGACTCTATTATACGTGTCATCCTTCGAGGTAGCCGTGCATAAAGGAGGTGTGACAGACGGCGTAACCCTAAATACAACCAAATTAACACCACTTAATCCCCGTCTTCTCCTCTTTCCAACCCCCAAAATATCACCCCTCGAATCCCGGCTAAACGTATCGAATATTCATCTAAGGGAGCGGATGCTCCGCCGTCCACGGCGACACCAGCTCTAATGGCCACCAAAAACACACCATATACCCCCCTAACCTTCATCATCCCCGATCCCTAACAATTATTCTTCAAACAAGCCTGCGTCTTCTCGAATTTCAGATCGAAATACCAACCCAACACCAAATGCCTCTAATCAGCCCCCAAATCATACACTAAGCTTTCCTCGACTTCCTCATTCTGAATTTTAAGTCGAACCCTTCAAATCCAAGTGAAAATAAAAAAAGAGGTCTAAAGAACCCCAATTTGTTTGGGTTTACAAGTGTTTCGGTGATTTTAAAACTAATGTTATATGTTTATTTCGTACAAATTAAACATATAACATTAATTGAAAAATTAATTTCGAAAGCAGTCTAGTTGTAGACAAATCAGTAATTTTTTTATTTTCTTTTGATTATTTTATTTTAATTCTTTTGTTGATGATTTTGCCTTGCTTTAGTTTTGATTATTTGCTTTAATTAGAAAATATTGATTAATTCTACTCAAATTTGATTTTTGTTACCATTTGTTTCTGTTGCATTTTACCTTTCCTGGTGATTCCATGAGTTAGTTTCCAACCATGTTTTTGGATTCATTCATTTGATTAGTTAATCAAGTTAATTTCTGATTTATGTTCTTTGGCATTAGCTTATTTTAGTATTTAAATGATAATTTGTTGCATGTTTAGCTGTAGCTTTGCGTCATGTTAATTTCAGCCTTTCGCTTGAATTTGTGGTCCGGTAGTATTAAAATTATGAGTTGAATTTTTTATTATTCCTGATTAGTAGTTCAGTTTGATTATGGTTTTGGTCATAGTTGTACGTAATAATTAGTTTTAAGACTTAGCTTAGTAAATAATGGTAATTCTAGTACACGAAAAAGTAGTATAGGGTTTAGTTTGGTTCTTGTAATTTCAGAATAAAATAAGGGTAGTGTAGGTATTCTATAAATAAGAAACAATGGTAGAATCCTTTGGACTCTTCTGGAAAGAGACCTTAGTCTAAAAACCAGTAATTTAGTGCAGTGACTTGAGAAACAAGTCAAAAAATAAAGGACCAAGTAGGTAAAAACTGAAAATTAAAAGAGTGACTACTGGTTAAAAATAAATTAAAAGGGTTGTTGAACTCCAATGAATTTGTAGTAAAGCTAGGAGCAAAATGTGGCACAAAGCTATTATTGCTTCTGTCTTTGTAAATATTGTTGCCCTTATTTGGAGGGAAAGGAATTGCATTTGGTTTGATGGGAAAGCATTTGTGGAAGACCAGTTTTGTAGAGAAGTTGCTTTCCTTGTTCATATACGCGGCAGAAACTGTAAACCATGGCAAGATGGTTTGCGGCAACTTAATTGTTTTCCTTAGCTATACTCTAGCAGTCCCTATACTAAGATAGCTTCTGTTTAATAGTTTTATTCGATTAGTGATTGTTTCTAAATGAGTAGTAGCTAGTCCATGATACTACTATAGAACTTTACATTGTACATCCTTTTGATATCAACGAAATTTAACAGTTATACTAAAAAAAATAAAAAATTAAAAGGGTTGCCCTAGCCTTTGGCTATAAAAGGGCACCTTAGTTCATTCAGAAAAGGGGGATACACAGTCTAAAAAATCTCTAAAAATCCCCAAAAATTTTGAAGCACTAAAATTTCAAAAAATTCCTGAAAAAGCTTCCAGAAATCCAACGTTTTATTAAAATCCTGAAATCCAGAAATTCCCCGAAGTTGCATAAGCTCTAGTGTTCCATTAAATCTTCGCTCCTTAGGATAATTCCAATTCTCAACTTGTCTAGTAGAAATTTTAGCTTTATAGGATGAAAAATGACCTAACATATGCCTACTTGAAGTGTTTAAATTTCAGCACTTATCCTGGGTTCATATCTTCAGCTGGTTGGATTTTATCTGAGTTATTTGAGTGTTTTTTTTTTGGCTAGTTTTGTAGGGTATTTAAATATTCCTAGTTATTTGGAAGCATTCACGGGTTCATTAACTACTCATGAGCTGTGTTTTCCTGTGATTATTTTGTTGTTGGAGTTTGCTGAGCCTCAGTTTTGTTTTTGTTCGAACTCCAGGTACCTTTTCAATATCCAATAATGTATGAAGTTTGAACTTTTTAAATCCTCAAGTGGAAGATGCATATTATATGTTCTTTCTTTAGTTTTTATTACTATTATGTTTGTTATAGTTGAGATAATTTCCTTGTAATAATTGGAAATTTAGACTGATTTACCTTGTAATAATCGGACATTTTGGACTGGTATTTGAAGTGCAACACCATAGCTAACTCTTTATTGTTTCGTTTGGATCCTTATGTTATAAGGTTTACTTGGAATTTGTATTTAATCCATGCCTGGACTGGACTGTATACACTTGTAGTCTACTAATTTAGAATTAATTCACTACTTGCCTATTTTAAAATATGAACTCCAGGAATCAACTATATTTAGTATCAGTTTCTCACATTACGTTCGCTTAAGTTCTCTTTGATTATTGTTAGTATCATCGAATGCTGGATTTAAATGAAGTCTCGTTTGGTAATCTGAATAATTCAGGTTGTTCTTTTGTTACAAAATAAATCATTTGTTCAGTACTGGCTATTGAATGTAATCTTGGGCTCATTTGGGAGCCCATCATGTTATGATTTTGTTCAACAGCCTACTCAGGCCGTTAATATTCGCTGAAGGGCTCTTGTGAAGGATGGATCAATTTTCAACCTTGGCCTACAGCCCAATATACTGAAGGATGAATGCAGCTCCCTCCTGTTGATTTAATTTTACAGTATATGAGCTTTGAGTAATATAGCAAGACTCAATAAGAGTTGATTAAGTTTTATTTAGAGATGTATCCCATAGAAAATAATAGTTCGCTCTAGGATAGGCCTTTTAAAATAAAAAAAAAGTGTTCCATGCCAAACATTACCTAATAAATTGTGTAGCCCTCTTTAATAGTTCATGTCAAAAATATTTAGAAATCAGGGACGTGCCTTTTAGCGAACTTTACGGCCTCCCGCAAAGATAGTAACACATTCGTGGCTTGTAGGCGCGTCTTTAATAATTTTATCTTCCTAAGTATGGGTGTGCATTTATCTGACCCAAACCCAAATCTCAATGAAGTTGAAATATGCAAAAAATGGTGTGCGCATTTATGTGACATGGTTCACGACATGTTTTAACGATATTGCAAATTTCCTTAAAAAATGTGAAAAGCAGTATATAAAATAATTTATAATTACACCATATGTTGAACATGTTTCAGAATCAGAATTGTTGGCCAACTATAATAGTTTAGGTGACCGTGCTAGAACCACGGGATTCGAGGTTCCTAACACCTTCCTTGGGTCAACAGACTTCCTTACTTAGAATTTCTGGTTCGCAGACTCCAATTGGGCAGTCAAAATTTTCCTCGATTTGGGATTCAAAACAAACCAGTGACTTGGGAAACCAAAATCCAAACCTATCGCAAGTGGAGACTCTAATTGAATGAATAATCCCATTTTGAATAATGTCACTTTAATTGGAAAAACTCCCTTATACATTTTTTTCCTTCGGGGTAGCTGTATAAAAAAGAGGTGTGACACACCTGGCTCAAAAGTTCAAAAATCACGACCTATTACATAGTAGGATATTTAAAAACTTTCACGAAAATCATTGAGACAAAATTGAATTTATAAATATCTTTGTAAACCTAAGGATTAAACTCTAATCTCACTGTGGCACATAACCTGCACTGTTGCGAAAACTTCAAGTTAACTCTAACTTGAATACTCAATGTACCTAATACAATTGCTTCTTTGAAAGCTGAAAGGTACAATATAAAAATACCTACTACAATTGAACCAGAAATAAATAAAAGACACATAATACTCTTTATGAAGCTGGTTCTTCAATCTGGTTTATGTAGCTTCAGGAATGCACACTCAAATCTCACATAAATTGCTTGCAAAATTGCCTCATTTTTTGCTCTCAATTTAGTTTTGCTTCTGTGTTTGTGCAATACCTGTAAGAGAGAACAATCACTATTATTTAATAAGTTAGTAATTAGAGTTTGATTGAGACTCAATTGTTGATCTTCCATCAAAGTTGAGTCCTTGAACAACACAAACTCCAACCCTATGTTGTATTCAGATTGTGTTCTCCTCTCACGAGGAGACTTTTCTCTCCTTATCCAATATATAACCTTTTCGATCAGTTCAGGACATACTGATGCTTGATCAATGGGACTTATCTTCTTCACGTACATCTAACATGTATAGGTTGACAAATATTGTGCTTCACATGATGGATCTGGTCCATGACTGAGTTTATTTGTCATTCTTCAAAACTACACCCATTCTTGGGCCAACAAATTCTGCATTTTTGATGATGACAAACTTTGTGCTTTTTACTGATCAAAGAACCTCTAAGAACTTAGCTTAACCATTAACATTGTACTTAAAAATTATACTTATCATCAAGGACCAGGTTAATTAGGTTACAAATATCACTTAATTCAGAATAATGTTTAAAGCACAATATCTTTCCCCCATTTGGCATCATAAAAAATTTGCATACATTGTCAATCCAAGAATTTAATAAGTACTCATGGCCAGTGGGGCAACTGCAAGTGAAAACATTGTGCAATTATCAATAATCAACAAACATATTTAATCCATTAACAATGGAATCATCATTGAACAAGAGAAAATAGCAGTTGTCATTGATAGAGATATGCTTTCACAAACAGACCATAAAAGAAAGAAAATCTTCAAAAACATGAGCACAAAAAAGAAAAACATCCCTAATTTAGGTCACTGGGGGTCACTGGGGTTACTAGACGTGTTCAGAAGACAAATACTAGAAGGCCTAGGGCTTGGAGGAACTAGAGGGTTGAGATTGGAGAAGGCTTAGCATATTCTAAACCATTCCATCACTTTTCTCCGTTTCTTTTGCTAGCTTAGTTCTATGGCCATCACTTTTAGTTTCCAATTCAGCAATATGTGCCTTGAGCCTAGCAATTTCATCCTCCTTAGTTCCATATTCCAATACCAAAGCCCTAACCTTGTTGTTGATGGGTGTCCTCAGAGATGAACCAGGTTCAACTAGGGTGTCATTGACAGGATTTTCATAAGCTAGCAGTGTCTTAACACCAAAATATTCCTTGCTTAATGTCGTTTCCCATTTCTTCAAAGGTACATTCAACCTGTCCAGCACAGTAGTGAATATGAACCCATATGGAATAGCATATGCCTTAGAACCATTGATAACCCTGTCTAGCAATTTGACAATAAGAGTACGCCAGTTGATTTGGTTTCCTCGCTCGAGGTACTCAATAAGGACCTGGCCCATGTAGTTTGCAGTGTGTTTCTCTCTTGTCTAGGCAGTAGGCATTTGTTGACAAACTCAAACACAACCTTGGGCTCAGGCCTCACCTCACTTTTCTGCACAGCCCTGGCTTCATTCACATCCTCTGAATCACAGAATCCTTTGGTGATCTCAAGAGTAGTAGGTAGAGAGTCCAGGCATGGCCACCTTTTCCTAGTGTAATCATCAAACCCTTCAGAGGATATATCAAGAATTTCTCCTAATTTTTCAGCATTAAATTGTACAGGGACTCCCTTCACCAGGCTGGTGACTACTCCATCCTTCACAACAACATTTTCCATAAATTCAATAAGCTCATTCCTGCCCAGCCTCCTATCCATTCCAAGGACCATGCCCTTCCAACCTTGTGCAGGTAAAACATCCACCAATCTTATCATCCTTAGCTCAACTAGGTCCTTCTGCAATCTTCCTTTCAAAAATTTTCTTTTCCCAAAGATGGCAAACTTATCCTGCTCCTTCTTAGATTCCTTTTCTTCTTCTTATTCTTCTTCTCCACTCCTCTCTTCATCTTCTTCAACAGTTTTCTTTTGCTTGCCTTTCATTGCAGATCTTGTCCTCTTTGCTAGTGGGGGTTCATCAGACACAGATACAAAAGGTGACATCTTGGAAGAAGTCTTGAACTTTTTAGATTTTGGTGTAGAAACCTCCACTGTTGTTCCCCTTTCTTAATGGACCAATTCCATGTCCTCTTCTTCTTCAATCTTAGAGGACTCTGCAATCTTTTTCTTTCCCTTCTCAATTTTCTTCTTCTTGCTTTCTTCTAGAACTTTTTGTAGGTGAGCTTCACTTTGCTTACCCGGTTTCTCGTAGCCCTTCCCCTAGGTACTGAAGAAGCAGTAGATTTTAGGGATGAAGTATTTCTTTTCTAGATGGCTTGGTAACTGTTAGGGCCATTTGTGAGGTACATTTGCATTTTTTGGGTTATAACATGCCCCAACCCTTTTCAGAATGTCAGCTAAAGTTTACTCAGTAAATGAACCAGGTTCATCTCTTTATTTACTTAGATGAACCAACACTTCAGCTGCTTCCCCAAAGCCACTTCCCCTTACTT